>CP142453.1:6512500-7112500 GCA_038049695.1 Cinnamomum chago | reverse complement strand
TTGAGGAAATTGCCTAAGTAGAATGTGGGTTCTGCAGTGCCAATTTGTGGTATAATGTGACATGACCTGCGCACAGGCTCATTTGGGCATCTAGAAGGGCCTTTGGGATATCTTGAATTAGGTGTACAATTTAGAGCTGGCCAATTGTGAAAGAAGATTACCATCATGTTGGATTTCCAAGGAGGAGGAGACATGAGTAAATGAAAAGCATGGGAAAGTTTATGTTGCAGGTAGGCAGAGACAGGCAGAGGAATGTATCTGACAATGAAGAGGAGATGCACTTAAAAGACCCCTGCATATGCAGGGGCGGAATTGTGTGGGTGGGGGCGGATGTGATTCCCATAATCTTAGCTGATTTTGCAAGGGAAGGGAAGGAAAGCAAGGAATTGGAAAGAAATGAATTAAGGAAATGCAAGGAAGAGGATCTGCTGATCTGGTACTAGTGTATTTCGGCCATTTATTCGATGGTATTGCAGTAGGCATTAACTTTGTAAGAGAAAGATGATTTGCTGATCTGGTGGCGGAGATGGGGAAGAAGGCGTGTGTACTGTGGATCTGCCGATCTAATCTCTTTTTTAACCATATTCATAGTCATTTTCATGACTGTCTCCTGCAATTTTGAATGCAGAGTCATACCTACTCCAAGCATGCATTTCCACAATCCACATCTCAATCAATGATGGAGCAATCACATGGTCTTTACACAATTGGCAAGATAGATCTTGTGATGTCAGATTAAGATCCTTTGATTTGGGATGGTCACATCCATAGAAAGATCATAGAGTGGAATGGATAATAGAGCACCTTCATCATAGAGTGGAATGGACAATAGAGCACATTCTTCCTTGTCATACTCTACCAAGACAAACCAAGTTGGCAAGATAGTCAAGAATTTCAACCAGATATGAGCAATGATTCCATTATTAAGCAGCAATCGTTTGAAATCTTGGATGGGGAAAGGGAAGCCAATGTGAGGCTAGTTAGGGGAGATTCTTTTACTTGTAGGGAACAAACAGTCCACTAGTAATGTCCCATGGTGATAAAACAAAATGATATGTTTTATTCTTTTTATTCTTCTCTTTTCAGCAATATTTAGCCAATGCATCCTGTTTTGCAGAACTGTGGTATGGGAGAATTCTATTTGCCATGGCTCTCTCGAATGCAAGTGAAGAACTAGAAGACCCATAACTAGTTGTCACTTCTCATCCACCCACCTTCGATTGGATCTAGAGTCCTTCCACATCGTTACCAATTTTATTTTTGAAGTTTTGTTGAAAGTTACAGGTGTGTTTTAGAAGAAATGAACCCATCTCTAGAATTTGTTCCCTTTAGTAGTTTACAATTGGTACATTATACATATAGTAGTGAAACAATAATTAACAATTTTAACTCAATGAAAGAATATCGTACATAACTTCAATAATTTGTTTATGGCATATTTTATTATTAGATTTTGTAAAATTTTTAAACGTTTTTTTTTTCTTTGGCCCCCCACCCCCAAATAAAATTCCTTGTTCCGCTCTTGTTCACATGGCAAGGAGGGTTGGTACATGGTACTTGGTAGTTGATTGAGAGAGTCCCAGTTGGCAGAAATATATTCCAGGATGGTTTCAAAATTATGCTGTCAGTAGTGATTTTGGTTCTTCATTTTGACAGCAAATAGATGTTGGGCAAGAATGAAGCTATGATATTTTTGTTCTTGCTGAAATGGCAGAGTTTGTGTTCCACCAGATGTCTGGATATGGAAAACATGACTTGAAGAGTGTATCAGCATCTTGATTTTTAGAAGAAAGGGAAGGCTGGTGAAGTGAATTGTACCAGATGTTGAAACTTTAATTTTATAGTACTTAGCTTGGATTGTTGTTGTTGCTTAACTTCTGACCTGGTACTAATTGGGTAAGACATACAAAACCAGTGGTACCCATGCTGATAAGTTGTGCCACTGTGCTTTCTCTTTCTAAAAATGAGAAATACATTCGGTTGATCACGGCATATCCTCTGGAAAGAATGTTGGGATAGTTACAAATTTGATGCATTTATTGAGAAAGAAAGCATTGTGGAAAATAAATCAAGTTAAAAAAAAACATAAATCATCTCAGTTTCTACATAATTTTTTCCATAACTTCTTGCAGCATTTTGAATTTTTGCAGTATTGTGTACAATGTATTACTGAGAAAAAGTTGAACAAGTCATATGGTATGCCTTTTTTTCTCCTTTCAACATCAAAACATAATCTTTGATCTTGATTAGAGAGAGATATAAAACTAGAGAAGTTATAATCTCATCATGCATAACTGGAGACGATATTATACAAGGGCTTGTTATCTGGCTCTCTCATGACTTCATTTGGAAGGATCGTACGTAGCCAGGTGGGCAGCTCTCTTTAAAGAATAAAAATGGAGTTTGCTTTTATTAAAAGGAAATGTGGGTTTTTTAGAGTTATATACTAACACATTGCCATTTCTTAATTAAGTGTGAAAAATAAACATTTTATAATTAATAATCACATATTGGTAGGACAATTTTCTTTTCTAACAAGGTTGTTTTATGTCTCCTTCAAAAAATGCTCCATGTTTTGGTCAAATTAACTGGTTGAATGTCCTACTAGTTTTTTATTTTTATTTTTCTTCTGAACATAATGTAAAATTAAGTTGGTAAAGAAAAAAAAAAAAAACATCACTGTTCAACAACTTAAAAGTTCTTGTGTAATTCTCTTAATAGCAATTAAACTCCTACATATATAAAGTACAAAGAAACATTAACAAAGATCAGCAACAAAACTGGACACACTTATGTTTAGATCTACTGAATCTTCTCCAATAATCACTCTGAGTTATGCGCTCTATTTGAAACTTTTCTAATTTGCTTAAAACAATCTCTAAGTTATGAAAAATATTCACCTACGCACTACGGCTAGGACCAAACATTATCATGTAAAGTATGTGAAATTATGTGGTTTTTCTCTAAGTTATTACCCAAATCATATTAGCACTGCATTCATATAGGAATGTATGTAAATGTGAATGTGAAAGGATGCTCATGAGCTGGACCTGAGCTCAACTCCTAGGCTGTGAGGTGGACCCTGAGGTGTGATATATAGTTAAATAGGTCACAGGCCTGGATAACACAAAAGTGTGTATATTCTGCAAGAGGGCATCTACTGGGCCTTACTTTCGCAGACCATGACCCTTGATGTGTGGCAACCTAAATAGATAATATCTTAGTAATAGAAACCTTTTAAAATGAAAATAACTCATTTTAACTTTTAATTTTCAGAAGTATTATGAAGGATTATGAGGAAAATAAATTAAACATATATAGGTTTTTTTTCTTGAAAGGTAAAGATAACATAGGTTTTGTTTTTGGTTTTTTTGAAAGGTAACGAGGACTTATATTAAAAAGTGAAAATTACAACCAAATGTTCATACACAGAAAACAAAACATAGTGACATAGAATTAAAACATCTAAAATGCAAATAAGCTTAAGGTTTGAATTTGTAGCTAGGTGACTATTTGAGGAATTTTTTTATATAAATTTTTATTTAACTCTAAGGGGTAGCTCAGTTGGTTTAAGACCATGGTTTACATTCGGAAGTTGTAGGTTTGAAACTACACTGCCACATTAGAGGTATATGGAAGTTTACCCAATTTTCGTCTGGACCCAAAGGGATTGATTTGATAAAAAAAAAAGTACTATTCAAGGGAAAAGAGGTAATACTAAAAATGGATATCAAGTGGCTTTTCTTCCTTAGAATGGTCGTTTATTACTCTCATTTTTCTATAGCAAATGAACACGTCTCTTGGGATACATTTGGAAAGTTGTTTTATATCATGTACAGTAGAGGTTACATCATTTAGATAGGTTGCTTTACAGAGCTTGATATGGTCAACAAGTCAATACTCATGTTTTACAATATAGTCAATATGTGATTAGATTGATTCGTATTGAAGCTGACAACTGCATGTATATCCACACACCCGCTCACATACCTGTTGAATTGCAATTTCATCATATCAAATGCCTAATTTAGAATAATTAGAATAAATGTGTAAATTGCTTGCGAGTTTCATATACAATTATATTAAAGCATGCGGGTTTGATGGAACTTAAATCTATAAGGAATTTTGTTAATTTTGCGGATGTTCCCACATGCAGATGCCATAGTCTTCACGGTCAACAACTGTAATACAGAGGGTTACCTATACGCCACATGTGAGAATTTCACTAAATCTACAAATTTCAGAAGCAGTATAATAATCAGTTATGATTTTACATATTCCCATCATACATTCATATCGAATAATGGTCTCTATTTGAATTCACAGAGAATAAATTAAAATATTTCAAACCGAGTAGTTAGGACACGTACGGTTCTTCTCTCTTTTGGATCTAGAGGTTCTTGTATCGATCTCCAGTTCCTGACCCCTCTTTAGGAATCGAAGGTTTACTCCACTAATGCTATCACATGGGGACCATAGGGGTTTTATCCTGCTTCTCTTTGGGCTCAGAGGGATAAATTCATCCCAAAGAAGGGTTCAGAATCCTCTATTGAATTTTTTTTTTTTTTTTTGTTTCAAGCCAACATTTTAAGCTGTCTTGACCATGTGAATGATATTGGGTGGGACAAGAAAGAAATAATAGCATATTACAATCATTTTGAAATTGGAATATCTATCTACTATTATAAAAGAGGCAATGTTATATGCATTTTTCACCACACCACTTTGAAGCCCACCCAAAATATTATAATAAAATATAATCATATATAATAATAATAATAATAATAATATAATATCTATACCCTTATTATCTATCTATCTCATACAAACTTTTTCACTATACCATTATAGGGTCCACCCCCAAATATTATAATATAATATAATAATATATTATTTTGAGAAATTATAAAAATTTTCACTACACCTTTGTGGGGCCCACTCCAAAATATTATAATGCAAACTTTTTCACTACACCATTGTGGGGCCCATCCCCAAATATTATAATATAATATAATAATATATTATTTTAAGAAATTGCAAAATTTTTCACTACACCTTTGTGGGGCTCACTCCAAAATATTATAATGCAAACTTTTTTACTACACCATTGTAGGGCCCACCCCCAAATATTTACTATCTACGATCTACGACTATTATAAAAGAGGGAAAGTTGTAAACTTTTTTCACTACACCATTGTGGGGCCCACCCCCAAATATAATAATATAATATAATAATATATTATTATGAGAAATTGCAAACTTTTATGGGTAAATTAGCCAACAGTCCCTGAGCATGATCTTTTAAGGCATCAAGGACAACAACTTTTTCTCTAATGTCTCTAGTCCAGACAGCTGGAGATGTTTTGGTGAAAGGTCCTTAATATGCCACGTCATATATTTTCATCACCAATTTGCCCCTTTCTTCTACATTCCTAGGCTAAGTTCTCTGTCATTCTCTATTGTCTCGAAGAACTCTTTCCTTTTTCTTCTCTAGGAACGAGAGACTTCACTAGAGAACTCTGCCAATCGAATTCGGCCATCTCCGACTACACCAGCCACGACGGCGACGGCCCGGCGATGAAAACACGACCAGTCCCAGCTTTCTCAGGCAACGGGTTTTACATAACACAAAAACCCATTGCTGTCTTGTTTGTTCTTTGCTTTTTCTGTTTCATGTAAGTCTATGTCTTGCAATCATAGCAATAAAAAATGTGGTCTCTGTCTCTTTCTTGCAAGAATACTGTTGTTATTTGAGTTTTTAAGAATTTATCTAAGTTTTGAAAATAAGCAGTTTGGAATGAGATTTTTTTGTTTCGTTTTATGGGTTGTTTTTTCTGCTTGTTAGCAGAAGACTACACATAGCAACAACCTTTTTCTTCTAAAAGTTATATGAGTTTAGATAATTTATCAGAGTTTCTAAGAAACTCAGATAAATTTACCAAGAACTCAAACCAAATTTCCAAAATCTCTAATAAACTGGACAAAAACTCAGATAAATTTGTCAAAATTCAGAAAAATTTATTTGAGTTTTGGTAAATTTATCTGAGTTTTTGGCAGAACTCAGACAAATTTATCTGAGTTTTTTTTTGCAGAACTCAGACAAATTTATCTGAGTTTTGATAAAAACTTTTCTAAGTTTCGAACAAATAGCTATGTGAAGTGGTGTCATCTGACGACCTACATCCATCTCTCATTTCTTATTGCAGTGGTTGTGATTCGTGATTCGCGTTTTCTTTCTCTGCCAGCTGATAGAAGGAGAAGAAGGAGCAGGAGCATGGAACTATGGGAGAAACCAAACATGTTCTGGTTTCGTGGAAGTGATAAAGCAGAGACTATCAGGTTTAAACAGTAGATAACACTGATTTTGATTTTTAATACTATAACCTATTAACCTTCATATCATACATGAGCTATATCAACGGTCATGATGTCAGTTTGGCCACCTTGATAGAGAAACTTGATTACCATGTAATGTGGGTACGTTTTGGGTGCTCTGTTCAACTCTCATAGCCAAGTTCTGGTTGTTGTATTCACAAGGTATCCTGTGTCCCAATTTCAAGAAAGCCCAAGTCAGTCAATCTGTAAGTGGTTTTAAGATGTGAAAGGATGGTCCAGGACCACAGTCCACAGGCTACACATCTGATCATAACCATGGTTTAAACAATGAGAAGACTGCCTCAGCAGACTGACAAATTTATCCGAGTTTTGAAAACTCAGAAAAATTTGTTTGAGTTTTGCTTTTGCTGACGTATACAAGGGCGTTTTTGCCTTTCTCAGTTACAAGAGGACTGCAGCCGTTACGAAAAGTTATTGTGGACCTTAGCCTTTAAAATTAAATGTTCAGGGACCTCCGCCCAAAATTCCCAACTTTTAAACTGCATCATTGTAGGGCCCAACCCCAAATATTATAATGCAAACTTTTTCACTACATTGTGGGGCCCACCCCCAAATAGTATAATATAATATAATAATATATTATTATGATAAATGATAAACTTTTTCATTACACCATTGTGGACCCACCCCCAAATATTATAATATAATATAATAACATATTATTTTGAGAAATTACAAACTTTTTCACTACACCTTTGCAGGGCCCACCCAAAAATATTATAATGCAAACTTTTCACTACACCATTATGGGGCCCACCTCCAAATATCTACTATTATAAAAGAGGGAAAGTGTCAAACTGTTTTTTACTACACCATTGTGGGGCCCACCCCCAAATATTATAATATAATATAATAATATATTATTATGAGAAATTATAAACTTTTTCACTACACCTTTGTGGGGCCCAATACCAAATATTATAATGCAAACTTTTTCACTACACCATTATGGGGCCCACCCCCAAATAGTATAATAGTATATTATTATGAGAAATTACAAACTTTTTCACTACACCTTTGTGGGGCCCACCCCAAATATTATAATCTATCTACAATTTTATTTTATCTTATCTTATATCTTTTATCTTATATACTACTATAAAATAGGAGAAATTACATACTTTTTCAGTACACCTTTTGGGGCCCACCCTCAAATATTATAATATAATAATATATTATATAATAATAATAATATAAAATCTATATATATATACCCTTATTATAAAAGAGAAGAGAAGTTGCATACTTTTTCACTACACCTTTGTAGGCACCCCCCCCCCAAAAAAAATAAAAAATATAATATAATAATATATTGGAGAATTTCTGTACGGTCACCTACAGTACCTCATATTCCTCCCCTGTTACCAAAGTTCAACATTTTACCAAAACATTATCCGTACAGCCCGTACCGCTGGGTAGAGCACAAGCTGAGTTTTTTTTGCGATATTACAACATATATTGCGATACCGCAAGTTTTTTATTTGCGATATCGCAAGTATTTTATTTGCGATATTTCAAATTTTGTTGCGATATCACAACACAAAAAAGTCCCTTTTCACCTGTTTATCCCTCCTTGTTCGACTATCCCTAATTTTCACCAATGGTAACTCTTTCCCCAGCCGAATTTCACCATCCTCCTCCCTCGCCAACCTATTTGTAATTATGCAAGGTCCCAACGTCCATTCGACGGCGACGAAGCTTTATCGTCTCCATCCTCATCTCCCCAGCGGCTATTTTTTGGGTTTTCTTTCATCTGAGTGAATCGATCAGGTCGATCTTAATCAATCAGGTGCATTCGATTCCTTCAAATGCAGTCTTTGATTTGGTTTTGATTCGTTGTTGTTTGATCTTTCTTGTTTTGCAATGAGGCTTGGAGTAGTAGGTCTTGGTGTTTGTAGGGCGTTGTGGTTTGATTGCCCCTCTCTTGCAGGTCATTGTGCTCTTATTTTTTAATGGAAAGTTTTGATTTTTCTGGAAAGTTTTTTTTTATGCTGGTTAAATTTTTCTAGTTGCGTTTTTTTTTAATGAAGGCTGCCAAAGCTGCTTATGGTCGGTTTTGTGATAAGAACAGGTAACCCTGAAATTATTTCAGAAGATCCACCATTCTATGTGATACAAAACACAATCATCGATTCGGATGCTCTGCTAGGGACAATAACCTATCCGGTAAGACTTTATGAAAAAGAAAGGAAGAGAGGATTTAAATGATCACACAAGAATTTACTTAGTATCAAACAAGCCCTGAATTTGTACGTGCAGGAATTGGGGTTTAGTGATCTAGATATTGATCTTAGGTAAGGCAATGCATAGTGTTTGACAGGTAACCTGCCCCATCCCACCTTTATCAGGTCAGGTCTGGTAGACACTTTCACGGTTTCTTGTTCAGTGCTGATTTATAAATTCCAACTAGAATTGGGTATGAGGTGGGTTCAGTTTTAAGCCACCCTGACCTATTTATTCATGAAAATCATTTATAGAATTATATTAAAAAGATCTTGTTCATGTTTAAATATCTATCCTGCGTCAAAAGGGGATATAGAAGAACCCATGCCAAACCTGACCTATATCTGTGGCAGTCATTGTAACGCCCCACCTTTCACACATGCATGATATTGTCCGCTTTGGCCCTCGTGCACGTGCGAGGACTTCCTAGGAGGTCACCCATCCTAGTATTGCTCCCACTCGAGCACGCTTAACCTCGGAGTTTTTACGTTTTTCCGGGGCCGCACGGTTTTAAAAGGCTTCATGCAAGGTAAGGGTGTAATCTTTACATATAACCTCATTCACTTTCCTCTCTATAGTCGATGTGGGACTCTGGGGCGTCACATTCCACCCCCTTAGGGCTGCACGTCCCTGTGCAGTAGCCTGCCAGCCTCTTGGCCCGCCCACATGGAGACCCGCCCACTTACACCCGACCACGGCAGGGGACCCACACTCGAACTAGTCGAGAGTCGGCTCTGATATCATTTGTAACGCCCCACCCTTCACACATGCATGATATTGTCCGCTTTGGCCCTCGTGCACGCGCGAGGACTTCCTAGGATGTCACCCATCCTAGTACTGCTCTCGCTTGAGCACGCTTAACCTCGGAGTTTTTACGTTTTTCCGGGGCCGCACGGTTTTAAAAGGCCTCATGCAAGGTAAGGGTGTAAACTTTACATATAACCCCATTCACTTTCCTCTCTATAGTCGATGTGGGACTCTGGGGCGTCACAGTCATGGGGCAAATTTAGGACGCATATCCTAAACCCAACATGAGACGAACTGGGTGTTCATCAGGTTGGTGCAGATTTGCACCTTACTGTACCCAACTCAATCTGTTGCCATCCATAGATGGTCTCACCATAGATAGAATGTGCCCCCAAAAAACTCTGTGATAGGAAGTCCTAACCACTAGATCACAGTCTATAGATGGTGAGAAAGAAAAATGATTAAAGTTGTTAGATAATGCAAGGAAAAGATCAAGCATACGTGTAGGATGATAGGATCTCCCAGTCAGGGTTAGTTTGGAGGATATTTGGACCATTTACTGCAGTATGGCAACAGAATAGACTGGATCACCACTCCGTCGGGCCCCACAATTACAAACACAAAGCTGGATGGTGCTACTAGCATATCCGTAATTAAGGATCATATAATTCCTCAAAGGTATGTATTACTTTTACATTGACAACACAAACCTTCTCAGCAAAAACCAAAGCTCAGCGTTCGTCTTTCTTTTCCCATAATATAGATAAAGCCACAAAGACTTCAGCCCTTGCATGGTCAATATTCAGCAAATCATGTACCAACCTGTTTAGCTTCGAGTGATCAGACTTTGTCTTTAGAAGCATTGCATACTCATCCATGTAAGTAATAATGTATGGATCAATGGAACGAGCCTGTACCACATCTTAAACATCAATGATCAAGCACAAAATAGATAGAATGGAAGAATTACTGCCCCTCTAGCTATACTAGCACAT
Organism: Cinnamomum chago; assembly: GCA_038049695.1. Lineage (NCBI taxonomy): Eukaryota > Viridiplantae > Streptophyta > Magnoliopsida > Laurales > Lauraceae > Cinnamomum > Cinnamomum chago. The sequence continues at coordinate 7,102,139 of CP142453.1, read as the reverse complement.
CTTAACTTACCTTCTCAAAATTCATAATGGCTCCATCACTTCTGCCAATGATGGCTTCAACCTTCACACACAATATCCAAATAAAAAAGAATGAAAGGTGTATGTAGTGTCTCCATTTGATTGGCATTAAATAGTTGCAAAAGGAGAAAGAATGCAAGAAATGAATATGTGAGATAGCCCATGTTGCATCATTTTCCTTTACAGAAGCAGGAAGTGAGAAATGTAGGTATTTACAAAGGGAAAGAAGTTTCATAACTGTGCTTTGCATAAAAGTAGTTAAAGCATTATTTTTCCAAAGTTTAATCAAGGAAATACATATCCAATAGCATAAAAAACCTATATTTGACATTTCTTGGTGTAGAGAAAAATTATCTAATCTAAAAAAAAAAGTTGAAAACAAAATTGAAACACAATAATAAAAAATGCCAACACATAATATTTCAATCTCAAAGATCATAAAAATTTCTTCAGTAGTTCTAACAATGCCCTCTATTGACCTTCTTTTGTGGTATATAATGACTTCAAGATATTGTACATTTGTATTCTTCCCTTGCATGTAGTCTCTTACAAAGAACTTTTAATTTTGAATCAGTGTGTATAATGAACCTACCAGATTTTATATGGTCTCTAGGTGAATATCAGTAGCTCATCCACCATAATGACCACTTCGTCAACAACATGGACTTGGGTATCATGACCATCTGTACTCTAATGAACAGCCTAGGTTGGCATGTGTGTACACCATGTTAGTTGTCAGAGAGAGAGAGAGAGAGAGAGAGAGAGAGAGAGATTCATCCAATAATTTTCCTTAGGATCACATAGAGATTTGAGGACTCCTCGCTGCCCTTAGAATAGGAATTCCCTCGCTCAGGATTTCTGAAGTTGAGGATTCCTTAGGTTACATTTGGTTATAGGTAAGGAATCTGTGTATTTATGAATTTTATAACTTCCCCTTTACAGCCCAGAATTTCCACATCCTACAGAGGAAGGGTCGAATATGAAAATCCTAAAAAATGAGGATCTCATATGGCCAAAAACCATATAGACTTACAATTGTTAAATATGAATTTTCACGACTTTATGAAAACGAAAATCCTTCCCCGAGAACTTAGTTGCCAACGTGACCTTAGAAAGGCTCATTTTCTGGAGCTTTTTTTTTTTCTTATTATCGTCTTAATTTCTTATGCCAATTTCCTACAATGCAGGTAAGGTAAGTTGGCATCTCTTGGAAGAAATAGGCTCAGTTTGTTTCCATAAGTTTTTATATGGGACCTACCTATTTGACGTTAACCCTATTGCTTTCTATTAGACAACAGAAACTTCAAAAACAAGGCAACTTATTGAATGGGACAGCACAGAGTATATGAGGCACTAACACAATGCTCAAACAATGCTAAAATGAGGAACTAAAAAGCAGAGTGTCTTGGTATATATGCTGAATATGATCACTCCTGAAAAGAAAAAGGTGAATATGCCACTTGGGCAACTTGCTATGTTTGAATGTTTTGCAAAATGTTCTTTAAGAGGAAGAGTTTGTGCTGACATAAATTTCTATTATTTCAATCTGCATAGTATGTTGTTTGGTTTATGTGTTTTTCTTTTAGTGGTGAAAGGGACCAAACACCTCAAACCATGTTCTATAACAATGGATGTTGACATCTTTGATTGAGTCAAGAACTACTTTGATAAATAAATCAATAAAAAAATATAAAAAGGGGGGGAGGCCTGTTGTAAGAGAAGTTTCACCCAATCCACAATGCCTCTTCCACACTAAAATCAATCACATTTTTCCATCAACTTGTAACAAGGAAAACAACAAATCACCACAATTTGAGCAGGGCCTCTTTTGTTTGTTGTGTTGTTGTTTTGTTAACATTAATCTCCTTAAATATTTTTTTTTAATCTATCACCTAATCTTGAAAAGGATGCATAAGCTTTGAATACTGTGCTTGATTTAGTTCATATGTTATGCTAACTGCCATTGTGCACATATTGTATTCCTGAATGTTAATCCAAACCATTGAGGTCATGGATCCCTTTTTATTAGAAAGAACTAAAGTGATTCTAAATGGATGATGATAATGGTCCAATTGGCAAACATCAAATGGATGGTGAACATTTGTGGATGTTTCAAATTTAAAAACAATTGTGGGTTAACCAAGGTTTAAGGCATTTAATTTATTACAACATTTTGTTGAGAAGTAGCAATTTTCTAATAGAATATGACTACTCCCATACATATGCCTACAAATCATTAAGAAAAGAGGATACAAATACACTCTTTCTTATTATTATTACCATCAATTCTGCAGGTTTCATGGAACAACAAGGACCATATAGCACATGCAATAAATGTGCTCATGAAGGATGAGCTTTATAAGATCACTTAACCATTTATCTTTTTAGAAAGATATCAGTGGTCATAGGGTGGGTCATGTGGTTTTATGTTCAATACCATCAGAAAGCAGGGCCTAATACAAGTAGTCCATGTTATTGTAATGCATTTACATGAGTAATTTATACAGAAAATAAAATATATGCAGCACATGCTGAAATCAATGTTAGATTATAACTTTCTTTAGTAAGTCTTTTTTTAATGTATTAGGATTGTTAGTGGTTATTTTTATAAAGAGAATTAGGGGCAGAAGTTTGACTTGTATTAAAACTTGCAAGTGGGTCTTGTGGCTTGTATGACCTAGGTCTCATGTTTGACTTGTTTTACATTAAAGCATTTCATTTCCTTTTTTTATTCCTATGCATCAATATCTAATCGTTAATCACGCCATATTTTGTATTTTTAACTTTTATTCTTGTTGTGACTGGATAGTTGAAAGATGATCCCGGTCCTTTGGATAAACATATCCTTACTGATTAAGATAATCATATATCAAAAGTGATATGGGAAGGGCAGGTAGAGTCAATTCATTTCTAAACTTTAACATAATTCTATTATTTAACATAACTTCAACCCGCCTATATGCTCTTGTTGCATTCCAAAATTTAACCATCAGAGCCTCATTCTTGTACTTCTCTTTAAAGTTTGCTGATATATGACGCATGCAGTAGGTATGACTAGCGTGAGGAAAACGTTCTTGAACGACTCGTATGAGACCTTTTTGTCTATCAGATACAATGATTAAATTTGGAAAGGGCCCTAAGTTCACATCCAACTCTGCAAGGAACCATTCCCAGGTATCTCTATCCTCTATCTCGGCTATGGCAAAGGTGATTGGAAATAATTTACAGTCTCCATCATATGTCACGGCAACAAATAAAACTCCAGGGTATTTTCCATGAAGGTGGGCACCATCAACAGCTATTAATGGGCGTAATGAACTCTTGAAAGAGCGGATACTTGAGCCAAAAGCCCAAAATAACCTCTAGAATGAATCATCATCTTCCCTGATCAGATCAGACACGCTGCCTGGATTTGTCCTTTCTAGTTCAATACAATAACTAGGCAGGATTCTGTATGAATCTTCATAAGAACCACGTATGTCAATCAATGCTTTCTCTTTTGCTAGCTAAGCTTTCTTGTAGCTGATATGGATGCCAAACTCTAATTGAAAGTCTGTCGCAATTTCTTTTGGAGTGTAACTTGGATGGATACGCAACCGTTCTTTTATCCAATCGGCAATCAACGCCGATGTGGCCTGAGAATGTGTGAGTCCCATCATTGGCTTTGAACAAGTATGTTTTTCTGAATAAGTTCGCACAATAAACTCAGGGCCGGACTGCAGGATAGATCCATGGATGCGCCAAGGACATTGATGATCACCACGCCTTCCACTTAATTCTGTCATAGACCTTTTCACCCAATGAAGCTCAAAATTACTGTACATTGCAAATTTTCTCAATGCATTCCTAAATGATTCACGAGTCTGAAACCGTCTTCCATTCCACATTTCACGAAAAGATGCCTCATGGTGATCCACACCAATATGGTCATCATCAGGAAATAAAGTATCAATAAAATCTTCTACACTCACAACATTTGATGCATGATCCAATCCTTCTTGTGCATGCGATGTTCTTCCTGGTCCTATGCCATTTTGCAATATATATTCTCTAGGGTCAACATCAATATCAAAATCATCTTCATCATTTTTAGCCCCCTCCTCCAGTACATTGCACCCTCCATCGAAATAAGGAATTTTGGATACTGTTTCCGTTTCCATCCAATCCATGACAACTTCATCCCTTCTATTAGAGAATTTTTCATTTTCATCTTCTGCAAGATTAATGGGAGCTATTAAATCTTCAAGCATGGCGGCTACAAATGGGTTATCATGAGGTACAACAGGCGTATTCAGGTCAAATTGGCTTCGAACAGGATAAGATGAAAGGCACACCTGCATGGCAAATAGTCAATCATATATAAATTACATAATATAATCAAATCAGATGTATAGCGAACCAAACCTGTAAACATCCTCTCTTGTTGAAGGGCCACCTGTATCCCTTTCACCGTTGGAAAAGTTTGTGGTATTTAATATGTCATCGAATTCCCCTACGTGAATCACCATGTCATAAAACAATCAGTAACATAACTAAAACAAGATATTAAACAGATCAGCAGTTACTACACTTGTTATGATGGGTTGTGGTGGCACCTGTTCAAATTAAATGACGGTCTATTCCCTCGCGGGCTGTTAGGCCGAGCGTATGTAGACCTTAGATGTGATGGTTGTCGACTTGCACTTGCTTCACTATTTGTATGCAAATGCATAAATATAGCTTGACTTCCATTTTAGAATAATCTGAACATCCGATGGAGATCATCATCACTTCTTATGGTTATGAACGTGAAGCTTCAGCCATTATGATACTAATATTGCATATTTATATGCTCATCATGAAGCTCCCGACCAGTTTCTTCGTTTATCTTTTCGAGTAGTTGATTGAAAGTTATATTGACATCAACCCATATTACCTTCTGCTCACCACCATTGTAGGCTGACAGTGGATTGCTTACGTCTAATATACCATTATAATGACATATTATATACATATCTCAGTATTATCCATCCTACGAAGTAGAACACAAATTTTGAATAATAAGATTTATTTTTGAATATTTTTGAAGTTACTCACAAACATCCATATAATCTATGAAGATTTGACGTATGAAAATAAATATCGGAATAAGTATTTCTTTAGTAAATAAGATGAATGTTTGGAATTACTAAGATTTGAAGGTTGTTATATGTAAAATAAAAAACTACTATATGCATATATGGAAAATTAAAAGAGTTAAAATCTAAGCATTGACATTTAGGATATCATGAAGCTACAAATTTCTATAACATTAACAAACAAATAACAATGCATTGTCCGTTAATTTTTTTTTTAAATAAATGCATTATCTTAATCAATTCTACACTAGATATTTTAGCAAATTTATTTTACATCTCATTAATACTAATTCTCTACATTTAGCAAAAGTATATATATACACACCATAAAACACCCATTTAAATAAAATAATTGTGAAATCAATCAAGATCGTTCATCTAATGAATATCACCATTTGTTGATAACTACTAAAGAATCTAAACCGTTTACTTATATATAGCATTAAAAAAGTCATTAGCAGTTTAAGATAATGATCAAAATGATGTCTGTAATGCCACAATAACAGGAAAATGCTAAAAGAATATGTGGACATTTATACAGAATTTGTGCTGGGGCCCACCGTATGATGGGATGAACAAGACATATGCATCATTGGTTTTTGCAACTAGACGTCCAGGCCAAATCCAGTTGTTGGTAATTCATGATGAGAACAATGGGATTTTTTAATATATTAACAACAGGATGTTCATAAAAAAATGAGGCACCATAAGTCCCACCTAAGGTCACTATTAATATTTACACAAGATATTTCAAATGTTTCTACAAGTGGGATTCCTTGTATTCTAATTTTTTTTTTCAAAAGACACAAAAGAAGAAAAAAATAATACAATAAATAAGAGGGAGGGAGATACATAAAGGTGGGAAACATGGAATAAATACCTAAGACAAAGATGTGGCAGGAGATTCAATTGCTATTTATGATAATGGCCTAAGGTTGACATGCAAAGAAACGGCAGGAAATCACTTAATTTGTGGCAGAAGCAACACTTATAAAGAGCAGAGAAGTAGAGAACCTAAGCCAGAGATCGACGAAAGCAACGGAACGGAAAGAAATTATAAACAGAAATGCATTCGTTGACTTTTAACCTATCTCCTTGCGATATCGCAACAAAATTTGCGATATCGCAAATAAAAAACTTGCGATATCGCAACTTATGTTGCGATATCGCAAATAAAAAACTTGCAGTATTGTAATATATGTTGTGATATCGCAAAAAAGACTCAGCTTGTGCTCTGCCCAGCGGTACGGGCTGTACGGAGAACGTCTTGGTAAAATGTTGAACTTTGGTAACAGGGAAGGGATATGTGGTACTGTAGGTGACCGTACAGAAATTCTCCCATAATATAATATATTATTATTATATAATAATAATAATCATATAATATCTATGCCCTTATTATAAAAGAGAAAAAAGTGTTATGCTTTTTCTCTACATATATGTGGGCCCCAATAGAAGAGAAGAACTTGTCATGCTTTTTCTCTACACATTTGTGAGCCTCACTTAATATTATTATATTATATATATAATAAAAGAGAACTACATGTCTCTGGGCCCCACTTAATATTATTATATTATATATATAAAATACAAGAGAACTACACATCTGTGTGCCCCACTTCATATTATTATATTATATATATGTATAAAATAAAAGAGAACTACACATCTGAGAGCCCCACTTCATAGAAGAACTTGTCAAACTTTTTCTCTGCATCTACACATCTGTGGGCCCCACTTAGTATTATTATATTATACCACTTAGTAGAATAACTTGTCATGCTTTTTCTCTACACATCTGTGGGCCCCACTTAATATTATTATAATATCACTTAGTATTATTATATTAGATATATATATATATAATAAAATGAAAACTACACATCTATGAGCCCCATTTAGTAGAAGAACTTGTTATGCTTTTACTCTACATTTACACAACTATAGGCCCCACTTGGTATTATTATATTTTGATGAAATGCTTAGCTCAAATGATGATGAAAAGGGTTGTGTTTGAAGAATTTGTTCATTCGTTGTAAGAACTCAAATGAGAAATTTCAGTTGAGATTTTCATGTGTAGAAAATTTCAACTTTGATCCCAATGATTGTAAAGACACGATTTGCTTGTCAGAGGAAGAGATGAGAATGCCAAAGATTGCCTAGAATCCTTGTAATTTGTTGTTGATTCGTTTATGCTATGAGTTGGATATGGTTTTGGTTGATTAGTATTTTGTTTTATTGAATTTGATATGTATTTGGCGCTAGGTTTTAGACAAATTTTAATGAGAAATAGGTCGGGCTATCGATCTATATTGAAATTGGTGAGTATTTTGCCTAATCATGTATGGCCAGAAAAGGTTGGTTTTCAACTTTTTTTTAATTAGTTTCTTCCATATATCCTATTATTCAATCTTCTTACTTTTTTCTATTGAAGCTTTTATTAAATTTCATAAGAACAATGAGTGATTGTAAATTACTTAATTTATTACATGGTCATTCTCCATTGAGATAGTTAATATTGCGTTTTTCAATGACTCTATTTTTTCCGATTACCATACTGAAAGAATACGTTACTTACACGTGCAGGCTCCACTATTCATGTCTTAAAAACCAATTGGAATATGTGTTATGTCACATGGTTTTAAAATCGGTGGATGCATGCCCCACTTTTTGTCTGTTCGATGGGTGCAAGTGGTGCAATATATGCGGTAATGTGTATCGCATATGTATCGGCCAATACAACGATAGGCCGTTACAGCTGTTTGAAGCACATGCCATTACGATCAAAGCGCTTCTACCAGTGTCCTCCGAGTGTTGTTTAGTTTTATTTAAACTTACAAATACCTCTGCTACTAGAACCTTTATTTTACACATTCAGACCTTTCATGATAAATTCAATCCCTTGACAAACATACGTAGCAATTGAACTTATCACAAAAAACTCATGAGCTAAAATAAGAACTAAGGTAATTTAATTTGACTAATACTGAGGTCACCCCTCCTATAGCACGACCTGTTGGTTAGCCTTCATTTTTGCGATAGTCATGCATCTAGGTAACCCTCAAGAAATGACATGGCATACACCTCTTTTTTTGGAACTGTTTGAGTAGAATCCATCTTCATTCATTCACTATGATGAAGGCTATTGAGTGTATAGTCATGAGAATGAGCATACACTCAACTCACTCTTTAAAAAGAAAAAAAAAAGACTCAATTTACAAGGTAATGTAACTTACTATAAAACAACAATTGTAGTCTCACTGTGGTTAAAAAAAAATAAAAGATTTTTATCTATAAAGTTAAAAAATTGTACAGAATTTATGTTCACTTGAAAACATGCATCTTATGTTAGCAGAAGGATGCACATTGTTTTGAACTATTTTTCAGTCAGCATATAGGGTCTGATATTGACATTTAATACTATAATTATGTCCGGTCAAGTCATACGTGTACATTTTCTTAATTGGAGCCTACCTCTACCTGAACTCATGCTTATCTTCAGGAAGAAGGATGGGCATTCATGTGGAATGGGTTTTACAATAGTTTATGAGCTCTAGCTCAAGGAGCCCACTTGGATGCATTTCTTTCATTGGGGGTAGCTAGATGGAAATGTTTCTTTCCAGATACAAGCCTCCCAGCCCTTTATTTAACAGATTGAAATTTAATAGTCTTCCAACTACGGTCTTTTTCAGAAACCCAATCCAATAGCTAGAAAAGGTTCGATGATGTCAAATCATGGTGGACTAATCAAAGGTGAGCTGAATGTCCTTGCAGCGTAGAGTCGGTTCTCTGGAGAAAATTCTCCTAAAATATCTGCTCCAACTCTTTAGCGAGGAACTTGGCCTGTCTGGCCAAGCAACCAGGACTTGGTCTGCCTAACTTAACCTATCAAGCCGAGTCTACTGGGACTAACATAACCTCGTTTGATCCCAACACCACACTTTTCCAATGATTTGAGTCGGGTTGATCAACAATATTGCAAGTATGGTTGAGTTGGATTGATACCCGGCCGACTATAAGAAATATGGAATAGTTTTCTTTTATCAGTGAAATTTCCTTTAGAATATTCGTCGAACAATTGCACCCTTGCATACCTTATGTTATTTTTACCTATTTTTTCCTGGATGCTTCACTTGAATGAATGAAACACAACAATGAATTAGTCAAAAGGATCCAGAGGAACCCCATTTCTGCCTACTACATATTCTGAATTTCTGAGAATCTAACATTTTTATACAAAGGATTTTAAAGGTCTCGGGAAGGAATATCCAGTCTCCCATAAGAAGCGCCAACGTTGGAATTCTTCTCAAGTCCCAAGTACCAAGTCCAACCCCAAAAAAAGACCAGTAAGGCAGGCAGAGGTAGTCCTCCCTGCCAAGTTTGTGCCGCGTTAAGTTAGAAAAAAAGAGAGGGAGTGGTCTGGGGGGGTGTGGGGGTGGTTAATAAATAATAAAGAAGTGGTTGTAGGGTGAAGGTTTTGAAGAACCCGAGTCCCAACATCACTTTCTCAACCCCTTGTGATTTTAGAAGCTTTAGCTCCAATCCTTCATTTTTTGAACACTTTTTGATAGTGAGGTATAGCTCCCATATCTTAAAAATTTAATCCTAATATAATAATGATTAAACTATGGGCTAACAAAAGATTTCCTTAGAACAGGTGGTGACCAAAATTAAATTGAGAGAGAGAGTACACAGAAAATGGCAGAGGCATTAATTATTGATCTAATTACACATTTTAAGATCCCACCAACCCACTCTTGCAATGAAGCAGGCATCTCCCATATGAAAACCAGACTAAAGGATGCAAAAAGATTCTAGAATCCCTCACCACAAGAGGAAAAGCATCTCACAATAGCAAGTACTATAATAAAAATAATACTTATATATATGATATGATTTGTAGTCATGCAAAATGCTGAGGTGATCCTTGAGATTGATTACCAAATTCCAAGTACCTGAGAAGGGAATAATACTGACTGATCATGTATTTTTTTTTTTTTACCCTCCTCTCCAGTCATGTCATCATGTCAGCAGCAGAGGGGAAAGCAGGTGTCATTACCACCGGTATGCCACAAGAAATTCGCGTAGCTGGAGCCATAGTAGGTGTTGCTTGGGTCGACCTCAACGGCTCGCAAGAACGTTTCTTCCGCAGCTCCATGGTCTTTGCGAGCCAACCACAGAAAATATGCGTATCTGTTTAGCGAGTAGGCATCAGGCGGTTCGACTCGGATCGCCCGCTTGAAGAACTCTTCTGCCCTGCACCACACAAATACCAAACCAACCAACCCAATTCTCAGTTAAACTGGAAAATTTACCATAACCATAGTTTTTCATCAAATGCATGCATGCCTGCCTGCCATCCTACGGCCACTAAAGTCACGTCTTGTGGGCCATTCTTTTATAAATTCTCTTTAATGAGTTTTGACTATGAGAGATGGCAAAATCCAATATGAATTCACCACACCCCAAAGATCTATCATTTTATATATAGATTCTTCTTCTTGTCATGCACGACTCTGGAGATCAGCTAGTACTACATCAGTGACACAAGTCTCGTCGTTATCCTAACAAGAATCGCAAAAGAGAGAAAATAAAAACTGAACAGGGCTAAGCCACGCTACACGACGACCTGATGGCCATTTCAGAAACAGACACCTAAGTGGAGCTCACCTTCAACTTCAATCACTGCAACCCCTTTCACATTTCCATCCCCATTATCCACAATCAGATTAAAAAGACTACTAAATTTTAAGACTATATTAAATAAAGGGCTATCGAGCCTTTTTGGATGAATAGGGATCTAAATGGGACCTAGGAGTTGGGTTAGGATTGAGGGTTTGCAGAGCCATCTTTCTCACCAGTCAAAGTTGCGGGCCACTAGGTAGAGGAATTGGGCATAATTGCATAGAACGAGTGGGTTTTGCGGCTCTTCCGTTACGGCACGCTGATATACCAGCTCCGTCCGAAAATACACCTCATAGTCCTCCGGCTCCATTTCCACCGTTACAGGCGACACCAACATCCGCAACGTCTCGTGATCCAACGACTCGTCTTCCACATCCGCCCTCATTCTCCAAGCTTCCTCCACGACCGACTCCCACAGCCTCACCTCCTCCTCCGACTCCAGTACCATCGTCGCCTCTTCCGGCAGGACCCTCCGATACCGATCCCACGTAGACGCCGCAACCATCTGCCTTGACTGCTCATCTCCGCCGTCAGTAGGCCCCGCCACCGGCCGCGCCACCTTCCCGCCACCGCCACCTCCCACCGAAACCGAGAACGTCTTCGAAGACAACGAGTCGAATTTCAGCTCTTGCAGGTCCTCCACGGTCGAAACAGTCTCCATCAGGGCGGAGGGAGGCGGTGCCACGGCGGCGATGGCGGTGCCGTTGCCCATGGAATGGACGGTGAAATTGGCGAGAAGGATCATGACGGAGACCATGAGGGCCGGCGTGTGGGAGAAGATCTGCTGAAACAAGCAGACGAAGGAGGCGTGCATCTCGTCGTGTACTCGATCGATGATCTCCGGCAAATCTCCGTAGAAGAGGCTCTCTCTCATCTGCAGCGTGTAGCTCTGCAGCTCGCGGATGATGAAAACCATGGACGCGAAGGCCTTCTTCACGGAGCAGCAGGCGGATTCCCCCGCCACCCGAAACCTCTCCTGCCATTGCCGCTTCCGCTGCAAGATCCTGAGAGACAACGGCAGATCGACGCTGTTCGCCTTCCTCTCGATGCTCATCTCGTCCTCCTCCGCCACCGCCCACGTCGGCTCCGCCGACTCGAAAGGCCTGAATCTGCGGAAACTCCTACTCAATTCGGAAAAATCATCGGAAGAGTCTGAGTCCGCGAATCCGCAATCGTGTTCTTCTCCGGCGAGGTGGTGAAATCTCAGGTCGAATTCCTGAAATCTCCTCCCGAATTTCTGGTCGCGATCTAAGCTGGCGCTGCATGATCTCCGGAGCGTCTTGCATTTGGATTCCAGATTTCCACAGGATTGCGATCTTAGGATTCCAGTCTTGAATGGAGAATAGATCATCGACGAACGATTGTTGATGTCTCGTCGTTTGTAAGATGGAGAAGATATTATGGATTTGATTGCAGGAGGAGAAGAAGGAGAGAGTGGATGATGTTGAGACCATCGCAAGCTCGTTCCCATCTCAATTTGGAGGAGATTTGGGAAAGAGGAAGGAAAACGAAGAGATTACAAAGAAGACGTGATGAGTTATTGCTTATAAACACAAGGTCAAAAGAAACGAAAGCTGGGAAGATTTTCTCTCTCTCTCTCTCGTGAAAAAACCGAACTTTTTAGAGAAAGCCGGGTTTTCAGTTTCCACTTTCCACCCAATCAAATCTGAATCTCTGACAACTCGCAATTAAGATCAAAACTATCCCCCTTTTGATTTGACAATCTGTAAAATCACAACCGTTGCCTGGATCAAATGGAGAAAGAGGCATCCACATATGCATTCTGATTTCATTGTTTCTCCAATCAAAAGTCTCTCTTTCTTCCAATGCGATTTTTTCTCTCCGGCTTTTATGGTGGAGACCGTTAACGACTATTACAAAACCCTGAAAAATGTTAGAGGGCGAGATATCGTATCGCCCTCATCTCAAGGGTTGATGAGCTATAGAAACTGGTGATTTCTGCCATTTCTCATATGACAATATGTGTAGATTTGTAGAAGGATCCATGTCCCTTTTTCAATTTATAAGAAAGTCCTTGTAAAAGGTGAGTTTCAAATGTATAATTATCATCATCAACATCATTAATTATTATAGTCTTTTAATTATAGGCACTAATTTTAAACCTTTCATTGCTTTTTTATTCACTAATCCACTCCTTTCTTTCATTGGAATGTTTACTAATGCTTGATAAGACCGATTATTTGTTTTGTCTATAGCTAATTTAAGAAGTCTTATTTTCTTTATGAGGGGGCTACAGGCAATAACATATAAGAATGTAGATATGCTAACCGGGTATATATATTATAGGATTCCTCCCTGGAAAGCAAATTTATTCAACGTTTAAGAGAGTCCTTATCTTCTTCTTTTTTTCTTTTCTTTTTTTTTAATTTTAGAAAGGCCCTTGAAGATCTTAAGTTTAAAATAGTGTTGATGTTCACATATTTCTAATTGGTTCCTCGTTCTAAGGACATGTAGCCACATAACAAAGCTTCAACTTAGAAAATCCCACCAAAAGTGTGCCCATGATAGGATACTTACTAATCAAGTGAACTAGGAGGGCACAGCAGACACATGTGGCTGTGGATTGGATGACAGCCTAACAATACTTTAATCTAAACTGTTGAATTGGAAGTGTTGATGCGACTCAAATATTTCTATTTTTCTAATATTCTATCCATAATAAGACGTTTCTATTACATTATTTCTCATAATTGACATGCATCAAACAAATTATAATTGACATGCAGGAGATTTAGATTTTTACCTCTAAATTATAAGAGGTATCTCTCAACATAAGAAAACCTATATATTTGTGTATATGTTTGAAATTGTGAGCTTTGACCTTTTGCAAACAACAATGCCATATTTTTCTTTGCATCCAAATAGAAACACTTTTTAATCTAAATATTTATATTAAAAACAATAAAGTAGATGGGGATTTTTTAGAATGATAGCAAAGAGTAGTAAAGGTTTTTTCACAAAAAAGTCCCAATTTGATATATAATATAATACTCAAAGTCCCAGTGAGATACGGGTGTCACGTGAGAAGTGAGTGAGAAAGTCACATGAGAAGTGAACCTGGCTTTCGCCAGGAACCTACTGGGAATCCGACTGCCATGTGGCAGCCTTTTGAAACGCGGGAAAAAAGCAGGTGCCACGCTCGCTCCCATGGCCAGGAAAACCGGTACACAGGTAAAGGCCGCCTCTTTTGCTCCTTGGCTCGTGTATGCTGAACATTTATTAACCGGCATCTGTCAATTTATATATATATATATATATATATATGAAAGTCGCTGTTTCAATTGAAAAATCAGCCTCAACTACTGAATTGATTTTGACTTTTTCAATTGAATTTGGCTATTTAATTTCTTTAATACTGTATCAGTTGCTCATCAACTGACTAGTTTTCTCTTACTCAGTTCTTAGAGAGAGACTTCCATGATGCCACGTCATTATGGCCCATTACATTTCTCCATTAAAATTTTCTTTTCTCCTTCTAAAAATCTCATTATTCATGTTAAAAATGATAATGTCTCTTTAATATTATAAATGCTACTAAATTATCAATCTTTCCCTGTTAAAATAAAATAACATCTCTCACATTACCCATGAATCTTTACACTTTATCTTTTATTTCGGTTTTCTAATATTTTTTGCACATTTCCGATTCCACATGTTTTCCTTACTCTTCTTTTACCTCTACCTATTGTCTTGATATTTTATCCACTCCATAAATGCTAAGCTTCCCTAATGCTGACCAATCAAACACACATGGAGAGAAATCATGTTTGCTTACAGTATGGGTCATATCCAAATAACTTGATTTTATCTACAGTAGAATACTATTTTTACATTTTTCATATCATGAGATATGTTGCCCGTGCTAAGCACGGGTGTCTTTCGCTAGTCCTGATGATAGCGGATCTCAATTTTAATCGCGATTAATCGGTTTTTATTTTTATTTTTATTTTCTAACGGAGGTTTCCAATTCTTTGAGTTGGACCGCCAAGAGAAAAGCTGGATAAAACCCTGTGGCCCCTGTGTGTTAGCATAAGTGGATTCAACGTTCTGTTCCTGAAGAGGGTAAATCGGGGGTCGATATCAAGACCTCTAGTTTCGAAAGAGGGAGGAACCGTGGTCCTGACCACTCTGCAAACCCTCCTTGGGGTTAAAACCTATAATTTTTTTTATAATGAGGTTTTTTTTTTCCCTTTCTAACGGAGGGTTTCCAACTCTTGGAACTGGACTAATCCCTCCGGGCCCAGCCAGAGAGAAGCCAGGTAAAACCATTGTTGCCCCTAGGTGGTAGCACAAGTAGATTCAACCTTTGGTTCCTGAAGAGGGGGGAACCGGGGGTCAATACTAAGACCTCTTGCTCCGGAATGAAGTAAGTCAAAGGGATGAAGGTCATTATAAACCAAAAATTATTAGGGCCACATCGTGCAGGCACTGCAGGGCCATAAAATGACTTTAGAACTGAAAGTGTCCTTCAACCACTAACCTTCCATTTGTTGGCCTCATATTAACTTTCGATGGGTTTAATTTCTAACAAATGCTACAAATAGCTGATTTAGAGAGTCCTCTTTTATCCCGCAGGTTGGATGAACTCCAAAACTTGTCAAAGTGGCCCCTTTTTTTTTTGTCATAGAAGAGAGTTCAAACTAGAATGATTCCTCCATTTAAGGTAAAATCGCTTGAATATGAGGATTTGATCAAATTCGGAATCCTTGGAAATTTTCATTCATCAATTTGAATCTAGATTCACCCGGCGGGTTCATTTTTTTTTTTCATTATTATTATAAGGAATCCGGTGACCCCTTTGTAGTTAATCATTAGTAAAACTCAAGATACACAACACCAACCGCTTAGAACCGCTCCTTACCACTGCACAATTCTATTTGGGAGGTTCAGGCTTCGAACGTGGCCCCCGGCGAAAAAAAGGTTTTAAAGTCATATTTATGTCTGGACATTTGTTGGTTTTAAAATCCCTATAAAATATTATATGTTATTATAAATATAAATTTATTAGATACTATCAATATATATTGTATCTTTGGCAATGCTCTCCTAATCTCAAACTTAGGCTAAAATTCCTTAAGCTCAAGCTTGTGGGCCCTACCCTTGGTCCATTTGAATGAACCAAACACACGACTCCAATTAAATTGCACATGTCCACCAACTTTCGATCAAATCCGAATTTTCTAGACCGTTGGATTGACAGTGTACCGATCTGAATGGACTATAGGCCATTAAACTTTTTGGGCCTAGAAGCAGATGATAGAAATCACGGTTTAGACTGATTTTTTGTAGAGATGAGGGTCCTAGGGAGTCCTTGAAATCCCCTATTCTCATCTCCATGTGGGCTCCACCACACACGTGAGCTTATGAGAGCTGCTCCCTTTGTATCTTATATGTGACATATGATGTTATCGTATTATTTTACATTATTTGTATTATTATGAATACATTTGAAAAACGGATTTCCATATAAGGACTCAACCAGGTTCAGACCCAAGTTCAAGTAATGGGCCTTGTCAAACCCACCTGAGAAAGGGCCCATTCCAAATTCTTAAAGGTGGGTAATATTTGGAATCCAACGAAATCCTATTTAATATATAGTTATTATAAATACTATCAAATATAATATTTATCATTTATATATGCTATATTACATTGTAATAATATTATATAATCGGGCCTCCAGACAGAGAAAATCTAAACCATGGTTTTAGGTTTCAAACAGTCACAATCACACCATTGCCTCTCACCAACTGACAACCTTGGTAAAAGTTATTAAATGATACATTGATGACATTAGTGACACTATTTTTTCGTAGAAGAGTTCATAAATTAAACGTTTAGAATCATGAGCTGTGCGCTAATTTTTATTTTGCTAATCTAGTACCCATATATCTAATCAGTAGTATAGTCAAATGCATGCATTAAGTTTTTTCAGCTAACAATATTCATACTAAAATCTTGACACGTCAGTAGAGACGATATAAATTAGGGGCTTTTGGGCGGAAATCCCTCAACCGTGGTTTTTATTGTAAACGGTCCATAATATTTTATTGTATTGACGACAATCCTTTTGTAAAAATAAAGCACTGAAAAAGACAAAAACGCCCTTGTACATGTCAGCAAAAGTAGAAATCAGACAAATTTATCTGAGTTTTGGCAAAACTTAAAGAAAACTCATATAAATTTACCAAAATTCAGCAATAATTCAAATGAACTTCTCTCATTCCAGGTTCTGTCTATGTTTGAGACTAATGTGAGCCTCGCCAGATAAGCTTTTGCAGAAGTTTCTCAGCTCTGTTTCCAAGAGTCAGTGGAACACTCTAAGGGGTTACACTCGTTCTTGAAGAAGATTGATCCAGTGACTCCATTCCTAGCAGAAGTACATACAAATCTGTAAGGAATTCAAGTGGTGGGTAATTTACCAAGGAGAACTGAGTTAGAGCTGTCTTCAAAGATAAATGGCCCAACTAAGAAGCTTGGTGACAAAATGAAAAATAATGAGGACCATACTGTAGAAAATAAGAGTATCTCCTTAAGAGATTGTTCCATGAGAGCAGCACCAGTTGCCTGGATGATATGGGTGCTGTTTCAAAGGTACAGGAGAATGACACTCAAGAGGACATAGTTAAAGAAGTGGGTGCCGACATGAGTTGCTTGAATTTGGTGAATGTGGATCGTCAGATGGCACCACTTCACATAGCTATTTGTTCGAAACTTAGTAAAGTTGTTCAAAATTTAGATAAATTTGTTTGAGTTTTGCTAGAAACTCAGATAAATTTGCCAAAGATAAATTTATCTAAGTTTTGGCAAATTTATTTGAGTTTTTGTCCAGTTTATCAGAGATTCTGGAAAATTTATCTGTGCTCGGCGACACCAAAAGTCAGAATATGGAAAATCATATTATAATAAAAATCAAAATCCAAAATAAGAACACTTGATGACCATGATCCAATCGAGAAAAGAGAGAGATAAAAAATAAGTAAAAAAGCAAACTGCTCTCTTTCAAATCAGTTGTAGAGAGAGATTTGGATAGAGAGAGATTTCAAAATTGTTTCTATCTTTGAAGAAATGAAAGAGAGAGAATCGAAAGTCATGGTGGCTACGGAAGGTGCTCTGCAACGATACTCCATAACAATGGAAAGGAACGAAAAATGGAAAATGAGAGAGAAGAAGAAGGAAGGAGTTCTCTGGGACAATAGAGAATAATAAGAGAGAACTTGGCCTAAGAATGAGGGTTGAAAGGGGCAAATTAGTCATGAAAATATATGACGTGGCATATTAGGGATCTCTTACCAAAATATCTCCAGCTGTCAGGACTATAGATATTAGAGAAAAAATTGTTGGACTGGATGTTTTAGAAGACCGTGCAAAGGGACTGTTGGCTAATTTACCCTATAAATTAATATTGATCAATACTCCCCCTTGACAAAATAGAGTTGGTTTTTGCCTTATTTGTCAACTCTCCTATTGCTTAGGGCCAGTGATACCATAAACAAGCAAAGTTCCATCTGAAAATTACAAACTCGCCAGGCTGCGAACTACTGACCAAAGGTTCATTTGAATGTAGGTTGATTAGGGTTGTAAACGGGTCGGTTTCGGTCTGGGTCCATAGTGGACCCGGAACCGGAACCGGAACCGTTAAGGAGGAAGTGGAACTGGATGCGGACCCGGAACCGTTTTGGAATCTAGTTGTTGGCTCTGGAACCGGAACCAGAACCATATATGTGGCGGGTTTGGATCTGGGTCCATGTCTATGTAGAGAATTATATTAAAAAAATATGATTTTTAGTAGTGATTTTAAAAATTGAGGTAATATGTCAGGTCTCGGGTCCATGGGTCTGAACCAAGGTGGAACAGACCCGGACCCATTTATTTATTGGGGCCAAAATAAGGACTCAGACCCGGTTTTTAACAGGTCCAAACCTTCGGATAATCGGAGAATCGGTGACTCATTTACATCCCTAAGGCTGATACCATCAGATCATCTTACTCTTGATAAGATAAAATTTTGACAATTTTTGAACTCTTGGATGGAATGGATAATTTGTGTCTATATATATATTCACATCATGAACCATCCAATCTTTAATATAGGTTGGAAGGATAAAACTCAAGTTATTTGAACTTGAAGATTAAAGAGATTCTAAAATAGTAGCTCAAACACTTTAAAAAAAAAAAAAACCAGGAGCCTTTGCTTCAATGGTGTACTCATCAATCTTTCCCAAAATGAAGATGTACCCAACTGAATGCTTATGCGTGGGCGTGGCTTAAAATTCTCCCCTAAATTAACTCCTCACACGTCCTAACTATTATTAATTACATATTACAATAGTGTAATGCCATCAATCCCCTTTTTTGTTTCTTTAAATAGCTAACCATTGCACTCAACGGTCAATACCATGGTTTTAATGACAAGTTTTCAAATGCATTGGTAGAGCCTTGAAACTGTTGTATTAGTTTTAAACCAAGAAATAATGGTTGATTACCCTCTCTTTTTGTGTGTGTGTGTGTGTGTGTGTGTTTATCTTCCTTTGCTGGTTTTAATCAATTTCGATCTCTGGCAAATTTAGGAAACCTGTATCACTGATTTAGCTGATACATATTAGTTTTTTCTTGACAGATACAAAGTCTAATGCTAGTACTTGGTTTTTTTGCTAGTACTTTTTTTTGGGTAGAATTTTGCTAGTCACTTGAAACTATGCTCAGTTGATAGCAGTGCAACAAATATATTTGACACTTTGAATTTCTTGCTATATTATGTGTTTTTTTCTCGAAATTCCTTATTACAATATCATTAGTGCAATAAATTCAATTTATTGAATTTATTGCCACAGATAAGTATATCCTGATGACTTGATGTTAATATTTAAAAAAATGATTAAACCCAATGAGAATGAGATATCTCTTTTTAAAGCATAAAATTTTAATTTTTATCATTATTTTATTTTTTATTATTTAAAATATCATTTTATTCTCAACATTCTCTAAATGAAACTACAAATATTAAGTAGTCCCAATATAACCTCCTCTAGTATTATTATTATGATGATGATAATATCTGCAACATTCTCAGCCGTCGGATCAATCTCGCAACTGTCATCAATGCCTCTAGACCTTTCGACGACCATACATGCAAGATTTCAGCCCCTTATATTACGGTTACTGTTCTCTCTTACAAAGCAGACGAAACCACCACCACCCCAAATCAAAGCCATTTTCAAAGCTAATCTTCTCCCACTTGGGTGCTCTCCTCCTTTTGATCTGCCTCTGATTTGTCTGGTTTTCATGGAAGGAGCTGTTTATGGAGATGGTTTTTGGGAGAACAACCCGTATCTTCTCCTACCTGCTCCTCCCTTACTGCCTTTGGAAAGTGTACATACTAATCCCAGCAGTTTGTTGCAGAACCAGATCCAAACATGGTGCAACAGGAGCGAGAGATTTGTTTCTCCATTTGGGTTTGGAGATGGTCCTTGTGGTGCGACCCAAGGTCATGCATGTGGGTTTTCCTCGCCATGTCTGCAAGAGATGAGTTTTGTCGATGGTTTTCTTGTAGATAGAGAGTCTATGAATTGGACCCATGAAAGAAATGGAGGGGAGGTTGATGATTTAAGTTGTGAGGTGGTTTCTAAGGGAGAAGGGAAAGACCCAAGTGGGAGAAGATTGAAAAGGAGCTCTTCCTCTAACTTGGTTAAGGGACAATGGACTGATGAAGAAGACAGGTGATGTGATGGCTGTAGCATTTCCATGCAGTTGTTGTTTGTAGTCTTTATGTACATTTTAACATTAGAAAAGTAATAGGAATGGAAAAACTAATGTGTTTTTCTCTTCTTCTGCAGGTTGCTAGTTCGGCTGGTAAAACAGTATGGAGATAGAAAGTGGTCTCTGATTGCACAGAAACTGGTGGGTCGGATTGGGAAGCAATGCAGAGAGCGATGGCATAATCATCTGCGCCCTGATATCAAGGTTGTCCTGCTTCTCCATTTTTTGGTAGTTCAAATATGAAACTTTACAGTACAGAATTTCATGTTCAAATAGCCCATTTATCTCTTAATCATTGGTACATATGAGATTGGGTTTGCATGTATGGAGAGTTTTCTTATTTTATGTAGAAACACATGCGGTTGATTAGGGTTTTCATAGAAACTATAGTCATGGGCCGGTTTTGGATTTGTATTTGTTTATTCTTTTCAAATCTGGATTCTCTAATTAATTTAGAAAGATAAACTCCAAACCTCCCCTCCTCCTCCTCCTCCTTTTGTTTCCTTGTTTTTTCGGATTCAGTTTCATGTGACATACATGAAAAATCAAACCAATATTCTTCATGCACTTTTTGTTCATGAACTTTCTTTCTGTCGAATATTTCTCTACTTTTTTTTTTTTTTTGTTGTTACTACAAAACGTGTTGTGTGTGGTGTTCCTTAACTTTTCCATCTTCTGGTGCTGACTTCTTGTAGAAGGATACATGGAATGAAGAAGAAGAGAAACTGTTAGTTGAGGCCCATGAGAAGATAGGCAACAGATGGGCCGAGATTGCTAAGCGAATCCCTGGAAGAACAGAAAACGCAGTGAAAAACCACTGGAATGCCACCAAAAGAAAGCAGAATTCAAAGAGAAGGATTAAAAAAGCAGCAGCCCAACGAGGAAAATCACAGCCATCCATATTGCAAGACTACATTATAAGCAAGAGCAGAAGCGATTCCCCCATCAACCCTACCTCCCAAAAAAACCAACCCCATTTTCCTACATTTCCAAAACCATCCACATTTACATCTACTTCTGATTCTTCAACAATGGTCACTCATACAATACAAAACCCTATCTACATTGAGAATAATAACTACAGTGAAAATACCACCATGGGGTGCACAGATGAAGAACATTCTCAAATAATCCAGATCCAAAACACCCTGTTTTCTGATGATTTCCTCTTTGATGATAACAAGCAGTTACCTGAGATGCTTGAACTGGCCACCTTCTTCCCTTCCTCACCATTGACAGATTTGTGTTTTGATAATAACCCACATGAAGAAACTACTGCTACAGCTACAGCTACCAGTTCAACGACTACTAACGTTACAAGTGCTGCTCCTTCTACCTATTTGAGTTCAGACCTTTATATCGCCTATCTATTGAACGGGTTCTCTTCTTCTTCATCTTCCGGTTATAAAAATGAGGATCTAAATATGGAAGTTCTTATGGGAGAAGATCAATCATCTTGGAGTTGCCGGAGAGATATGGATTTGATAGAGATGGTTTCATGTTCTAAAATTCCTCATAGTAGTAACAGTTGCTTATGATGATGACGATGATGTGATTGCTGTATAATAAAGAAAGGTGGATTTAGGAAACGGTTTGTGTGTAACAGTTGAGTAGGGTGAAACTGAAAAGGGTTTTTAGGGCCTGGACTGACTGAAACCGTTAGAATTCTCTGCAGTCTGTTTTGATAAGAAGCGTTTCTTGACTGAGACTCGGGTTCCTTTCGGTTACATTCTAATCATTTCCATGTTTTCTTTTTGTTTGTTTGTTAGTTTGATTCTTTCTTTTGTCTTAAGCATTGAACTTGGATGGAGAAAGAAATCAGTTGGTTGTAATTTTCTATTGTAGATTTGTAAATAATAGATTCAATTTTATAAATAAAAAGACACCAATGATTTAATTTCGAGGACTCTTGAATTCCAAATTCAAATGTTCCAGATCCTGTATGTATGGTTTTGGATTGAAATTTCTTCTTGATCCAAAAATTGGTTTCATACCTATTTTATTCGAAACTGAAGCATTTGAATACTTAAATAATTAGATACTCATTTGCCACTAATTAAAGTTCCAGATCTTATATATGGACAGAGGAATTGAATACATAGGAATATATATATATATATATATATCTAGAAGTTGTCAAACATGAATATTCAAAAATGACCATCAACTAACCATTCATTTTTAGAAAATGGGATGAAGGAAAGATGAAAAACAAATAACCAACCATTACTCTAATAATTCAAATCCTAGGAAAGTTCAGGATCCATTTATATCACCACCTTATGTCATTCACCCCTCACCTCATATCCATCGTCCCTCACCTCTTTAATAATCTTTTAAAGATAAAGCTCACCTAACCATGAATTTATATGCATTTTATGTAGACAATGAGGCCCTTTGAGTTTATTTTGTTATTATTATTAGGTTTAAATAATCACTTTTATGAGTCTGAAAATCTTTTTCAACTACATTTGACTGTCGGTCATCAGCTAATTTCTGACTAATCGATAAAGTTCACTGGATCTTGTCTTGAAAATGATAAAGTTTCTTTTAGACATAACCTCATTCAGATTAAATCTAAGGTGATAACCAAAAGGACCATTAAATCTAAGCAAATTTAGTCAAGATTAATGCGATCAGTTTAATCTAATAAGTCAAGAAAGATCCAAGAATTTCTTTTCTCATTAGGACTGTTTGTTTGATTTTCTTAGGGATTCAAACCAATGCCTTCCTTTTAAATGGAGATAAGATTGTATGACTAAAAGGTAAAGATACTAAAAGGGCAATCAAACAGCAATGGTTCTTGTTATTTAATCTACCAACCTAACTTAAAGTCCAATTCAACCAAACTAATTACATCATGGCCCAGCAACCCATTCCAAGCTTGATATGTTAATGAAGGGCTTGGTTTTGCCCTCTTTAACGATCGTCTGAATTAATCGGGTGACATATTCAACCCTATTAACAATCGGTTGTGCTTGAGTTGAGTCGACCCATGATGTCACCTAGCCCAGGTGGTCAACCCGACCTCAGCACCTCTCTTTCCCACCCCACTACCTTGCCCTGTCACTTTGGGTGGAAGATCATTGTCGTATTCTAATAAAAAGAAGCATAAAGAACTAAGATCATGTTGTGAGTATAAGAAATAATTAGGTTTGAACTCAGGCTGGTCAGATGCTTGCTTAACCCAAACAAGAACAAGCCCAACCGAGAATTCACATTGAATTCCACAGGGGTTTCCAAATCCAGGCCTGCAGTCAACCCAAACATGAACAAGCCCAACCGAAAATTCTCACTTCTGGTCGGATGCAGGTTCAAAGTTGGCCCCAACCCATGTGATGAGTGAGAGCATTTCTAACGAGGCTGCCCTTATTTTTGGGCTAAGAATTGTTCTATGTTTGGGAAAAGTTTCTGTTGGGATAGTTGTATTCCATTCTGGTTAAGGGATTATCTAACCCAATATCCTCTTTGTTTTGGCCTTTAAGAAATTTTGTTTACCCAATTTTTTTTTTTTTTTTTTTTTGTGTTTTTGGACATTTTGAAGCGTAGTTCATTGTTTACATTTTACTAGAGCCATTTTCATGAACCTAATATATGGGGCTCATCTTAAGGGAGATTTGAAAGGTCTTACCATGATTTTGCTCTGTGCAAGGATGGGAACCACTCGATCAAGAAAGGTATTATTTAACAATTTCTTTTTTTAGTGGGGCGTATAGTAACTTAAAAAACTGTAGTTTGGTCATTTATAATGAAAGGGCATTTTGGTCATTTCATAAAGCTAGGGGGTACAAGCATGAGATGGACTTGCTGTGTGTGTGTGCGCGTGTGGGGGGTCCGGGTCCGGGTCCGGGTCCGGGTCGGTCCATTCTGAAATTATACAAAGGGAAGTGCGCGCGCGTACTGCAATTATACAAAGGGAAGTACGTTTAGTGAAATACTGAAATAAAAAAGGGTACATATGAAAACCATCAATTCGGACAATTATTGTCCTCTTAAGGCTTGGACCCCTTGTACGAGCTTTGGTTAAATTTCACGTCAATAGAACTTGGATCCATCATAAAATTGGTCACATATAAAACATGTAAATAACATATTACCGAAGTATAAAGTATTTTATGTGTCAACTTGACCTAACCATGGCCCCAACCTACTAGCATTCATGCGACAAGGGGCATTTATTTCACGAAATTTAGATTTCTCTTTTTGTAAGTAGGCTCTACGGAGGTGCTTCACAAATTCTCAGCGAGTACGATCATTAGAGGATAAAGTAAGTGAAACTGAAATCTAAAAGTCGAAAAACTCACCATGCTGATGCAAGCCGGCCAAGTCACCTCATTTTGGACAAGTACAGAATGGAATTGAGGGATAGTATATATATGAGGAAATCTTAAAAAGACAGTTTTTTTTTTTTTTCCTTTTTTTGTTCTTAATTTTTTATTTTGTGAACATTTAATTTGGTTTAGTTTTCATGAACTAATGTATATTATAATTTTGTAAACATTTAATCCATTTCTAAATATTTGAAAAATGACTCCCACTCCCCCAGTAACCATGTTGACGTCTCTCTCCCGAAAAGGTTGTTCGAAAGGTTGATTTTATGAGCCCCCTCTCTGCAAATCATTGGGTCCTCCACACAGTAGATTTGATATCATGCTTACAGGGGATGCTGATACGTCTTTCTAACATCATCATTTTGGTTGACAATGGCATCTTACCCCACTGTTAATATATGTTGGTTCTCACATGGCTACCAAGGGCATGCCACCTTCCTTCGCTCCAAGGCTTATTCACCTCGCCCGAGGTCTCGATGGGGTCCCAGTTGGTTAGTTTAGGTACCAAAAAATAAATAAATCATGTATGTTAGTTGAACTTATTAGTATGTAAGCCCAATATATTGTTTGGCTCTAAACAACATGCTGTTTAGCTCAACCCAAAAAATAAAAAAATTAAAAGGCTGAGCAAATAATAAAATCAAACAGAAAGAGAGAAACCTTTCATTTTTCTTTATATTTTCAAGATCCTGTGAATTCTCCAACCAGATAAATTGAAGATAGAAAATGCAATATGCAAAGAGACACCCATGTTAAAAGAATGATGTTTCACTACAATCAGAATCATTACCAACTGTTAACAATGAACTCAATTACAGTGTACCTTTTCCATTTCCAAAATGCAGTAACATTTAATAAATGAAAAAAAATAAAATTTAGAAGGCATATATGCTACTGATTATACTGGTAGTTGTAGTATCCTTGAATATAAAAAATTCTCAGCTAATGTCAGAACCAGATAATGTCACTGACTTCTACTCAATTATAAGTGCTGTTCCATACCTTCTCATGTTTCCATTTAGCATCTTTTACTTTTAGCGAGCCATTATAAAAAAATTAAGAATATTAAAAATGAATCAGCTGGGGAAGGACTCCCCAGTAAGTGCATCCCTGTAGATGATCCTTGTGAGCCTAGTCAAGACATTTTAGCCCTTGCAAAGAACACCCCAGCAAAAAGACCTGATTTTTTTTTTTTATCAAACAATGGGGTCAATAGAATCCAAAAGAGATGGAAAATACAACAGAAATAACAGTTAATCACAGCATCGATCAATTACCAAAAAGTATGCTGAAAACGTTTGGTAGGCTGAGTGGTACTTTAAACAACAGTATACCAGCAATAGATATAGGAATCTTGTTTAAGGATCCCACCAGACTGCAAAAGGCAAGAGGCTTTTCATCAGAAACTAAATGGAAGAAGGAATGTCCAACCGGAATAATTAGAAGCTTTCAGAATGATTTAGTCGGCACAATATGCATTACCTACAATTGATGAATCTCTCTCTCTCTCTCTCTCAAGGGGGGTCCCTGTGTGTGGTCCATTCGGATGGACCATCAGGAGGCCCCACTATGAGATGCACAAGGGCTTGCATGGAAAAGAGGGGTGCATTGGATAAAATTTCAAATATATATATATATTATCATTTTCTTCTTTTACCTATAAGTGGTGGGACCAGTCTGGTTCAAAAACCACATAGAGGTAAAGCTGATGGCAAGTCCAAGCAATCCACTGGCTGTAGCCAATACCCAAAACATTGGCATCCTAATAACATCTCTGCAAATGGAAATCAGGAAGCCAGCACAAAGACAACAATGCCAATCAGCTATGGGGAAAAAAAAAGTTGGCAACATCCCTGAAAATGGAAAGCAGAACAGCACAAACACAAACCAATGACAACCAGAGAAAGGTGAAAGGTTAAAATTAGCAATGACAATAAAAAGCGGTCATCCAGGACACCAGTAACATGTCAACATTGTGATTTGTGAATATATTGAATATTTGGCAACATAAAACACCAATTTCTCTATGTAAAATTTATGAAAAGAACTAAATATACTTCACATGCTGCAAAATTTTCCACCAAAAAACAGCCCAAGTGAAAGGGATGAATCAACAAGAATCAGGTCAAAGGAATGAAGCACACTCTAGAGTCACGTGAAGTACGAGGCCAATATACTATGCTTTCAAGTGAATCAACAAATCAAATGCCTCAAAGGGGACAAAGTGCTTACGAATTGTATACATATTCCCATTCACCAAAGATGAGGATCAAGAGGATGGCGAAAGGTAAAGACAGTGCATTGTTCAACACCACCATTGAAATTTCATTTAGAGATCCAGATCTGGTTGATTGCTTTGCTGTGTCCATAACTCGGCGCAGAGTGACCTGTTAGAAATAAAAAAAACCTTGACATCATTTGGTTGTACAGAGAGAATAAAAAGAGAGAAAATCAAGCTTAACAATGTTCAAGGGAGAACTTGCAAACAACACATGTTAAAAACAGGACAGTGGCCTTATTTTCATGAGCAGTATGTTTCCTACTTGTGTCTGGCAGAGGAAGAAGCAGAGGGAGATGGGAATCTATTCGGTGAAAGGGTAAACTAGGAGATGTTAAACTTGAAAGGAAAGAGCTCCAAGACAAGAGTGTCAGGGGGAAGGGTTTATGCCATTGTTTGAAATATACTTGAGGCAACAGTACAAAAGTAAACACCAAACAGAACCAATTAAATTTAGGATCTTACAAGGCAGACACCTTTGGACATCAGGTATCACCTGCCCACAATAAAGCAAAGGATGGTGATGTCCGGTGTCCAAAGGTGTCTGCCTTGTAATAACCTAAATCTAATTGGTTTTATTTGGTGTTCTTGATCTGAAAAACCCAAATATGGCCAGACAAGGCTTTGATGATAATGATGATCTGACAAACCCAATGTCGACATGTGAAAAAGAAGGAAAAAGAATAGAAGAAAAAGGGCAGCTCAGCAACCTGTACAGTTACTGCTGAGGATCAGGCCCTATAACTACTCCTGTATTAATAGAAACTAATACTAGTTACATTTTGAGAATGATAAAAATAGTTTTCGGAGAAAAGAAGACAGTCTTTTATGTTGAATTTGATATTCCTGGGTTTACTCCCCAGTGGCGTGTGTTCGATCCCCATGGGAAACATCCCCCCCTTGTTTAACCTGTGCACTTGGTTTGTGGGTGATTGCGCGCACCTGCAGGGATTAGTTCTGCCTCAAAAGGGGGCAGGGACACCCTGTTTTATCAAAGGATTTTTTTTTTTTGAATTTGATATTTAAGAACCATGAGAGCCAAAGCTTGTGGTGGTTGGTTCGATGAAGAGGTAAAGATAAATAGAATGCATAAAAAAGCTGAAACTTACTGAGTAACTTGCAGTAAGAACGCAGTTCACCATTTGCCATGCGTAACCCAAAGCATCAAAAGAGAGATCTGTGATCCCACCGCTGACAGCAGATATAATCTGGAAAAACATCCAGATAATAGATACATTGATATGTAAACATTGCACATAAAGTCAAAATTGAGTTACTTGGAAATAGGGAATAATAAAACTGAATTAAGCTTAGTGAGCAATTCTCATTTTTAAAGTTGGTCGTGGCGGTAATTAATTCATTATTCTCATAACAGCAGGTAATGGTGACAGATCACATGAAGATTACAAAGAAAGATCACCCCAACTAAAGTGGCAGTTAGATATGCTTCCAAAACTGGTGAGAACCTCAATGAGGTACATTATTTGAACATGTGAAAAGGTCATGTCCTGCTGCCTAGCATAGTTAGCAAGGGACATATAAGTCATTCAGGGTAAGACAGGGTACCTAGCTTTAAGCCTTGGTTGGCAGAGGGAGGTATCTTCCAGTAATGCTCGTGAAGAAAAATAGGGAAGATTACAAATGCTAAGGATGTACGGAGTTGACTAGAAATGATATAATTATAAATGAATACATCAGTAGTAACAAGGAATAACAGGGATTGAAGATAAATTTAATAAGAACGAAGGAAAAGAATATCTACTTCCAAGGAGAAAACACAATAGAATCCCATAAAAGATTTGAACAAGAAATCAAATTTCTATCAAAAGTTACCGACCTAAAAAAACATAATATGACTAAGGCCTGCAGTTTACAAAACCAGATCAGTGGCACTGATAGTGGATATTTCCTCAACTGAGGATTGTAGTTTACATTATTTGATCATGTGAAAACATGTTGAAAACAGTTGGAGGTTTGGAACCTTGTTGGCTAGTCAATCCCCTTAGATGAAATAGCGAAAGATAACTGTTTCTGAGATTACACAGCATAGATAGATATTTATACAAACACGGAACAAGAAATCAACTTCCTGTCAAACCCAACGGACCTAAACAAAGATAATACGGCAAAGGGTTGCAGATTTCAAAAAATGATCGTGACCCAGTAGTGGCAGCTAATTTTGTTTCCTAAACTGCAGCAAACCTTAATGTGCTAAATTATTGGAACATGTAAAAAACATTGAGAACAGTTGGAAGTAAGGGACCTTGCCAGCCAGTAGAACTCCAAATATAATATAGCAAAAGATAGCAGTTTCCAAGAGACACATTAGATTTTCATACAACCAAAATATGGAATAGAAGTACAATTCCTAGGGGAAAAAATTGTCCACAAGACAATAACAAGGAAATGCATTACCTCAGATAAATATTTCCAAACTTAGATTTGACACTAGCCAATGTGAAAAGAATTAGTTAAAAGAGTTACATATACAGGGAAAAAGTGATGCATACCATTAGAGTCAGTGCAGTCCAAACTTTTTTATTCTGGCGCCTCCTGAAAATATATGCTTCTCCAACGGCAGTTAATATATTGGTCACATTCTTCAAGATTGTCACCATTGCAATATTTATGTATTTCAGACTGAAATTAACAAAAAGAGCACATGAACATAACTAAGAGAGGGTCTGTCAGATTTTTCATATTGAAAATCAAGGTTAAACTCTTATATAAACCCGAAGTCTTATGTAAATTAATCTTATATTATGGACTTTCCACACTATTTTCTCTCATGGCTCTACCCATTGCCTTTTCCATACCCAACGCCCACCCCTATTAGTCAGCTAAGCAAGGACTTCAGAAATTGTCCATACCTATACATGCCTGTCACGAGCATACCAACGAATATTAGGTTGACAGGAACCCAAACTTTAATCAACTTCAAAGAGAACCTTTCCATTGATACTACTCCAAAGAATTCCAAAGCAATAACAACCATGACACAGACGAAATTCTGCAGAATATTAAATACATTAGACAAGACAGATAATTATCTAATTAAGCACTAGAAAAAGGACAAAATACACAACTCACTTAAATTAAAAAATAGAAAAGGGGCGAAAGATAAAAACACTGCTTCAATGTAGCAAGCAGAAATGTGCATTGCTGAGTGCATTGCTGAGCCGACCATTTGTGCCATCACCATAATTAGCACATACTTAAGGGTGTAAGCAAGCTGAGGTATCCAAGATTGCCAATACGGTTTAGCCATCACAAAATGTTCTTTTATCATGCTTCATACTCTGTAGAGTAATTTTATTTTTTTTAAGTTCTAAATAAACAGAATCTTAGTGTTATTAAATATATTTTTCCTAGAAAAATATATTAAATAAATTCATTGCCATACCCCCACTAAACTATTTTGGAAAGTATACTCTGTCAATGCAGTAAATATTATATCCATATATGCATATGCATGTTTGTTGTAAATAAATATCAATTGATGTCAAGTTCGAGCTCGATTTTCAGGTTTTTGGTGGGCCTGCCCCTGATTATGGCCCTCTTCACCAATATCATATAAAGGGCTTTTGGTTGTTATGGGGTCTTATTTTTTTCATTTAATTTCTTATTCAATCTTTATGACAAAAACAGAGTCAAGTTAGAAAGGACTGGTACCAGTACATAAATGGTGGGCCAAGATTGTACCATTCGGACAACAATTGAAAAGGTTATGAACCATTACGTGTATGCCAAAAATGTAAAAGGCAACGGATAGTTGAACTATCAAGGTCTTTATGTTGGAGTCTAAGCCTAGATCTATTAAGATAATAAAACAAGTTAGTTTTGAATAAACAAATTTGTTTAGTTTTGAATATACAAATTTGTTGGTTCAGTGGAGAATATTTGCTTGAAAAAGTGCAGTAGAACCTATAAATGAGGTGCCAGTCTACTACATTTCACAACCCAAAGGAAGTAACTTGTTTGTTGCCTATAGATAACAGATGTAGCTACCTGGTAAAACATCAATGAGATTCCTGCATCAAAACCGTAACTTGATAGAACAATTTTGTTTAGCAATATCATGCTGCATGAGGAAATGCAGTAAGCTAATCCAGACACAAGGGGTCCAGACACTCTTTCAGGTACATGCTGCCGCTTTTCATCCTCATGAATGTGATGACTGATTTCATCACCAAATTCTCCTGTAGAGCCAGAAGAAACCCTGCATGTTGATAAATATCTTATTAAGAAACAAGCGGTAAATACCCCTGGTCACAAATACGTACTTCTCAGGTAGAAGGTTTCAAAACAGTTTCAAGTACTAAATAATTGAAATTTCAAAACAACAATCTGTCTTATGGAAAGAAATGACAATCAAGTTCAAACCAATTATTTAAAAAACCTAAGGTCCAAAAGGTGACACAGATCTCAAGGTGGACTTCTAGTCATATACAATCTTTCACAAGCTCTTTCATTGCATTTAAATGGTTTGCATTGGCATAATGAAATATAGGTTGTGGCTGTGTAAAGAGAGTAAAGGATGGGTTACAGAGTGTCAACTGTATTAAAGCATTAGCGCTAGGATGAAATTTATGCCCAGAGTATGTATACTATAATATCTGCAAAATGTTGATCATAAATGCACTTCAGGTTAAAAGAGACAATCATACAAGATTCACAGAAAGACCAGGAACAGCTGATAGGGGTAATTGAGAACTTTACGTGTGAATTGTCGCTCTTCTAACAGCATTTGTTGCAATGTTGATAAATCTATTATTCCTTTCCTTTATAAAACTATGAAGAGTCTTGTAGACCATATTATCTCCTTTACCCAATGGTAGTGCTCCATTTGCGTCTCTGAATTCTGGTTCCTCAACATCATGTCCAGTAACTGAATGTGACTTGACATTGAAAGACATGGTGCTTCACCTGCAACAGAAAAATAGTGGACTTATACATCAAAAGCAGATCTAAACCTACATGCAACTACTTTCAATTGCTGGGCCACTCAACTTGGAAAACTTTTTGAGTCACTAAACTTATTTCAGCTGAGTCCAAAATCAAGTCTTGGTCTGTAAAAAGGCTTTAGTGTAATACTCTCAATCTTGTCATGTAAGTAGTTCTTGATCATGTAGTTGACTAACTGGAGTAAAAAATAATCCAGAAAATACTTCATGGAGTCTTCAAATAGACTCAAGTTACTTGGTGAACTTCCAAGTCAAGTCAGGTTTTTGAGCTTTTAAACAATGGTATTCATATGAAGGTTCGGACCATTGTTGTTCTCAAAATCGAAATTGTATCACAAATCGTTCAAGGGGGTTGAATGATTGAATCGAAATGAATCACGAATCCTTTAAAAAAAATATGGCTTTTTAGTTTTGTAGAAATGAAAATTGCTAAAAAAAAACAAAAAAAAAAAATGTAGCTATTCATAAACCATAAAATTTCCATCCATAGCAGCATCAATATAGTGACATAACAATTAGACGATGTTTAGCCAAAAAAAAAAAAAAACCTATTAGACTATGAAAAAAAATCATATAAACACATTTGTGTGACCCGAAGGGCAGGAATCCTTCACCAAGGAAACCTACTTGTCTTCCAGATTTCTCTGGTGATGGAGAAACTGCAGATCACCTTTTTCCCAGGATTTCTTCTTGCCGGGTTACTCCACTTAAAAGGCATTCCAGTAAGAGTTCATGAGATCAAAGCGCCCCTGATGGGCCGACTAATTTCCCAGCAACCATAGATTACGTAGAGGAATCCCAGCAGGCATTTTGAATTGGATTTCTAAATGTGGTTTAAAAAAAAATTGGGATTTCTTACAATTATTAATGGACAAAGAGATTAATCCAGTTCAAAATCTTCTCCCATCAACTGAAATTCCTAACAGACACACAGGCTCGAAAAGTAAACTTCAACCAAACACAGAAGGGGAAAAAGAATGAATGAAAAAAACCTAACCTTGAATCCAAGAAACAGACAAAGACGAAGCAACTGATAACTCACAGTTTAGACAATAAAGCTTTTGCTTTCTTACTTCATTCTAAACTTTCTTGCTCCATTCCTGCAACAAACAGAACCCCAGATAAAAAAAAAAAAGTCACAAATTTGAATAACCACTAAAGTTCATCGAAATATTTTGAAAACATGGATGCCCCAACAAACAAAAAGGCAAACTTCGATAATTGCAACATCGAAAGTCCACATCCTCAAAGAAATCACACACCATCTTATCTCCCCAAACCGATCGCACCCTCCACCTATCTATCTGCAACGAATTCCAGGTCGAAGCCAGTCAAATCCACTCCATAATCTCTGGAAAGACGAATGAGATCAGATAGAAACACTCAAACAACGCATACTAAAACGAAACGTGGATCCAGATCACACCAAAAGCGCGGATGGATCTTAGGTTGTACGGAAGGGGGGGGGGAGAGAGAAGCGGAATGCGTGGATCTGAGAACGGGGATCGAAGCATAGAACGCTAGCTTTAATGGAGTGGTCGCTTCTGTCGAAGAATTGGGAGATGTGGAGATTGTTCTTCTAGGGTTGAGATTGGAGCCAGGGGAGCTCGAATTGAGTGTCGTTGTTGGAAGGGTATTTCCCGAGATGCGAGAAGTCAAATGCTTCGAATCCATTCTTTCTCTTCTCTCTCTTTTTGAAGCTAGGGTTTAGGGTTTTGATCTTCTTCTTATAAAAAGGAAAAAGAGTAGATATGCGTGTGGTTGTGGTTTGATTAGAGTTTGAGTTGCAGAACGCAAGCAGCAGCAAAGAAGAGGCAGTGAGTCAGTGAGTGAGAAACGGGAATGCGCGGGAAATGTGGAGAGAGAGCTGTCCAGGAGCAATGAAATGTGAATTCCACGTCGGCTGGCCCAGTTTTGGAAACACAGGCCCTTGTATGCTCCAAGCCCAACATTGGGCCACAGGTTCATGGTCGGAGCCTGGCCCACCTCAATCATGTCAGACCCATGCATGGCCATTTAGTAGGGAATTCTGACCCGTTAAAAACTGGGTATGGGTCCTTATTTAGGCCCCGATAAATAAATGGGAACGGATCCGATTCCACCTTAGTTCGGACCCAAGACCCGACATATTACCTCAATTTTTTAAAATTCTTCTTTAAAATCATATTTTTTTAATATCATTTTCTACCTAGACCCAGCCCTGAATCCCGATCCAGACCCATCCCATATATGGTTCTGGTTTCGGTTCCGGAGCCAAGAAATTAGTTCCGAAACAATTCCGGGCCCGGATCCGGTTTCACCTTCTCCTTAACGACTCCGGTTCTGGGTCCACCATGGACCTGGACTGGAATCGACCTGTTTACAACCCTACCGTTTAGTCAGTTCGGCTGGGCCTTCTATTACTCCAATCATCCAAGGCCCAATCGGGCCCAAAGCTAGATGGGCCCAGTCAGGCCTAATCCATGAGCGCCCGAGCTGTTAGTAGACTCTAACCCGTTTTAACACTAAGCTCACTAAAACTTTCTTTAGTTGTATCTGGAAATAAGGTCTGTGATCCTATTCAAAGGGTTTTCACTGTGGATAGCACGCCCGCTTCGACACCGTGCTTTCCTGAGGAGGAAATAAATAGAATATCAAATCCATATGTTCCTTATTTATTCATTTATTTTTATTTTTATTTTTGTTAGCTATCGAGGGTTCCCAATCCTTTGAACTAGATTAATCCCTCCGGGCCCAAAGGAAAGCCGGGTAAACTCCCATGTAGACCAGTGTGGTAGTGCAGTTTCAAACCTACAATTTTTTGCTGCAAACCGTGGTCCTAGACTAACTGAGCTACCCATTGCGGTTGATCCATATGATCTTTGAGATGATGAGGAGATTCTCGTGATACTTTGCTTTTTTGTCACTAAGCTAGATCGTTAGGATGGAGTATGGTACGTACTTTTAGATCCATTTTGATTGCCAAACTTCTGAACCGAGGAATTCCCAATTCCTGCCGGGTCTGGTCTATTGAATTCTAAAGGAGATTCCAAAAGCATATTCTAAAGGGATTTTGACAATTCAATACCCATAGACACCTAATCCCCAAATTCATGACTCAAAGTCACTAAATGTCACCGGTACAAATTTTTTTTTTTTTTTTTTTACTTTTTTGCCTTGGATCCCATGATATCATATGATATCATAAGATCCATGGCCAAACGACTCTGGTAACATTTAGTGACTTTAAGTCATGAATTTGAGGATTGAGTGTCTAAAAGGCATTGAATTGTCAAATTCCCTATTCTAAAAGTAAACTAGCATTTTTTATGCTTGGTGATATCTGAACCCTACAATTTGGAAAGCGTTTTTAAGATCAACATTGGTGATTCCTTGGAGATCAGGAATTTGAGGGTTCTAAGGGTGCATTTGGCATTGTGTCATTTGGATGTTCCGATGTTCCCACGAGATAAGTGTGTAGAAAATATGTTTGGTATGTGCAAATTATTGTTCCGGGAAGGGATCTCAAAATCTTAACCCGCCAGCATAAAAAAGTTGGAATAAAAAAACTTTGTCTTTTTGTGAAAAAACAACTTGCTAGCACAATTGTTTCTTTCTTATCTCTTACCTTTTAAAAAATATCATTTGAAGATCCTAAATCCTCTCACATATCCTAAATGTAGGGTTCATAGTCCCAAAGGAGGTGGCCCTACTTTTTAATTCCTAAAGGTGGGTTACATGGTCACGATTACAAAAGGTGGGCCCCTATTATAATTCTATAATGGTGGGAGCACATTATAAATCACTTATAAAAGTAGGCATTACGTTTTAATTTCTCTAGGTGGGTCCCGTGTCCACAATTACATTTTAATGGTGGCCTCATGTTTGGATTTTTAAATGTAGGTACCACATTGTAATTTTTTAAAGGTGGGTTTCGTGTTCACAATTAACAAAAAGTATGGCCCCACATTTTAATGATGGCCCCATGTTCGGATTTCTAAATGTGTGTACCACTTTATAATTTTTTAAAGGTGAGTCCCCATGTTCACAATTAACAAAATGTATGGCCCCATATTATAATTCCTATAAAGGTGGGCCCACATTGTAGATTTTATAAATGTGCTACCCCTATGTTCTAATTTTTAAAGGTGGGCACCACATTCTAATTTCTAAAGGTAGGCCCTATGTCTATAATTACAAAAAATGTGGCTCCACTTTGTAATTCATAAATATGGGTCACATGGTCTCATTTACAGAAGGTGGACCCACATTGTAAATCCTATGCATGTAAGTCCATATTCTAATTACTAAAGGTAGATCCCATATTTACATTTATAAAAAGTTGGCCCACATTATAACTCCTATAAAGGTGGGCTCACATTATAAATCCAATGGATATGGGTTCCATGTTATAATTTTTAAAGGTGAGTACCACGTTGAAACTTCTACAGGTGGGTCCCATATATGATAATAATAGTACTAAAAACAATAAAAGGTGGGGTCCCACATTGTAAATCCTATGTTTGCTATTTGGAGCAAAATTTTTATAATGTTACCAAACAAGTTTCGTACGGCATATTTTTAGTAGAGTAATTTAATATAATATTGCCAAACAAGTTCCGCAGAATATAGACTTGACACAACCTGATCTCAACACAACCTAATCCAAGCACAAAATTGAAAACAAGACGAGAACGATGCCAAACAGGCCCTAAAAGTCTCTAGCATGAATACTGCAAATTGTAACCAACAATATTAGGAAAGCTCAAAAATATTTGAAGAGATTTTCTTAACCTTTAGTATGAGAGCTGAACTTTTTGCTGTCTGGGAACATGGCTGCCTCCACTCTCCTTCCAATTCCTCCTTTTATTAATCCTGATCATCTGGTTCTATGCTTATTGGTTGTGATGGATGAGATACTTCTTGGTAAGGAAGGAGGAGAAATCAAGGAAATTTTTTCTGGTCCTAAATCATTCAAGGTGGCCCATCTACAATGAAAGAAACTTTTTAATTTTATTTGATCTCTAGGAGTCACAAAGATTTTGATTTCTAAGAATTGCAAAATTCTTTTTTTTAAATGTAATCTCTATTTCATGTTAAGTATAAATATGCATCAATGTACTCCTCACATCGAGAAAGACGTTTCTCACATCCCTCTCTGAATTTCATCTTCTTAACTCCCTACAATATAGGCAAAAGCCTTGGATTTGGAGGCGGGCAGGCTAGAGGGGTGTTCGGTCAAAGTTATACTATCTAATCTACATCTTGTTAGGAAGTCCACATTCCACATCACCTTAGTAATAGGCTTGACATGTTTTAATATACATGTATGAGCCTTCCACCTATCGGCCATTGTTATTAATTACTCTTCGTTTTAGCCGAAATGGCCGAAATTTTTCGTTTCAGTCAAGTGACCAAAACAAAATTTCGGCCAAAATTTTTCGGTTTGAATTTCGGTCAATCTCGGCCGAAATGGAATTTTACATAATTAATTTTTTCACACACATATATTTTGTATTTCTTATATTTTCACAAAATATAATTCCAAAAAAATCACTATAATGGATTAAATCTATATTTATTACTTTTTTTTTTACTAATATATGTATATATATTTTGTAATATTTTCCATGAAATGTAATTCCGAAAAGTCTCGCCAAAATCCCCAATCGGCCGAAACTTTTCATTTTGCAGGCCAAAGCGAAATGAGGTCCGAAACGATATTAACAACTATACTATCAAGTTAAACTTTTTGGTTG
Source organism: Cinnamomum chago (assembly GCA_038049695.1). Lineage (NCBI taxonomy): Eukaryota > Viridiplantae > Streptophyta > Magnoliopsida > Laurales > Lauraceae > Cinnamomum > Cinnamomum chago. Next base: position 7,064,228 of record CP142453.1, on the reverse strand, counting down.
GTATATGATTTCTTACATGGTATGTGTATCTGTTTTTACTAGGGCCCTGACTACTGTTTCGACTACTGTTTGTTTTTTTCTTTCTTCTCCACTGGTGTGTTTCTTCTCCACTCGTGCGAGGTTGTGGTTTATTTGTATTCCTTAATTTCTTGGACTGACTTGTTGGCCTTCTCTTTTGTTTCTTAATGTGAGGCTGGCGATCAAAGCTTGAACATCATTTCTATGACAAATTTTGGGTGTGTCTGTGACCAATCCTAGAATAGGGTTGCAATTATAAATTATTCTCCGCTATTATCTCCGCTTGTAAAAGCTGAGATGTTAACCGAGTATCGTATCCACTGGGACAAAAAGGCTAAGTTGCGTTGTTTCCTAAATTCCTAAACTAATTCTATTGGAAAATAAAGTTCTGATTATTAAACTAATCCTATTAGAAAACGAAGTAATGGGTTGATTGGTTTTGATTTCTAAATTAACAAATTAAAAGACAAGTTTTGATCCAATTAGAGAAAAGTCTTAGGGTATGAATCCACCATAGCCTGTGCAATGGCGAATATAGGTCTAGGGTTTCACTGTCAATGCTTTCCAGACTCGTTCTGGTTACAAACCTTCACAGAGTCACCAAATAAGGGTGATGGATGCAAATCAGGGCATAACCTATCTCTATGGCATAGATTATCCTAGATCTAACAAACACATTCATTCAAGCATCATGTTATATGACTTGGTATTCTAAACTACAAGAATAAAACACCAAAAGAGATATTGTATTAATAAACGAATCCAATCAATGGATTAAATCAATGTCATATAATCAAAGCATTGAAAGTAAATCCCTAGAACCTATACATCACCATAAACACAAAACTAGGGCTTCATCACAACCCTAAGATAAGGAGTTAGTTACGCATGGAAGACGATTGACGAAGAATCTCTGATGAAATCGCCATGGCTACGCTCCCAAAAGCTCCAAAACCTTCTTCAGACCTTCACCCCAAGATGTGAATATCTCCAAAAACGAGTTTGGGCTCTTATTTATAAGTTTTGAGGTGAAAAAGGTCTTCAATTCGTGTAGGAGTCGGATTCCCGTCGGGTCCGGGCCCACTGGTCATCACAGCGAACTTCGCGAGGTCGTATCTCCCTTGATATAGCTCCGATTTATACAACCTTGGACTCCACGGATATCTACTCGAAAAGAGCTTTCCAACGGTATGTAGATTTCACGAATCCGACACTCGAGTTGAAAGTTATGACCATTTCAAGTTGTTGCCTCTGAAAATTCCGAGAATACTAGTGTAATTAGAAGACCTTCCATGTTGGCATGCTATGGGATGAGTGGGACCCTATGTTGGATGTCCAAGGCATGCTTGGACTCTTGCTTTGCTTCCTTATTTGAGTCTCTTCCCATATTTGGCAGCTTTCTTACTTGCAACTCCTTCTTTATCATGCTTTGTGAGATTTCTTCCATTTTAGCTTTGAATTTCTCTCCTTGCCTTTGTAATACCTACAAACAATAAAATAACAAAATTAAGTTAATTAATCTCTATCGACGGTATAACCAAGTCCTCATTAAGGGGCCTAAAATGTATCTTTTAGACTCTCATCAGTCTGAATGGTATCCAATATTTTCTGTAGTGGATTTGGGAGATTGCAGAACAATGATTGCATTCAGTTGATCTGACCTTTTGCAGCTCAAGTTATCAATGCAGTTTCCAATAATGTATTGAATCTGGAGAGTGGATCTGACCCGCCGAGCTAGCTCAGTATCATGGCATTGCATTTTCATACAGAATACCACTTCTTTGCCGGTGAGCATGCTGTCCAAGTGCAAATTGGAGCAACTAGCTATCTATTCCGACAAAAGATTCAAACTAAATAGGAACTTGGAGTAGACACCATGAGATCTATAGAAGCTAAATACCAACTATTAGAATTCTGTTGAAGCTCCAACTGAAATAAAGTTGTTATACAGGGAAAGGCAACATGAAAATGAAATGAAGTGATGGAACTGCTACAACTGCCAATCACTTGAGTTTTGTCAAGGGTTAAAGAGCTTTGATATTATACAAACACGAAAAAATATATTGAATTGACTGATTAATGGGAGACAAAATAACCCAACTAACCAAACAAGAAAACTGAGACCACCAAAACCAGACGTGGCACTTCTCAATTGCCTTTACAGAAGTTGATACCAAAGAAATATAGCTCGCACTCAGCAGCGCACGTTCGCTCACTGGGACCTCCCAAGCTACTGATTTCAGTTGAACCAATCTCAAATATCTTGCCTATTACATCAACAAAGATACGTAACTTGAGTCACTTTCGAATAACAATATCTTTCCCTATCAGATCCAAGATTTCACATGGATTAATTGTGTTAGGATCCTAGGAATGTTGCTTTTGCGAGTAAAATTTTTCCATTTTGTTAGTCATCTACTAATAATGAGAAAAGTAAAAATCCTGTTTGGAGCAACAAAATGTGAAAATTCAAGCAATAACCCTTGGAAAAAGGAAATGAATTTCAAGCATAAGCAGGCACAGCTAAGGACAGTAGATATTTGAGGGAATCCTATAAAAAGTTCCAAACAAGTTCCAGCATTTGCAACTGGGAAAACCATGACAATGTCTTCAAAGTTTCAGGGATGTAGATTTTTTTGTAGTTGGAATATTTTGACTATATAAAAAAACATCGCTGAAAAGCACAACTAAAATCAACCATGAAAATGTCTTCAAAGTTTCTGGGATGTAGATTTCTTTATAGTTGGTGTCACATTTCGGTCCCGAATCACCCTAGCCTAGGATAATCCATGAGGTGAGACACACGTACTCTCGTGATACTGTACTTATCTCCAGCCAAATACAACACAAAAAAGGAGAAAATAACTTATTTTATATGTGAGTCGAGCTCACTAGAACATATCTGTGAGGCCCCACCCTTTGTGGGCCCTCTAATTGATATTTTAAATACTAATTATTGCTAATTATTAGCTTAATTATGCTAATTAGGGGTTAATTAGGGTAATTAGGTATTAATCTCCTAAGTTTGTGTTAGACTAGTTTAGTTGTATTAGTATTAGGGTTTTGTGTAGTCTTTTGTAAATTCTAGGGTTTATTAGTGAAGGGAGGCCCTAACTAGGATTTTGAGTGAACCATAGGGGGTTTCTCCTAAAAAGCACCTTCTCTAGAACCTTCCAACCTAAAGGCTCAAAAGCCCCTAACCGTAACCCTAATCCTATACAACCCCAAAGGACTTTTTAGTCTTTAGCCACCCCCAAAATCTATAAAACCAGCACTAATCCCAATGAAACCCTACTACTATTCATCTCTTCTTCTTTCCTCTCTTCTTCCTCTCTCATTTCTCTTCTAGAATTAGGCTACTATTGTGCTAGAGGATTTACCCTAGGAGCTGCAGCCACTTCATCTTCTTCATTTAGCTTGGTTCTATATATTCTTCTTCTCTTCTCTCCTTACAAACCTTCTAATCCAAGCAAGGCAAGTGCATTATACTTTTAACTTAGGTTGTATATTCTGTTGCATTTGATTCATTTAATTTTAGTTCAACTATTTTCATGTGTTAGAAACAACATTGAGCTTAGAATAGATGGATGGTTGGACATTGATGGATGGGTTTTCACCCCATTTGGAAGATCAATGGGCCTATTTCTTGATGGATGGTTGGGCATTGTAGTGTTTTTATAATTTTATTTGATTATTTGATGAATGGAGGTGCTGTAGAATCTATATAATTAGAAATGGGTTGAAGAGAGTGACTGTAACAGTCACTGTTAGTGAAACAGTGAGGTTTTTGATTTCTGGCATCGAGATCGGAGCCCAGATGGGCCACCCGATGGCCGATCCGACCCGTGGATCTGATAGAGGACCCACGGGCGACCCTAGAGGGGCTGGTCTCATGGTGTGTTGACACCCCCTTGGCCACTATCTAGTGTCTGATCAGAGGGAGAGAAAACTGTTTTAAAGAAAAATCAGATTTGGCTTCGATTGATTGCGGGACCCACTAGATGATCTGATTGTAGATCGGGTCCCCACATCTGATAGGGGACCCATGGGCGATCTCAGGGGTGGTGGACCCATTTGGAGTGGATCCCATCTGGCCCACCATCTAAGGGTTCTAAACAGTTGAGACGTGAGTCACTTGGAGTGATTTTCTCTTATTCAATCCGGTTGTGGGGCCTGCGGGATGATTGGACCGTGGATCTGGGCCGGTCATCTGGCCGTATAGGCCTGGGCGACCTTGATGGTAGGGTCTAATTGTGGACTTTTGATCAATGGGCCACTAACCGAAGTAACCCAGATGCTGTCGTCGTTGAACCATTACAGAAATGGGTTCTGTAATAGGCGATTCTCATAACCTGTTGAGTTGGAAAGATAAGAGAGAAAGAAAGGGAAGATGACACGTGGGTGGATAAAGGTGGTGATGTGTGGGATTGAATGAGATAAAAAGTGGGGATAAGAGATGAGTAAATTAATGGTAGGCTGGGGGTGCATGGGAATAGAAGATACGTAAGAGAAAAAATAAAGCTATGATGACATGGGATGGGAGACGGGTGAGATGAGTTGTCACAACTCTTTTATCTTTTTAATTTTTTTTATACCTTAGCCCATTTGTTTCAAAAAATAGAAATAAGCTCATAGTTTTAAGGAACCCAATTAGAATAAATTAACTTGTTACCTTTAAAATAATATTTCTTGACCTCTTTAATTTTAGAAATTAGAAATTATAGATCCCTTAGTCTTTATTTAACCTAAATTGAGTTTGGACCCTTTAGATTTATACTTTTAGAAATTTCATTAGATTTTATAATTTGATTAAGCCCTGAGTATTTTTATGAACCCAATTAGGATAGTTTGTGTATGATCTGGATTTTTCCATCAGACCCAGACTTTAGTGCAGAAGTTAAGATTTGGCCTGGAATCTGTTGACTCAGGTACACCTGTGTACCAGATCGACTGGCTGGCCACCTGGTCGATTGGGTACACTGAAAATTCCAGAATCCAAACCAAGTCCCAACTTTGATTCCCGTGGAGCAGATCGACCCGACCCTTGCCAGGTCGACCTGCCACACTGTGAACACTAAGATGTGAGTTTAGCCTTTGTTTTATTATTGATCAATTGTGGGGCCCATTGACCATCCAAATGAACTTCCATCAATATGCCAAGCACGAGTCAATGGTGTGGCTCGACCTTGACTCGTGGGGACTACCGATTAGGGTTTTGGTCATGTAATATAAGGTGATTTGACCCCTAAACGTCGTCAATGATGCCCGCAACCTCAGGAGCACCAAACACAGTATCCTATGACATCTGAGACTTCATTTAGAGATCAAATTACCGGAGATGGACCTGAACCTGAACGTGGTCCATTACCTAGGGTTGGACTGTTGTTATTTCCCGTTAATTCTCTTACTGAAGTTCATACTTCACATTTCCTATTTATTGTTGCTTTTATATCCTTAGTGTAGTAATTAACTGTTAATTAAATGGAAATTGAGGACCTGAACATAGGATATCTTAGAGGAGACCCGATGGTGTGAATGGGAAAACATTGACCCGTGTCTATGTCTAGGCGGGCCCTTGTTGGGCCTAAGTATGTGTGAGGTCCCACCCTTGGTGGGCCCCCTAAGGGCTAATTTATAGTCTAATTAATCTTAATTTATCTTAATTATTGCTTAATTATGTTAATCTTCGCTAATCTTCGCTAATCTTTGCTAATTACTACTAATTATTGCTAATCTTTATTAATCCTGGTTAATTACTCTTTAATTGGGCTGGTTAGGAGCTAATTAGATTGACTAGTTAGTTTCTCCTAAGTTTTTAGTTAGACTAGGATAGTTTGGGTTAATTTCTAATCAATTGGGTTTTTGTGTTAGACCTAGGCCCTTGGAGTTAATTAGGCTCTTAGTTAGATTAATTAAGTGACTAAGTGGGTTTAGTAGTGCTAAGAAAGGTGCCCTCTCCTCTAGAAACTTCCTAGCCTAAAGACCAAGTTAACCCTAAACCCTAAACCTAATTCCACTAAACCCTAAGGGTACTATGGTCCCTAACTATTTTACTAATCCTATATAACCTCTCTTAAACATTTGCAATAAACCCTAAACCCTAATTCCAGCCCACATCCCAAGAAACCTTCCAGCTCTCTTCCCAAGATAACTTCCCCAGCCCAACCTCCTCTCCATTTCCTCCCTTCATTTACTCTCATACGTTGAGCTAGGAGTTGCTACAGCAACTGTTGCTGGAATTTGAGGAATTGCAGCTGTGTTCCTCTTCTTCTTCTTTCATTCATCACTCTGCTGGGAATTTCTGGAGGTGTTGCTGTTACACCCTGCTACAGCTCCTGCTGGATTCTCCCTCTTCATATCACCTGGAAATCTTACTTGTTGCTGCTGCCACCTCTTTCTTCTTCCTCCCCATTTCATTTCCTCCAAGACTCTGCTGGAACCCATTGAAGCTGCTGCTGTGTCATCATCTGCTTCTACATCCCCATTTCAGCTCTGCTGCAGCTACTTCATCTCTGCTGCACTAGAATCCCATCTTGAAGACACCTCCTGCAACCACTTACTCCTCCTACATCACCTTCCTTTTCCTTCTCTTCATTTCTCTCATCTGCACTTTGTTGGAGAAACCTCCTGGAGCTATTCTGCTGGACTTTAATCTCGAAGATACTGCTGCTGTCTACTTCTTCTCCACTGACTTGGAGCTGCTGCTACACTAATACAGCAGCTGGATCTTCTTCTTCTTCCTCTGCATTTCTGCTGGACTGATTTTTGGGTTAACTCTCTGTTATTTCCTCTTCTCTTTACAAATCAATTCTCAAGCTACAAAAGGCAAGTACATCATACTAATAACTTAGGATATGTGTTTGATTTCATGATTCAGTAGTTCCATTTCATGTTTATGCTTCATTTAGTCTTAGATTTCTACATTGAGCTTTGTTTGTGTCTGTGGATGGAAAGGTCACTGATGGATGGGGGTTTTCACCCCCCATTTGGAAGATCAGTGGGCCATAAGGTGTTAATGGATGGTTTATGGAGTTATTTATTGATTAGAAGTGGTTTGGGGAAGTTTGGAAGAGATTGGAAGTAGTTTGGGTGGAAATGGAGCCAAAACAGAGTGACTGCAGAAACTGGGTTTTGTCCCAGTTTCGTGTAACCGGTTAACCGGTTGGTTAACCGGCAGTGTAGCCGGTTAACCGGGCTTTGCAGGCCGGTTAACCGGCCACACTGAAATTGCAGAAATGACAGCTCCCAGTTATTTCTTCTGCAGGAAGTGCTGCAGTGCAGCCGGTTAACCGGACTATGCAGGCCGGTTAACCGGCCACACTGAGATTTCTTGGAAAAACTGGCCCTTAGCCATTTCTTGCACAAATTTCATTTCAAATAGTCGGGTTGACCTGGTCTCGCACCGGTTGACCCGATTCACGCTATTTGTGCAGGAAGTGACTGAAAGTTGGTTCTTCAATCAAAACTCAGACTCCTTACACCCAAATGGACTTGATACTTAAGATTTACTTTAGATAATGTTTAAAGCTGGATCATCAAATCTTTCTAAGGTGTTCAGAGTATGCGATCAATCATCCAGGCCAGGTTGTTTGACCGGATACGCTGTAAGCCTATAGAAATGAATTGAGTTGTCCAGGAAGCCTGATTTAGATTAGCCAGTGCACTCGGTTGATCTTCCAGGCCAGGAAATCAACCGAGCTCACAACCCGTCAGGTTCACCTGGATAACCTTGATTATCCAGTTTTCAACATTTAGTAGATGTGATCAGTTGTGGGGCCCATTGACCATCCAAATTAGTATTTATCAGTGTCCTAAGCCCGAGTCAACGGTGTGGCTCAACCTTGGCTCGCGAGGACCACTGTTTAGTGTTTTGGTTGATAATCTAAGATGATTCGACCTCTAAGAGTTGTCAACGATGCCCTTAACTAACTAAGCACCAAATACATTATTTTACGGCATTAATGACATCATTTAGAGATCGAATTACCGGAGATAGACCCGAACCTAAAGTGGCCCATTTACCTAGGATTGGACCGTTGCTTTTCCCGTTGATTCTCTGATTGAAGTTTATACTTCAATGATATTTTACTCTGTCTTTCTTAGATCTTAGAATAGCTGTTTACTATTAATTAAACATAAATGGAAGACCTGAACCTAGGGTATCTAGAGGTGACCCGATGATGTGATTTCGGAGATCATTGACCCGTGTCTGTGTCTAGGCGGGCCCTTACTGGGCCTAGGTGTGGTGATGTGAACCCTTTAGTTGAAGAGGTAGTTTCTATTGGACTGTTTGAGTATTATGGATCGAAATGGAATGGTTTATCATTATAAGTGGACTGGTTGCCTCGTATGGATAGTTTAGACCAGGCCATGTACTGATGGGCCTTGGTATGGATCCAACGAGTGGGCCTGGACCGTGAATGAGATCCAGAGACTGTATTGAGATGTATAGACCTCTTAGAGATATTGTTAGGACCTTGTTCACGCAAGGCAAAGCCTAGACAGACACAGACCTTAGAGTTATTCTCGAGTCGGCATGAACATTCACTCGGTTGATTTAAGCTCAGCCTGTGGACTGATCATCCCCGGTAGGAGCTAGTTGAGCATTGTGAAGCTATCATGATGAGCTGTGTGGTTAAGACGGCAAGGTGTCATACCGTGCCGATCTGAGATGATGAGTGATATTCGGGATTAGTTATTCCCTGGTTAGGTTCCCCACCGCGACTGTGTTCAGTATGGGAGGGCCGCGGCATAATATCCCGCGGTATTCCAGCTCGTGTGAATGTGCCACTTAGTTATAGTTGTGTAGATGATTTCCTCATACCGATTCCTTATGCTTTATATGCACGACTGCCTAGTTCATTTCCTTTGTTACTCATTTAAATTATGTACCTGTCTTTATTTCCTTTGATATATATATGCTATGTTAGTAGTATGCTGTATCTTGCCAGATCGTTTAGATCTGACCCATTCTATGGTGCTTAGGCCTTGATCCAGAGATTCCCGACGACGCATTAGCCCTCGTGGAGGCACCGGTAGCCGGAGAGTATGCGTGGGGCCCGGCCGACACGGATGTCGAGCCGGAGGGCGGAGACGAGTTTATACAGGGTTATTGAGTGACTTTGTTATTCGGGTTTTGAGCGAAACTTGTTGTGAGAAGGGTAGAAAGATCAAATGTATTAACTTTAAATTTACATTGACTTATTTTAATTAGACCACTGTTCTGCTTTTCTTTATTATATATGATACCATTGCTTCCGCTCTTTTCAAATGTTATGCTTCCGCAAGTTTTAACCATTGAACATTATTTGGTCAAAAAGTTTTTAATCGGACCTCACTGCGGCCTACGATCTTGGAAGTCCTCGGATTTTCCGGGGAGTAGCGCGCCAATTTCGGGTAATCGAACGAGTATATCGGTATCCGGAATTGGGGCGTTACAGTATGGATAAGTGTACCCTTAGATGGAAGATGTAGTTTATATTGGGATTACAACTCATAATGGGTTAGAAGGAGCTGTTTATCAGTAGTAATGGATACGATGCCTCGTTCGGACTGATTTAGACCAGGCCATGTGTTGATGGGCCTTGGTATGGATCCAACGAGTGGGCCTGGACTTGAATTGTAATCCATTGATTAATTGATTTATAGACCTCTTAGAGACTTGGTTAGGACTTTGTTCGTGCAAGGCAAAGCCTAGACAGACACAGACCCTTAGAGTTTCTCGAGTCGGCACAAACATTCACTCGGTTGATTTAAGCTCAGCCTGTGGACTGATCATCCCCGGTAGGAGCTATTATGAGTGTTGTAGTGAGCTATCATGATAAGCTGTTGTTAGATGGACGATGTGATACAGGGTCCGGTCTTGAGTAATGAGTGTGATGAGATTGATGAGTGATTTGCGAGATTAGTAATTCCCAGCACTGGTGAGATTTCTCCGCCGCAACTGTGTTCAGTATGGGAGGGCCGCGACATAATATCCCGCGGTATTCCAACTCGTGTGAATGTATCATTTTGTAGTAGATTAGATGTTGTATATTTCTCCTGATTCCTTATGCTTATCTTGTTCAACTGCCTAGTTTATTTACCTTGCTATTCTTTAAATTATATACTTGTCTCTACTCTTTTGATATATGTCCTATGTTATTAATATACTGTGACTTGCCAGATCTTTTAGATCTGACCCATCTTTGGTGCTTTGGCCCTGACCCAGAGATCGCAGAGGACGCGCTTGCGCTAGTAGAAGCGCCTGTAGCTGGAGAGTTCGCGTGGGGCCCGGCCGACCTCGATGTCGAGCCGGAGGACGGAGAGCTATTACCAGGGTTTTGAGAGCTATCTTTATTTTGGGCTTTCGAGCGAATTTTGTAGTGAGCCGGGTAGTTAACAAATGTGTATTACCTTTGATATTAACAACTGATACCTTTAAACTAGACTACTGTTCAGCTCTTATTTAATACATATATTGATACTCATTGCTTCCGCTTACTTGTTATGCTTCCGCAATTTAACTATCAGAAGTGCTATGTGGACCGATTATGGGGACCGAACCATGGCCCGGTCCCCATAATGGCCACAGGATCCCAGGAGCCCCTGGGATCCTGTGGCCATTATGGGGACCGGGCCATGGTTCGGTCCCCATAATCGGTCCAAGGAGACTTTTTGTTTAACTATTGTTAGTTTATCGTCCAAAAGTTTTAAATTGGACCTCACTGCGGATCTACGATCTTTGAAGTTCTCGGATTTTTCGGGAAGTAGCGCGCCAACTTAGAGTATTCCGACGACTTTCTCGGTATCCGGAATTGAGGCGTTACAATATCAACAATATTTAATTTGTGGCGGAAGCTGTAATTTGTACACAAGAAGTATCATTTCTCATCCAGTCCAATTAAACATTCAAGTTTAATACAAAAAGAATAACACAAATACACACATTGATTTGCAAAAGGTGCATAAAAGAACCCTATACAACTATACCAAAAAAATAATCGAAAGTATAACAAACAACTAAGTGTGACCCACACAAAAAAGGGTTAGCCACACTCTACTGTAGCCCTCAAAAGTACATCACGCTCTCTGAAGAAGGGAGTATCTGCCCGGGCTCCGGCCACTCCTTTAATCCTGGAGGAACCTCCTCGGTACCATCCTCTCCCTCCTAAGCCTCTTCAAGGCCGGGAGCTGCACCTGCAATTGTGACACCAAGAGTAGTATTTAAATATGACAATCTACCAAGTATATGCATTAATAAGGAAATACATAATGTTACAATTTGAATTAAAAGACAATTAAATTAATAGATGTCAATGTTAGGTGATAACTAAGCAAATTGTGTGAAAATCGAATAATTTATGCTTGAGAATCAAAGGAAAATAAAACGTACTAATTGACTACTACAATGAGCTCATCTTCTCAAAAGAGAGCAAATCTAGTTGGGATGTCACCAGCGGCCCGACCAAATGCTAGCTGGCTACCCGGGTTTGGAGTTTCGGTGCTCCAAATGATTTACTGCAGTAGTCTCAAATAACTAAAGCAAGTTCAACCCTGTCGGGTATCACAAAGTCAAAGCTAAGTAGTACCAACTCAATAGAATCAAATAATAATCGAATTTGAGTAAGTCTATATGCATTTGTTCATAATCGAATCGAATGGTAATTCCATACACACAAATACTTACTCAATCCACAATTTCAACGAATACCAAAACATTTGTACGATAATTAAACTATGAATTGAAATTAGGAAATCGAACCATAATTAGTATTGAGAATGCAACCACTATAATCAATTAGGATTTTATATTAATAAAGAAATTGGACTTCAATATGAAATGCAATAATTTAAATGAATTAAGACAATTCTTACTAGCCAACCCTAAACTATTAATTATAGTCTCTCACCATCCATTACAAGGTAAATCCGGAAGGTCAGTGTACTACTATCTTGCTGAGTGTCACTTGTTATGGAGAAATACGTTGAATTTCCAAAACTACCCTTGTGGCATAGTGTTAGACCAAAAATTGTCCATTAGACCAATTAATGAGGTTAATGGTCCATTATAAGGTCATAGGGGTCATAAAGATCCTAATTCCCTATGGAAACAAGGGTGTGCACCATAATTACCTATTAGAGGTGATTAGGGTGGGTTATTATAGGTTAATGGTGGTAATTCACCCTAAAATTAGGTTAAAAAAGAAGTCCGGTCTACAGCTTCAGGTTCGCTCGAGCGGACCATCCAGAGGGTTGGTCGCTCGGACAACCCTTATCGTTCGCTTAAGCGACGATTTCAGAAGGGTGTTCGCTCGAGTGGACCCATGTTCGCTCGAGCAGATGCCATCCAGAGAGGTAATCACTCGGGCGGTCATTTTGATCGCTCGAACAAGTGTTTCAAGAGGAGGTTCGCTCGAACAAATGTTCCAAAATTCCTTAATTCCGGAATTCATGTGTTCTTCCCTTCATTCCCTTTCCACTCTTCTTCTATAACACAACCTACAATAATGGAGCCTCCTTGCTCCCATATACATTGTATTCGACCCCTCCATCCAATTCCATAAATTAAAACCATAGAACACTCCAACTCATTCATTTATTAAGAGATTAGAATCATTGAGAAAGAATCTCATTTGAATCAATGGTAACTAAACAAGATGTAAATCCAAATTAAGCTTGTACTTGCCTCAAATAGAGCTTTCCAAACCCTCTCTTCACAACTTGACTCAAAGAAACCAAAAACCCCCAAATTACTAAATCCTAATCACAAATACACATGGAAAATGGAATAAATATGCATGTATGAACAATTGTGAGTCTCTTGACTCTAATGCAATTCAAAACATAACACAAAGAGGGTATGGCTCTTACCTTGACAAAGAATCCAAATTTGCAAGGAGTAGGGAAAGAAGAAGATGGTTTCTTGGCCACCAAAGGTGAGGAAAAGGTGAAGAAGATGAAGAGGACTTCCACTCCTAACCTCCAATTGCACCAAGAATCACCCTCAATTTGATGATGAAGAAGAAAAAGAAGAAGGAAGTAGAGAGAAGAGAAAATGAATAGGAATGACAAAGCAAACATCGGTAAAGTTGCTTTTAAGGGATAGGGATGCTATTTTTACAAGAAAGTCCACCAAAGTTGTGTATTTGCATTGAGTCAAAAGATGGCCCACTTAATCATCGGTTGGTCAAAATCAACGTGCTCGTCGAAATACACGCAATGACGCCAAGATGACATGCAAATGATGCAAAATGTGAAAAATCGATTATTACGAAAAAGTCCTCGACTCTACTCAAACAAGTTGAACCGGTTCCAACTCACCTATCTAAGGCTCAAGACTCAACTAACTTAACCCATAAGGACTAACTAACACTAGTTACTATAATTAGCAACTAAGCACAATTAATTTAGCTAAAACACAATTAATTAGCACTAATCAAGATTAAATCGAGTCGGGGTGTAATAGTTGGAATATTTTGAACATAAATGACATCGCTAAAAAAGCACAACTAAAATCAACAATTATATCATTTATTTTCTCAATAAGAATTAGAGTGTAATGAACAGGAAATGGAACATGATCTTTCTTATATATATAATATTAATGGAGATGCTCCTATAAGAGATATCTCTCACTTTATATGAAAAATAAGGGTGGGGGCCCTCACATCTAAATTGTTGGCATTGTATATGGATGTGAGGGCCCCCACCTTATCTCTCATGGTAAAGTGAGGGATGTTCTTAATATCGAAATATCAAGATGCCTTTTGTGGAAAAGGGTTGACTCTGGAAAGTATATATGATGCTGCATGTACCCATCCATCAAACAAAACACCAGCCTCCATGAGTATTCTCCACTGCTCTTCTGCAATTTACAGAAACTCCACATTGAACAAAATGTAACTGTTCATGAGAGAAAAATGGGAAGGAAGCATTGCAAATGAATATATTTGGGGCATGTTAAGATGTCGGCATTAAGATGTCCGTGGAAAATGAGTCAGTACCATTTATTCAAATTATTAAGATCCATTGAAAATAAGGTAGGACCTGGAAAATTGGTTTCGGATAGGAAGAGGTCAACTAATAGCATCTGGTCTTCCAATCTTTATGCAGAACTGATAAACACCCCCCCTTTGAATGAAAGGAGATGGAAAATAAATACCCACCCATCTGATTCAAGTTTTAGAAAATTCAAGATCTTATCTATATTATTACCCTAATATCCACCACCCCTCATCTCAAGACTCATATCCTCCATCTCGTATTGCATTGTTAATCTCTGGATGGAGCTCATTTGATCATGAATGGCTATGCCATGAAAACGTACAAAGAGGCCTAAAATCCTTTATTCCTCACCTCAGCCCTACATTTTTTGTTACACTAGTTTGTTTTTTTAAGGTACCCATAAAACGAGTCTAGGACCCATGAGAGACCTTAGCCACACGTAGAGATGCATTCTCACGCATGAAGGAACCTAGGAATCAAACTCTAGATAGTAGGTGGTGGGGTGAGAAAGGGGTATCCAACCAATTGGGCTATTCCTAAGTTCTCTATTGCAAGTAGGACCCATGAAGAGTATGTTTGGTAAACAAACATGCAGTAGATTCCTCCAGGTTTTCCTCAATTATGTGGAAAATCCAGGTTTGGTATTGAGAGAAAACTGGTAATAAGGATTTCCAAGATCCTTTTTTCCTATTTTATTGCCGATCAAACCTTTTCCAATCAGATTATAAAGACCAATGGAGTGGAAGAAAGTGGAGCTACAGTGGTCATGGGCGGCAATTTAAAGGTTACCGATTTTGCCTCTGGAAACATACTTTTTAGATCCCTTAATTAAGATTTGAATCATTAATCATGTTTAAAATATTAAAAACGGCTAGGAGGTCATATATCCACTGCTGATTCTTCATGTATTTTGAGATATTTGCAACAGAAAAAAAAAAAAAAAAAAAAAAGAGTCCAGATTGTCGGATCATGATTTATGGACTTTTGTGGCCCCTGCTTGCAAGATTTGAATTGTTCAGTCTCTTCATGAGGCCTAAAACAACTGTAGAGTCAAATTTCGCAATGTGATGTCATGAGGAATTTGTAAGAAACATATCAATCATTGTAAATACTTTCAACTCAGGAACGAGCAAAAACGCCACTACATTACCAAAATCGGTAACTTAGAGGTTACCGCTTTTTTTTTTGAAACCCTGAAGTCTGGGCCCCACAATTAAGTTTTGAACTATTAATCATGGTTAGAATGTCCAAAACAGCTATTATATCAAATTTCAGCCATTGATCCGTTATAGAGTTTGAGATATTTCCAAATAAGTCCAGAACCTAAAATGTTAATTTTTTTTTCCCATGGGTCCCATTTACAAGATCCGAATCATTCATACTCTCTAGAGAGCCAAGGACAGCTACAGGGTGAAAGATCAACCCTTGATTTTCATTAATCTTGAGAAAATTAAAGAAAAAAGAAAACCTATATCCATTGGATCACACATCCTGTAGAAGGCAAGAAACCTCTCTGCTTACCAAACCTGAAACTCTCCTTAAAAGTCCTCTGTAGATATGTTAGATACAGGAAAATGAGGGAATCCTTTAAATGTGCCCTAATCGTTTGGTTGTAGTAAATTCAAATTCATCTCAACTCACCCTACAGATTGGTTTAGGATATGTGGCACTGGATCCCCAATTCAGATCCTTCGTCATATGTAATTCTGCGGTTCAGGCCCGACTCGGTGTCCAATGCCTGAGCCCAAACTAGCCCCATTTTTAGACTATGGAATTCTAATGTGTGGAGTGTGTGTTTGTTACTCACTTGAATATTTGTGAGTGCATGTTATACTATATCCTAGAAAGTAGCGACTTTATGTGAAAAAAGAAATCCGGCCCTCGAGCCAATGGTCTAGTCCTAATGGATCAGTTCAAACTCATGCATTGGTTAGATCATTCGGATTGATGATTAGGTGAGCCCTACTATGCGGTGTGATCATTTGTCTGTATATATAGATTACTGGGCATCCAGATAAAACTCACTTGACCCCATATTTTACACACACAAACTTAGGCCTAAAAAAAATTGTTTTGTATCCAGATAATAGTATAATACTGTAGGATCCTCCTTCTGGATAATTGGGTAATCCGGTTCCATTGGCAACCCACCTGGGCAATTTATAATATAGACAGATTGCAATATCGCAGTGCACAACTACACATGCCGACATGCGTGTATGTTCAGAAAGGACAATGAAATAAGAAGGCAAATTGCTCCCACTTGTCTCTCTCTAGTCTCTACACTCTATCTACAGTCAGATAAAAATGCGACTTTATAGAAATCCCCTTTTCACTCCCGTGGTTTTTGTTTCTTTTAACACAAAAGAAATGTTGCTTCAGGGAAAAGATGAGGAGGAGGAGAAAATTGGCAAAAGTGGTTTGATGTGGATATCTACCTGTATGTGGCTTAGGTAAGAAAAGAGGAGCAATGCCTTCAATATAAAATAAATACACGCCACAGAAACGAAATCGGAATAGATATAGACAGCAGACTTCAGAAGGAGGACAAGTTGAAGTATGGACATGAAACCTCTAGAATGAGAGGCCACAAAGTTGCCCAGTGTCCTCGGCTGCAGATGAGCCAATCTATCAGCTTCCCTGGCCCTTCTCATAGTAGCTCATGTGTGATATATATGAACACTTGGACTGTGATCTTCATTTTCTTTTCTTCTATATTTCTCCATTTGGTTTTCATAACAAATTGTTTTCTTTTTTAAATTATTATTATTTCACCTAAGGAGTTGAACCCGGGAGACTTGCACATATGAGGTAATAGGAACTCACACATGTAAGAGGCGGATAACTTGCACATGCGAGATAATAGGAACTTACACATGATAAGAAGACTAACTTGCGCGTGCAAGATAATGAGGACTCACATGCAAGGGAGGGGGCAAATTCGATACTTGATCACCCCGGTGAGAACTGCCGCGTTTTACCGCCAGGGTAAGATGCATTTCTCAACAAATTGGGTTTCATGTATGCTTGTGGAAGGGGTTGTAAATTGGGCCAAGCCAGGCCCATACCCAAATGGATTGGTTCATGGGAAAATACAATTTCAATCATGAAAACTGAAGCCCAATTAGAATTTAGATCAGGAGTGCTTTCTAACCACGGGTACCCATTGGATATAGATACTTAAAAATGCATTATGCATTATCCTCATTTATATATTCTTATACGTCTGTAGTCGTATAATATATTTAACGTATGCAGTAATTATTCACAAGATTAGCCTTGCCCCTGTCGAATAACCCAACCAGATCTCTTTGGTGAAAGGGATTTTCTCGTACGGAAGTCCCATACGGCTTATATACAGACTGCGGACTCCGCCTCTAATTCAAGGAGTCCTGTTATATGACACTGATATTGAAAATCTTGTGCCAGGCTCATGTGAAAATCCTGAGTGTGGTATAATAGTGTCAACCACTTTTCTCCGCTCATTTGATATGGTGGATGTGTTTCGGCTTTGAATGCTAGTAACATCACAAATATTAAATTTAGTTACAGACCATATGAATGGAAGGTGATAGCTCTTTTCATTTATGAACCGACGTCTTATTTCTGGACTTAAAAGAGAGGATTATCATCCTATTTCTTAACTTAAAGATTTTTTACACATCTAAATGATGATAATGATTATGATTGATGTAAGATTAGGTTTGAATAATTTATATTTTTTTTTGTTTTTACTAGAATATTATTAGTAAGATAAATAAATGTTTTTAACAAATCAATCAAATTTGACTTTACTTTCTATAAAATTTCTAATTATTCATTGTTAGAATTACTAAATGATAATGACTAATAAATATTAACTAGACTTATTATATAAACTATGAAAGATTGGGAAATTTGCTCATGTAAATGTTTTTGTGCTGTGAAATTCAAGGGGACCTCAAGTGTTTGTTTTTTCTTTTTTTTATGAGGTCCCCACCGGCCTCTTTAATGTCCGGATTAGGATGTCCATATGCAGACATTATCACAAATATAGAGAGCGTTTTACAAAAGTATTAACTATTCATATTAGCTTCCAACAGACATTCCTCTAATTAACATCTCGAAGAAAAACTTGAATGAAAATATTTCAAAATCTTTATGAGATAAAGATAATCAAGAACGAGATTTGTGATAATGGGCATTAAGAGAGAGATGAGATCATATATAGGTCCACATGAGTTGTAGCTCGCAATAGCTGCCATGCCTATTTATGCAAGAAAGCGAAATTATAAAGGGGTAAGAATTTCTCCTACATATGGACTGAATGTACAAACTAGCTCCATGGAGCTCATTGGGGCCATTTTTTAGTATAGCTCCTTTCACACTCTTATCTTTCTTTAATCTTACACCATGCTACATTTACTCGTTAATCTTTAATCACTATTGGATTGAATCTCAAAATAAAATGTAACTATAGTTAAAAGAGACATTTTCATTAATGGAAATGCATTTAAGTGGACCCCATGAGCTGGATTGCATAAGCACAATATGTTGTTTGTATGGAATCAAGCTAATCATATCTCAATGGATACTGAATCCAAGCCAGCACATACCCAAGAGGGATTGAGACAATTGAGGGTCAATATATTGACGAGGCAGCATGATATACTTTCCATTCAAAGTTGATAAAATCTCTTATGTTTGTATATATAATATTATATTATTGAAAAGTATTTCCGCTGCCTCTACTAATGCTTAGAGGTTTTGGTAGCAATGGTTAGCTAAAGAAATTCAAGATAGTATCAAAGCCAACCGGTCGTGAGTTCGAATCCCAAGAGGAATGACTCGGCGCAAAATAAAAAAATAAAAAATTACGTGTCGCCAAAAGTGTGCCTGCCGGGTTCCACTTGGGGGGGGAGTATTGAGGAGCTACCTCTACTAACGCCTCGAGATTTTGGTAACAATGGTTAGTTAAAAAAATTCAAGAGTTTGCTTGTCCCATAGTAGGATGAGAATTTGTCAGCAACTTTAGTATTCAATTCTGTTAAAAACTAAGCTTGACTCCAGACCCGACTGAATAGCTTTTGGACTAAGTCCAATTGGGCCTTTTGGCCTCAACCCAGTACAGCCCCAACTTTTCGGTTGAGCTTGTTTGTACGTATGTAAGAATTCTAAAATTTCTTGTACGAGAAAATTTGGAATTCTCCAAATGCCATTATCTAAGTAAAATTATAAATGCTTAAGTACAATCTGTTATTCAAAAAATTAGACTTATGAAAATTCAATTGGGTAACAAGTATTTGGGATGCGCAGGGGATATGATTTGAGATCATAGCTTAAGAAATCCTTTGACACCCACAAATTTCTCCATAAAGACTTTTTTTTTATTCTCTTTTCCAATAAAAAAAAAAAGAAGAGAATATCCCCAATGGGACTCCAAGAAGGCCAAATTTGAAGGAGGAGCCATGGGTTCCACTCTAATGCATGTGGGTCATGGCAATTAAAGCCACAACCCTGGCCTTGTCTCGGCTGAGTAGGTGACTCATGTCGTGTGCCAAGCACGCACGTACATGACCTACTAAACTTAATACAGCAACTAATAGCCCTGTTGATAACATCACTTCTCACAACAAACATTCATTATTCTGATGCATTGGGCATTAGTCACATTTAAGTGTCGTGAAGGAAACCATCAAGCAGGAAGAAACTCCTCTCATCCAATCCAAATGGTCGCTGAACTGTCTCATGAAGGTTGCATAATGGGATTTGAAATATATTTTGTGATGCATTGTGCATTATATTATCCAGTGGTCTTAAATTTCATTATCAGAACCTACAGCAGGTTTTTTTTTTTTTATAATGCATAGCGGCGAATTCAAAAAACCTGAAAGTTCTAGAAAACTAAAAAATTCTAAAATTTGCATTTCTTAGAAATTCTCTGCTCCATTTTGTGTGTGTGTGTGTGTTAGCCCTTGCAGTATTGTAAGTTGTTGTTTGCAACAAAACATAGATTTTGTATTATTAAGTGCTTTAGAGGGGTTTTTACTATATTTTGAAGCACAACCAGTTATAAGTTTGCATTTTCAAAATTCTACCTAACAAGGAGACGGAACAAATTAAGATTACATGAACCACCTTCACACTCCACAGCTTATTGGAAAGTAAGTATAAGAAAGAAACGTTGGTTTAGGACATTGATGAACTTTTTTTTTTACATGAATAATCTCAACTTCCTCTAAAAAGTCTCCTCCCACAGTTACATCTACTACGCATTCTTCACCATCAATGACCAACCACTTCTCATAAGTAACTACATTGGTTCATAACAAATCTAAATGTGGAGCAAATAAAATAAGAGAAAAGCTAAATACAGAAATGAAGGAACAACCAATGAAAAGTTACACGCGCTTTCCAATGTTAATTGCTAGTGGATGAGTTGTGTCATAAGGAAAGAAAGAAATGGGACAAAAGAAATGTTCAAATTACCTTTTACCCGTGGGAAAGATGTTTAAATCTACTATTAAGATGACATTAAATTTTAAGGCTATTAAATCAAGGCCTAAAATAATTTGGTGGGGCTTATTGTTTTTTAATCTCCTTCTACCATAAAGAGACCTCTCCATATACATTCTCCGATTAATAAACTTGCATCTACATGGGCCTCACAAGTTAGACCTACATGTAAGCTATTTGTAGCCTACTCATAGGACATTTCTTTACCCTTGGTCATTAAATCCTTCCTATGTACTCACTCATGCTTTCTTGAGTGAAAAAGAAAATCGCCATAGTGCCCACCCATTCAAAATCAACATTGCTCAAAACATATGCCCTTTTTTTTATATGAATGTTCCCAAATCTTACTTGGATAGAATTGATCGATATCACCGCAATATGGAGCACATGATTAATAATATGATCAATTATTGATTGTTGGGACTTGCGGGTGAAACACTCCATTAGATCTTGATACATGTCTAATCTTAAAGCCTTGAATAGATAATGGAGATTTTGATATTTTTACAGTCCATTTTATATAATTGGATTAAATATAATTAGGTACGTGTCATTGTATTCTTAGGTTTTGATCAACATCCATGCCAAATTACATGCTGGTCATACTGGCCTAACCCATTTATATGCATTGTTTCTTCTAATTTGTATGATTATTTTGATTAATGACATTGTTGACATCACTATCTGACTTTATTTTTCTTTCTATTAAATTCTAAGAACAAGATCACTATTTTGTAAGCCAAGCCAGTCCAAGCCAAAGCCATTTGACTCCGCACTAACTCACCACCGTCTAAAAAGTAGGCTAATTGAATGTAGGGAAGTGTTGGTTTCAACTTTCAACTACTTTGGGCAGCAACGCACCTATCCTAATTTATACGCTCAAAACCTCCATCTTCCAACGTTAAACCCATTTGAAAGTAACCCATCGCTCCCTCTCAAGACAATTCTAATTACTTCTCCCCCCTCATCAATTACTCCCTTGCCACCTTTCCTCCTCCCCCCATTTAAACTCCCCTTCCCCCCCACCTCCTCACATAACCCACACACACCCTCTCTCTCTCTCTCTCTCTCTCTCTCTCTCTCTCACACACACACACACACACACACACACACACACGATCCTGTAATGGGGTCTCATCGTTTTGAGCACATCTCAAAATGCAGCTCAGAGGGGAGATCAAACCAGACAATAGCAGCTGATCTAGATGGTACCCTCCTCGTCTCTAGCAGTGCTTTCCCTTACTACTTGCTTGTTGCCTTGGAAGCTGGTAGTATTCTAAGGGTGCTACTCCTACTAGCCTCAGTCCCTATCTTGACTATCGTATACATACTCTTCTCTGAGGCCTTAGCAATCAAGATGATCATCTTCATCGCATTGCGGGGTCTAAAAATTAGGGACATCGAGATTGCTTCCAAATCAGTCTTGCCCAAGTTCTATGCTGATAATGTCCATCCAGAGAGCTGGAGAGTATTCAGTTCCTTTGGGAAGAGGTATATTGTCACTGCCAACCCCAGAATTATGGTGGAGCACTTTGTCAAGGCCTATCTTGGGGCTGACAAGGTCCTTGGAACTGAGTTAGAGGTCTCCAAAACTGGTAGGGCTACTGGGTTTGTTAGAGAGCCTGGAGTTCTTGTTGCTCAGCTGAAGAAAGATGCACTTCAACGCGAATTCGGCGACGATTTGCCGGATTTAGGCATTGGAGATAGAGAGACTGACTATGATTTTATGTCAATATGCAAGGTTTGATCTTCTTTTAACTCTTCTCAATTTGTGACATGTTTATCACAGTCACCCACCCAAACCTCCTATTGCACACACATGGTGGACCTGTTCCTAGATTTGGCGATGGAATCTGATTGCCTGATTACCCAAAGAATGTTACCCATGTATAGGACCATAGATCATCCTGCATCTGACTGAACTCCACCCGTAACTTATTGCCCAAATGACCCGACCCCACCAAATTAGAAGTAGAAAATGGTCAGTGGTTGAGATTCATTGAAAAGCTGTGGTCCAACTATGGTGGGGCGCACAATCACATGGTCCGTGGTCCCATTTCAGTTAAGCCCATGGGACAAGTACAGTTGAAGGGGCCGTACATTAATATCTTGATATTATTTTCATCTTTAGTAGAAATTTTTTCTTAGAGAGCTTAATGTAAAAATCTTTAAATACTAGAACAGGAATATAGTCTTTCTCTTCCTTTAATTTTGGGCTTTTTTATTATTTGATTTCTTTATGTGTTTGTTCTTATTTTTACCTGTTTCTAATGATTGTGTGAAATCTGATTTGCTTTACATGTGATTTCATCTTGAATGTTAATTTCTACTGTGGGAAAACTACCATTGGGAAAAAGGGCAGGAGGTATATCTCTTTTGGTCTTTTACTGGGGTCACATATCTGAAATACACGCCATTCAAAATTATTGCCCTGATATGTTTTTATAGCTAACATAAATCTCAATCCAATCAAAACTATAACAACTGTTAGATCAATTATGTATAAAAAGTTGTAAAAATACAAAGAACAAAAGAGCGAAGGTAATATGAGAGAGAGAGAGAGAGACCCTGATGATGGATATAATTCTGATTGAGGTGAAATTCAACTTAAAACAAAACATGCGTATAAGGGTTATTTTGAGGGTTTGAATTTCAAAGGTAGGATCTACGTATGAATTTATAGAGTTGGACTTGTACAATGCTCATCCTACCCTTGAGAGGATTAGCCTCAATCATAGCATTTCTCTAAGAACTTGTTTCTTCACTAATAGGAATCTTGCATTGCTGCCACTCTCATAGGAAATCCAAATTCTCTATGTTGAGGAAAATCAGTTTATTCCTATTATTTTCTATTAGAAAAATGTGTCCCATTAAAAACAAAAACAAAAACAAAAAACACACAGTGAACTGCATTTGATGGAAAATAAAAAAAAAAAGTTTCCATGGTATCAAGGAATCCTTTTAGTTGCACATACACACTTGTAGTCCTATCAAACATTGAGATCCTTCATTGGTTATGCAGCTTTTCGAGAAAGTAAAACGTGGGGCGAGAGGCTTTTCAGATTAGCCATTTTAAAAACTCATCTAAGACCATAAACTAAAAGGCAATATCAGATGGTTTTCCCAAAATTACTTTTTACATTTGCTTGCTGTCCCTCCAGGAAAATTTTCTTCTTAGGACGTTCCCGGATGTGGAGTCCCCATTGTAATGGTGTGTCCTGAAATTAAGGCCTTTGATGGAGGCCCTACCTATTTAACATCCAGATCTAGACATCCACATGCATACGTTCCCTGTGAGCAAATTTCCCCCTTATACATAGGACTTAAGGTGTAGGCCATCTGGACTATCCAAACAGAAATCAATGCATTGGTTGGCACTAACCATAGTTGTCGGTCCACATGGAAGTTCATGTTTGCAATAAATTGCATAGCTCTCTTTATGAATGTTTATGGGGTCTTTTGATTGGCTAGCTTGAAACTCATATATCTTTGATCCTCTTATCTGAATCTTTTCATTACCATGCTTCCTTTGGTTGTCAAGTATTAAGTTGAGGTCCATTGGAAGATGGTGTTTTATTAGGGAAAACTCCGGGGGTTGGGGTGAAACTATGGCGTCCAGGGGGTGGCTATTGCGACCCCCCCCAGTTTCTTTTGAGAATTCAATGTAAAAGTTTACACAGTGCCCCACCTGCATTTTTTTTTTGTTTGACACAGTTGTTCCTCCAAGAAAAGCTTTCTCCCACCGCTTGCCCCGTGGTGTTCCTAGCCTTGCCCAAATATTAATTGAACCGAATCCAACCTCCAAGAACCACATCATGGATCGATGACTCAACAGTAACAGGTCATGTGCCTAATAGTTGACCCCACCTGTCTATTATCATTTATGTATTGATACCAAACCAACATCTGGATCACTCTATCTTTTATATTTGCCACAAAAAGAAGCATCTGGATCACAATCCTGATGGTCCCAACCAAGAGTAGGGGATGGGTGGGTGAGTAAAGGATTTGAACCTCCCCATCCATCTGCCTAGATTTGGAAATGATTAACTGCATTGTATGATCATGATATAGATGTTAACCAGTGGGTTAACTTAAAACCCATATATCCTATCAATCTCATCATCATTTAATGCACCCCAAAAGTATTACAACCACAACTACTATAACTACTTCCAATCCTGTGACAAGCCAAGCCAGTACGCTCGTGCCATTTTCATTCCATCCAGTGTCTTCATTTTCTCTTCATAGTTATTGCCTCCACCTACTCTTTTAAAGATTCTGTTGGGATGGATAGAGCATTTTCATTACTTCCTAGTGACCCCTTACAGCTCAGGAATTGAATGGCTTTCACTCTTCCTACTCCATTTGGAATTCTCTGTCTTCTCTAGGTCTGTAGTTTATGGAGACTTCTTTATGAAATTTTCAATCAATTTTGTTTTATATCCATTTACTGATCGGATACTCGAATCCAGTTCCACCAGAGTCATAGATTGAGTCTGGATCTAGGGTTCGATACTGATTCCATATTTGAGTTTGGTCCAAATTCAATTATTTTGTATGGATTCTATCTGAATTTCAGATGGGTTTGGATCCAACATAAGCCAACTTTATGTTAGCTTTCCAATTTATTTTATTTCTTCATTATGTTGTCCGGTAAGAGGGTATTGACTAGGTGTGTATAAAAAAATCCGTCGATCCGTAAAATCGATCCAATCTGATTTGATTCGTGAATTTTTAACCGAACCGAAGATAAACGGATTGGTAACGGATTGAAAATCTTGTAATCCGTTAACAAAGGATCGGTGACGGATTTCACCCTCATTCCGAGGATTCAATCCGATCTGATCCGTTGAGATTAACTATAAATAAAAGAGACTTAAGAGGTTTAAATATAAGTTAAGAAGTCTAAATATAAAAGAAGAAAAAAACTTTAGAGGTCCAAATGTAATTCACTTTTATATATGAGTATAACAAATGAAGCCCTAGACCGAATTTCACCCTAATGTTGAGAGCATGCTCTTCAAATTATTTTTAACATTAGATTCAACGGATTGAACGGATTAATACAATCCGAACCAGTCCTCCACGAATCAGATCGGATCGATTTTTAACTGCCACAATTGGTGGCGGATTTGACTTATTCCGCATCAATCTCTCCGTGTACACCCCTAGTATTGACCCAATTGGATCCGGTTCTGGCCTGACTATAAATTGGATCTTATTTGTTGACCCAAATCCAGATTTGATTGTAAAATAGATGAATAAAGAAAGATTAAAAAAAAAATAGAAACAGAGCCGATCAATTCCGAGACTCAATTGGGTCATGAGTAAGTCAACCAAGTCTTGGCTGAGTTGACCCTTCTTAAAAAAGTACTGTGCTGAGTCAATTCCGAGACTCAACCAAGCCTTGACCAAGTCAACCAAGTTTTGGCTGAATTGACCCTATCCAGAAATCTACTGAGCCGAGTCACTTCCGAGACTCATCCTACTCTTGAGCAAGTCAACCAAATCTTAGCTGAGTTGACCCTGTTTACTAAGCTACTAGGCCGAGTCATGGCGGAGTTGACCCAGTTCTAAAACTCACTGAGTCAAGTCAACTCCAAGTCTCAATTGAGTCTCGAACAAGTCAACCAAGTTCTAGCTGAGTTGACCCTGTCTAGAAATCTACTAACCCAAGCCAATACCAACACTCAACCGAGCCTTGATCGACCAAGTGATCATAGCCGAGTCCACCTAATTTAGAAAGCTGCTCGGCCGAGTCAATTGGAGACTCAACTGAGTCTTGACCAATTCAAACAAGTCCTTGCTGAGTTTTATCCGAGTCTTAACCAAGTTTTAGAACTGTGTTTCTCCACTGCATTCTGCATTCATCCTCAATGGTTCTCCCCAGCCAAACAAATAATTTATTTCCATCCAACATTTTCATTTCTTTCTAACAAATATAGCTAAATTGGATTTGGATTCCATGTAACATGTATGTCATTATGTGCAGGAAGGATTCATAGTCCCCAAAACCAAATGTGAGCCAGTGGCAAGAAACAAGCTCTTGAGCCCAATCATCTTCCATGATGGTCGATTGGTCCAAAGACCCAACCCTCTAGTAGCCCTTCTCACCTTCCTTTGGATGCCCATAGGCTTCATCCTCTCCCTCCTCCGCGTCTACCTCAACATCCCCCTCCCAGAGAGAATCGTCCGCCACATGTATACCATCCTCGGGATCAAACTCATCGTCAAAGGCAACCCCCCTCCTCCCCCACAGAAGGGCCAGAGCGGCGTCCTCTTCGTCTGCAACCACCGCACTGTCCTCGACCCCGTCGTCACAGCAGTCGCCCTTGGCCGCAAGATTAGCTGCGTCACCTACAGCATCAGCAAGTTCTCCGAGCTCATCTCCCCCATCAAGGCCGTCGCCCTCTCCCGCGAAAGAGAGAAAGACGCCGCCCACATCAAAAGCTTGCTCCAAGAAGGGGACTTGGTGATCTGCCCCGAGGGGACTACTTGCAGAGAGCCCTTTCTTCTCAGGTTTAGCGCTCTCTTCGCAGAGCTCACTGATAGGATCGTCCCTGTCGCCATTAATACTAAGCAGAGCGTCTTTCATGGGACGACTGTTCGTGGGTTTAAGCTCATGGATCCTTACTTCTTCTTCATGAATCCCATGCCAACTTACGAGATCACTTTCCTGAGTCAATTGCCTTTTGAGCTGACTTGTAGTGGGGGGAAGTCTGCCATTGAAGTGGCGAATTATATTCAGCGAGTGCTGGCGGGGACTCTGGGATTTGAGTGCACCAGCTTTACTAGGAAGGATAAGTATGGGATGTTGGCTGGGACTGATGGGCGAGTCAGCTCTAAGAAGGAGAAAGAGAATGGCTTCAACTAGAGAGAGGGATGCAGAGGGAGAGAGAGAGAGAGAGCTGAGGTTTAATTTGTTATGCATGTTTTAGAAGTAATGTTTGTAGGCTGTTGTTATTATACATTGACTGTGCTGTTTTGATGTGTTTTTCATAATTATATCATGTATTTGGTGAAGGAATCTGTTTGTATCATTTGGGAGTTGATTGGCTTTTCTTTTTAATGGCGTTTAGTGCATCTGGGGAAGTTAATATATATACCCACTTTACCAAAGTTTATTCTGTTAGATCTGATATGGTTTGTAATAAAATATCAAATCTATGGATTTTGATCTACCCATTAACAATGGATAACCTAAAATACTGAAAAACATACCTAGCTTGCGCTATGATCTTGAAGATGAGCGAATTTCTTTTCTCAAATATGCGTAAAGTTATGGGTATTTTTTTAGATCTTTTAGGTTAAGAAAAAGGACCGAAAAACACCATATATATATATATATATATATATATATATATATATATATAGACACACACACACATACACACTAGCAAAACCCCGTGTTATGCACGGACCACGGAACCACCAAATGCACAGACTAATACAAATTATTTTTATTAAATTTATTAATTAGTAAACTTTTGAGTCCTTCTTTTTGTTGCTAATTTGGTCTTTGTATTTTTTTTTCAAATGTTTTATTCTTTATGTGAGGTGTAAATAGAGTTTGATGAAGCTCAAACACGTGTAAAATAAATAAATAAAAGACACATTCACAATAAAACAAAAGAATAAAGCAAGCAGATTTCTAGAGTTGCAATATTCCAATTCTAGAACCAAAGCTCCAACGAGTTGAGATATTTTTTTCTCCTTGAGCAGAAGACAATATTATTTCATGAAATGAATTTTTTTTGTCAGCCTTCAAATACTTAGTATTGTCAGGTAATAATAGTGAGGAGTTGAAAAGAATATTAAGTACTTGATGTTTTGATCATTCTGTGGCCCGACGTTACATTGGAATGACCATAATGTTGCCGCTTTAAATGTAAGATTGTGGATCTTACACGTCGTGCCTCCATTTGAATGATTCTTGTCCTATCTCCTGGTTGCTCTTGTTCATGTTGGATTGAGTGACTGATGTGACTCACATTATGTCAATTTGCATCTAGATTTGAGTGGTTGCAAGTGTTTATTATTTTTGTAGATTTGTGTTGAATGTGCCCGAGATTGACATTACTTGTAATGTTTTGGGAGAATGGTTGGCTGTAGTTGTCATGCGGGGAAAAAAAATTGGAAAATCATGTATCAAGAGTACCAAATTCTTTAACGGTACTCTGGCCTAATGCTTTCAATAATTTCTGAACTTTCAAACATAGTGAATTGGATGACTAACTATTTTGGCAAAAAATCAGAACTCCTTGGGGCTGACTGGATGTGGAGAAAAGGCAAATAAAACTATTGACGGTTCTTCAAATTTGTATTGTGAAAAGTTTTCTCCACCATTTCTCAGGCAAAACACCCTCTTTCTTATTTTGTGTTGTAGATGATGCACTTTAATATGAACTTCTTGTTGTGCATCTTGTTTTATTCTATAAAAACCTTTTTTTTTTTTTTTCCCGCTGAATGGGATTAATTTTTTCTTCGAGGGTTTCTGTTTAAGATTTGGCTTTGTTATGGTTCTTTTTGGTAATTTTTTAATGTTTTTTGGGTTTCCTTTCTTCTTCTTCTCCTTTTTTTTTTTTTTTTTTTTTTTTTTTTGTTTTGGTGGTTGTTGCTGTTAGCTTGATGTTGTACTCAGATCCATCGTTGGGATTAGTATTTACAGAGTCAAGGTAATGAGTTGATTCTTTTAGGCTGGTTCTCACTTGGACAAATTGCAATTTTTATCCATTAATAGATGGTTACTTTTGAAGGCAAGTGTTCCACATTGCAGAAGTACTTTTGTAATGTTTTTGGGGTTTCCTTTTTTTTTTTTTTTTGGGTTCTTGCTGTTATTTTGATGTTGTACTCAGATCCTAAGTTAGGAGTAGTATTTACAGAGTTAAGGTAATGAGTTGAATCTTTTAGGCTGGTTCACACTTGGACAAATTGCAATTTTTATCCTTTAATGGATGGTTACTTTTGAAGTCAAGTGTTCCCTCGTTGCATAAGTATTAAATAAGATAGAACAATAACTTGAAATTATTTGCAATGAATCAAGAAAATAAAATGGTGAAAACGATCATTCATGGTTCACACTTGGACAAATTTCAATGTTTATCCTTTAATGGATGGTTACTTTAGAAGTCCAAGTGCTCCCCCACTGCATAAGTATCAAATAAGATAGAACAATAACTCAAAATTATTAGGAATGAATCAAGAAAATGAAATGGTGAAAACGATCTTTCATTCCATTTCTCACAAAGCACATAACTTGATTGTATAAAAGATGCACAAATTTCTTCAACAGGTGAGACCACATTAATGGTTCTCTTCAAAGAAACGGGATTAGGCAGAAAAACGCATTCAATTTCTCATGAGGCATACAAGCTGTTTGTGCAAAACCCACAGAGATTTCTTCCCTAAATCTCATAATCACCAACAGTCACGAGTATTACAATTGAGTTCAAAAGAGGATTCTTTACTGGATAATGAAATTGACCCTAAAACCATTTCATTTCCAGAATGATATTATCCCAAAATGATCATTCAACAAAATGGTTTGACTTCGTAACAGTTCATCAATTTATTTTTCTACAAAATAAAATGATCATTTTTCGAGTCTGTAAATCATTTTTAAGTAATTATCATCCATCATCCATAAACGGATGATAGAGGTGTTGTTGCTAGAACGAAGATGGAGTTGGATGCTGACCTCTAAGAGTGATGGTGCTACTGGAGTGTCATTCGTCGTTGTTTTGTATTCTCAAAAATCAAAGTCATAGCCCTCTTCTTTTTCCTCTCTGGTGGAGTTGCAGGCTGACCTCTAAGAGTGTCCCTCTTCTTCTTCCTCTTTCCTGGAGTTGCAGGCTGAACTTAGCCCTCTTCTTCTTCTCTTTCTCTTCGTAGAGGACCTAATTTTTTTTGTGGAATTGAAGAAGCTAAGCGGAGGTTAGTGGAGGGACAGGTGGGTTGATGAAGGAGGACATATGTCTTCATGTGAAAGAGGACAGGTGTCAGCATACAAGGGAGACTACATTCCCTTAGTTACATTCCCTTAGTATAATAGATATAATAGAGCTAATAGTGCTAAGTTTCCTGAATTCTCTCAAATCAGCTAACAAGAGTCCTATTTGATTGAGCTTACTAAAATTATAAAATTAAAAGGCAATATACTTGAGCATTTGGAAGTGGCCCACCGTCTCAGATTATGATATTAGATTTGATATGAATCGCCTTTAAAATATGCTATGCCCAATATACTAGTCAGTGTTAGATTTTTACAAGAATTGCAAGTGTTATATAAAATCTATCATGTTTGTGCACATCATATGTCTCAGTATTTGGAATTTCACGTTTTAATGTTAATAATATGAAAACCATCCTTCTAAATAGTTACTTTTGGCCTTTGGAATTCTCAGTAGAATTAGAGACTATAATATTTGAGCATTTGGAAATAATTGGGGGGCGCATTTAAATTCTTACTGACAATAATTCTCACAATTCCTCAAATCAAATAGATTAAAAAATCCCCACCAAAATAAAAAAAAAGATTAAAAAATGTTGATATCTACTCGGTTTCACAAATGTCCCAATTTATATTGCATTAAACCATAAAGGGTAGCTCAGTTCGCATAGGACTACGGTTTGCATCCGAAGATTGTAAGTTATAAACTACACTACCACACTATGGCTACAGGGGAGTTTACTCTGCTTCCATCTGAGCCCAGAGGGATTAGTCCAGCTCAAAAGGTTAGAAATCCTCCAATAGCCAAACAAAAAAAAAAATTTGAGATCGGTTTCACAAATGCCCCAATTTATATTGCATTTAGAAAATTGGAATTCTGAAAAAGTTCAAAAGTTACGAACTCTCAATGTTCAAATATGGAATTTAGAATTCTTGAAGGACAGTAGCAGTCATCCATCCATCAGGAATACCTCCAAACAAAGGGGCCCTAAATTACTGGTGCAACTGCCCCTTCAACGAAGAAGTTCTTGATGTCCCCAGGGTTAAAGCCAAAACTCTAGCCACTGTTTAAAAAATGGTCGAAACTCTCGTTATTATCAACGAGGAAAGATGCCTTTGAAAATGGCAATGAATAATTGGTTTCTCTATGCAGAATACTTTCATAATAGGTGGTCTAGGCAGTTTATGGCTGGGTCAAACTGGAACCATCCAAAATCAAAACATGTACATTACACACTCCTGTGACCCTGTCGTTGTTAGGCCTGTTTAATTAGTTGTAAGGCCAATAACAACTGGGCTTTAAACTTTTATGATCATATATGGGACATTTGTACTTGTCAAAAGTCTAATTTAAACTGGCCCAAAAATTCACTGAGTTGATCTGTGGCCATGGCCTGAACACTTTCTTTAGGCCAATGACCAAGGATCCGTGCCCATACTATTAACAACTTTTGGGCCTAATCTGTGAATTAGCTTAGCCCGAAACATCCAGAAACTGGGCCTGCTTTAGAACAAGCTCTTCTTTATTGATTGTAAACGCATTGGACCTTATTTCTAAATAAGCCTTTTTCCTGAAATAAATGGGCCCATTTACTGTGGCTTTGATGGTAAGGCTTAATGCACCAGAATGCTTGTGGCCCTGATAATGCACCGTTGCCGGGCCAGATTAAAAGGCATTATGTACAAATCATAGTTTAAACATTTGTTTTGACTTTCTCTGAGTTGCTCGAGTTTGACTTGGCTTGGAAGTTACCAATTTGAGCAAGTTAAACTAGTTTGGAGAAGACTGATCACCCAAGTTACTTGGTTCAGTGATCTTCTGAGGCAGTTTTAAAATTATGATATGAGTAACATTTGGGCCTCATTTCTTCATATGAACAGGCCTGTTTTGGAAATTGCAACACCCTAAATATATATGCAAATATGCAATCCTTGACCGAGAACATGTGGCAGGAGGATTGGTTCAGGTGAACTGGGCCTAGTTCAGAACCTAGTTTGTTTTGGCCCCAAACTGATTTGGACCCAAAAGTACAACACCCTGGGCCTGAATGTATACATAAGGGCCTGGCTCTAATGATTGTGTCTAGCTATAAACAAATACGAGCTTATATTTGTGGGTGAACATAGGCCTGAATGCTTACATGTATGGGGATGATATTATATCAATATGGTCCTGTTTCTTGGCCTTTGACAAATCTGGGCCTGGTTTGGGTTGAGCTGGATCTAAGTCTTATTGGGCTTGAATCTGTAGCTTAGTCGGTATTGTTCTCTTCAAAATTGGTCCTAGTGCTGAATAATAAAATGGACCCAGGTTAACAAAGCAAGATAAAAATAATAATAAAAAAACAGAGCCGTCTTACCCAAAGTTATGAAACTCCAAAACTTGACTTTCTCCGAACTCCAAGGCAACATGCCGAATGAACTCAGCAGGAGATTTTAAATAACCATCCATCTAAAGCCTTAATATAGATAATCCATTTAATGACAGTAGATCACATGGCTAATAAGGATTCAGTATATCCATCCATTTCCCTGATTTGCTATCAAATCCTTTAACATGTTTGGAAATATGTGAGGTCCCAAATAGGGGTTTTATTTATAATTGGGGATTTTACATCTGCCTTGGCATTAATTGATTCATATAGCTGAAAAAAAATGCCAATTGTTGTATAAATAAATATATAAAAATGAGGATTTCAAATAGCATACGAACGGTTGGATAAGAAATCCTCAAAATCCACTTCCAATTTTAAGGGATTTACAATTGCATGCAAAACATGAGTTTTTCGCGACTCTATGAAAAACCAATGAACAATACGAATGTTCTCTAGAATTGTTGAGAAATTATTCTGAATGACTGCTCTAAAAGGTTTGAAGCTTCTACTTCTTTGTAGAAGATTGTTTATCTTGGTTCTCAAAGTGATTGAAAGAGGACCAAGGACAAGGAGTAGTGCACTGTCTTGTAACCATTCAATGGTAATTAGTTTTTCTAATTGTGATTTTTTTTAATAGTGATTGGCTTTTCTGATTGTGATTTTTCTCCCGATAAAGGCTTCCACATTAAATTTGTGCATGTCTTTTTGTGGTGCGATAAATAGTTTTTATTAGTTTTATTTTATTTGGTTGGTTACAATCCCCTATGTTCTCAGACACACTTTTACCATCTTAGAAAATTTACAATTGCAAAATATGAATTTTCCAAGACTATGAAAAAAGAAATCCAAAAACTGATTTGAGATTTTGATTCCTCAGTCTAAATTCTGAACTCAGGTCAAGCAAGCTGAACCCCACAAAGACAGATTTTTTTTTTTTTTTTTTTTTTTGTATTCCTTTTAAAAGAATAATTTTCTATTGGTAGGCGAGTGTGTCATCCGGTCCCCTGGTTCCTTGTCCCCAACCCCAAATTGAGTCCCACAAACAAAGAAGAGAGCTCTCTCCTCTTCATCCAATCAGAGCATATGCTCCTCCCAAATCCTCATATTCCCTCTCCCTCCACACGAATATTCGTTTGAATCCACACTTGAGATTCCAATCCATCTCCCCAGACTTCCCTCTCCCTTGTTACTTCTACTTCTCTATCAAGTATTGTATCATAATTTATACTCCAAACAATCAACAACATGATCTCCTCTTTATCTATAAATCCATCATTATCTCCTCCCATTTCATATGCCAATACTATTGCCTCTTCTTCTCTCTCCCTCTGCTCACCTCTGCAAAACCCACTACTTCCTCTTTCTACAAGTAGTAGTAGTAGTAGTAGAAGAAGAAGAAGAGGAAGAAGACCCATAACCATCTCCTTCATTGGGCCACGCTTTGTGGGGTTGGAAGTAAAGAGAAGAAGAGCCTTTGCAACAGGGAAGAATATGGTTATCGAAGAAGTGAAGGAAGAAGAGGAAGGGCCTCCACGTTCAGAGGACACCGAGCAAAATTCCAAGCCACGACGAATTGCTTTGTTTGTCGAGCCTTCTCCTTTTGCGTGAGTACATTAAATTGCGAAATTATCTTTGATTATGCCTTGAGAGAGAGAGAGAGAGAGAGAGAGAGAGAGAGAGAGAGAGAGAGAGAGAGAGAGAGAGAGAGAGAGAGAGAGAGAGAGAGAGAGAGAGAGAGAGAGAGAGAGAGAGAGAGAGAGAGAGAGAGAGAAATACAAAAACTTGTTTCTTTAATTAAGTAGCCCATCCCAAATTAATTAAGATGATGTTGGTGGGAATGAGATTATGTATGTATTTAGCTGAAACATTGATGGGTTTTGCTTTTTGTAGTAGTTCGAGCTCTAGATTGCTTAAATCTTGCTCTACTTTTGATGGGTTTTTTTGCAAGCACCATGCCTGTAGTTTTTGGGGGTTGTTTGTTTAAGCTATGACTTTACCTGGTTTTATGATAGTTGGGGGTCATTTGTTTTGGCTACAACTTTAGCTTGTTTTCGTAAGCACGATGCCTGCAGTTTTGAGGGTTGTTGTCATGTGTTTGTGGCTTACTATTTTACCCAAATATTTGGTTGCTTCCATTGGTTAAGATGTGTATTCAGTAGCTTCTTAACTTTGAAAAAGTATTTGCCTGTACTTTTTGCAAATCTGCTGTATTTTAGTTGTAGGACAAAGAACTGCGAATATAAGTTCTGAATCTGTTACATGTGTTATGCTGATGGTATAATCTAAATAGGTTTTAAGTTTCCGAGTTGATATGTGGCTTTTGTAGAGTAGCTGTGATCAATCAGGGTTGTCAGTGTTGAATCCAGATGTTAATTTATTGGGTTTATTAATAATCAGTCATTAGCTGCAATATTGCAAATTCTATTTGTTTAGGCTGTTTTGGGGGTTGTTGTCAAGTTTACTATTTTAGCCAAACATTTGGTTCCTTTCATTGGTTTAGATGTATATTTAGTAGCTTCTTAGCTTTGTGTATTTGCCTGTACTTTTTGCAAATCTGTTATATTTTAGTTGTAGGAAAAAGAACTGCAAATATAAGTTCTGAATCTGTTACATGTGTTATGCTGATGGGGTAATCTAAATAGGTTTTAAGTTTCCCAGTTGATATGTGGCTTTTGTAGTATAGCTGTGATCGATCAGGTTCCTTTTGGTGGTTGAGATGTATATTAAGTAGCTTCTTAGCTTTGAGTATTTGCTTGTACTTTTTGCAAATCTGTTGTATTTTAGTTGTAGGACAAAGAACTGCCAATATAAGTTATGAATCTGGTACATGTGTTATGCTGATGGAATAATGTAAATAGGTTTTAAGTTTCCGAGTTGATATGTGGCTTTTGTAGTAGAGCTGTGATCAATCAGGGTTGTCAATGTTGAATCCAGGTGTTAATTTATTGGGTTTATTAATATTCACTCATTAGCTGCAATATTCCAGATTCTATTTGTTTAGGCTGTTTTTGGGAGCATTCAAAAGATAAGATTTATAACTCCTCATAAACTGTAGGCTCTGATTTTTTTTTGTTGGCATCCCTATGGTCTCATACCAAGTTAGCCCGCCTTTGTCTTTCCATAGCAGTCAAAACCACTTACCAATAATAGTCAAAACCACCACATAGCCTTTACATATGAATAATATGCTCTTTACTACTCTCTCACTTTTCCCCGTCTCCGATCTACTAAAACTTGCTCTCCTCATATCTCCTCAACTCAAAAGCCTTTCTCCAAAGTTCTAGATTTGTCATTTATTTGCTTTCTTGTTTTTGTGCCACATCATTTGTGAACAACATACATGAAGTAACTTCATCTTGGTGTATCTACCGTTAAGTTTTCAATAGCCAGAGAAAATAAAGCAAGGCTTAAAGCAAACCTTGGTGGAATTGATTCCAAATAGGAACTCAAATGTATCCCCAGTCCCCACTCACAATTCTCTTTGGTTATCAACCCTTATACATTATCTTGTACAATTTCAATAGAATCATTACAGATGCATTTTCCTTCAAGGTCCGCCGCATTAACTAGCTCAGCACCCTATCCGAGGCATTCTCTAAATCAATTAAAACCATATGTAAATTTCCTTGCTTTTTAGTTTTTAAACTTTCTTATTAGTTTTCTTAATAAGCAAATGGATTTTGTCTTCTTTGTTCTTATTTCAAGAATCAAACCTTATTACATAGTTACATTCTAGGTATTTTTATCTAATTTTATCATTTTCAAGCCAGAGATAGTAACTTGTGCCTATTGTTCTTTAAATCATAGTATCGGTATTGCTTGTTATAGGGAGTCCAGGTTGCTAATTCCTAAATTTACATCCTTAGAGCAATTATGTACCACTCCAGTATTTTTTTATTCATCTTGAATTGAGAATTTAATGAAAATTCTATTTGCTTATTTTTCTAATGCCTATAGCCAGATGCTAAGGTAGATGAAAGTGAAACAGCCACTACTGAATTTTCTTACAAGTGTCTGACATCTGGAACAGTCTGACATCTGGAACTGTTTGATTTAAATTTTGCAGCTATGTATCAGGATATAAAAACCGCTTCCAAAATTTCATAAAGCATTTGCGTGAAATGGGAGATGAGGTACGTTAATCATCTGTATTCTTTTCAATAAGTTTAATTGTTTTCAGTGATCCATCTGGCACTGCTAGTTTAGTTAAAACGGCTAAACAGTGTCAATACAGGAGCAAACAAGCACAACAACCACTTGGTCACTAGTCTCAGTGAAAAATATACTATATGGCACCTGTAAGGGTGCCCTACAGAATATTGTGAGATTTCATTATTGCAACCGTGAAGATGTCCTTGCCAAAATCAATGAGAAGTATTACAACACACATTTTGCTGGCAAAGCAGTCTAT
Organism: Cinnamomum chago; assembly: GCA_038049695.1. Lineage (NCBI taxonomy): Eukaryota > Viridiplantae > Streptophyta > Magnoliopsida > Laurales > Lauraceae > Cinnamomum > Cinnamomum chago. The sequence continues at coordinate 7,026,991 of CP142453.1, read as the reverse complement.
GCAAGTGGGATCCATGTTTTGTGATTTGTAACATTCATCTAGTGGAACCACTATTGGGTAAGCAGAGGAAAATAAATTTTCCATTTATTCAACTAGGCTGCTAAGGAACCACTGTATATGCTTTCAGGGTCCCAATTGGTAGAATCAATTATCAGAGTCATTGAAATACTTGGCCCAACTGTAGAGAATGCTTGGTCTGAGCAAAGTATAGATTAGTTTGGGCCTTGCAATTCTTTGTCATTATTCAAAATCTTGTGAACTGTTGATTTCATAAATTGTTGATCACAAAGAAACGAAATGGATTTTACGTGAATTTACACTGACATTTCATGATATGTAGGTAATTGTTGTGACAACTCACGAAGGAGTGCCAGAAGAGTTCCACGGGGCAAAATTAATTGGGTCATGGAGGTATTCAGTTATCTTCATTTTGATGATTAGCATCATTAAATGTTGCAGTATGTAATTTGTGTGATTGTACAGGACTAGCCTTTCATAACCATGAACAATCATGTAGAATGGTTTGATATTAGTAAGATTCTTTTGGAATACAGAATGATTTCTAAATACTTAATGGGGTAAGTGAAAAAACTTGCCTAATGGATCAACTTGGTAATGACTCATGCCAAGGTTGGTTTTTGTGATACCCAGATACTTCAAAATAGGCAATGTCTCGAGGTCGTATTGTATCTGATGCTTCCTTCTTATGTGTAAAACCCATGTCCCTGCCATATCCATGGCTTTACCTTGCTGTGTCAAGGTTTTATCTAGGCATCACAAGATAGGTTCAGTTCTTCTTTAGCTGTAGAACTGAATCAAGGAGTTCGAAAACTTGTTCCAGTAGTTTGAACAAGGAATCAGACGAAAAATATTCTGCCTTAGCGCAGAAAAAATGAACCAGTCCCATGCAAGGCCTTTACACTGGACAGTAGATTTCACATTTGGATTGGGTGGATTGTATGATAGAAAGGGTGCACCTTGGCTGTCTGCCTCCCTATATCACCATGATTGGTGGACCTTTACCGCTTCTCACAGGCCATTGTGCTTTGTAGGTGGTCTCCAATGGTACTCTCTAAAACCCTTCACACCATTTCTCACTAACCCGTACGTGTTGATGTGAAGGATCATCATCAAAGCCTCTGTCCGCATCTTCTTTGAAAGTTCTGCTTTTCCACTCAACCCTATTTTAGGCATGTTCTGAGTAACTCCAAAATCCATCATGGGCTCATTTGAAGGTATTAGTCTTTACCATCTCCCAGTGTATGATGCCTGGATACAGGGCATGGATATGGCAGGGACAGGCTATGGATATGGTAGGGATACGGGTTTTATACACAAAAAGTGAAGCATCGGATACAATATGACACGATATGCTGCCTATTTTGAGGTATCTATACATCGTAGCCCCTAGTTCTTTAAATAAACTTGTAAACCTTCAATACATTCCTTGATTTTCTTTTCTACTGTAGCCACTCGCTATTTTCCTTCTATGCACTCATTCCTAATTCTATCCCTTTTTTTTTTTTTAAACTCCGGGCATCCATCTTGGCAGCATGTACTTCCGTTTTTTTCCCATTTCTTCTTGAACTCAATGTTATTCAACTAATTGTGGGATGAGGGGATGACAGACTTGCTCCCACATTGAACCTAAGTTAAGTTTCAAAGAATTTAAATGATTTCCATCCACATTGTTTCAAAGTTAGATGTTCAAGATTATGACCCATGTAATTTAAATCCTTGTTACCTGCTTCTCTTTGTACTTATATTTCAAGTTCAACACCTATTAATTTTCTTGTAGATGAACTTTTCTTTAATCAGTTGCAACTTTTTCATTCTCCTGATGTTTCTCACTTCTCTTTCCAGCTTCCCTTTACCCTGGTATCAGAAAGTACCCCTTTCATTGGCACTTAGTCCTAGAATAATTTCAGAGATAGCAAAGTTCAAGCCAGACATTATACATGCATCTTCACCTGGAGTGATGGTATATACTAGTCCGTCAAAGCATGTTCATACATTGGAAAGTTGATGATTTGTTGATTGACCAAAATAATGAACTGTGTTTTACAGGTATTTGGTGCTCTCATAATTGCAAAACTTCTGTGTGTACCCATAGTAATGTCGTATCACACCCATGTTCCAATGTGAGTTTGTTTGATTTGTATTTCTCTTCCATCTTTTTTAACTTATATTTTGCACTGGGTAGAGCAACTATCTTTGATATATTGCTATGTGGAGCCTTAACTTGTTGATTCTGGTGCAGATATATTCCAAGATACACCTTCAGTTGGCTAGTGACACCCATGTGGTGGATTATAAGTATGTAAGCTTGTAACTGATTCACTCTTCTTTTATACCGAGATCCAGTATTGAAGTGGAGGCCACTAACCTATTTTCTATTTAATTCAGAGTTTCTTCACAGAGCTGCCGATCTCACGTTGGTGCCTTCAGCGGCCATCAGCAGGGATTTATTAGCTGCTCATGTGACTGCAGGTAAAATAAGCTGTCCATTTCTAACCCTATCCCATTTGATACTCTATTTGTGTTTTCTACAAATCCTGTTTGATGCTTTGATTTGCATGCTCACCAATTGTTTTTCTTAGCTAATAAGATACGTCTTTGGAACAAGGGTGTTGATTCTGAAAGCTTTCATCCTCGATTCCGCAACTATGAAATGCGATTGAGGCTAAGGTAAGGTGTCCTCTCCTGAGCATGCAGCAGACTGTGAAATCAAGTCTTTCTGAATCCAATTTGACTTTTTTTTTGTTCCGACCTAATTCCGATTAGGAGTTATACTGCTGGCAATGAAATATTTTCTTATTGAGATGACTAACAAAACTGTTGCTTTTTTGTTAGTGGTGGGGAACCCGAAAAACCTTTGGTAGTTCATGTAGGACGTCTTGGAGTTGAAAAGAGCTTGGATTTCCTCAAAAAGTAAGAAGTTTTACTTCAATTTTGGGATTATTGTAAGATCTTTAAATTTTAGGTTTTTAGTTGCGTTATTATGATTTGTTCTTGTTCAGTGTTATTTCAGTTTAGTTTGTTGCATACTTTGCTAACTCTCTATTTATTCATTATCGCCACTTGTTTTGTTTTCTGCCTTTGTGCATATAATTCTCTCTTTTAGACTGACATGTGAACGCACGATTGAGCAGGGTCATGGAAAGGCTTCCTGAAGCAAGGATTGCCTTCATTGGAGATGGACCATATAGGTAACCTACTCTTAACATTCATTATTCACTATTAAGTGCGGATAAGGTCTGAACCACAATTTTCTTTTTTCCTTTTATTAAGTGGTAAAACTTAAGCAACTCCCAACAAAATTCCAGGAAGCGATTTAGGTGCAATCACAACCTAAAATATTCCTTAAAATAAAAATCTATTTCAAGATACCCTTCTTTTTACTAGTGAGGTCCTCCAAACTGTTCTAAACAATTGTTTCAGTCATAATAATACAAATCATAAATTCTTATAAGCCCACAAATTTATATACTAACCTGATCTTATCGAGACGTTTCAAAGCAAAGCATTACGAAGAACACAAGAAATAAGCCTTTCAACTTCGGAAAATCCACCCATTGACAATCTAAGCAAGAAAGGAATGTTACTTATAGATTCTTTGGGTCATTGATCTTTCCCAACCTCGTTTCTACTCCTATATAAAATATTATATCTCTGAGGGATGGGTTCATCGTTGTTGGCTGTCGGGTTAGAGGGCCCATAATCATTCCTGACCTGATGAACGAAATTGTTTGTCCAAACCCAGATCCATGTTGGACCAATTTGCCAGATCAGCAGGTCAGCTGTAACTCATTGGCAGCCTTTCTATGAACACGCTTAATAGTCTTGCGCTTTTGCTCACAGATCTTGTTTCTGTCTAGGCAGGGATGAGCTGGAAAAGATGTTCTCGGGCATGCCTGCTGTATTCATGGGGATGATGCTAGGTGAGGAACTTTCTCAGGCATATGCAAGCGGGGATGTATTTGTGATGCCATCAGAGTCTGAGACTCTTGGGCTTGTGGTATTGGAGGCCATGTCGTCAGGACTTCCAGTGGTGGCAGCTCGCGCTGGTGGGATTCCAGACATAATCCCAGAGGATCTGGAGGGGAAAACAGGCTTTCTCTTTAATCCTGGAGATCTGGAAGACTGTGTGATCAAAGTGAAAAGTCTTCTGTCTTGCAGTGATTTGAGAGAAACCATTGGAAAAGCTGCAAGGGAGGAAATGGAGAAGTATGATTGGCGGGCTGCAACAAGTAAGATACGAAACGAGCAATACAATGCTGCTATTTGGTTCTGGCGGAAGAGGAGAGCGCAGCTATTGAGACCTCTGCAATGGTTGCTTCGGCGAATTTTCAGGGATCCAAATGTTGCTATGGATGATAGTAGGATAAGGATGACTTAAATGAAGTTTGTTGTGGGATTATGGTGACTAGTGTCAGTTTGCATATGATATGCATGCTTTTGTTGAATATTATGTACCTTAGATCTGTTCATTTGATTAGCAGTGCAATTAAAATTGATTGATTGATTTGCATATAAATTGTGCACAACATTATTGGTGTCTAGGGAATTCGAGAGATTAAAGTAATGATCCATGCTACTCTGAAAGCAAAAAAAGAAAGAAAGAAAAGGTAATGATCCATCCACCTTGTTATGCTTCAAAAAAGCCTCTACATGGTGCATGTAAGCCCACCATTGAATTTTGGCCTTGTGATAGGAAGTTCCCACCATGGGTGCCCGAGGTTTATTCCTATATAGAAGAGTGCTAGGTAACTTAGAAGTCTATAATGGGGTGCTTGTTGAGCCAAACTGAATTCCTCCAATCGCCAACCTGAATTGGTTGGGCTGGGGCTAATGGGACTTGAAAAACAGGATCAGGGGACATTTCAGATGTTGCGTAATAGAAATAGAATTAGCGAACACAATAGATAGGTGAATGACTTGTGATCACTGTATGTGATCTGATAGTGAACAACTGCTACCAGGTTAATCTTTTTAAACATTGCCCATAAATTGGCATGTATAAAATCTGTCATCATCTTCACTTCAGAAGGAATTCCATGTCCTCTGTAGCTTCTACAACAGGAATCTCTCTCCTTTCCAGAGTAGGAAAAAAAATTTGTGGGGCTCGAGATACAAGAAGTCGAAAAATCAATTTTGTTGGGAGTTGCTAATTGTCTTGTATTAGTTGATAAAATGAATTATCATAAAAGCTTTTAGAGATTTTTTCAAAAAGAAATTAAGTTTAAACACACAATCAATGCTACAGTTAACAAATTTTAGGAATCACTAGCAAAGTACTTTGTATATGATGTCAGGAATTTTTTTTTTTTTTTTTCATTTTGGACAGTGATACCTTTGGTCATCTTATTGCCAGTCAGAAATGAGAACTTTGACGAGGAAGACATTTGAGCCGTTGTAGAAAGAGAAAATGATACCAGTCCAAAAGTTAGGAAATCTAGAGGGATTCTCGTGTTTCTTCTGCTTCTAGACAGGAACCAACTTCTGCTTATGATGATGTCGTCTCCTGTCATGATAATAATGATGCAAATGACTAAGATGACTGAAGACAATCAATGGCGGACTCAAGGATTTTCTTTTGGATGATGAAGTCTATAGTCAAGTGAAGAAGTCAAATAAATCTTTTAGGACCTCGTCTAAAGGGTTTCTCGAATTACATGGGTGCGGTCACACCCAAGCGCTAATACTTGAGTCTGTCCCTGATGACAGTGATAAGATTCCTCCACATGAATGGGTCGCTAGGAAACTGGCAAGGAGCTAAAATCTTTTCTTCTGTGTGTCTGAAGGGGCTGGAGGGACAATAAAGGGAACAGAAGTCACCAAGGTGAGGAATGCTGTTATGACTAGAATAAAGATGGCTCAAAACCATCTAAGCTCTCGTGATATTATCTTGTTGGTTTCTTTGTTTTTGGTTGTATGTGTTTATTGGGCAATGTAATGGATGCTGGATAAATCTAGAACTGATATTTTCTGTTTTTTGAGGAGTCAAAAGCTAGCTGTTTTAATGCTTTTGTGAGCTTTCATTTGGCTGCTGAGGTTTTGTCTAGTGGTTATTACTGGATTTGACATGACCAGTTGGGCAACGTGAAACATGGAAGGCTGGTGTGGCTGGTTTAGGTGGTAATACCTCTGCTGCTGCGGTGGTAGAAAGGATGAAACAAATAAATCAATACTCACGTGACTAAGGACATTTTAGGTCATTTGGTATACCACCACGGTTACACCCGAAGATTGTGGGTTCGAAACTGTATTACCACACTGGGGTTATAAGGAAATTTTATTCGACTTTATCTCCTTGACCCATAAAGCTAGGAACCTGCATTATCAAAAGAAATATATATATATATATATATATATATATATATGGGAGGTGCTCTTGTGAGAGACATTATACTAATTTCTAAATTTTGTTAATGATCGATTGATTAGAAGTTAAAACCTTTCGTTTTTTGTAAGAATAAAAATTTTTGACTATAATTAAGCTCATGATCTTAGATCATACACCTAACAACAGTCAATCCTAATGGCTAGATCCAAATTTCTAACCTTCAAAAACTCTATTGCGCCATGATTTTAGAAAGCAACACATTGATTCCTCTGGCAAAGTGTGCGCAGAGGATCCAAATCTTTTTCCAAGACGGTGTTATTCCTAGTTAGATTGTAATCTATTCTTTAAAATAGGTCAAATAGCAGTAAGTCACTTGGGAGGTTTTAGGGCCTACTGGCCCGACTCATACAAGAAGCCTTTTAGATTAATCATTTATAAACAATTGATGTTGAATAATCATTGATCTAAAGTCACAAAATGAATTATGCTTTATACAAGAATACATCACATGAAAAGCCAACTACTTTCTGAGTTTCTTTGAGATGTCAAGGGCATCCATTAGCAGGACATGACCACCACTAACCCTACCAAGTGTTTTGTAAAGTAAAAAAAAAAAAAAAAGATGATGAAGAAGTTTGATGAGATAACTTCTTGCTTATGAGTCCGGCTCTTTGATGAGGTGGCCTGGTCCACCAGATGTCACAAAAGCAGGATATTGTCCTAAAGCCTTAGGATAGGGTAGGGCCTGATTTTAAAAAGCTCCCAAAGTTAAAAGCCAAGGTATGGTTCGATCCAGCTCGTCCCAAATAAGCCTGTTTTAATTGTAGACTAGGCCTGTTTTTAACAATGACTTGGCAACTATACATGATAGTATTATTACAAGTCGTTGTACATTGATCTTTGGAGTGTTGGGAATCATTTTAGGCGGGGGACTTTGCTTGGTGGTTTATTTTGAATGAGTGGACATCCAAATGTGGCCCTCAGTTACTAAATTGTCACGTGAACTTTTGCACGAATCCACCTTCTTCTCCTTCTTCTTCTTCTTCTTCTTCTTCTTATTTCTTAGTTTTGTTCCATGAGTTCCAAACTAGAGCCAATAAGTATTTTCATAGATGGTCTCTGTGTGGGGCAACTCTTAATGCGCAAGTTATGCAAAGGCTAGTAATAATGCTAGCTTGTGTTCCGTTTTGGCTACATGTGCCTCGGCACGAGCACTGGAGCGCTTGCCGAGACCAGCACTGGTGGCCACCGTCTCGGCCATATGCTTTGTCAAACGAGATGTGCATCTCGGCTACAGCCAATGTGACGAGCTGCTACCCGAGACGGGCACAGACACTCACGCCTAACATAAGGACACGTGACAGGGTATAGGCACGCGCTGATGGGACAGATACACCATCCAAGCTGCCCACCCTCATCAAATCTCTAACAGAGCCACATCCAATGGATGCAGCTATATAAGGACAGGGCCCAAGAAAGGATCCGATGGGACCCCAGCCGCCAACAGGTGAAGGCAAGATCGGGCCCAATGTGATTAGCATTTAATGCAGCTTGGGCTGATCGGACCCTCATTTAATGCAATGAGGGCTATGATGGATCCTCATCGATTACTCTATGGGCTAATGAGAGCCTGAATAGGTCAACATGGCCGAGATGGAGAAGAAACTGGACGAGGTCGGCAAAGACCTGGAGACGAAGAGCGTGGAAGATCTGACCGAAATCAGGATCAACCCAAGCGATCTGGAACGGTTCTTCCTGCTCGCGGAGCCAGAAAAGTCAGAGTTGGTCCAATTTTTGGTGCGGAACAGAGAACTCTCGGCCTGGACGCCCCAAGAGATGCCTGACATTGACCCCGAGGTCATGTGTCATAAGTTGAATGTGGACCCTAACCACAAGTCGGTGATGCAGAGAGCTCGCAGGACTGGGGTGCGGTAGACAGAGGCCGTGATCGAGGAGGTGGACAAGCTGCTAGAAGCCGGAGTGATCAGAGAAGTCCAGTACCCGGCTTGGTTAGTCAACAAGGTGGTTGTCAAGAAGAAAACAGGCAAGTGGAGAGTGTGTGTCGACTTTACTGACCTCAACAAAACTTGCCCTAAGGACAGCTTTCCTCTCCCAAAGATTGACCAGATGATCGACGCCACCGTTGGACATGACAGAATAAGCTTCCTTGACGGGTACCGCAGCTATCACCAGATACCAATGTATGGGCTAGACGAGGAGAAGACCGCCTTCATAACACCCAGGGGCACTTACTGTTACAAGATGGTGCCGTTTGGGCTGAAGAAAGTGGGAGCCACAAACCAGGGACTCGTCACCAGAATGTTCCAGGCTCAGCTCGGCAAGACCATCGAGGTCTACATTGACGATAAGGTCGTCAAGTCCAAACAGGCGCAGAACCATTTGAAAGACCTAGCTCAAGTCTTCGACAATTTGAAGAGGTTCGAGCTCAAGCTCAATGCTTCTAAGTGCACATTCGGTGTCGGTTCCGGTAAGTTCCTTAGAAGCTTGGTCATACGCAGAGGGATCGAGGCGAATCCATATCAGATCTCAGCCATTCTCAGAGTGTAGAGTCCCACCACTGCAAAGGAAGTTCAGAAGCTCACTAGCATGGCGGCCGCACTGAATCACTTCATCAGTAGATCCTCAGATAAGTGCCGACTCTTCTTTCAGCTTCTTAGAAAAAAATTAAAATTTCAATGGACTCTAGAATGTGACCAGGCCTTGCAGGAACTCAAGGCCTATCTCTCTTCACCTCCTTTACTCTGAACTCCGAAACATGAAGAAGTTTTGTACTTGTATTTAGCGGTCTCGGATCATGCGGTGAGCTCGGTCCTCGTCAGAGAGGAGGACAGGATGCAAAAGCCAATTAATTATACAAGCAAGACCCTCATTGACGCCGAGACCGGATATTTACTATTAGAGAAGCTCGCGCAGGCTCTCGTTAGTGCCTCGCGCAAGCTCTCCCACTATTTCCAAACTCACACTATAGTGGTTGTTACAGAACATTCATTTAAATCTGTTTTCAAAACGGCTAACTTTTCAGGAAGAATCTCCAGATGAGCTGTCGAACTGGGATAGTATGATATCCAATATCAGCCTAGGACAACGATTAAGGCCCAAGTATTGACAGATTTCCTCGTGGAGTTCTCTCCGAGTTCTGCACCAATCCAGCTCGGCGCCGAACACAGACCCCAATGAACAATCTCAAGGGCAAGCCCTCACCCTAGTTTGGAAAGTCTTCGTCGACGGATCCTCTACTTCTAGAAGAGCTGGCGCCGGAGTTGTCCTTCAGTCTCCAGAAGGGCTAATCATCGAGCAGGCTTTGACCCTGGATTTCAAGGGGTCAAACAACGAAGCTGAGTACGAAACCCTAATAGCAGGACTAAACAGCGCCAAAATCCTCGGAGCTCAACAGCTAGTAGTCTTCAGTGATTCACAGCTGGTGGCGAACTAGCTGACTGGGGACTACCAAGCTCGCAACGACAAGATGGCCGCTTACCTAGCCCTTGCAAAGAAGATGCTCTCTCAGTTCCAGACGGCCGAAATCAGGTAGATAGGCAGAAAATCAAATTCTCACGCCGACGCCCTTGCTAACTTAGCCTCTGCTGTCAAAGCAGGAAAGAGAAGAAACATTGAAGTAGGATCGTTGGCCATGCCCAGCATAGAGCTCCATCCACCTCGGGAAGTATTGTGTCTTGATCTCAGCCCGAGCTGGATGGACCCCATCATAGCTTACCTGAAGGACGATCAGTTTCCCGAGGACAGAAGCGAGGCTCACCGAATCAGACTCAAAGCAGTCCGGTTCTGGTTGTCTCCCGAAGGCAAGCTTTACAGGAAGTCATTCACAGGCCCGTACCTCCAATGTGTTCATCCAAGCAGGGTCGAAGACTTCCTTTATGAAATACATGAAGGGATCTGCGGGAGCCACATTGGAGGGAGATCTTTAGCATACCGAGCTATCAGCCAAGGCTACTGGTGGCCATATTGCAGAAGGACGCGAAGGTATACGCCAGAAAGTGTGAGAAGTGTCAGAAATCCTCCATCTTCCTCCATCAGCCAGTATAAAATCTAAGTCCGCTCTTCAGCCCGTGGCCATTCGCCCAATAGGGGCTCGACATCGTGGGACCACTTCATCGAGTTCCAGGGAACAGAAGGTGGCTAATTGTAGCCACCGATTATTTCACCAAATGAATCAAAGCGGAACCGTTGTCTTCCATCACAAAGCAAGATTCTAAGAATTTCGTGTGGAAGAACATCGTCACGAGGTTCGGCATTCCTATAGCTTTGGTCTCAGACAATGGGACTCAGTTTGATTCCAACCTCTTCAGGAGCTTCTGCCAAGAACTCATCATTCGGAACCACTACTCCAACCCGGCGTACCCGAAGAGCAATGGCCAAGCTGAAATCTCTAACAAGGTGGTGCTCGATGGACTGAAGAAGCGACTCGACAGAGCCAAGGGAAGATGGGTAGAAGAGCTCCCAAGCGTCTTGTGGGCTTACAGAACAACTCCAAGGCGCTCCACTTCGGCGACTCCTTTCTCCCTAACCTATGGGATGGAGGCGGTCATTCCCTTAGAAATCAGTCTCCCAACTCTGAGATCCAAACTCCTCGATCAAGGCCGGAATGAAGCGAACCTAGCTCTGGAGCTGGATCTGGCTGATGAGCACAGGGAAGCAGCAGCAATCAGATTGGCCGCCTATCAGCAACAGCTGGCCAGAGGCTATAATCAGAAGGTCAGGGAGAGGAGATTCTCAGTTAGCGAGCTGGTTCTGAAGAAGACACTCCAGAGCGATAGGGATCCCAATCAGGGCAAGCTGGCGCCGAATTGGCATGGATCATTCAAAGTGATTTCTACTGCCGGACAATCAGCCTATAGACTTGAAGATATGGGGGGCCGACAGCTACCAAGGCCATGGAACGCGTCACACCTCAAAAAATTCTATTTCTAAATATGTACTTTGTACTTGGAAGATTTGCAAGATCAATGAAAGAAAATTTCTTGTTGCCCTATTCAGAGTCTATAGAGCTTAGCAATCACTATCGGCAGTTCGGCGGCAGTGCCACTGATGAGATCGCCCTAGGGTCGGTATATATACCACTCATGCGTGAAGCAATTACGGCCACTGGTGAGATCTCCATAGGGTCGGTATATATACCACCCAGGCGTGAAGCCATTACGGCCACTGACGAGATTGCCTTAGGGTCGGTATATATACCATCCAGGCGTGAAGCCATTACGGCCACTGATGAGATTGCCTTAGGGTCAGAATGAGTTTCACCCCGGCATGAAGCCATTTCGGCCATCTAGGCTGTCCTAAGGTCACTACTCACTCGCACAAATCCATTTCGGCTAAAGACGACTTGGGTTGATACGAATTCTTCCACTCATCGGTGCCCTAAAAACAGGCGTATTGCAAAATCAATCACGGGTATGTGTCAATTGTGTCGTATATGGTGCGACACTCGTCGTGCATGGCGAAGCGGTGGAACCTCGAGCATGGGTGACGGCGGAAAGTCCTACCTATTTCATAAGATGTTCCAGCTTGGCCATGCCTCCAATTCGGATCATATCGAGCCGAACTCAAACACTTGTACAAAAAGTGAAAAGCAATAGAAACAAAACGCAAGAAGGAAAATCCAAAAGCACCACAGAGCGAGAAAATGCACAGTTTGAGACAAAAATTCAATTGTATTGATTCACTGATATTACAACTGCGAGAATATATATATATAGGGGGGATGTTCATATGCATTCATCCCTCACTATAGGGTGAGGGATGCTTCCATAAATAGGGGGATTCAAGTACAAAAGGGGGATTTCAAGTACATAGGGTGTACTTAAATCCCCCCATTTATTGAAGCATCCCTCACCCTATGGTGAGGGATGGATGCATATGAACATTCCCCTATATATGTGCAGAACAAGACAAGGAAGGCCACAATGAAGCAAAAACTCAATTTTATTGATTCTTTTTTGGGGTACAATCGAGTCTTTACATCTTACAAAAAAAAAGAAAGAGTGAGATACATTTGAGATGCGTTATTGAGCAGAGGAATCGGGGGTAGAAGCGTCGGCGCCGGCCTCAGGCTGGACCGTAAGCTCTATGACTATGTTGGCTCTAGGAGTCGAGGGGCCTGGAAAGCTGGGTGGTTCCACGAATGACGAATGGTCCTCCGTGATCCCCCACCTTCTTCAGAGCAGCGCGCCATCCCTTCTCCCAAGCCTTGTCTCTTACACGCAATACCCGGATTTCGTAGTAAGTAGTGGCCTGCCTCACCGCATCTGTAAAGATGACGTCGGCTTCAGTTTGAGTGGCTTGGGCCTTAGCCTCGACCTCGGTTGCCCTCTATGCCTCGGCCTGCAAGTCACTTTTCAATTTCTCCACAATAGCCTCGAGCTCGGCAACTTTGCCCTTCCCCGCCTCTGCCTCGGCCTTGGCACCCCCGAGCTCAGCCTCGAGCTCGCCTTTCTGCGCTTCCAGCTGATCCGCCTTCTGGGTGGTGGCCCCCAGTGCTTCTTCCAATTCTCTCTTTTCCTTCTCAAGCTCGGCGATCACTGGGCTCTGCTTATTGTATCTGTCGATAACAACCATCGACTTCTGTAGCGTCTGTTACAGGAAAAGGGCAAAAGTTAGTTGAGACGAAACGCTTAATAAAAGGCTTGAAAGATTGTAACTCACCTGGATGCCGGATTGTAGCAACGACGCCAGAAGTTTTGGGTCGTTGTACCCCTCGCAGTGCGCCATGTCCCGCGGCAAGGCGCACCCCCTACTAAGTGCCTCAAGGACGAGGGAGTTCGGCTTCTAGTGGACGCAGTCTTCGACTGTCAAGCGTTCGCCCGTCCCGAGAACAAAGTTCAGCTCCCAGAGAGCCGGTGGCAGTGTGGCGCCCGAACTCGTCTTTTCCTCCCTCGGCCTCTTCCTCGAGGCGCTCCCCCTTGGCCCCACTTTGGGAGAGGGCGACCGAGCTTCTTGATGAACGTAATGAACATAAGCCTCCTCTCCCTCATCAGCAAGGCCCGTGGCGACTTCACCAGCGGCCGAGGCCCCTACGGCTCCCGGAGCCGTAGGTGCAGGGGACTCGGGGGCCTCGTCCCCAAACGCCAGGGCCTCCAAGTCAAAGTAGGTCACAGCGCATGACATCACTTCTGGGCTTAGCTCGGAGCGTCGGGGGCGTCTCACGAAAGGGATATCGTCTGACTCCGGCTCGGAGGAAGAGGCTTCGGCACCGGAGGCGATCCTGCTGGCGACCTCGGGCTCTATCCGAGAAGGTCCCGCTTCGGTCTCGGGGCCCCTTCTCTCCGGGCTCTCCTGCGGAGTCTGCTGAGCAACCTCAGCTCTTTTGTAATAACCCCGGTACTTGGGCTCGTAGCCGAGAAGAGCCCAGGCCGCCCTGTTGGAGAACTCGATGCACCTCGAGACTTGCTGATGCCAAGCCTCGTTCCATCTCCAACCGACCTGCCCGGCTTTCCTCTGTCGAGCGTCTGCATGATCAGGAAAAGCGTCAGATCGGGAAAATTGAGAGTGTAAGACAAAATTGAAATTAGAAGAACGAACTCATACTTGGAACGGCCCCGGGGCGACGTGGGACTCGGTAAGCTCCGACATCCTCGGCGCCGAACTCCCAATTGGCCGAAACTGACAAAAGGTTGTCCCCAGCATATTTATAGGAGTCCTCGATCACCGTGATGAAACTCTTTCGGCTCGGCTTGACTCGGAGGTAATAGGTATCCTCCTTGATCTTGCAAATATCATAAACGTCCTCTATATCGTGGACGCCGAGGTCAATGTGGAGGTGTTTATTGAGTGCAGTTGTGCCCATGATGATTTTGTAGCTGTTGGGCGTCAGCTGGCAAGGGTAATGTTCCACGTGCTCAGGCAGGCCCTAAGCAAGGGGTCTAAGGGGAATCTAACGCCCCCCTCTACCACGGCTATCAGCGGAATGGGCATCCAGCCGTCGGAAAAGGAGCGGCTAATATAGTCTACGGGGTTTGCCTTCCGGACGAAGACGTCGTCCGGTATCCCAAATACTGACCTAAACCCCTCTATGGCCCCTACGTTCTCTAGCCAGTGGCTGTATATCCCCATGTCTAATAAAAGGAAGAAGGGAGAGAGGAACGCGAAGGGAACAGAGCGAAAGACTCAGAACTTACTAATGCCGGCGACCTAAGACGAAGGCGAACATCGCTGTGGATGCATTGCGCGTTGACGGAGACTCTGCTCTGGAGTTTTTAGGAATGTTGGTTCTGGTTCTTGGCTCTGGTTCTTAGCAACGTTCTTTCAAAAATGCGAAGTAAGAAAGGGGAAGAAGGAGAAAGTACATCTATTTATAAAAAGAGAGCGCCCAGTAACGGCGTTGTTTCCGAAATTCAAAATAATGTCGCTTCAAAGGCTGCACACGTACCCTGCGTGACAGCGCGACGAATCCAATGACGACACTGGCATCAACAATTCATCTCCTACAATTATTAGGGCGTGACATTTATTGCAATTAATTACCCCTAACATGCGAAGAGAAGTCGGATAAGTACCACGTGTTAGCGGCTGACGTCAGGGCGAAAATCTCTAGCGACTTTTCGTAATCATAGCTCCCGACCCCAAGGAATCCGAAATCCCAAGAAGTCGGAAGCTAGGGGGCAGTTGTGTGGGGTAACTCTTAATGCGCAAGTTATGCAAAGGCTAGCAATAATGACAGCTTGTGTTCCGTTTCGGCTACATGCGCCTCGGCACGAGCAATGGAGCGCTTGCCGAGACCAGCACTGGTGGCCACCGTCTCGGCCATATGCTTTGTCAAACAAGATGTGCGTCTCGGCTACAGCCGAGGTGACGAGCTGCTACCCGAGACGAGCACAGACAGCCACGCCTAACATAAGGACACGTGACTGGGTATAGGCACGCGCTGATGGGATAGATACACCATCCAAGTCGTTCACCCTCATCAAATCTCTGACAGAGCCACATCCAATGGCTGCAGCCAGATCTTCTTCCCTTTCAGGTCCCTGAAGAGGATAGTTTTCCCAAGTCACTTGTATAAGTCCTCAAAGGCTCCCCCTAATCTTATGAGCTAATATTTTCAGCACTTACAGTCTCCACCTAGGAGCCTCACAAATTCCAAGCGAGTATGAAACTAGGAGGATCTCATGCTCTATAGTATAGTTTGAGAGAAAATTTCAAATATGGCCTTAAGTTTTTACCTTATTTCAGAAAATGACACAAGTTTTGAAACTTTTCAAATTAGTCCTTAAGTTTTCTAAGTAAATTTTCAATGAATGACATCCGGTCATTTAAAGGTATTTTTTTGTGACTTTTTCCGTCAATATTTTAAAAATACCCAAATTAGCTTTTATTTAAAGCCATGATACGGTTTTGACAGCTACTACATGTAACCAGTCGCTGTGGAAATACTGGGTGTCTTTGATCGCTGTGAGGACACACCGATGAGGAAAATAAAGAGAATAGAGGAAGTAAAGGGTAATTTGGGTATTTAAAAAAAATCGGAAAAAAGTTTAAAAAAATAACTTTAAAAAGATGTATGTCCTTAATTGAAAACTTCCTAAAAAATTTAGAAATTAATTTAAAATTTTTTGAAATCTGTGTCCTGTTTTTTTTAAATAAGACCGAAACTTTAGATTTTAAAAAGTGATGAGATCAAATCTGTGTGGCTCGAAATGCGTTCAGTTAACATATCCCAGGAACCCATCAGAACAAAATGTCCTGCTCACACAAAAACACCAAAGGACCCCCCACAACAAGTACGGATCCGAGTGCAGTGCAGACATCCACAAAAACACACACAGAGCAATTGATGGACAAAAACGTCGCTTATCCAACTATCTAGTATACAACAAACCAACAAACATACAAACACAATTCCAAAGGTTAAAAAAAAAAAAAAAAAACCCAAAAGAGTAGAAGAATGATCAAAAGCTAATGCTACAGCACCACCAGCAATAACAGACGGCCCCTCCCCTATTTCTCCATTTCTCCTCCTCTTCTCCTCTCCTTTTCATCCATGTCGAAAAGCCCATCACCTAAATCATCAATCTAAACATCTTCTAAAATCTATTTCATCCATCCCACCCTTCCTTTTCTACTCCGTTACATACTGCATAAATTCGGTATCGGTCTCGAGCGCGCTCATCGTAGCAGGCGCAAGAGACACCTCCAGATCCACGCTCCCTCCCCCATCTCTCCCCGGAAACGCCGATATCTTACCGTCAAACTTATTCGCTCTTCCGCTACGAACCGCCATCGGCCTCCCCCACCCGAAATCGTTATCATACATCGGGAATCGCGGCGAGCTCCCCATCGTGATCGACGCCCCATCGAAGTTCCCCAGAGGGAAGACACGTGGCTCCCTCTCCCAATCCTCCACGCCCCGGCGCACCGTAGCATCGTCGTGCGCCGCCACGTTCTTGTTCAGCAATCCTGCGCTCCAACTCAGATCCCGAGACAAGATCTCACCCACAGGAGCAACGGTCGGGATGCTCTGGATCGCGTTACCGAAGTAGAGCGGGTCAATCCACGGGTCGACCCGGTGCCTGCAGTTAACCGCCATCCGAAACGTCGTGTTGGCAGCTGACGCCAGCTTTCTCGCACGTGTCACGGATCGCCACAGCTGGGCGGAGAGCGACTGGAACGATGAGATCTCCGTCGTCCGATCCGGGACGGCCTGGATCTCGCCCTTTCCGATCTTCCACCCGTCGTTGGTCTCCTTGCCGAGGATCTCCGCCTCCGCCCGCTTCCACGCGCCGGCATTCGCCCTCGCCTTCAGCTCCAGGATCGCCTCCCGGCTGAACCGGAAGATCCGCTCCCGGAGCGGCTCTCCGCCGGAGAACGTCACCTTCGGTCCGCCGTCCGGAAACCTGAGGACGGCAGTGGACTCGCTGAAGAAGTTCCGAGTGAAGTCCGGCGGGCGGGAGATCCGGCGTACGCCGGCCCTGCAGACTTCGGCGAAGGTGTTGAAGAAGTTCCAGAAGGAGGTGCCGTCGGTTACGGAATGGTTGACGGCGCAGCCGATGAAGAGACCGTCGGCGAGCTCGGTGACCTGGACGCCGAGGAGCGGGTGGAAATGGCCGTTGTAGCTGAGGGCGCCGTCGAAGGCGAAGCAGAAGAAGTCGCGGACGGAGTCGGGGACGTAGAGAGGGGAGAGGACGTCGCAGAGTGAGATGGAGGCGGCAATGGCGTGGATGAAGTCGGCGCCGGCGTCGTTGCAGGTGATGTAGACGTGGCCGGAGGAGGTATTGGTGGAGAGGCGGCCGGCTAGGGGAGGGAATAGGGAGAGAGTTTGGGAGAGGGCGCAGCGGAGGATGGGGAGGAGGGCGTCGGTGGGGAGGAGAGGGCGGCTGAGTAAGACGCCCTTCTGGATGTACTGGCAGGAGAGCATGGGGAGGTCGGAGACGGAGAGTCTGAGGTCAGGGAGCGTGGATTTCTGGTCGGGATGGATGGTGCATTTGGAGATGAGTGTGGGAGCGAAAGGAAGCAGAGAAGGAGACATATTGATGATGATGATGATTATTTCTCACTTCTTCGTACAATTTCGCTCTCTTTCTGTCTGTCTCTCTCTCTCACTCACTCAACTCATTCACTCACAACACCTTAGAATGAATTGGGTGGTGAGAGAATAGGTTGGGGAGGGAGGGGTTTATAAAGGGCTTTGGTTCATGCATTTCGGAGAGAGGGTGGTTGTTGCTGTTGTTAGTTGCTATTTTCTTGTTTCTTATTTTATAGTCTTAAATCTTTCGCTAATTAAACCTATTTTATACTAAGAAATTATTATTAGATGCCCTGCCAGCCAGAGAAGTATTAGTAGTGTGATGGACGCAGCCACTGTAGCCGTGGCACGTTTATGTGGGGCCAGGTTTAGGATAAGGGTAGACCAGAGATGCCACGTGTCAAATCATATCCTTCCGTTCTTTCGTTTTCTTTGTTGTATCTTAGCTTGGCGATTCATCCAAGCAGTGGATATCTAATAGATCTGATTTTTTTTTTAAGATATTATCTAGAGAGAGCGTGCTTTCAGCTAAAATTGAACGCGTATCAAATCATATCCTTACATTCTTTTACTTTCTTTGTTGGATCTTAGCTTGACGATTGATCCAAGCAATGGGCATCTAATCGATCTGATTTTTTTTATTTTTAGATGCTATTTAGGGAGCGTGCTTTCAGCTAAAATTGAATGCATGTAGAAGACAGTAGTATAAATGAGAGGCTTGAGTTCTAACAAGCATTATTGACCATCAAATCTAAAATCATAAAATTATCGAGTGATGACGCGGATACATCACTCGGATAAAAGAAATAATCTTTATTTTAAACATTAATTTGTATTTTATAATTTTAGACTAACAGCTACTTGTATTTAATTGACGTGTTTTGTATCACAGACTTTGCCAGTGTCCTAAAAGGTAAAAGAGCAGCACACTAAAGAAGCAAAGGAGGAAGTGGATCCTTAAAACAGAGAAGCTTAACTATCAACAATCCTAGTAGAGAGGGCGTGGTGCACTGCATCTTCTGCACGGAAGACAGCTTGTTCTTAGTTGATCATTAAAATAATGCCACAGTGATGTTTATATGATTTGGTCCCTGACTTGTATTCACAGCAAGTGGATCCCCAGTATCTACATAATCTTCAGTTAACTGATCCTGAAGAAAAGTAATTAATCATGCTACTTGACAGGCTGACTGCTTGCAAACAGTGTAGCTAATCAGATTTCGACTTGGACAGCTTTCGATATTTATAGGGGAAATGGATTCCTGTTTGGTCCTTTCATAGGCAGAGTGAAAAGTGAATCACCCGATTTGACATGTTCATCTTATCTTATGTGACTTCACTGTGATAAGTTCAACGCACCCTTGCAGAAACATCTCTCATGGATTGTCTTCTAAATTGATTATGCAAAAAATACAAATGCACGCGCCTAATATGGAGGTAAATGATCATCCAGCTTTAAAGCCTATTAAGTCAAGGGGACTTTTATGGGAAATATGCCTTCAATCTCAAAATAATGCAGAGCACGAGAATACCAAGAATCCAATGGGAGGGTATTTAACCTAGAAATCCCTTTCTTTGATGAAATTGCCTTCATCTCATGATATCACGGGATATGTCTAAAGCCTCTCGGCAATATATATACTCTCATCTCTTTTTTTTTTTCTCTTATACCTGCAAAATGTGTCTTTATATATTTCAACGCCCATACCATACCCTCTGTCTCTCTCACATTCATTTTTTGTTGAATCAATTTTTTTAAGAATTATAAAAGGCGTTAGTGACTATTTCAGTTTTTCTTGCTACATATCTTTTCTCCTTTTGCTGTCTATTCTCTTATCTAAAGTCATAAAATGAAAGTCAATATATGAAAGACGATATTTCTATCTTTAATTTTAATCGTTTATTTTATAGTTTTAGACAACAATTGATATTCTTCAATATTCAACTTGATTCTCGAACATGATTGATCTACCGTGTCTCACAAACTTTGCAACATGAGTTAGAAGTGTAGGGAGATCAAATATTGATTCTCGGAGCTACATACTTTCGAAATGTGGATCTCAAAAAAAAAAAAAAAAGAAGAAGAAAAGAGAAAAAAGAAGAAAAGAGGACGAGGAAGAGGAAAAACTTATCAATCACCCTAGCTAGTAGACGGGGTAGACTGCATGTTCTGCATAAAAGATAGCTAGTTCTCACTTGACTATTAAAGTATTGCTACATGCATGATTTTAGATGGTTTGGCAACTGGGCACTTACTTGTATATACGGCAAGTGGATTCCTATCATCTACATAGTCTTCAGTCAACTGATCCTGAAGAAAGAGTGGTCAGGGTAGGCTGACTGCTTGCAAACAGTCTAGCAAATTTCAACGGCGACAAAATTTCAAATTTAGGGATACTGAAATCAATCTGAACCTCCCAAATTGACATGTTACATTCCAGTTAGGTCCTGCACGCCAGAAAACTGAATTCTTTGCCATTTTATACTGCAGATGTAGAATATATCCTTTCTATAGTTTGCATGTAAAAATCCAAAACTTCATATCTAAATCATTGTCAAAATCCCGAAAGTAGTTAAACCTGCAGAACTTATTCATAGCCGAGCCAGTTTAATTGTCAACCCCATATTGCAGATTAAGGGTCATAAGTAACTCACTGGCATAAAAATTAGACCTAAACTTGGTTCTAAATATGTAATGTTGTGCTGGTCTTGGGACTTTTAAGGATATGAAGTGCCATGGTGACTCTTCTATAGGCCGGAACCTAGCCCATGCAGCAAAAATTGCTCTAAAAAATCAAGAGCATATAAACCGGCCTTAGGTGCATCCAGTCTCCCAAGCACCACTACCTCTAGTTCAGGCTTGTTAAATGTGCAAAATCACAATTTTATGGGAATCCCTTTTGAATAGTTCTAATCGATGTAGAAATACACTGCTATAGCGATTTTCAACTTTCTTCACCACCTATTTTTATAAATTCCTATGGTACCTCAACTTTTAATTTGAACCGTTCAAAATTTTTATAAACCCAGAAACACTTTGTTTCAAGGTTTTTATTTTTTTTTATCCTTAATAGTATAGTAGATATTGTCAATAAAAGATGGGGTTTTAACATATTGGCTCACCTTAAACTCTGTTTTTTCAATTACATGACCCAAATTTAGATAATGTCACTAGAGTCGTTTGAATCTAGTCAATATTATTTTTTTTTGCTTTTTTGCACCATATCCCACGATGTCATGGGATAGTCCCATAATATCATGGGATCTATTAGTCTCTCTATCATATGTTTTTGCAAATAATAAATAAATTCATTTTTCACAGAATACGAAAACTGACATTTTGTGAAAAGTAAATACATATTTGATTACCATTTTCCAAGTTTTATCATTTCATAAAAGATTTCTCTAAGATGCTGCATAAAAGCACGTCATAATATCATAGGATTTATCAATTTCTGTGGCATACATTGTTCTATGATATTATGGGATCTAGAGCAAAAATATTTTAAAAAATATCGACTAGAGTCTAGCAACTCTAATGACATTATCTGATTTTTGGTCATGAAATTAGAACATCTAAATTTAAAGGGAGACAAATGCGTCAAAGCACCATAAAAAAAATTATAAGCGGTGATATTGCAGTCCCAATACCTTCTCTTCTCAAACTAAATATAAAAAAACTCAGTATCCACCATGACCGAAAGGAAGAAAACTAAATTAAGAGACAGAGATGGATCATGGAAGTGGAAGATTAATCACGGGTGAATCCACTATTTTATTCCCCCGGACGGTGGAGACAACAAGTGGAGGCCTGTGGTGTTGACAGGCAGGCAATGCGTACTCATTCTCTCTCCCATTCATTATTTAAAGAGAGCCGCTTGGTTTTTTTTATAAGACGTGCAATGAAGAGTATACTCACAGTCAATTTCGAGGGCCTAGGATTAGGATTGGAATCATACGTGTGCTTCCAAGAAACTCCTTTGATGACTCCTCTCTCTCGTTTTACATGTCTCTCGTTTTACATGTCCATCGCACACCCCCTACGCGGCACTAGCTCAGTTGCTACTTGCAACTCATCCTCTTGCATACACTGATCTTCTCTCTCCCGTCCTTGTTCATATGCAGTCCAAAGTCCAAACACGTTGTCTTCCTCGCTCCTGCGGTCATTAAAAAGCCTTATCTTTTTCAAGTGCACTAGTTCATGCACTTGTATGAGGTGATGTATGTGGAGGAAGATCTCAGCTGCACTTCCATAGCAAAATCTACGACGGGGCCAACTTCCCAACTTGTCCAAACCATTTATACTATTCACCCTAGTCTAAAATTCTTCTGCTGCCAACTTGAGGGGGTGGGTGTTTGCATGAAATTGCAACTGCATACATATTAAAGAGGTTTAACATCTACCAGTGAAGGATAGGACGTGGGCATGTTAGATAGTATCTCAATGTTTTTAGATTTTGATATCCGGAGAAAGTCAATTATAAAATAAAAGAAGATTTCATTTGATGAACATTTGTAGATCCTTACTATTGTTATTTCTATTTTGGTCAATTGTACATGTAGGTGCGTTTTTTGAAGAATTTCTACAAACTTAATTCCATGTAAACAAACATGCCTTAAGTCCGGCTTTGATCACGACCATGCCCTTTGTACAAAATTAAAATTTTAGGATTCATTGTTAAAATTACTTTCAACAAAGAATTATTAAAAAGGTAGGGAGTGAAGGATTCAAGATTGAGAATGTAGATAAGACTTGACTTTCTTGGGATTTGATTTGCTAGAATGATGATTAGATATTGGTTTTCATTACCTCTTAATTCATTTTCTTTCAAAGGGGACATTATTTGATGATCATTTATGAATCTTCACTTTTGTTTCTTCTGTTTTATCCATTTTAGGAATGTGCTCTTTGGAGTTTCTAAACGTCCAATTCCATCCACACAAATGAGCGACCTATAATCTTTTGACAGTATCGATCAACCAAATTATCTAGCAGTCAAAATTTTTTTATGGTAAACTCATTGGTGACGGAACCAGGTTAAAAAGACAAAAATATCTTTATCATACAATCTTTGGAGTAGAAATCTTGTTTAACTAAAACTAAAACAAATTAGACAGTAATATTAATTATTGTTTTGGCCATAAACAAATGGACCCCTCATGCTGTTTAAAGCTGATTGAAAATCATCACTTTTTTCACCGAATAGACAAAGCAACTAATAAAATAGTATAAAGCAATTATTAAAGGACCAAAAGCAAAAACACGTTTTACAAATGAAAAGAAAATAAGATTCGAAGCTTCTTGTGAAATAACGTACCCCTTTACTCTGAGCACCTCCCCCCTTTCAAATTTTCAAGTTAGAAGGGACAACTCCCAACTCATTAGGTAGAAATTGCATTAATTCCGTATAAGGATAAAAATGACCAACACATCGTGGCTCCTTCTAGGTTCTCGATTGATGATCTATCCCCTTTCTGAGGGCTTGTTTGGTTAGAGACGTTTGTGACAAGGAATTGGGCTTGTTTAATGTGACATTTTGTTTCCTGAGCATTCACATTGCTCTATTTGCGGTAAGATCTCAGAACCCAAATTACATGAAAAGACAATTTTAACTTTGTGAATTTTCTAAATTCCAGCATTCCAAATGTTAGAATAGGGCCGAGGATTTGAAATTTTACTTTGGGGGCGGCATTTGAAATTCTCAGAATTCTCTCAGATACAAGTTCCCACAATTCTTCAGATCAAACAGGTCCTAAATGTAAGTTTAGATCCTCTGTTGCAGTGTTATGGAAATGTATAATTTCTTTTTTTAAACTCAATCCCTGTGACTCTCATCCGCTCCACTAATGCTTCCTCAACTTTTAGTATAAAAGGAGTCGGTCATATTGTCCGTTTAAAATCCGATTTAGCGTTAATCATGTTTCCATCATGATACTTAATCGTAAAGTGGGACCACTCCATTTGAAGCAAAACGTCAGGATATATAGTGGAGCCGAAAACATTGATCTTGACCAAAAATTATCTCCATGTGGGGCCAAGATGGAGTTCAAGAATAGCTGCTACAGTGGATCCGGACTACCTAAAAAAGGGAATTGCATGTATCATGCTATTAATAATGGCCCCACACACACCACACAGGTTGACTGTGCTGTACTTTGTTTCCAGTCAAACCAGGTCTAACAGACGCCAAGATAGTGCGAGTGAGACCAAAATACCAAAATACCCTCATAAGATCCAGACTCCTTTCTCGCATGCCCGGTATTTTGAGAAAAGGCTAAAGGGGTATTATAGTAAGTTGGAGAGAGAAAAGTCCCGACGTTCATGCACCCGTTTATAACATGCCCACAGGCCACGTTCACCGACCATGGGTGAGTCAACTGGCAAGGACAGCGAGTCACCAGAAAATTACACAAGGAACCAACGCTAAAACCCAACAGCGACTGAGTCAGTGAGCCCAAGGCACGTGGTGAAAAGTACTCCGTTTCCGAGAAGATCTGCTTGCGTTGGGTGTGTTGACTTTCCTCGTAAACAGTTTTGAGTGTGAAAATCGAGGTTGATAGAGCAGAAGCTTCCCTCTCCCACATGTGAAAAATACTAAATTTTTTTATCTCATCCTGCGCAGACAATGGACGGTGGGGACGGTGGGGGATGATCTGGACGGTCATTTTGATCTGGCTGGAACTGGATCTTGGTGGCCACACCGACCCTGAGTACAATATTCATGATCCTTACTATCATTGTAAATATTGTTTTTTTTTTCAACAGTTGTATTGTATTGTATGTGATGAAATGGAGTTGGCCCGTATATATATAAATTAGAGGGAGTGATCTTCAAGGTAATGTTGCCTGTGAGGATCATGGGGGACAGGTAAGTAGACCCACTTGAAAGGAACAGTGGAAATGGTTGCAAAACTCTTGGCTTGAGTAAGAGGCACACTTTAAAGTTCAGATTCTAGTCTAGGCGTATATAGAATGACCCAAGTTTACGGTCTTCAATATCAGAAGTTTCAAATGTTGGATCTAAAATCTAATGGTGAGCACCGTAGCTACAACTGTCAAATTGAGACCGATGACAATTCAATGAAGGGAGAGGTATTGGTATAGAATGTGTGAGGGTATGGATCAAATGGAGCCCGTGAGTGGGCCACACACCTTTAAGAAAGAGGAGAAACACAAACAACTAGGGTTTATTGGAAGACTTTGATGTGAATTATGGATAGAAATCATGGTTGGAGAGGGTATTGGAAGACTTTGATGTGAATTACAGATGAGTCGTCTTAACCATTCATTATTTTACCAACCTGCTAGGAGAAAAGGTTAAAATACACAAATTGTAGAAAGTTTAACTCACAATGTCACTACTAAATTTTTTTGAAGTTGTACTCTGCCCATTTCATTACAGGAGATTTCGTTTTAAGATATTTAAAAAAAAAAAAAATTGCCAAAGTAGTTATAGATGGAACAACATCCTTGGGACACGTGTGATAGGAAAGACATGATTCATGTCATGACTAATACAGTGAACTGCACTATATCATTCAAATTTCACTGTTTTTAATGAATAAACCTCATATCATTTCCTCATCTTTTTAAGTCTTTTTTCTATGCCTTTTTTATATTCTAATTTATGACTTATTGATTTGCATGTATTGGATCATGGGTTGCTGGTTAGTGGGCTGTATGTCTTAAAAATTGTTGTGATTGGATGTCAATATACCTAGTCGGATATCTCGATTCCTGATCCATTAATTTGAAGGTATAAGTTGATGGGTCTGTGTCTTAAGAATTATTGTGATTGAACAATCCTGGTCAACTAGTTATGGTTATTGTCCATTTTCAGGTATGTGTCCGATTTGCAAAATCTTTTAAAAAATTCTTATAACTTCTGTAATTCTCACCTTATATATATATATATATTAATTTCTTATTTCATGTTAAATTTTATATCTTTATTTGTTATATCATACATAAAATATATAGTATTTTATATCACTCATATTGAAGTGAAATTTGAATCCATTCCAAAATAGAAGTTAGTACATAATATAAGGAGTTTTGATGGGAATCACAGAGAGCTGCTGTGGATAGCAACTCCCGAACCCATACAACCTACCAAGGACTTATCCCTGACAGGGTGGGTTATAGTTTCCTCTCCTAGCCATTGGGCCAAGTCAGCGCATAAAAAAAAAAAAGGCACTTTGATAAAAAGTGGATTCTACACGACGTTAATCATGAACTAGCCTGCTATTAGCATGACAATTTCGCAAGGTCATTTCTCATTAGGATGGAGGGGCACATGTATTTAGAATCCTTGATATTTTCTATGTAGGTCCCATTTGTTTATAGGTATTTCAGACGGGAACACTATAACTAGGTATTTCTTACAATGATGATAGTTGGTGTTCCCCTTTTTCTAAACAATGAAGATTTAAAAAACCAGTACTATAAAATGTCACTTTTGGCCTAAAAACTTCTCAAGTTTTCCTTCTTCAAGATGTTACAGTATTGTACTTAGTATTTGTGAACCAGGTGGGAGACAACATTGGGGAAATTCATAATACCTTCCAATAAGAATTCCTCGAATATTTAACAAAGAGGCTCTTAGAGCAGATTGTTTTTCTTTAAGTTTTAAACAATGCTAGTGAATCCATCAAATTAAAAGTGAGAAGAAAATGGAATAACTACATCAGTATAGCGAGTAAATGTCAGCATACATCATTGAAATAATTTGACTAGTTGTTTTGTTCTCATTATATGGGCCCCACAATGGAGGACACCTGTGAGATGATATAGTTTTGTTAAGCTTGGAATTCATTTTATCCACTCTTTTTGAGTGTTTGATTAAGTGGCCAGAAATTTTAGTTGAGGGACAACTATCATGTGAAACAAAAGTTTCTAAGGGAAAATGTGTGAATAACAGAAGATTTTTTAAAAAAATTTAGGCCTATTTGTTGAATAGAATACATAAGAATCTAATAAATTGAAATTTATAGTCAAATGAGATCCACCAAAATGATCATTAAAGACGAGATGGGGAAGGATATAAGGTATTGTCCTAGATGATGCCGTGACTTTTTTAGGATTTGAATTATTACATTGATGGTTCATTTCCCATCTTCCTTGGATTCAGTTTTCGATATTAAAGGATAAATTACTTGATGGCCATTTTGGGATATTCATCTTTGAATCTTCATTTCTAACCATTATAGAATTACTAACTTTGTTTTTTTAGTGTATGTGACCAATGGAGTTGGAACCCATGAGAGATCCAACCATAAGAAAATAAGCTTGCTCTAACAAAGAAAAAAAGAATCTAGATATCAAACTCTAGACATTTAAGTGAGTAACATAATACCCAATCAACTGGGCAACACCTTCTTCTTGAAATACAAAGTTTTAGAATTCCTAATACTACAATCTTCTCAAGTGCTCCTCTTGATCTTTTTCACCATGTCCGCAACATCTTATTACCCTCCAACCCTCTTCATATATTGCTTGCTAAAAATGAAACAGTTGATCCATATTCTCATTTATTATGTTCTCTAGGTTGTGTTCTTTGTGCTCTGAGACATTGAGTGGGTCTAGACTCTGCAAACTATGATATAATGTAATTGTTGGATTGAACTGCATCCTCCTCTTCACTGCGAGTTCCCCTTCTTATCATTCACTACGGGAACCTCCTACCCTGCTAAACACTTCATCCATCCTTCAACTCCCCCATGCGAAAGGGAACATAAAAGCTACAACCAATTAATTCTAAATTCACTAAGCTGAACTAGAAGGGTTCTCACAGTGGTTGAGGAGAATCTGTTTAGACCTCTCTCTCTCTCTCTCTCTCTCTCTCTCTCTCTCTCTCTCTCTCTCTCTCTCTCTCTCTCTCTCTCTCTCTCTGTGTGTGTGTGTGCGCGCGTGTCTGTGTCTGTGGGCGCCACCAATGCGTGGCTGGGCACTTCAGGTGACATGCACAACAGTGTTTCCATCCCTTCATCCACGGAAAGAGCACCACCTTATTAAATCAAAACGAGTCACAAACACTACCTACCTCCATATTGTTGTTGGCTCATCTGCCAACATCATCATGGTAAGATGAAATTTTGTCAATTACCATTTAAATGGAGCACGAGGGCGTTTGGATTGATGGCTTTGCTGTATCATGGTTTTTTTTTTTTTTTTTTTTATGTGGCATGGAGAGCTTTACCAATCTAGATAACATCCGTGGGACCCACTTCCCAAATCCAAGCCACTCGAGATTGCCCTCTCCCTCTTCTATTGATCAGGCTAACCAGATTAGGTCCACCATTAGACTGATCACATGGAGCACAATAAATAATATAGTTTGGTCATAATCACTAGGGCTGCACAAAAAAATTGGTATCACCGCAAAACCGAACCAAACCAAACGAACCGGACTGTTCGGATCGGTTTATAGTAAATCGGTTCGATTAATGGCTTGAAAATCATAAAGACCGCTTACATTGGTCGGTTATCGGTTTGAGCCAACGGTTAACTGCTTAAACCGAACCAACCGTATATAGTAACTTAAGTGTTGTTTTTTTATCATTTTAGCCTTAGGGTTTCGTTTTTTACTACTTTCAAAGTTATATTTGACAACTTCATTCTCACATGAACTCAACTGTCAACACTGCCTCTGTACATCTCCTCTAATATCTCAAATGTTTTTTGATGCTTCATTGCAAATGGATGGATTACTGTATATGGTGTTTTCCTTCTATCATAATTCCTACCTCGTTTTAATGAAGTTTTTATCAGAATGTTGCTCTCTTGAGAATGCTAGAAAAGCCAGTAGAGCCTAACCTTTTGATAGTTGGTTTTGGTCTCACCTAACCAATGTATTAAGAAACCTTCATTTCTGAAAAATACATTGGGTTCTGATACAGATTTTGTCTGTGTGTGACTTTTCTTGACATGAACTATAATTTTATTGTAATTTAAAATGGTATCATGTGGTATGAATGTTTCACTACAAACTGGTTATTGGTTTTTTTTTATGCGCTTGCGTTTAGTCCAAACTATCTTTTTGGAGTAAAATTATTTTTTATATGCGTTTAGTCCAGTCTGGAATGTTGGATTTTTATGTTTGCACTAAACATTGGAATAAATGCAAAGGACAGTGTATCATCATTTTGAAATTTTCAACGCCTGCTTTTCAAAAAAATAAAATAAAAAACAACAGTTTAACCGACCGAACCGAACCGACCGATAGAGAGGGCTTAAACGGTTCGGTTCGGTTTAAGCCCTCTCCATCGGTCGGATCAAATTGGTTAATTAAAAAACCGATTGGTTCAGTTTGGTTGTTGGTTTTAGTGTTAAATCGATCCGAACCGCCCATGTGCAGCCCTAATAATCACATATTTTGTCTATGTGCCTATTCCAATTATTTGAAAATTTTGATTAGAGTTTGGATTTTAGAATGGGTATATGCCAGTTTTGAACTTATTCTCCTGTTTGCATTGGACGCGGATGGAGTTAATCATTTCCATTAGAATAAACATGGGCGGTTTCTGCAACTGTTGCCGTTGCACTTGACTAATATTCCAGTGCTTTCGTTTTTCCTTTCTGTCTATTGAAGTTTTTGTTTTTTTCCTTGTTGAGTCGATGTTTGTTTAGTACTGTTGTTAGGTCAACCAGTCGTATCTATGTATAAAGAAATGATGATGGTCTGAATGTAGGCGTTATCTATCAATTCCACATTAAGAGCCCCATCAGAATAAATCAATGTATAATTAGTCACGTTTCCTCCAGAAGAAGACAAAATACAAAAATAAAAAAAAAATCATGGGAGAGAAAGAGATTTTAATCTTTAAAACTTGACTTGGACATCCAACTTGGTGAGACTTACAACAGTCTCATAACTAATAAGCATTTGAGAGAATAATACCCATTATGCCACTTACCTCATTGATAAGTGGCGGCAATTCTTAACTAGCTATCCCGAGTTCGAATCCTAAGTACGCCACCTCTTTTCACTTATATAGGCATTCTTCTTGCTTGTGCGGAATCTTTTCTCACGTGTGTGTACTTTCTTATTGCTTGTAAAAAAAGACCCATCAAGCAAGGAACCAAAATTTCTCTCGAGGAGCGAGATAAAAGAGCCAGTCTGTTTATGGAGTTGAATTCCTAGGTCCCAATGCAAGGATTATTAAGGAGGACATGGGTGAAGTATACATAAGGGGGTGGAGATATAGATGTGATCTAATTTTTTTATAATATGGTTTACTAGGGGTGATGGATGAGTCATTGGTATTCATTTTTTTATATTTCTTCAATTCATTCTCTATTAGATGAGAAATCATTTAATGGCCATTTTTGGATCTTCATTTTGTTTCTTCAATTTTAGCCACTTGTAAGAATATATTTCTTAAAATTCCTAGGAATTCAATTTCATGCAAACGAACAACCCCATGATATATATAGTAAAGAAAAATTACAATACCTAATTTAAAAGCTTTGAAAAACTAAATAATTTAATTTAAAATTTTGCAAATGACTGAACAATAAAAATAAATAAAATAACATAGTCAGCTAATCGTATCTAATTGGTCCATTGTGAATTGGCAATATAAAAGATATAAAAAAGACGCCAAAAACATGCAAAAACTAATAGTTGGAACAGGCCATCATGCCTTAATCATACTAAGGCCCATGCATGGCCCGTTTAACTGTAAGGCCAGAACACTAGTCTGGGCCTGGCAGTTGTGCCTAAAAATTCAGTCCAAATCCGGTTAATATGGGCTGGGCTAGATTCAAGCTTTGGCTGGTCCTGCCTACGAGCAACCCCCTAGTTGGGTTGACCACTGTTGGACCCTTTAAAAATTCACTCACGAGTAGTACTATTCAATTTTTGTCATTTTCAATCTTTATGAAAGTAGTATTGTGTAATTTCCGTTTCAAATATCTCCTTTAGTTGCCTTTAGTTGAACCCCTCAGTCCCTAAACAAAATGATTGAGGTGTGTCTTTTTGCCAAAACTAATAAGTCTTGAATGATTCAATGAATGATTCATCTAATGATTCACTCAAGAGTCTGAAGACTATACACCATGCCTCCCAAAGGATGTGATGTCTGACACAGCCCAAAAGGACAAGGCAGATGCACTTAGCTCCACCCAACAAGTGTCTGTGGTGATTGATAGTTTGATACAATGCATTGATCTAATATCTGATTGCTTGGATGAGTTCTGTTTGAATTTTCATGACATCTTTGAATGCTGGTGGGGTGACCATATCCATTAAGATAGACTTGCCAATATCATCCACTAATTATATGATCCTTCCTCGGCATTGATGATGTTTTTTACTCTTTATGGTATGACTAGTGTATAATGTAGAAAATGACTGAGACTTCTGTCTCTATATGTTGCATACTTGCATAGTAAATAGAAAATCTAAATGGGCTACCCACGGCATGCGAGTTCTATTCTAATCCAACTACCCAGAGTTTAATGAGTGAGTCTTCTTTTTCGTGTACAGGTGGTCTTCTCTCCTAGTTTTATTTAGATGGTTATCTACTTCAGTGTATACTCATGTCTACTCCCATGTCTCTGGATCTCTCCAGGGCCACCACCTTGGCTGTTAAAAAAGAAGTTATGCTAACTTTACATTCATGTGAGGACGATTTAAAGTGTGAGATGGATCATGTTGATAGGTCCATTACCCAATACATAAAGGGTAGCTGTGAATTAGACCTAGTACACATCAAGGGATAAAGCAAAGATTCATATCTTAGAACTGCAAAACCCGAATTTAAGCCAGATGCAAACTTGAAAAATAGACTTTAATTACGGAATTCAATTTACAATGCAAGACATATGTATATTTGAGCCATAGTTGGGCGCAAAACTTTGTCTTAGGTCTGACCATATGTGGATTAAAAAAAAAAAACAGCTTAAAATATTTTGAACCTATAATTTGATCAAAATCCAAATTCAATTTCTTCTACGATTGGATGTTCTTATTAGTCCAGAATAGGCTAGAATGGAAAAATAAAATTCTTCTAACTAACTTAATATAGTTAAAATAAGACTTTGATGATAATGATGATGATAGATCTTTATTATGTTGTATATCAAATTCAATGAATGATTGGGTATCTATTGACATCTTAAATATAATGTATCCTGTATAAAGACTGTATTTCCAAAAGCATAATTATGGTAGAAAAACACTTTATATGTTTGTATTGATTTTCTCCAATTGTCTTTATATGATTGCTCTAGTGGATGTTCAAGTTTTGTCACGTTTCTCAACTAAACGTCATTTATAAAACGATGGATAGGCATTGTTTGAAAGGATAAAAAACAAATTGAAAATTCCACTATCGTCTTCATGATGAAATATTCAAGTTCTCCACTAGCTTTTGCCTGTGTCTCCCACTTGCACCATTGTTAATGGACCTCATTGATGAGGAAGACAGGACTGAATGACTGCACCAGCACATCCCCATTTCCTAAGATTTTCTCTATCATCTACATTTGCATTTCAACCACTGCTTTCTATATCCACTCTCCATACAGCCACAGTAGTGGATTGACTAAGAGGGAAGGATCATCAAAATTGGATACGTATCTTGACCCTGTACAGTTTTTACAGCAGTGATGTTTTGTAATTCGATAGATCCAAATTACAAAGGCCAAATGCGTCCTCTACAAAACTGCCACTACAGATGATGTGACAGATAAGAGAATCAACGTGTCATCAGACAAATCTTTCTGTCAACTCCCTATCTTTCTTTTATCTGCTACTAGCCATGTCAAGTTGTCTGGGACATGCATGGTCGCTCCACTGTAGAGAGTCTTTAGATGACTCGCTTTCTTGATCTTATTTCCCGGAATGACATGGACCCCATGCTACATGTCACGAACAGGTTGGGTTGAATGATGCAAAATTAACCTTAACAAGCAGCAAAACCCTTTCATTATTTGCTGCAGCAATTGATTGTTCAATGTTTTGTTTGGGAGATCTGTAGATGATCTGATTACTTTGCTCAACTGGTTTTAATTATGGACTATAATTGTGATGTAAAATTATCATACAGGCCCAAAACAAGGCCCCATATATAAGGGTTATATTTTTGTCCTAAGAGGATGGGGCAATTCCAATGTCCTGTATTGCAAATATACCTAGTTGGGTGTCAGCGAACCACGTATGGACCCCACATGGACCTGGACATGACTAGTTACGAATGGGTCCATAATTTAAATTTAAACCCAACTTTCAAATTGGAGATCAGAGGTAGAGAATTAAGTGGTTGGTCCCGGGCAAAAAACCATATATGCATGGTGTATATATATGGATTGGGATCCATTTTTGCATAGGATGGACCCATCTCTAGATCCAGATCCAACAAGGGTCCTTTGTATTGGATTGGAATCTTGCATCATCCAGTTCCTGTTTTAGATACAGGTTCGAGGCCAAATTAGGCTAAGGAGTGCCCTTAGATCAACAGGACTAAGGTTATGGTTTATTTAGAATGCAAGTGTAGCTCTAAAACAGCAACATGACTCAAGCTATGTATACTCTCAGAAAAGCCTTAAAACATCTCTTTCATTACATGGCTCTCGTCAATTTAAACTCTGGATTATTGAGTCAAAACATACCGACCCAGATGTTTTAAGCAGGGATCTAAATACATGATCAGATTCAAGTTTCTTCTGAATCCAAAACAGGATTCACATCCGGATACACATCACCTCCACATCAGGTCGTTCAAATCGTCCAAACAGATCCATTGCAATAATTAGATCAATTGTATGGATCCACCGAATCATTCTTTCCAACTCCTGCCTTGTAATTTCTAATTAATCCAGACAAATACATGGTGGACGACAAACACATACAGTTTTCTTCTAAGCATCAGTAGATAAGGTTTGTCATCCTTCAAAGAAGTATAGAAAGACATGAGAGCTTTGTGTCCTTGTTCCTGTCCTTTTGACACTCAACATGATAAAAGCACCCCAAAATGCTAATTGGTTGGAATTGTCCACAGTTTGTTCATAGAAAATGAACACACCCAAACATCCCACACAATAATATCCAGCTGAAATGGCACTCAACAGATAGACATTGAATCAGTAAAGCTTTTCTAGAACAAGTGCAAAGCATTATAGAAAGAAAAAAAGTGCACGTAGGTCATAGTCTTCAATATATTTCCACCATAAAGTTATGCATCAATCTAACCTAAAAATTTATATAATGCATGGATGTTGGTTGTTAAACATAACATTGATTCGATGGTAGCATTTGGGTCTTTTAGATATACAAATTTAATTCATCCATCCTTTCATTTTATCTTCTGAGGATGAATCTGGATGCCCCCAACAACTTTAATTTGATCATGCCTATTGCCTGGATAGGTCTCTACTGCTTTTACAGGGCAGGTTTGGATGTGGGTAGGTCATAGGAGGTTTGGATGTGGGTAGGTCATAGGTGTTTGTGGATAGGGTGTCTCTCAAATTTTATGCCTAAGAAACTATTATTCATCTTTAAATTTTCATAAAATAAAAACAAAAACAAAAATAAAAATAAAAATAAATCAGCACTTTATAAAATTATTAAAAATGTTTCCATCTCCATTATAATTAATAGTCTTTCATCTACTTTTGATTCATGGATCTAAATATGGGGCTTTTCTGTGGTTGGATTTCTACCCTGTATTTGATTCAGGTAAAAAACTTGATTAGGTATAGATTAGGTCGCACCGTGGACCCCACCCGACCCTGCAGTGAACCCAATCTCTTGTACTTGTCTATTCCACATGGATTGTCAGTTGTCACTATTCCAAATTTTATCCTAATTGAAGTGATGTAGACATTGGAATCAAGTGTTTTTTGGATCAGGATCCCCTGTTTGGTCCAAACAAGGAAACCCTGTTTGGACCAATGACGGGGAGCCACATCACAAGTAATTTTTTTTTTTTTAAGTTGGAGGAGAGGAGATGTCATTGATATGACATGTCCCCCATATGTGGCACCCCCTGGGTGGTCCAAACAGGGGATCATCTTCCATGTTTTTTTCATTGGTAAATCAATGATCACACTTAGTGGGCGACCAAGAAAGTTTTCCTTGAATGGGTCACTTCGTGAAAAGTTAATTCTGGGGCTGTTTGGATAAAAAGGATTGGAGTAAAATAAAGTGAATTTTACATGTGAAGTGGAGTAAAGTGGAAGAGAAGTAGATTGAAGTTATAGTAGAGTACTTCACTTCACTCCATTTGAATACTTATTTTAAAGTTAATGTTTGGAGTAAAATTCACTTTTACTCAATGAAATAGAAGTATTTAGAGTTAAAGTGAATTGGAGTACATATTGTTCACAACATTACTTCATTCATCGGGCCAAAATCATCAAAAAATGATAAAGTTATAATTTTAGACTGTTAGGATTCATTTAACTTCACTTTTCTATAATTTCTTGCCTATCCAAACTGGCCAAGGAGACCCTCTTTATATTCAAAAAATTATAGCAGTTGATTTCTTAGCTTAACATCATCCGCCATGCTCTTTTTTTTTTTTTTTCCTTTTTTTTTTCTTTGGTTTATACTTGGACACCCATGTCCATTCACCCGAGTCTCTTACCACCAGCGTAGTTAGGCATTCCTTGGATATTCTTGTAAAAGGGAGTGCCTCACCACTTAGCTAACAGTATTGGCCCTGCCACTAAAAATTCTGCTATCATACAACATTTCATGATTGGTTGTGGTTTGAGGTGGGCCTCACAAGGAGCATTATCCTTGTACACAGCAGGCGTTGCCTTATTAGATATATAAACTTTTAAAAATGGAAGTTTTCAAAAAGCATGAAACTTTTGACTCATTTTTAAAAAAGTACCTGAAAATTTAAATATTTCATCAAAGTATAAAAGCTTTCATAATTCTTTCAATCAAGTCATATCCATAAAAAAAAAATTTAGAAATGATAAAAATACATTTCCCTGAGAGGTTTTTGTCTTTTCTATTTATGATTGAACTAAAGAGGGCAATAAGGCCTCATTAGATAATTTCAACAAGGACTTTGTCACATCATCCATGCTCTGCGGGGGTCTGCTATCATCACAATTTTTTTATGATTGAACCAAAGAGCCCTTGGTTCAAGTTGGGCATTAGACTGCATGTTTGCCCGGCAAAAAGTAGATACGTGTTGATATGTTAGCCATATTGGTCAAATTTCACTTTCAGCTGGAAAAGGGAAAATCATAGCTTCTATAGGACCATACCAGACCCTACAGGCTCATATACTGGACCCTAGACCAAATTCCCCTTGTTATACTTGCGACACCCCGTGGCCATTGAGCTGCCTCTCTTCCATTATTTTACAGAGATGTCTTCATCATGATGACTTCTATGAACAAGAAAAATCTGCCTTGTGGTTTTGTCGAAAAGTAGAGCATAAATATTTATATAAACCCCACTAATGGATGTATTAGCGTAGTCATAGCATTTATGTAACAACGAACATCAGGGCATCTGGACTCTAGTATTGGCAGTGCCGTGCGAATGCAATTCCCCTCTACCACTAATTATTAGAGTTGTAAATGGGTTCCCGATTCTCCGATTACTCGAAGGTTTCGACCCGTTAGGTTCCAGGTCTGGGTCTTTATTTTGGTCCCGATAAGCAAATGGTTCCGGTTCCAAATCCTTTTTTTGGAACCGATACCTAAACGGTTCCGGTTCCGGATCCACAGTGGCTCAGACCTATGGACCCGGGACCCGACCCAATATACACTAACTTAAGGTGACTTTAGTATGTGAAAACAGAATCCTTCTTACTTTTCTACATTAGGGTTTCTACTTTTCTACATCTCATACCCGGAACCAGAACCAAATCCGCCTCACAAATTGTTCCGGTTCCGGTTTTGGTTCCCATTAATATTATCGGTTCCGATTCCGGTTCCCCCTATTTGAAAACGGTTCCGGTTCCACCCTGGACCCGGACCGGAACCGACCCATTTACAACCCTACTAATTATGACATGCACTCTCCCACTTGGACAGATGCTAAGCCATCGCTCCTCCAAGTGTAATGAAGACCACTGATCTAGGCCATCGGCTTTCTTGGTCACCCATTCATCCCGTCTGGGTAAGTATGATTAGAGTCATGAGCAGTTGTCCTGGGGACTCAATTCAAAAGAACTCCAGTTTATTTGAGGCTCGTTGCCAAATGACATGTAATGGATATTGGGGTCAAAATCTAATGTGACAAGGACAAAATGAAGCCACGGAATGAATTCTGCCAAATCAAGATAGTGACAGCAATGAGTCATGTTAATTGGATCCCCTTTCCAATTCCATTTGAATTTGGTAGTGGTTTTATCAGATTAGGTATGGGTTAGATTTCGATTTCGATTTCGATTTCGATTCTGATTTCGACTTGAGTTTGGATTAAAGTTTTTGCTGACCCACTCCTCCCTGACTCCCTGTATAGGAAAGCTGGTTACGGGGTGGGTCGGTTATCACATATTCTAAACCCGTTTTGAGTGACGGTGCATATGGGAGTGTGAATCAAACTGGGCTATGGGTTCACCCATAGTGAAGCCAAAATGGGGCTATCACCATCCCTGCATTGAGGGTATTCTTAGACAAGATGGGCTACACTGAAATGGCGCCTATGATGAATACCATGTCTGCTAAAAAAAACATAGAGACACCAGAGGAGAGAGGCTCCCACAAAGTTGGAACCATCATGCTCAACCACTTAAAACTCTGTG
Organism: Cinnamomum chago; assembly: GCA_038049695.1. Lineage (NCBI taxonomy): Eukaryota > Viridiplantae > Streptophyta > Magnoliopsida > Laurales > Lauraceae > Cinnamomum > Cinnamomum chago. Next base: position 6,989,432 of record CP142453.1, on the reverse strand, counting down.
GTGGAAGTTGATACTCTTTACAGAGGCATTCCCCACGTGTTTATAATAAAATACAACTCAAATCTTTTAATGATGGTGCTTGTGACATTCCGGTCCCGAATCACTGACCTAGGGTAATATGGATTGGGGTGTAACAGTGCTATTGGAAAACATGGTGTGCCCACTGTCACATGGGCTAAGTGGGCGCATCCACTCTATGTTCATAATAAACGATGCCCAAATGGATTTTCCCAATAGATTATGATGTGACATGGTTTAATAAGAATAATTTTTTTTCCTTCTAATTAAAATAAATGATTTCTTAAGTCATTATCATTTTTCATCAGCAAAGCCTTGTTCCAACTCTTGTGGGCAACTGCATAAATTCCATTTCATCATTCTAATCAACTCTGGTGGGCAACTCCCGAGGGGAAAGCACACAAATTTCTCTAGTAATGGATTTATTTATTTATTTATTTATTTTGTATTTGTTTCAATATTGCACATCTCAACGGACCATTGAAGAACCAACGTTTGTAGAAGAGCAACAAATTTGATCTGGGAATTCTATACCTTAACCCAGCCTATATCCCTGAGGATGCTCCATATTTACAATTTCTTCTAATGATTCAATATTGAAAAAGTTCAGCACCTCAGCTTGGCTCATTACAGATCAAGAGCTTGATATAACTCCAACTTAGTACTAAAATCTTCGATCGTGCTAGATTGTGTCTCTCTTGTTGTCCATGGACTTAGCCTGAATCTGGCTACTATAGACAGACAGATAGAGTTAGTCAGTCAAGCTACAGTAAAACTGCCTTGGAGCTTCTGTTCTGACCTCTCTTATGTGTAGATGTTCAACTGGGATGGTTACTGGTGCTAATTACGAAATATTTTCCTAGAAGGGAAAGATATCTTCTTGTGAAGCTTGAATGGCTGAATTATTTTCAGGCTTTCCCTCTGAGTTTTTTCCCCCTCTTTGAGTACTTATATTCTTTGTTTGTATAATTCTCTTTTTTCCTTCATTTCTTTTTGCTTAGAAGAATATAACACCCACACTCTCACCTCTAAAGTCACTTGTCTTTTAAGTATGGGATATAATCATGTTATTTTGCAAGCATCATTTTCATAGGTGAAAAAACATTTGGGGGTGGAAATAGAAAGAGGAAGAAAGGAAATAGTAGGTGTCAAGCACAGGGAATGGCTCAATTCATGAATCCACAAAAGTGAAGAAAGTTGTTTTTCATTTTTTTGCATGTATTTCAAAATCCATCACGATCTAGGATATAAATTATTAAATGGGTTTTATTATATTCATAAGAATATTGAATGATTTGGATAATGAATTGGGGCCCATAAAAGTGAAGTAATTGAGTGGGGATTCAGTTATTTTTTGTGTTTTACACATGTTTCTCAAATCCAAGAGCATCTAAAATATCAACAGTTGATAGGATTTGATCCCACAACATATTGCTTGTAGAAATAAGACCACCATGGGATTAGGCCTGTCAATTGAGCCCGTTAGAATCGGTACCCGGCCCGGCCCGGCATAAGCCCAAAAATACAAGGCTTTTAAAAAAGACTTGATCCCGGCAAGCTGGGCTTGGACAATGGTTTTAAAGTCCGGCTAAAATGAGACTGTGAATGGACAAAATAGTCCAGGCCCGGCCCGGGCCACAATCGCTCATTTTTAACTAATTTACCACTTTTTTGAAGAAATGTCAATGCAACTATACTAATACATGATTTCTCGGACAAGGTCATTGAGTACCATTGTATACACCAACGTGGTAAAATAGTTAGTTTCTTTAATATTGAAGCATCTTTTTCTTCAACAATCTGAAGTCCCTTTTCTTTTTCTTTTCTTTTTTCTTTTTTTTTTTTTTTTTTTTTTTGGCCGTGGGCGCGAGTTGGGTTGTAGTTGTTTTAAAGTGGGGGTGGTGTGAGTGAGTTTGGTCTGTGATAGAGAAATGGGTTCTGCCTCTGTTTAAATGGGTTGGTTTTGAATGGCATGGGAGATGGGTGCTTGATGTAGGTGAATGTGATGTGTTGAGTGTGGAATGATGAAGATGATGTTGTTATGAGACTTGTTTAGATGGTAGAATACGGAGGGAGGACGGGTAGAGCAGTTGGGGCCACATGAAGATAAGCCATATGTGGATTAGGATTAAGGTGTAGGTCTCAATCATGTTGACATAGGGTCTTGGACTCACCTGTAGATGATGCAGGCTAGGGTCCATTGTTGTTTTTATTGGTCTCAATATTACAAAATTCTCATACATTGCATTTTATATTTCCTCCGTTGTTTGAAATTTGTTGAGTACATGTGTACATTTATAGTGCACGTGAGGTGATGATGGGGAGGAGGGTTTAAAGTTCGGTTCTTATAGTGCACGTGAGGTGATGATGGGGAGGAGGGTTTAAAGTTCGGTTCACACCCGGTATCCGATGACAATATAAGAATAATTAGAGAATGTTTAACTTATATTTAAGACCGTGCTAGACCCTAGCCCGCATATAGGATGAGACTAAACAACTGATTAACAGCCATGGGCGAAGTGCAAGTCTGATTGTTTGTTGCGAGTTAAAACATGTTATTTTCTCACACCTAAGAAAGGAAATGAAAGTCGTAATGTCAAGGTCCGGGCCATTGATGATTACATAATTACAACAGTTAACTACAAAGAGTAATCTAGTAGTTGGCAGTCGGCTATCACATACTCCCAAGGATGTTTAGAGTGGGTCAACAGGGCACAACTTCAGCCTTATTTGATCCTGTGGGCCAAGTTTGGGCTTACTTTGGGTCCGAAAGATGCATTTGGCTACCTTGACTCGACTCATACTATATGGGTCTATCATGGGTCATGAAATTCGGACCTACAGTTACAAAGGTCGGGCAATTGACCCATTCAAATTAGAATGATCTTTTTGCTTATCAACAAACCCCACCAACTGAAACCCTACTCCACCCAATACAGCATACAGGTTGACGCTCTAAACAGAACAATCCACTGCACCCTTCTAAGAAAATGAGAAGAAAGAGGACTGGGGTCTAACCTATTCAGTAAATGGGTTGGACTCAGGTTGGGTCTCACTCCACATGATATTTATCCAATCTGACCTTTTCAGATGCAATTTGAGCCGTTCCCCATCCCTAACACCTTTATCTACCATGGTTATCATCTTCTTCTTGCAGACTGAGAACTAAAATTCCCTGAAATATTATCATGATTAAACGATCCTGACCATTTAAGGATGCAATGAGTAGAGTCCCGGTTGGGGACATGGTTGAACAAAACCAGAACAAATTAAGTTTGTTGGACCTGGATCCATATCCATTTTTCAATTGGGACCAACATCAATTGAATTGCATCAGAGTAAGTTAAACTGACGCAATTCAATTGATTTTGGACCCGATTGATGATTGGATATGGATCCAGGTCCAACAAACTGAGTTGGGCCTGGTTTTGTTCCACCATGACCCCACTCCATGTTGTGCGCTTGTATGCGGAAATGTGAATCAATGCGATCGAACGAGCAATCAAACTACACAAAAACAAGCAATTAGAAACAAGAGAATTATGTGGTTCGGTAAACTTGCCTACGTCCACGGGAAAGAAACTCAACTCTCATTTAGGTTCACTCTGTGTATGATCAATACAGTATATCTCATGGGTTACACGTTATATGAATATATAATGCTCTCTTTCTAATCCCCCAAGAAATCTTATCTTAGTCAATAAGAAAGTCCCGGTACAATTATCATAATACCCATGACCATGAACCCACTTTGTCTGAACCCACTAGGCCAACACCCCAGACTCTATTTGTTACATCCTTTCATGGTCAGTATCATTTAATCAGACTCTGATCTACCCAAGGTATTGGACAAAGCCCATTGCTACTGGAGTCTAAACTCTATAGCCCATTTCTACTGGAGTCTAAACTCTATGCCTCCAGGCATGAAGGAGAAACAGACCAGCCCCGTAAGTGGTGCACACATGTTCCAGCTATATTAGCTTTCAGCCCTTTGGATTGAGTCTTCGTAAACTGAGTTCAAATAATTTGATTTTGATTTACTCAGAAAAGCCAATTTACTAATTTAAATAAACGGACCCAAAATAGCCCACACAAGTGAAAAGAGGTAGCCCACAAACTAGAAGAGTGGCCACACGGAGGGATCTATCCCCGAGTGCCCGGGTGACTTACAAGGTTAACAACTAACTGAGCAACCTCCTGTTGTCTATCACTCACTATTTTGAGTTTCAGTTAATTTTGTTTATCAGTCAGCTGAGATCCAATGACTAAAAATTAAAGCAGAGAATGCACTAATGCAGGGTCTCTTTTTTAGCAGTAGGGGTCCATACATGCATGTGCACTCATCTTTCAATGATCTTGATATTTAGCTGAAAACTTTAAATGGTTGGGGCAATCGTGGACAAGGACCATATAAGTCCAACAAACATGGGTCCTTTTCTAAATACCTTTTGCACTGATCCCTTTTAGCAGTATAGGTAGGCCAGAAACCTACAATGAGACTTTCGTTGTTCAAATAAACTCCTCATTGTGACGACTTAAATATTGTGATGTTTTGAAATAAATACTAAAATTTTTTAAGGTAAGTACTCACACACCCACAGGCACTTAGGAATATGGAGACTACAGAATAGTGGATGGAAATGGGTACACATTTACGGGTACTTCAGACCCATTTAATTTGGATTCTGAGTTTATGTCTAGAGAGAGAGAGATGAGATTTGGGAAGAGTTGGGTGTGAAATTTCTTTGTTTTTCAGTGCATCTTGATCCCCTATGAATTATGATGGACTACAATGAGGCCTTGACAGGAGTCCGGATCATGTATATATTTGTGGTCTGGGTTAAGGTCGAAATTGGATCTAGACCCAACTCCGGATATTACTGAAAAAACCCGAATCTGAATCCACATGCATCTGGTCCCAGATTTTTATCAATTCACATAATTAAATGTAAGGCCCACGCCAAGCTAGGCCTGGCTTTCTAACATAATCCACCCCTAAAGCCTCATGATGGTGAGTTTTCTGGTCTCAACAATACTTCGTTACTCTCAAGTACCTAGAAAATGGAAAGAAAACCTTGCAAACTATACTACTTTCGAAGGTGTTAAGAAGAATGTGGCACTGCTGAATACTATGTTAATTCCAAGAATGATTTAAGAATGGCTCCTTAACCAAGTGGTAGGAAAATCTGCCTCCAATCCCGATACATTACCTCTTTCTACTTGTACGGGTTGCATTTGTGTGCTCTCTCTTGAAACCCAGCAAAAAAATTGCAAGAAGGATGTGGCTGTGACACGTTGTAGGACCCTCTAGAGCATTAATCATGGAATGGGGTCAAGAAGGACACCTTCCACTGTCAGCTGATTGGAATATAACCCATCTGCTCTAGAAACAGCATAGACAATACTCAATGTTTTACAAGTGGTTAGATAAAAATCCATGGTAAAGAAATTCCAACCCTAAAACACTTTACCATGTTTGTTGTTTCAGCCACCAGCAATGTTAATATTTATATTATAAACCCCAAATTAAAGATTTTACCTCATAAAAGACAAGTGGTTATTTTACCGCTTGCAAACTTCTCATCTCACTTTACCTTACTTCACCTCATGAAAAAAAAAATGCATCTTTACTATACCAAAAAGTATGCTTCACATTACGTGGCCACTACCTTTTCCACTGATTTAATATTTATTTTGACTTACTTTACTGGTAAATTAAACAAAAATGCCAATGGCAAGCTAAAGTTAGCATAAGAATAATCAAATTCAAATTGAGAGAAATGTGTTCATGGCCTGGGCATGTGCCTGGTTTTAAGTTCCATGGGTTGAATCTGGGTCTGAATATTAGGCCCATTAGCTATGTGTGCAGGTGTCGACAAGCTTCAGCATGGCCCAAACTCAGCCATGTATGCCCCCAATTTGAGTATCCATATTTTTCAGAAATCCATCATACAATTCACAAATCTGTAAAGTTTCCATTAGAAATCTTTGGGGTGTGTGTTTGATAAGGATGGTTTGAAGAATTCAAGTTGAAAGGATTCCAAGACTCAAAGTCCTCTCCTAGAATTTCCAAAATGCTTGCCTATTAAGTAGGTTTTGGAGTTTCAGAATTAGGTGAATTTGGAAGTACTAAGAAAAGTCAGTGACACCACTAGCATTTGGAAATTATCCCCATCCAATCAAACTTTCAATAGCATTTCAGGGGACAACGCTCTGACCAATTTATGGAATTCTGACCCTCTACATCCACACAGACTCTAAGCGCAATTAAACACAAATTAAGGCAGTGTAAGATGATTCAAAATTCATACTAAAATCTACTTCACATTTCAGCAACTTAAACTGATCTTAAACAACTTCTACAGCGTAACAAGATGGAGAAAAGGAAAAGGAAATTCATCGATCAGTATAAGTTTCTTAAAACAATGGAGGTTGAATCCAAACTCCTTCAACCCCACCAGTAGCATACCACTCACCTGAAGCATCTGCCCAAGCACGAACCCTGGGCACTCTAATATAGTGCAACCGCTCAAGATTATCATCAAACAAACTATCATCAGAAAGAGACTTGGGCCATGGTGTCACACTTTTCCCTGGCAGCCCATACAAACCTCCATCTAAAGGTGACAAGGCTGAGATGTTGTTCTTACACCCATTCCTGAACTTGCACATTCCACCTTCAAAGGTTCCACACTTGGCAAAGTAGATGGTGCTGCCGGGCAACCCACTTGCGGCGGGGATCGCCGTGGATGTGCCTGCCCCTACCAACAGAAGCTGCCCTTCGAGTTCCTCCGAGGCCGTAGTGAATGCTTTCGCTGACAAGTCCAGGCGGTAAATGCGGCACCAGCCCCCGCCGGAGTCCCCTCTAGTGATGACTAAGACGTTGCCAAGGGACTCTACCAGGTTGATGCTCAAAGGTTGGGACAGAGCTGAGAACATGTTAATCAGATGTTGTAGGGAACCTGTGTTGGGGTCAAAAGAGAGGACCCTCCCCATCCATGACATGCCATATACGTAGAAGAGGCCACCACAGTAGACTGCATCAAGGACATCCAGTTCGAATGTTGTTGGATGAGTGTAAGTAGCAACTGGGTCCTGGTTTTCCTGGGGATGTACCTTTAGATTCACATACATATGAGGAACAGGTGTTAGTGAGGTTTATTAGTGTTCTTAGTTAATTAAAGATTTAAAATATATATTATGGTTTTATCTGCAACCTCACAGTAAAAAAAATGGCAAACTCCTTTCCTAACATACTTGACACCCTCCACCCCACTTGAATTGGCATTCATCCCAACTAGCCAATGATCAGATGATTATTAACCACTGATTAAATCATGATAAAAAAAATGCACTTGAAAAACAATTAATCATTGAGGGCCCTAAGAACAAGGGTAAGGATAGTGCCATTACAGTGGTATTTAGTGACATCATCAATACACCATACTCTCATCTACCTACCCCTGTGATTGGAGCATCCAGTAGGGGCAATAGAAATTGGGCATGCCTTAAAAAATAAAACAACCCCATGTTTATCCCTCCTGCTGCTGTTGGGTGGAAGTGGTTGAAAAGTTAGTTGAACTAGTAGGTTCAACTGAAAGCAATGATTGGAATTACAATTAGAATGAGGGTAATTCTTGGACCACATATTTCATATTTTTCCATCCCCACCTAAAGGAGAGCTGACAAAATCCAACCCAACCCATCAATCCGGCCCAACCCGACCCTCATAGTACCCGCATAATATATGGGTCAGTCATGGGTCAAGCATTTAAACGGGCCAACTCATTTAACCCGCTTGATCTGAATAACTTTTTTTTTTTTCTAGCAACTAAAGCTGATACTTAATATTTAGTTCTATAGTGTATTCTTTATTTTGATACAATGTTTTTTTTTAATGAAACTATATTTTGTTTCTATGAGGTTTGCTATTCTATTTCTATAGTCGCTATTTAAAAATTTCTATACTATATCCATGGTTTAAATAATTCCTTCTCTGTCTTTTTTCTCAAGTAGGCCTTTTGTTAGCTTCCTTAAGAATATTTTTGTGTCCTCTTCTCCCTTAGGAGGATTGTGCATATGAAGAAAATACATTGGATATGACATAAATTAAATTAAATAATCAAGTATGGCTGATTACATGCTAGTTTCCACACTACTTTCTCCTTAAGCCGGCACAAGCCAAAGAGAAGGGTGAATTATGGCATCATAATCTAGGCCTAAATTTTCAACCCAATATCAGCTAAGCAAGGGTTTGGTTTAAGATCATATAAGAAGCAAACTAATGTTAGGCTTATCATAATCCACACAGAGCTAGGTTCATTTATATCTTATCTCATTTATACGAATTAATTTATCGGTTTGGAACTATTTTAAACTTAGGGTATAGTTAGAGCCTTAGAGAACTCTTATTAATAAATTTAGGTTTTGATGCAGGTCAACCCAACCCACAATGGTTGTGTGAGTTAGTGTGGGTCGGGTTGGGTTGACCCACAATGGGTACCGGTTAGGAGTTTGATTTAAATGGGTGGATTTAGCCCAACGAAACCCAATTGCAACCTCTACCTAAAACAACAAGGAATTGCTATATTTACGAGAATATAACTCCTATTCTATCTCCCTCCCTTTTATTTTCTAATATTGTATTTCCCATGTAACTCGTACTGTTAAAAACTAAAAAGTAATTATATGTGTGTTCAAACTAAAGACCCTTTGCTTTTCAAGAAACCAACCTAACCACTGCACCACATAGCTATTTCATACAAATGTTTGTCCAAAAATTCTTAAAACTGTTTTTTTTTTTTTTGCTAATCTTAAAATTACTTTGGAATATTGACTAGTTGTTAGACTTTATCAATGAGGTATTTATAAAAGTAACTATATTTATGCTATTGCCACCTATAGATACTATTGTTATCATTTTTCCAGACTTATGCATTGTACTTTAAGCCTATAATGCACGGATACCTCAAAATGGGCAACTTGTCGTGTCGTATCGTATCCGATACTTCACTTTTTAAGTGTAAAATCCGTTTTCTTGCCCTGTCCATGGCGTGTCACTGCTGCGTCCATGCCGTATCTGGGCATCATAGCTTTAAGCATGGTGGCCAAGCTTTTTATGATAATCATTATGCAATAAAAGTAAACCCAAATGAATATACAATATATGAAATTGATCAACAAAAATAATAAGTTATTATAATTTATAAAAAAAATAACAACATTATTGAAAATAGACAAACTCGCAATCAGAGTGTGGAACTGAAGATGAGGGGGAAACTTTCCATGTAACTGATTTGCTACCGTGCATGCTTGCCGAAGGAGAAATGGTGGAGTTTGGATATCTTTCTCTTGCGAATGTGTGTGGCTTTGACTTTAATAAATCATGATGTAAAAGGAATGGAACACTACGATAGACCTAACCTATTAAATTCACAATCATTAAGACAAACATCCTTACTTTCTGTGGGATGTCCCAAGTTTCACCTTAATATGGGTTATTTCCACCGTCAAATTGATTCTCTGCATAAAAATAAAAATAAAAAATCCTATGTGCATATTCATTATCATATTTTTCATCAAACAATTAGTCCAACAGTAGGATTATCTCCGATGGAGATGAGATTTTTGGTTGTCCTATGTACCTTAAAAAAGTTTACTTTGAACAGTTGGATTTCAATATTTGGTCCCCACCATGGCGTTCCCACCCCTCTAACTCGGGATTTATCAAAATCAAAGCCTTAGACTGAGAGTAAGTTGTAGATTTGTATCTATGGAATGGTTTGACGGCAAGGTTAGCAAAGGCCAACATGTGTCAACTTAATCTCATGTTCTGTGCACTAAAAAAAATTCTTCTTTCTCCTCCTTCAGTGTTTCTTCATCTAAGAGATTTGCAAAAGCTCCAAACGAAGGAGTGGAGAAGTGAGAAGTCACATTTATATGAGATCCTAAGTTTTATCTCACAATCTAAACACAACGGATTCTCACGAAAATAATAATTCATATCATGTATTATCTCTAATCATTCCTTGTGAAAATAAATATAAATATAAAAGACTATACACTGGCCATGCAGATCAACCCTAACCTGACCCATTTTTCTGCGGGTCAGAAAAACCTAACACATGACCGGCCTATATTTTATGTGGGTTGAGTTATACAGGTCATATACGAGTCAGGTTAGGGTCAGGTTGACATGTCAAGTCACGTTTTGCCACCTCTATACTATCAGCTACCACATAACAGTTTGGGCCTGGCTGTTGAGGGTTCTGAATCTGTGTTTCTTTATTGTGATTCCCTCTGTGCAGCCTCTGAGTTGGGCCAAACTGGGCCCAATCTATGCCACACTTGCATGGGACTCTGCTTTTCTAAAGACCACTTAGCGGTACTGACATCTTTGGGCTGCTATGAGCTTGGTTTGGGCATATGTTATAGGCCTCAACTCTAACATATAATTATGAGGTTTGCAAATAGCCACTTCTGAGCCTAACTTCCAAACTTTTTTTTTTCCAGTGCCTCATTGGCACGGGATGATAAACCCTGCTCTTGGGGTGTTTTTTTTATTCATGTCCTCATATTGAAACTGCGGTCATCTCATAATTATTAATTTCGTTTCGGTCATTATTTCGACTTAACGTTCGAGATGGAGTATTTCAGTATCTTGAAAATTCAGAAAAAAAAAAAAAAAAAATTTCGAAGCAACTTTTCGGAAGTACAAAAATCTAAAAATATATATATGTATATATAATATAAAAGAAAAAATAAAATATAAATTATGCATGTTTCTTGATATGAATATTGAGAAAAAAAAATAAAAAAAATAAAAATTATGCTATAAACCCAAATGGACCGAAATAAGCAACCAAAATTGACCGGAACGGAATTCAAACCAAAATATTTTTTATCTTGGTAACAATCAAAGGACTGGAACAAAAAAATTCCGGCCGACCAAAACCATACGAAATTGACAACCATGGATCATCCCCATTCCCAACTCTTCCCCACTCTTGAATGGGAGAGGAGTTCACCGCGAGGGAAGGAGGTTGATGACTTGATGAGTCGTGGGACAATTAATTCCCACGAGCCCACGTGACCTCCATGATCCACTGGACATTACAATTATTCATCCATCACATGGGCCGCCATGCCTGGAATAGATGAACTACCTTCCAAATATCTTTAATCATTCTCTAAAAATATTATTCCCCGACCATGTGGACCATGGACTGATGAGTGATGATTTTGTTTTTCTTTGTGTCACATCCATTAGAAGGCAGCAGATCAGAAAGTAAAACCTGCTATTTCCCCTCAGGGCTCAGGCCCATCCATGCATGAGTCCTCAGATAACGGTTACCACCAGCAGTCCCCCGAAGTCACATCATGCACCTGCGTGGACCCACAACCAGAGAAGGAGCAAGGAACAAACAAGGGTAAAAAAAAAAAAAAAGAATATAAACTACATGATATAATGATTGATCGGAGATAACGATCGACATTGATGAATTACATCCTCCCGACCAACGTAAATAAACACTGACATCAGATCCAATCCAGAATCACTTCATTTCCAAAAATCGATCAGATCCGATTATCAATCAGAACCCCATTAAAAACCCAAATTAAGTGTCAACTCAGTTCGCATAAGAGCACGGTTTTACACTGATGGTTGAAAGATTCAAACTGCACTACCATAGGGGCTTCCTCCTCTCGGCTGGAGGGATTAGTCCAGCGTAAAATTTTGAAACCAAACTAAGGACATGATTGCAAGGAAATTAAGGTCCATAGAGGATCCAAATTCCAAAACCCCAAGGCTAAAGTACTAACTAAAGCAAACACCATAGAGGATCCAAATCCCAAAGGCACAAGCTGAAGTTAAAAAAAAAAAAAAAAAAAAAAATTGAATTAAGAAAACCAAAGTACAGAGTAGGAAGCAGTAGGAATTTAAAAAGTCACCTTGAGAAGTGTAGTCTGAAGTTGAGCCACTCCTTTGGTCAGCAAAAGAACCACGCAATCTGTGCACGTCGGGACACCCGAACAAACCCCCAAATCAAAGGGCGAATGCGCGCCAGGAAGATTAAAACGCTCCTTCGTGAACGGATTCAGGAACAGAACCTCCCAACTCTCTTCCTTCCCTTCTCTGCACACGGAAAGCAGCAACCAATCACGCACTGCCGCGTGGCAGACGGACCGGGCGAACTCGGCCGCCTCGATGTCGTAGCACCTCCTATCTACCGGGTTGAAAAACCGTCGGATCCTTCCGCCGATCCGGCGCGCCCTCTTCGGTAAACCGGATCCAATTGCCTCGTCGCCGACCATGAGCCAGGGTATGGGTATGGAGCCGAAACCGAATGCCGGCGGCTCGGATTTGAGGATAGAGCGCCACTGGCTGCAGACGGCGGAGAACCGCCGAGTGTCGGGGAAGGTCAGTCGCCGGAGAATCTGTTCTAGGATCTCGGGAGGAAGCTCGGACCAGTTTCCATCGCATGTTGTGAGATTTCCGTCGGACATTTTGTTTTGTTTTTGGTGAAGTTGGGGGAAGTAGTGAAAAAGGAGGGGTTAAATAGGGAGGATCGAAAAGGATACGTAGCGTATGCAATACGCTTGAAAGAAAGGGACTTTGGGGATTTTTAGAGGCGACGTTGGTTTACCCATGGCTGACTGCTGACTGCTGACTGCTGACTGCTGACTGCTGACTGCTTAATGCCGTTGATTGAGGGAAGAAATATGAAATTTCATTGCACAAAAGATTGGATGATAGTTTTTCTTTTTCTCTTATTTCTTTGTCCTTTTATTTTGAAATTTTCCTTAATAATTGACGTTGGTTCCATCATCGGTTGAAGTTAGGGCTGTCAACCATGTTTGTATTAATGAATTTGTGTTGCGGATTAACGTATTAAAGTTAGAATTACTTCTGCTCGTATAATAAATAAGTGGGTCCACAACACGATACGATTATTTAATGGATTACATGATACGACCCATATAACCCGTTAAATAATTATGTCCATTTCGGACCATGACGGTTAACATGCATTATTTTACTTATGAAAGGAGAATGAATGAGTTAGAAAATGATCTTTTTATATGTAGTTTTAGAATTTCATTTCAACTTTTTCAAATTTATCAAAAGACCTCTCATATATTTTATAATTTATATAATTTATCATTTGGCAGGTTGTATAGGATTGTTAATGAATTATTGATTTTATTCGTTAACGGGCCGCTAATTTAGTGTACTAATGGGTCCGACTCAATAACGACACAAATCCGTTAAGAGACCACCAGAACCTGTTAATATCGTATGGGTTCACATCATGTTCACGGGTCGTGTGACATTTTAACAGTCCTAGTTAAAGTTAAACAAATTCCCATGAAATTATTGGCATAACAAACATGTGACGTATTACAATAAACGAATATGCCATGTATTGCAATAAGTGATGGCCCTAGATTGTTGTTTATGAAATAATTTTATAAAACATATTTAACCTTCGACCATTCTAAGACCATTTTAAGAATAGTCAAACTTCGCACTGGAGTAGTTTGGCCAAACTCAGCATTTTACACGAGTGCAGCCTGAACTTAGCCCGTGGACAGCCTTAGAATTTGAGAGGGGATTCATAATTGAGTTAGGACCACGGTACAGTACCCTACGGGCCTCGCCAAGCCAGAAATAAAGGCCCAAATATGTATATGCAAAGCAGGAATGAGTTCCCGAATCTTACCTAAAAAAGATGCACGCCTTCTCTGGCCCTTAATTTGAAAGTCAGGAATGAGTTCCCGATTTTTTGATTACATGGAGGTTCTGACCCTTTAAAAATTGAGTCTAGGTTCTTATTTAGGCCCCGATAAGTAAATTGGTCCGGATCCAATTCCACCTTGGTTCAGATCCGTGGACCCGATACCCGATATATTATCTCAATTTTCACAAAAATCTCTTCTAAAAATCGTATTTTCTTAAATATCATTATCTATTTAAACCCGAACTTGGATCCAGACCCGTCCTATATATGGTTCTGATTTTGTTACCAGATCTGGAGCCAATAAACCAATTCCGAAACGGTTCTGGTTCTGGATCCGGATCCAGATCCACCACAGACCCGGACCGAAACCGCCCTATTGAAAGCCCTTAATCAAATGTCATGCTAATTTATTATCATCGAATCAAATGGTCTATAATGAATGAGTTGGGTCAAATTAGGTGAGTGTCAATCTAGTATACATTGGATACTTGTACGACATCAATGAAAATAACACAAGCAATGAGAGGCAATTTGCAGAACTTGATTCTTTAATCCATCGTCACGGAATAGCAGTAAAACTTAGGTTTAAGGCTCCCCACTATGTAAATCATACTGATAGAATTATATTCCACTTTATAGAAGAGACTAAGGCCTATATCTGATCTGAAAATGAGTCTCAAAACTTAGTGTGGAAATTCATTTTCTAGTCCAGGTTACTAGAATATTCAAAAATGTTTGATAAAAAGATGAGAGCATTAACCATTTTTAGCTAACCATTCCTAACAAAATCTCGATGTGTCAATAGAAGTGGCATAATAAATCATTTTCAATGCTCCCCTTGGGTTGAATACGGTGGATGCATATTTCACAACAAGCATATTATATTCTACATCAAGACATTCCTATAGTTGATTGGCTCTAATATTATATTAAATTTACTCCACTAAATAATTTTAGCAAAACCTTTGTAATTTTGGTACCGGCTACATGTCGAGCAAACGAGCAAAGGCGTTGCTTTAAAATATTATAAAATAGGCAGTTGTTTTTTTTTTTTTTTTACCTTTCTTTTTTAAAGCACTGTCCTTGATAAAGCTATTCGAGCCAACCAATGGACTTTCTCCTACTTTTACCGACAGAGTCCAAAGTTCCTGTGCTTTGTTGGGAGTTATTATTTAATATTTTCTTCCGTTGTGATCAAGGAATCCAACCTGCTAGATTTATTTTTTCTAATCTCTTCCATTGTGTAGGCCTGCCGAGTTTCACACTTGGATCGAGACCACCGATAGTTTATGTAACCTGATATGCTTCTACTTTGTTTTCGCCACAGAATATGATCCCATGCCAGCTAAGTTTAACAGGCCATTTGATTTGATCAGTAAAAGTAAATCATATATATTACTTGTTTTCGGTGTTAATCCGCTAATGTCTTCTTGCGCCCATCAGAGGTTAGTTGTATTTTGTGGTCTTATCTTTTTAAAGAGGACTTAGATGTTTCTTACCATCTGAACTAGATGCGTGAAAGTTTAGTGGCCCATTTGAGTACATTATTATTGTAAGTGCAAAAAATATCACTCACAGGAATAGGGGGTGCCTTTGAGGACTTATCCAAACAGTTGGAGAGAGCTATCCGCTTCAGGGAGGGTCTCAGATGATATGGAGCTGCTGGAAGCTTTAGGGAGAAGGATCAGACGCATGCTGGACCTGAAGGGAGAGGAGAAGCATGGTCAGGGACCCTGGCTGGTGGCAGCGCAAGGCCCTCCGACGCCTAAGTTAGTGCTGGCACTGAACAAAGGGTGAATTGAGGTGGAGAAGAAGAGAGAGCTCAGAGCAGGGAGGTTCCTGCACTGTGTGTGAGCCTCCATGACATACCTCCCCTTGAGCTTACCCCTTGCCTGTATATGTAGGGAGAAGTTCAGCCGGAAGCTTCCTTAGTGGAGGTGGGTGAAAAGTAGATGTCCCATCTGCCCATACCTCGATCTCTGGTGGATGTTACCGTTCGGCGCCCATCCTGTCTGTCAGTTCGTACCGCAGCGTGACTGTCTTGTCATCTGACACTGCTGTCTAGATGGAGAACTTGGCTGAGGTGAAGTACTAGGCCGAGATGAGCTATCTGGCCAAGGTGGACTATCTGGCCGAGATGGAGCTGTCTGGCCGAAGTGGAAGAGTCTGGCCAAGGTGGAAGAGTCAATCTTGCCGAGATGGACCTGTCTGGCCGAAGTGGACTACTGGGCCGAGATGAGCTGTCTGGGCGAGGTGCCTGTCTGGCCGAAGTGCCTTTTTCGAGGCCTAAACGATGGAATTAGGCCTAAAAACCAAAATTCCATTGCATAGGAATGGATCTTGAAGATCTCGCCGTTTCCTTTCCAGAATGGGGTTCTGTTTGCGATTCTGACTCCGGAACCCTAATTTTGCCTAGTATCGCTAAGGCGAGATGGGTTGAGCCGAGGTGTCGAACTGGTACTCTTACCGGAGATGAGCACGGTGGGTATTGTGAAAATATCCCCACACAATTATAATTACCTGTGAGTACATTATTTTAATTACAATAAAAAAATAGTCAGATTAAATAGTTTTATTGAATTTCATAATATGAGTTTGATAATCACATCTAATTTGCATTTTAATTATCAATCCGAATAAATGCATAAACGGGAGGCATTACTATCATCATTAAATATAGCATTTTATAATGCATAAGATTGTGTCAGTTAAAAGATGACTTTACAAAAAAAAAAAAAAAAATTCACGCTAGTCTAAGAGGGTCATTTTAGTTTCCCTTCTACCAAATCGGTCTTCCTAACAATTTTCTTAAGAAATTAGATAAAAAAAAATATCTTGGCGGGAAGACCAGTTTGGTAAGAGGAAAACTAAAATGACTTTTTTGGTCTATCTAAAATGGGTTTTTTTTTTTTATTTTAAAGATCCTCTAAAGTTGGGAAAATCTCATCAATAAGGAAAGGAATCCATTTGAGCGGCTCGTATTTTTATTAAGTGGATTGCTTTATGGGTTACACCCCTTGCACTCGCGTGAACTATGTGAGATATAACTTATGATATTTGGGTTTCCCTAATAAGTAGCTAAATAGAGAAGGAAGAAATGAAAATGATTGAAACCATATAATTCAAATGAAAATGGTAATTGGATTGCTTTGATAAATTATCTTTTGGATAAAAGTAAATGACAAAACTTCCTTGATGTATTTTGAAAGTTTGTTTTTTATTAAGAGGAAAACAAAATTGCTGAGGGGCAGATAAGAAAAAAAAATTTAAGAGGAGCAAAAATGATAAGATCAAAATAGGCATTGAACCTTTCATATCCTTTTCTCCTATATTAAAGAAAATCTAAAAGTTGATGAGGGACTCTATGTGGTCATTGTTACATCTTATATTTTACTAAAGTTGGATATAATAATATAATATGATGTATTGTTTAATATGCTTATGTAAATTTCCTATGATATATATTTAATCCATGCAACACCCTTCAATAGAATTCATACAATAATAACATTGTGTTTTTTTTTTTAAGAGGTGGTCATTTTCATGTGAGAACGAATATGGAACTACTGCTGAATAAGATGGATGAAGGAAACCATCATCCTGGTGAAAATGACATAAGATTTATTAAAATTTTACAAAGCCCATTGTTAGTTTACATGGCGTGCTTTGTGGGAGCACTCTGTTTTTCTTTGATGATTTGAAAGGAAAAACCATCAAATACATATACTACACATTCAATTGATGGGAATAATCAACAGGCCCGCTTAATACAACTTGGAATAAATAAATCAATAAACTTGAGTATGACATCTACGGGACCATGACAGGAACATGGTTTGGATTATCCGTGGAGACGAATAGATCCTCCATCGTAGAGAAAGTTCCTAAGAGGGGTTTTATCTCTCCACATAAAATAAAATAAAAAATATCCTAAACTAACCTCCCGCCCCGCCCCGCCCCCCCCCCCTTCCTCCATGCCTTCCCCTCTATTTTTTTTCTCCCTTCCTCTTCTTCTCTCTCCTTCCCTTCCCTTCCCTTCCCTCCCCACCTCTTCCTCCCCCTCCCAGTCGCCGGCGAGGCGCTGCAGCCCTCGGGGAAGGAGAGAGAGGAAGAGGAAGGAAGAGAATGAGAGGGAAAGAAAATAAAGGGGGAGGGAGAAAGAGGGAAAGGGGAGGAGAGACTAGCTGGCCAGTCGGAGTTACTGTTGTTGGCTGCCGGCCGTTCTCCCTCCATGCCGAAGATTGGGTGGGTGGGGGGGTGGGTGGAGGGGGATGAGGGGTAGTTTAGAGATTTTGATTTTTTTTTATGGTGCGGAGAGACAAATCTCCATTCCCATAGAAGCCCTAAGTTTCGAATCCTTTTTTACTTTTTTTTTTTTAATCTTTTCAACTCTAGACCTTGGAAAAGGATCCCCTGTTTGGACTAATTAGAGGGTGCCAAATAGGGGGAATTTTTTTTCTTTTTTTTATGGAGGAGATGAAATGTCATTGAGTTGACATCTCTCCTCCATGTGACACCCCCTGTGTGGTCCAAATAGGGTCTTCCTGTTTGGCCCAAACAAGGGATCCTCTTCCCTAGACCTTATGCTGTAATGATTATGTAGTCTTATTGCAAACCTCTGTCGTTATGATGACAACTGATTGAGGTATGGCCCAAAGGGCCCACCTACCAGAAATAAAAGTCACTGTTAAAGGGTGTGAATAAGGCTGAGTCTAACTCGAATCTGGCCCAGATACCGGTCCCTTTCTGCTGATCTAGACCTGATCCCACAGATATGAGTTCAAAAGCAAGAAAATGGACCGGATTCGGAGAAGGCAGACCCAGAGTTGTCAAAATCGACTCATATTCCATTAAAAGTGAAACTTGGCTCTAGAGTCCAGCCAAACCGAGATTCTCATTTATACGAGAGTGTGGCCCGAACTCGGGATGTTGAAATCACCCGTTGGTGGATCGATTTACTATTAAAGCAAAAGTAACGTAAAGTATCAATTTTTTCATAGAAGGGGTCACATCAAAAATATAAATCTTCGAGATTCTTTCTTTCAATTTAAAAATAAAAAATAAATAAAAACCTCATTTATCCACTAAATGATAAAAAATCACCCACTTTTTATACAAAAAGTAAAAAAAAAAAAAAAAACTCCTTATCAAACAACTAAAGATAAAATACCATCATAACCCCCTTGATTTGACAATTTTCTTTAACTTTATTTTACAATAAAATTACCAAACAGTTAGGGCCTATTTCTTTACATATCTAGAGGCTGTATCGGAATTCCATATGCTAGGATTTTGAAATGCCATTGAATTCTGTGATTTCTAAA
Organism: Cinnamomum chago; assembly: GCA_038049695.1. NCBI lineage: Eukaryota > Viridiplantae > Streptophyta > Magnoliopsida > Laurales > Lauraceae > Cinnamomum > Cinnamomum chago. Next base: position 6,970,348 of record CP142453.1, on the reverse strand, counting down.
TTCTACGTTTCATTCTCATCTGAATTCTTACTTAAGAATTTCTAAGCTCTCGAATTCTATACATTTCTTATTTCATTGCTATATAAATTCTTGATAGGAATTACACATTTTATGCATTGTAGTACATGGGACCCACCTTTTGTGGTTGTGAACTTTAAATCCAACTGTAAGAATTACAATGTGGACCCACCTCAAATATATGGTACATGAACCCATCTTTTAGAGACGAAAGCATGGGATCCAACTTTAGAAATTTGAACATGGCCCAATCTTGATAGGAATTACATGAGTCCAATTCTTGTAATTGTAAATACGGGGCCCACTTATTTGTTGGAAGGAGGGTTTCCATATTTTGTGATTTATTAGGATATAAGTAACTTTGTATAATTCTATTTACCAAAAATAGTTATATAATCCTATATCACTGCAAGAAAGATATGGGCATATGTGATGGGATTGGACAAATGATAGGTTTGCCGTATATTATCCAATCCAAGTGACCAAATTTTAGATTGGGCCTACACATCTTCCACGGCTGAAACCACCCACATGTATTCATCTTTGAAGCCACACGGTGTTTCCACTCAAAGCACACATCTCCTCTTTGAAGCCACACCTACTGTGATTCCTGTAAGTGCAGAAAATATAATTCACAAGATTAGAGGTTGCCTTAAAGGACTTATCCAATCGACTGTGGAGAGCTGGCCGCTTCAAGGACCTGAAAGGATAGAGAAAACAGTCAGAGGACCCTGGTTGTGGGTAGCAAAGGGCCCTCCGATGCTTAAGTTAGTGCAGGGACTAAGGTTGAAGGAGAAGAGAGGCAGAGTAACGGTTAGGAGAGTGCATGCATGCGTACTTGGTTTAGGGATGATATTCTCTTTATAGGAGAAAAGTCCTAAACACTTGATAGTGGGCCTAATGATTTGACTACTAAGGTCTCATTAGTTCATAGAGTAATTAATAAGGATTCATCATAGCCCACATTGCATTAAATGATGGTCCGATCGGCTCATATTGCATTAAATGCTAGTCACATTGGGTCTGAGCTTGTTTTGACCTGTTGACGGCAAAGGTCCCATCGGACCCTTTCTTGGGCCCTGTCCTGATATCGCTGCAGCCGCTGGATGCTGCTCTGTCAGGGGTTTGATGAGGATTCTGGACGGCTGGATGGTGTATCTGTCCCATTAGCGCGTGCCCGCATCCTGCCACATGCCATAAGGTGGGACACGACTGTCAGTGCCTGTCCCGGTTAGCAGTCCGTCAGCCGGCTGCAACCGAGATGCGTGACTCAGGACGAGGCGGATGGCCGAGATCGTGGTGACCAGTGCTGGTCTCGGCAAGCGCATCAGCGTTCGAGCCGAGAGGCGCATGGCCGAGATGGAGTATAAGAGATGGCGTCATTGTTGGGCTTAGCATAACTTGCGCATTAAGAATTGCCCCACACAATTGCCCCTAGCTTCCGACTTCTTGGGATCCTGGATTCCTTGAGGTTGGGAGCTATAATCACGAAAAACCGCCAGAGATTTTCGCCCTGACGTCAGTTGTTGACACGTGGTCCTTATCCAACTTATCTCCGCATGCCGGGGGTAGTAAATGCCATGCCCTAATTATTGCGGGAAATAAACCGTCGATGACACGCGTCGCCATCTGGTTTGCCACGCTGTCCAGCAGGGTGCACGTGCAGCCTTCGAAACGTCATTTTTGAATTTCGAAAATGGCGCCATCAATGGGCGCTTCCCCCCTTTTGTTTATTTATAAATAGTTGCATCTTCTTCTTCTTCCCCTTTCTTGCTTCTCATTTTTCGAAAGAGGATTTCCAAGAACTCCAGAGCAAAGCCTTCAGCAACGTACAGTGTAAACCCAGACTAGACAGCCCTCCGGTTAGATTCGTCGTTCGAGTAAGTCAGTTTATTTAGCTTTTTACTGTTTTCCCCCCATTTCCTTCTCTTCCACTTCTTTTTTCTTTTAGTCATGGGGGTAATAGCCATTGGTTAGAGAGCCTAGTAGCCATAGAGGGGTTTAGGTCAGCATACGGGATACCGGACGACGTCTTCGTCCGACGGGCAGATCTTATCGATCATGTAAACTGCTCGTATTTCGACGTCTAAATGCCTATCCCACTGATAGTTGTCATAGAGGGTGGGGTTAGGTTTCCTTTAGATCCCCTTCTTAGGACCTGCCTCAGTGTCTGGTCCATTACCCCTTGCCAGCTGATGCCCAATGGTTACAAAGTCATCATGGGCACGGCTGCGCTCAATAGGCACTTAGATATTGACCTCGGTGTCCATGACATCGAAGACATATATGATGTCTGCAAGTATCGGGAAGGTACGTATTACCTCCGAATCAAGCCCCACCGAACAAGCTTCGTCACGGCGCTCGAAGACTCCAGTAAGTATGCCGGGGACGACCTTTTGTGCGTCTCGGGCAACTGGGAGTTCGGCGCCAGAGAGGACAGAGCATACAGAGTCCCTCATCGCCTCGGGGTCGTTCCAAGTAAATATCGTTCTTTTAGTTCTAATTATGTCTTCTCTCTTTACTTTGTCGGACTAATGTTCTGTGGGTTGTGCAGCTGCTCGAGAAAGGAAGCAACTCGCGAAGCAGATCGGCTGGAAGAAAAACGAGACCTGGCATCGGAGGATCTCCCGGTGCACAAACTTCTCCGATAGATCGGCTTGGGCGCTTCTGGACTACAAACCGAGGTACCACGACTACTACAAGAGAGCCGAACCGCCAAGACAGCCGACCCGAGAGAGTCCAAAGGGAAGTGAGCCGGAGGTCGAAGCGGGGGGTGCTTCTCGGATAGTGACCAAGACTGCTAGCCGGGCTACTTCCGGTGCTGAAGCATCCTCCCCTGAGCCAGAGTCCAGTGGGACCCCTCTGAGGAGACGACCTCGCCGCTCTTTGCCAAGCCCATCCGAGATGCCTCATGTTCTAGTCTTCACGGACTTGGAGGCCCGGGCGTTTAGGGACGAAGCTCGTGAGTCCCCTCCGCCTGTGGTCTCGGAGGCTGTCGAGACCTCCGCTTGCGAGCCCATCACGGTCCCTACTGATGAGGGAGAGGAGGCCTTCATACAAGCTGCACATCCAGAAGCTCGGCCATCCTCAACCGAAGCGGGACAAGGTGGGAGCATCTCGAGGAAGAGACAGAGAGAGGGGACGAGCTCGGGGGCGACATTACTGCCTGCTCCTTGGGAGCCGAACCTCATCCTCGACACAGGCGGGCCTATTATAGTCGAAGATACTATTCACAAGCAGCCCAACTCTCTCGTTCTTGAGACACTCGGCAGCACGTGCGCCCTACCGGCGGACATGGAACACTACGCGAGGTACAGCGACCCGGAGCTGCTGTCGTCGCAGATGCAGTCGCGCTTCCAGGTGAGCTTTCTCCCAAGTTTTCAATCTTAACTTTTTGTCTTGAAGTGTTTCATTTCGGCTGACTTATCTCTTTGCCTGTCAACAGACGCTGCAGAAGTCGATGGTAGTCATCGACAAATATAATAAGCAAAGCCCCCTGGTCACCGAGCTTGAGAAGGAAAGGAAAGAACTTGAAGAAGCTCTGGGGGCCAGCACCCTGAAGGCAAATCAGTTGGAGGAACTAAAGGGTGAGCTCGAGGCCGAGCTCGGGGGTGCAAGGGCTGAGGCTGAGGCGGGGAAAAATAAAATTGTTGAACTCGAAGCCTCAGTGGAGAAGTTGAAGGAAGACCTTCGGGCAGAAACGCAGAGAGCGACCGAGGCCGAGGCCAAAGCTCAAGCTGAAGGTGACGCCATTTTTGCGGATGCTGTAAAGCAGGCGACGTCGCATTATGAGGCCAAGGTACTCCGCGTAAGGAACAAGGCGTGGCGCGCTGCCCTGAAAGAAATGGGGATCACGGAGGACCACCCGTCCTTCGTGGAACCGCCTAACTTCCCCGGCCCGTCGACTCCCAGGGTCAACGTCATCATAGAGCCTGCCACTCAGCCCAAGGTCGACGCCAACGCCCCTGCCCCCGACTCTTGAAGGCCTCTAGTTATGCAATCATGTACTCTTTTTTTTATTAAGGAATTTCCAATGTAATGACACAATTATAATATCCGATATATCAATACAATTGAATTTTTGCCTCAATGTGGACTTCTCTTTTTTTATTGTGTTTTTGCTTTCACTTTTACTCAAGTGTTTGAGTTCGGCTTGATCTTCAATCCGGGTTGGAGGGACTGGCCGAGCTGAAACACTTGTTGAGGTAGGGAATAGTATCTATCCCTCTCCATTGCCACCTATGCTCGATACGACTCCACCACTTCGTTTCTCATGGCCCCCAGCGTTTCTTTTTGTTAAGTTGTAATTTTAGTATTGTTTACAACGCATTTGGTGCGTAACCGAGGTTGATATTGTGATGGTCACCGACTTTAGGACGCCGTTTTCAGTGGAAAAACTTCAGGTGTATCAACCCGAGGAGCCTTTTTGGGCGAAATGGATCCGTGCCTGTGAAATGTACCGACCTTAGGGCAATCTCGAGGGCCGAAATGGCTTCATGCCTGGGTAGTATGGACCGACCCTTGGGCGTTCTCACCAGTGGCCGTAATGGCTTCATGCCCGGGTGGTATATATACCGACCCGAATGCTATCTCGTCAGTGGTCGTAATGGCTTCATGCCTGGGTGGTATAGACCGATCCTAAGGTAATCTCATCAGTCGCCGTAATGGCTTCATGCCTGGGCGATATAGACCGACCCGAAGACAATCTCATCAGTGACCATAATGGCTTCATGCCTGGGTGGTATAGACCGACCCGAAGGCAATCTCATCAGTGGCTGTAATGACTTCATGCCTAGGTGGTATAGATCGACCTTAAGGCAATCTGATCAGTGGCCGTAATGACTTCATGCCTGGGTGGTATAGACCGACCCGAAGGCAATCTCATCAGTGGCACTGTCGCCGAACTGCCGATAGCCGCAACCAAGTTCTATGACTATGAATTGAGCAAAAAGAATGATGAATGCTTTCATTGATCTTGAAAATTTAGTACAGATTAGAAATAGAACTTTTTGAGGTGCGACGCGTTCCATGGTCGTGGTAACTGTCGGCCATCCATATCTTCAAGTCTATTGGCTGACTGTCCGACAGTGGAAATCACTTTGAATGGTCCATGCCAATTCGGCGCTAGCTTGCCCTGATTTGGATCCTTATCTCCTGAGAGCGTTTTCTTCAGTACCAACTCACCAACTGAGAATTTCCTCTCTCTGACCCTCTGATTATAACCTTTGGCCAACTACTGCTGATAGAAGGCCAGTCTAATGGCTGCTACTTCTCTGCGTTCGTCGGCTAGATCCAATTCTAGAGCTAGATTTGCTTCATTCTGGCCTTGGTCAAAGAGTTCAGATCTCAGAGTTGGGAGGCTGATTTCTAGGGGAATGATCACTTCCATCCCATAGGTTAGGGAGAAAGGTGTTGCCGAAGTGGAGTGCCTCGGAGTTGTTCTGTAAGCCCATAGGACGCTTGGAAGTTCTTCTACTAATCTTCCTTTAACTCGGTCGAGTCGCTTCTTCAGCCCATCGAGTGCCACCTTGTTAGAGATTTCTGCTTGGCCATTACTTTGCGAGTACGCTGGAGTAGAGTAGTGGTTCCTAATGCTGAGCTCTTGGCGGAAGCTTTTGAAGATGTTGGAATCAAACTGAGTCTCGTTGTCTGAAACCAAGGCTCTTGGGATGCCAAACCTTGTGATGATGTTCTTCCATATGAAGTTCTTTGAGTCCTGTTCGGTAATGGAAGATAATGGTTCTGCCTCAATCCATTTGGTGAAATAGTCGGTGGCTACTATCAACCTCCTCTTATTCCCCGGAGCTCGATGAAGTGGTCCCACGATGTCCAGCACCCATTCGGCGAAGGGTCAGGGACTGGAGAGCGGACTCAAGTCTTGTGCGGGCTGATGGAGGGAATGGGAGAATTTTTGGCACTTCTCACATTTCTTAGTGTATACATGCGCGTCCTTTTGCATATACAGCCACCAGTAGCCCTGGCTGATAGCCCGGTATGCCAGTGACCTTCCTCCAATATAGCTCCCGCAGATCCCTTTGTGTATTTCGTAGAAGAAGTCTTCGACTCTACTTGAATGAACACACTAAAGGTATGGGCCCGTGAATGACTTCCTATAAAGCTTGCCTTCGGGAGACAACTAGAACTTGACTGCTTTGAGTCTGATTCGGTGAGCCTCACTTTCGACAAATACACTGTCCATAAGCTGGTCATCTTTGAGGTAGGAGATGATTGGGTCCATCCAGCTCGGGCCAAGATCAAGGCATAGGACTTCCCGAGGTGGATGTAGCTCTATACTGGGCGTCGCCAACGACCCTACTTCGATGGTTCTTCTCCTTCCTTGTCGCGACCCCGGACCGGGAATCCCAATCCGGGATCGGGACATTAGTGTGTGTCGTGAACCAACAACACACACGTTTTTGTTTAATTTCCCACAGGTGTCCGCGGTGAGGATATCACAAACATCAATGAACATTTCTTTTTTAGTGCGGAAGCGTGTAGCAAATCAAATAGTCCAACTATCATTAGTCATGAAGATCATAACAATAACATGAGTATGAAAGACTGTATCAAAATGAGCAATGATATATAGCAATGTTTCCCAAAAGTTGTTAAAGTTAGACAAGTTATCATTTAGTTACAATCCCCAAAAAGAGAGGCCAACAAAGGCCAATATGAACAAAATAATAACCCAAAAGAATGGTTAAAGTAAAGCTCCCAAAATGTGCGTCTCTCGTAGCAACCCGATGTCTACATGACATCGTCAGCACGCCACTCAACTAGAGGTTGCGGCCCTCCTACCGCCTCCTCTGGCTCCTCCTCAAAGAAGCCGGCAACGGGACCTGAGTACCAAAGCAAAGGATCAGACGCGACGGTCTGGCAAGAGAAAGCAAGGATACAACAACATATAATAGGGAAAAATACCTTGAAAAGCATATAAATCTGTTTAAGCAAGAACTCTTATAAAACAGATAAATCATTTGCTATAAAACAAGTAAACAAGATGAAACATAAGAGGTAACCAAGGAAATCGGGAATAACAAGGTGGCAATCACATAAAGCTAAGTCCTCTGTCACTAATGTGACAACAGTATCACGGGACGTTGATCTCAGTCACACAAGGTGAGGAGAAACAACGTATACATATATACAATATAATAATACGGGAACGGGACCACGGTAGCGAACCGGGTATCGGGACGGGGCCACGGTGATAAACCGGGCATCGGGATCCAAACTGTAGCTGGCGGGACGGGAGAGGGATATCCAAGTCAGTGGATCAGACTGACAAGGTATCCAAGCTTAGTGATGCCGACTCATAGGATAAAACCAATCAAGACATATACAAGTAAATCAAGTACAATAAATAGACGGGGAAAACGGGGGTGCTCAAGGCACACTGTCATCTCATGTCGGGCAATACATATCTGGACAAGTCAATACTACTATCATGCTTTCGGGAAAACGATTCATGTCAAGTAATGCTTGGAAATAGAGAAATATGATGAACTATACCAATTCGGGAAAGATGATGATTTAAAGATCTATTTGAGTGGATAGGGGTCCCGTATGTCGATTAAGTTTGAAGACATTCCGGGCTCCTTATGCACTCTTACGATTTTCAAAACTTAAAATGAGCTTATGGTTATAACTAGATTTCATACCAGAAGAATCAAGGTTATAGACGGTCCATCCTAGGCATGACGTTAATTCGGAAACATCGACCAACCTATTCAGTCATCGAAAGGAATGGAATTCGCGATAACCAAGGCAAAAGACTTATATTTGGATATGAAGAAGTTATCGCGTCATTCCATCCCGTTCAAGATTGAAACGGATTGAACTTCGATGCCACCAAACTAACCGTGAGAAGCGTCGGCTCAAGACATCTCACCCATAGTCCAATTAGTCCAAAAAGGGTAGCCAAGGTCCCACCTAGCACTAAGGAAAAAAAAAATAAAAATCTCAAAATCCACTTCGGTCCGATCGATCGGCCAAAATTTTCTGAACAGGGACCGATCGATCGGCCGAAATTTCTACACAGGGCCCGATCGATCGGTCCAAAAACCCTTACAGTTACTAACAGACCGATCGATCGGTCTGCACGTCCGATCGATCGGTCCTGGGCGCAGTGCAGGTCCGGGACTTGGATTTTTCTCCTTTTTGTTCCTTTCTTTCCAACACTTCAACAACCACATAAAACTATGATCAAGATGACTAAAACACATGATTCCAAGACATTAAATGAGGCTATCAAGATGCATAAATATCATTTATTGCAACCATAAAAAAATCAATAAATGCAATCAATGAAAGCATAAAAATCCATCAATGTTTCACCAAATCATTTGAAACTTAAAAACCTCCAAACATTCACTTGCCTCAAGTCCAAGCTAGCAATAAACAAGCCTCTACTCACTTCTCAAGATCACTTCCAAGCTACAATAAAAAATCCCCAAAAACAACCCTAAAATGGGTCAAACCATGAAATGACAATGAAACCTTTCAAAAATGCAAATGTAGCTTCCCTAAGGCTAGAAGATTAACAATCTAGAAGATGAGAGGGATCACTTACTTGGATGACCTCCAAATGAGAAGAACTAGTTCAAAGAAGGTCTCAAGATGGGGAGATTGCTCCAAGAATAGTATCAAGGTGAAGCTTGCAAGGAGAGGAAGAAGATGATGAGTTCCCTTTTGAGTTTAGTGCAAGATTGGTGAGGATTTGAGATGAAGAAGCAAGAAGAAGGTGAGAAACCAAGAAAACCCTAGACTCCAATGGTTGTGCTGGAAAATGAAAGATGAAGTGAATGGAATGGCTTCTCTTGTTAGCTAAAGAGTTGGGTTGGATTGGGTCCCACAACTAATGAAACTAAATGGGCTGATATCATCTCTCTCGGGTCCTCGGATGAATTCGACGAAGAAGGAAGAAATGTTCGTCGAAATATCTAGTTTCTAAAAAGTGTATGTTTCGCGGGTTTCGAGAATAATGAGTTTTGGGTACAGATTTGGTGTGTAATGACTGTTTTGCCCTCCGGGCTATGAAAATCGGGTTTCGGGGCCTCAAATGAACACGGGATCAACATGAAAGTTGTAAGAATCCACAAGATGAATGCAACGGGCCAAAAACACAATTCACAACAAATCGGGAAAATCCACCAAGCAAAAGCAGAGCCGGAAAGGGGACCCCCAAAGGGCCCCACAACCTACCAAAGCATTCAAAAGCCCTAGACTAGAATCAAAACTATTCCAAACCCAACTTAACCAAAAACACTAATCAAGCTTAGCACTAACACGCAACTTAATTAGCACTAATCGGGTTCACTCGGTTCGGGGTCTTACATTCCTGCTTCAACAGCGGAGGCTAAGTTAGCAAGGGCGTCGGCGTGAGAATTGGATTCTCTGCCTATCTATCTGATCTCGGCTATCTGGAGTTGAGAGAGTAGCTTTTTTGCAAGGGCTAAGTAGGCGGCCATCTTGTCGTCGCGAGCTTGGTAGTCTCCAGTCAACTGGTTCGTCACCAGCTGTGAATCACTGAAGACCACTAGCTGTTGGGCTCCGAGGACTTTGGCGCTGTTTAGTCCTGCTATTAGGGCTTCATACTCAGCTTCATTGTTTGACGCCTTGAAATCTAGGGTCAGGGCCTGCCTGCTCGATGACCAGTCATTCTGGTGACTGGAGGACAACACCAGCGCCAGCTTTCCTAGAAGTTGAGGACCCGTCGACGAAGACTCTCCAGGCCGGGGCAAGGCGTTGATTCTGAGATGAACCATCAGTCTCCGTAAGTGCTTTCTCATGTCCTCTGCCCCCCAGTTTGGTGCTGAGCTGGGTTGGTGCCGAACTTGGAGAGAACTCCACGATAAAATCTGCCAACACTTGGGTTTTAATCGCCGTCCTGGGTTGATATTGAATTTCATACTGACCCAGCTCAATGGCCCATCTAGAAATTCTCCCTGAAAAGTCAACATTTTTTAAAACAGATTTAAGTGGATGTTCCATAACAACCATAATGGTGTGAGTTTGGAAATAATGAGAGAACTTGCACGAGGCACTGACGAGCGCCAACGCGAGCTTTTCCAACTGTAAATATCTGATCTCGGCATCAATGAGGTTTTGTTCGTATAATAAATTGGCTTTTGGAGCTTATCTTCCTCTCTGACGAGGACCGAGTTCACAGCGTGATCCGAGACCACTAAATATAAATACAATATTTCTCCATGTTTTGGAGTTGAGAGTAAGGGGGGTGAAGAGAGATAGGTTTTGAGTGCTTGCAGGGCCTGGTCACACTCTGGAGTCCATTGAAATTTCAATTTTTTTCTAAGAAGTTTAAAGAAGGGCCGGCACTTATCTGAGGATCTGTTGATGAAGCGGTTTAGTGCGGCAGCTCGATCACGGCCTCTGTCTGTGGTACCCCAGCTCTGCGAGCTTTTTGCATCACTGGCTTATGGTTGGGGTTCAAGTTTAACTTGTGGCACATGACCTCGGGGTCGATGCCAGGCATCTCATAGGGCGTCCAGGCGAAGACTTCTCTATTCAGCATCAAGAATTCGACCAGTTCGGACATTTTTGGCTCGGTAAGCTGGCTTCCGAGCAGGAAGAATCTCTCCGCATCATGTGGGTCGATCCTGATCTCGGTCAGATCTTTCACGCTCTTCGTCTTCGGGTCCTGGCCGATCTCGTCTATCTTTTTCTCCACTTCAGCCATGTTGACCTATTTGAGCTCCCGCTCTCCAGGAACCACGACCATCAAACACTGCTTGGCCATCTGCTGGTCTCCTCTGACTGTGACTATCTCTATCTTGCCATTTTTGTCCTCCAGTGGGAACTTTAGCTTTTGGTAGTGAGTGAAGGGGACTGCCTCCATGCTATGGAGCCAAGTCCTGCCCATTATTGCGTTGTAGGGTGATGGCGTATCAACCACCAGGAAGTCTGCCATCATGGATGCTCCTCCGACTTGGACTCTGAGGGTCACCTTCCCCTTAGGGTACACTGGCTTGGCGCTGAAACATACTAAAGGAGTTCGAGCCTCTTGCAGGTCTTTCTCTGTAAGGTCCATCCTCTTGAAGCGATCGAAATAGAGGACCTTGGATGAACTGCCGGGGTCGACGAGGATCTTCTGTACTGTGCAGTTCTTCAGCTTCAGGGTGACAATGAGTGGGTCATTGTGAGAGAGCTTAACCCCTTCCAAATCTCCATCTGAGAACCAAATCTTGGGCCGCTCTCTTCAAGCCCTTTTGGGAGCCGATTCGAACTCGGTCGTCATCACCTGCTTACCATGAGAGGCTTGCCTGGACTCGGCACGAGCTTGGTTACTCCCCTTCGGAGGGGGAGCCAGGTGAATGACATTTATGAGCTTTTCGGACTCATCACTGTCTTGGCATTTTTCTTCTTGGCGCGAAGCTCGGCTGTCATCCTTAGTACTCGCCTTGATATTGTCCTTCAGATGTTCGTCTTGGACGAGCTTTTTTAGGTGCTACCTCAGTATTCTGCATTCTGCATTCTTCGGTCTTGTGTCCGCTCTATTTATGATAAGCGCAGAATCTACTCTGATCACGTGCAGATGAGTCTCCCCTCATGAGCTGCGGCCAGCTGAAGTATGACTTTGACTTGATTTTATTCATAATCTTATGGATAGGCTCTTTGAAGATTGTATTGATAGCTTTGTAGGGGTCGATAGACAGCTTGGGCTTTTTGCTGCCTCCTAAGGCAGATGCTGGGGCCTTCGCCGAGCTGGTGGGCGCCCAGCGTCTGTCCGGCTCCTCTCTCCGAAATGACCCCTTATCCTTCTTCGAAGGTCTGCCATCTCGGTCCCTCTGTCCGACACCAAAGCTTTCCCGAGCTCGGATCTGGTCGTCCTCTTGAGCAATGAAGCGGTTTACTTTGGCCATTAGTGCTGCTATAAATGTCACAGGGTTTCTGGCCAGATCTTTGCGAAGATCATTGTATGGCAGTAGAGCATTTTGGAAGGCAAAGATCTCCACTTAGTCTTTGGAGTTCTCGATCTGGCTGTACACTGTCCAGAATCGCTTGGCGAATTAGGTGATATTCTCCTATCGCTTCATTTTCAAGGCCATTATATCTGCATCCGTATTTGGCATGACTTTGTAGGCTTGTAATTTTTTCATGAAGGAATGCTGGAGCTGTGGCCAACTCGAGATAGATCCCTCTAGGAGTGCGCAGAACCACTTCGGGGGGAGGTCACCCAAGCTGGAGGAAAAAACTCTGCAGTTTAGATGACATTCGTCCCCCCAAACAGACATCCTCTGAGAGAAGTGTCGAAGATGCGCAGCTGGGTCTGAGGTCCCGTCGTAAGTGACGAACCTTGGGACAATGAACTTCCTTTGAAGGGGATAATCTCTAATGTCGCGAGAAAAAGGGGAGTGCCGAGATCAATAGACCACAGACATCTCACTGGTCTCTCCAGCCACCTCCAAATTATGTTGGACCGCCTGCTTAATACGCTTGTCGAGTCACTCTTGGTCGTCGTATCTGGCCTCTGGTATGGTTTCTGACACTCTCCTCAAACGACTGCGACTGGTGCTTGAGCCTTCATCACGAGCTCGATCACGCTTCTTCTAGTTCAAGAGAGTTCTTAAGTCTCTCTCGGGAGGAGCAGTCTGCCTACTATGAGAAACCTTCTCCTCGTCACATCGCCGTGAGTGCTGCCTGGTTGAGCCCGCCGCTCTCTCCTTCAGCTGTTGCTGGAGTTGATAGATCAAAGCGTCTTTCTCTCGGATAGTGGCATTTTGTGCTCGAATCTCCTTAAGGGTAGAATCAAAGTCTTCATCAGGATTATAATCTTCATCATCGTCATCCTCATGATGATCGAATAGAACCGACCTGTCTACTACTGGAGACTCACTCCGTCGAGCTCGACCCAGCAGAGGATCCTCTCTAAGCTGCTGTCGATAGTCTCCTCACCAGAGAGACGCCGTTATTCCTCTTGAGAGTGACTCTGAACGAAGATGGTGCTCCTGGACGTTGATTGGGATGAAATGACGCTCGTCGAAGTCGTCTGCAACGACTTTTGTCCCAAACCTCTTCTTGGCGGGAAGGATGATCGAGGACAGTCCTGCATGGCGTGCTTTGGATGTTCCTCCGCCTTTCGCAACTCTCTTAGTCATAATGTCAAGGAAGACTTTACAACTGAATTCCGACAGACGACGCCAATTGTAAGTGCAGAAAATATAACTCACAAGATTAGAGGTTGCCTTAAAGGACTTATCCAATCGACTGTGGGGAGCTGGCTGCTTCAGGGACCTGAAAGGGGAGAGAAAACAGTCAGAGGACCCTGACTGTGGGCAGCGTATGGCTCTCCAATGCTTAAGTTAGTGCAGGGACTAAGGTTGAGGGAGAAGAGAGGTAGAGCAACGGTTAGGAGAGTGCATGCATGCGTACCTGGTTTGGGGATGGTATTCTCTTTATAGGAGAAAAGTCCTAGACACTTGATAGTGGGCCTAATAATTTGACTGCTAGGGTCTCATTAGCCCATAGAGTAATTAATGAGGATCCATCATAACCCACATTGCATTAAATGATGGTCCGATCAGCTCATATTACATTAAATGATAGTCACATTGGGCCTGATCTTGTTTTGACTTGTTGACGGCAAAGGTCCCATCGGACCCTTTCTTGGGTCCTGTCCTGATATCGCTGCAGCCGCTAGATGCTGCTCTGTCCGGAGTTTGATGAGGATTCTGGACGGCTGGGATGATGTATCTATCCCATCAGCATGTGCCCACATCCTGCCACGTGTCGTAAGGTGGGACATGGCTGTTAGTGCTTGTCCCGGTTAGCAGTCCGTCATCCGACTGTAGCTGAGATGCGTGACTCAGGACGAAGCGGATGGCCGAGATTGTGGCGACCAGTGTTGGTCTCGGCAAGCGCATCAGCGTTCGGGACAAGACGCGGATGGCCGAGATGGAGTATAAGAGCTGGCGTCATTGCTGGGCTTAGCATAACTTGCGCATTGAGAATTGCCCCACACAATTCCCTTTCAAACCAGACATCTCTTTTCTGGTAAATTTCATTCAAAGCCAGGCTCTCCCTCTCCCTCTCTCTCTCTCTCTCTCTCTCTCTCTCTTCCATCGGTGATCTCCATCCAAATGACAGATTTTTATTTCAAATCTTTCAGAATAGGAAAGCTCCTATGTAAAGGCTACCGGAACAAGAAGCTCCTCTGTAAATATTACGGGGATGAGAAGCAGCAATCCTTGCCATTGCCACCGAAACGAGATCGGCATCCACCGTTTGAGTTACGGAGGTCAAGAATTCTAAAAAGCTCTTGGAGGGGCTAGCATTCTAGAATTCCACCTTTTTGGCATTTGAGAATTCTAGCTACTTTAAATATCAGGAAATCCACTAAAAGAAGATTGAATTTCCTAACGGGAATTATTGAATTCAAGTCTGAGTTCCTATTTGAAATGCTTGTTAAGAAACATGCCCTTAGACTTACTTGAGGGGAAAAGATTTTCAGTTTCCTTAAAGTTGTGCTAAATCCATATTTGACAATTGTAAATTTATTAGGATTTGGACGAATGAAAATCTCCATTTGTTAAGATTTTCATATCCGACCACCCCTTATAAGATTTGAAAATCCCCACTGAAGTGGATTTGTACACTAGACCTTATTTTTCTCAGTTATATGCATCGATACACACCAATATTAATTTAAAATGATCAACTGTATAAATCTCCAATGAGGAATCCTTATTCCAATGGTAGTGAAAAATCATTAGATCTATTGATTTTTCACTTGTTACCAAACATGCTCTAAAAGATGCACACTTTCCATAGGGACCTCATCACCTCAGTCTTCGTGACAATAGTAGGGAAGGGTAGTAAGGATAGCAACAGTAGGTTTGGTATGAGCTGGGGTAAATCCAATTCCACCTCATTTTAATTTCATCTCATTCAAACCCGTCTTGCCCTATGAAGGGTCACTAATATATGATACCAAATCCACGTCTTTCAGCCGGTTATGGTCAGGGCAAATTTAGAGGCTAAAAATCCTAAAATATATAAATGCATGTGGCTGAATATGGATTTCTTCACACATGCATTGCCTAACACTACTAACACCTTATGAATTTTATTTATAACTTTAATAAATATATATATATATATATATATTTGGCAACGAAATCAAAACCCGGATAAAACTACTACCGAACTCGCTCTTAATAAGAACGGATTGGGGCGGGTCTCAACTTAAACAGACCCATTGCCATCCCTCGAGAGAGTAGGTAGATTTTGGTGTAAATTAGGGATGAGCACCATATAAAATGTTCCTCTGGTGGGTTTTTAGGAAGGAAAATTCTATATACACCCTGTTTTTTTTTTTCCTTCCCCCGAGCACACCTATCTTTTTAAAAAAATCACTGTTTATAGAGAAACGTGGGCGTGCTAAGAAAAAAAACAGAAAAAATGGATGCATACGGATGCATATAGCATTTCCCTTTTTATAACTCTGAATACCCTATCATCCACTGCCGGCCTGAATAAGGTATTCAAATCAAAGAACGTTTGGTGCTCTGCCTTTCCCTTTCTGCGTGACGGTCCAAATCAGGTGCCCTCCAAGCGCTCTCTTCTCTCTCTTGTCTCAGTTTGTCTCTCAATTTCAAAATCTACGTCTCTCAATCGAACTGTTCTCCTCTCAATCTGAGTATCCCACACTTAATTTCTAAATCTCTCAATATTTCTCTTAATTTCCCTCTCTCGGTCGGACTCTCTCAATCGACCGATCTTCCTCTTGGTCACTTTGTCTCAAACTCTCTCTCTCTCTCTCTCTCTCTCTCTCTCTCTCTCTCTCTCTCTCAATCAGACTCTATCGCTCTCTCTTTTGCTAAAAATGCTGAAGAGAGTCTACAAATCAAACACAACAGAAACAGAAAAAGAAGGAACAAAAAAGAAGAAGATCAAACTAGAGACCAACGAGAGACTATCCCACCTACTGAAACTAGCCATGCAATCTCAAAATCAGAAAAGTTTACAGATTTTACTGTGATGGTATAAGGGTTACGCAGGATTAATTGGAAGATGTACAAATTTCTAGCTTCCACATCACACATTCCAAATGATGATGGCCCTAAGTAACCTTTTCACACTGTAAGCTTTCCAAAACTAGTAATTTGAGGATATGAAAGAAGGTGAGTAGGATTGGATTATACTGGAAGAGAAGAATTTTGACCAAATTATTTTGGTGAATGGGCATTTAATGAAGAGATGGTCAATGAATCAGACGATTGCTTCTCCTTCACGTCAAAAAGTATTTACATCTCTCACTCGTCTCTCTTTCACTCTCTCGTTTTGATGTTATGCGCTTGAAGGTTTAGAATTTAGAGTAGAGCCTTGGACAGTCCAGAAGTCATCTTCTCCCAATGGCCGCCATCTCCATCACCGTTACCACTGATAAATAGGCCGATTCCGCCACGAATCAACCCTCCCAGAACACCCATTTGCCCTTACAGGTATGCGATGACTCGGCTTTTGCTCTGGTCGGGTGTGTTTACTTTGTCTTGGAAAATGGGTTTTTTTGCTTTTCATGGAAGTATGTAAAATCTTCTTTTGCTTTTTCTTTGATTCGATTTGACACAATTACTATGATGTTTTAAGAATTTGGAATGGTATGTGTTTAAATTGGTGAAAGAGATATCTTCAGATTCACCAAATTGGTTGGGAGTGTTTTAGAAACCTTAACTGGGTCTATAAGAATCTAGGGTTTTTTTTTTTTTTTTTTGCATATATGACTTCTCTCTCTCTCTTGTGGCTACAATGATCTAATTAGGGTGAAAGAATAGCGCATCAAAGGATTCTACTGGTATCTTGTTTGGTATGTCAATTATATTCATGGAATGTAATCCTTACATCTTCAGTTCTATTTTCTAGGCAAATGACAAGACTATTGGCAAGATGAAGGAATAACTGAAGAAATGCCTTCATGTTGGCAGGTGTTTAATTCTTTTCATCCATTTGATCTTGTGGCATATAGGTATTTCTATCTCTTCATATATCTCATTTTGCAATGCATGTCCTTGAGAGAAATATTTTGCAATTCATAGAACCACTTGTATGTAAATAGTACATCGGTAAACGCACTGTCCCTGTACCTTATCACAAGGGTGGAAAGAGGTTGCATATTGGTTTTCCGGTAACACTACTTAGCAATTACTGGCAGTACTAGTTGCAGGAATTCACTGAAAATCTAGTTGCAATACCTCAATCTGTTGTGAATCATTTAAACTCTATGAGGGTATGATCCATGTTATTTTTTTTTAAATGGTATTTTTTCAAGTGCTGGTTGTTTTTCAGAGGTTTTTTAAATTTCACTACGCGTTGTCTATAAACTACAATGGTTTGCCAAATGATATTTAAACTTTTATGTGTAGGACTGTAAAATGAAAAAAAGCTTTCCTGCTCTGAAGAAAGTGTGCTTTAGCATAATAGCAAACTGTCTTTATTCTAAATTGTCGTTGATGTTGTTCAATCCATGAGTCATTGCAAAATTGAACAGCACATGTCTGTAATCCGCACTGTTTGAGATTTGAAGAAAAAAAATCGAGCCAAAACGTGTGGAGTCAAAGCCTATAGTAGGCTCCATATCTACAGTGCTTGGGTTTTTCTCCTTACTTCAGAACAAGTTGTGAGTAGTGAGTTTTCACTCCACAAATAATTTATATTTCAAAATAAATCAAAAGAACTTAAATATCTCCACAAATAATTTATATTTCAAAATAAATCAAAAGAACTTAAAAATCTTATTCCTAGAATGCATGCATAGACTCATGAAGTAAAGGTGAGATTCACCTATGATCTCCATAGCATCGTAACACTCACCACCTCTCCTCATTTGCACTCTCACCAGACCCAATTTTACACTCATCTGGTCTGAAAGTACTGTTGGATTTGGCCTTGAAAAGTCCTTTTCTTTTCCCACCCTCAATCTACAGGCCTCGATATCTCCACCATCTGATCTCCAATTAGGCTGATATTTGGACTACCCCCTTTCCACTTTGAAGTGGTAAATTAGAGTCTTCACCACCAAATTCAAAACAGCCGCAACAAGGGGTTGAAGAACCCCAGAGGGCTAACCTTCCAAGCCATGTCCATCAAAGCTACCCAACACATTGCTAAAATTACATAAGTTAATATCTGACTAACCATTCTAAACTAATACGGACCCTTCTCCCATTTGTTTTTTCTTTTTCTTGCGATGTGAAGATTCTGGGGTTTGCATATACCCTTCCCTTTTGATTCCTTTTGTAGACTCTTCCTCCCGATCTTTATCCAAAGACCCTTTCAGAAGCAATCACATATAATCTTTAGATCCTAACGAGACCCCCCACCCACTGGTTTTTTAACATCAGATTCCATATAACTTGGCTCTTCAGTTGCACGCTGATAATAAACCTAATCTTGGCTTCCCCAGTGCTAATCCGACTCGCCGCCCATCTGACATGGGCTTCAGATGGTCCCATGGTCTCAGCTAACTGCTGAACCAACTGTACCCCTTATCACACCAATTACATAATCTGGATTTATAGGACAACCATCATCGCGGACATGAATCATAGGATTTGAAGCATTATTCCCATAAAGAAATTGGTTTACCATGTCAAAATCACATTCTTCTTACTAGCGAAAGGATATCCCAAAATCCTTCCAAATTTTTTTTCCCTTTTCTCTCTCAATTCTACTCACGACAGTCTTCTGCTCCAAAGAATCACGACAGAATTAACTGGAATTACTACCAGATATGAGGAAGTTTCTAATTGATACAACCCTATGCTATTTTCCAATACTTGGGTCACATGTAGGGCCCATCAGCAGTCAATCTCTACCACAGAAAGATAAATTCATCAAATTGTTTAAATTTGAACACTTTGACTCAATTTACATTATCCGTGACCAATATGGTCTTTTATGGTTCTCTGGGTGTTCATCTTTTATCTCGTGACTATGTATTCGCAAATTTGCCAATAATAATAACCTCGAATTACACAAAACTCCCGTGTGAAGCCATGTAACACATGATCAATTGTACATCTTTCTGAATCTGAGGGTATTCTAACCAGCAAATGTTGACATTCATTTTATTCAATTCACAGCAATCCTAGTATCAATCCATTGTCCAACATTCATATTTTTCAATTCGCACCAATCCTAGTATCGATTCTCCAACATTTAAACTCCACACTCAACAATACATGCAATAACTTTTAATCAGTGCTCATGACTTTCGACAATAACAACTTTGTCCCACAACTGTTTATTCTTAAAATTCTTAAAATAAGACCCTTTGATGACCATGAATTCCACAGTCAAAGCCAATTACTCATCGTTACATACATCCAAAATACAAAAAAATAAAAATGATGATTTAACCAGTGATGACATACATTTTTTTAAAACTAGAATAATCTTCGTTGTAGCCAATACTTTCACCAACAACCTTATCACATCAACCATTACCTCTCACGACTATCGACAATTACAACGGCGATTTATTTCTATTTTTCTCTCACTTCTCCATTTAAAAACCCTTCGATGAGCTTGAGTTCCCAGGGACAACCAAAATGACTCATGTCTACTTATATCAAATATGCGAGACACCAACAGCAGTCACTTATTCTCAGAATCTATAATCTCAACTATCAACCATTGGTCAAATACTTTCATGATTACACAAACATGACCCCTAATGATCACTTCACACAAATCATAAACTACGTTTGCAAACTATGATCGAATATTCAAACTTGTCACCGCAATTATTGATGACAAAAGCATACATCCTTGCCAGTCAAGGGGACATCAAACCAACTAAGGATGCAGCGTCTACTTTTCTTAGTTTCAATCCTTGATGACCTAGGCTGAGCCGCAACGGCTTTGTGATATTCCAGTTTTGTAAAACTCTTGCCGTGCAGAATTTCAGCCTGTCATGATATGTGACCTTGATAGAACGAAAAAAAAGAAGAAACAAACGCCGCGCGTCAAAAACACCTTCAACATTTTATGCCTGTGATTTTCATGCACAATGATCCATTCATAAATTTGCCAATAAAAACAAACCACGATGACCTTGAATTCCCGAGTCAACAACTATTACTCACGTTTAGTTACATCATCTATGCAAAATAGTACGTCCTTACGAATCCAAGGGAACTCTAGTCAACTAAGAAGGACTTTCATATTTTTGAAATCACATCAATCTTAGTGTCGAACAATACTCCAACAAGGAAATTCTATGCTCAACAATACGAGAGCAGCAATTAGTGCTCATGACTTTCAACGGCAACAACTGTCCCCTATGATTGTTTATTCTTAAAATTCCTTAAATAATAATCTTGATGTCTATGAATTCCCGAAGTCAACTATAATAGCTGATCATTACATATATCCAATATATAAAAAACATAATGGTCGAACCAATGATGACACATATTTCTTATTCTAAAACAACCATAGTTTCACTCAATACTCTATACAACAACCTTTTCACGACTATCACCAATAACAACAGTGATTTCTAGCAATTGTACATGGACTTACCCAATCAACAACGCTTGATGGCCATGAATCCTCAGGGACAACCAAAATAACTCATGGCCACGTACATCCAAAATTAGATAAAAATATGATGGTTATTGAGTGAAAAGTTGATGAATTATTCAGACTTGTCACCACAATTATCGATGACAAAACTATACATCTTTGTCTATCAAGGTGCATCAAACCAAAACCAACTGAGGATGACGTACACATTTTTCAATCCATTACAGCCTTTGTTTCAATCCCTGACTATGTAACTTCAGCTGTAATGACTTTTTGATATTCCATTGTGATGAAGTGCTAGCCATGCGGAGTTCTTGCTTTTGTCTGGATGATAGATGACCTTGACAGACCCAAAAATAAAATGCAAGTGAACTTCGAGCGCCAACAATACCAGCAACATTTTATTCCCATGACGTTGAACCATAACGATGAATTCGTAAATTCACCAATAACAGCAACAATCAAAGATTACCATGAATTCCCTTGTCTAGCACTATAACTCATGATCATTTAGAACATCGATACAAAGTAGTACAGCTTTACAGATCTGAGGGAATTTTAACCAACAATGGATGACTTTCGTTTCCTTTTTCTTCGGTTCACACCAATCTTATTAGCTATTGATTCTCCAACATGCAAACTCCGCCCTCAACGCTATGTGCAAATTAGTGGCAACGACTTTCGACAAGAACAACTTTCTCCCACCATTGTTTGTTCTTAAAACTCTTTAAATAACGCGATTACCTAACCATGAATTCCAGAGTCAACTCCAATCACTCATCATTACATACATCCCACATTTGAAAAAATACCAATGGTCTAACGAGTGATGACATGCATTTTTTTTTTAAAAATTAGACCGGTCTTTTAGTTACAGTCAATACTCTGACCAACAACATTTTCACATCAACCATTAACTTACGACTATCAACAATTTCAATGATGATTTATTTCTATTTTCCTCTGACCTCTCCATTCAACAACCCTCGATGACATTGAATTTCGAGGGAGGACCGAAATAACTCATGCGTACATCAAATATGTGAAACACCAACAACGGTCACTTATTCTTGGAATCTATAATCTCAACCGTCAGCCCTTGTTAAAATACTTCCATAATCAAGCAATTATAATGCCCAATGATGACTTCACATAAATCATGCTGACAATAATCGAATATTCAGTCTTGTCACCATAATTACCGGTGAAAAAAGTATACATCCCTGCCAATCAACGGGCATCAAACCAACTAAGGATGCCACATCTACTTTTCTTAGTTTCAATCCTTGATGACCTACGCTGAGCTGTATTGGCTTCATGAAATTCCAGTTTTGTAAAACTTTTGCTGTGCGGAATTTCAGCTTTTGTCTATATGATAGATGACCCTGATAGAAGAGAGAGAGAGAGAGATGTCGCGCGTTAAAAATACCTTCAAAGTTTTATGCTTGTCACTTTAATCCACGGCAATGTATTCGTAAATTCGCCAATAAAAAAACCCCATGATGACCCTGAATTCCGGAGTCAACAGCCACTACCATTTATTTACACTATCTATGCAAATCAGTACATCCTTATGAATCCAAGGGAATTCTAATCAACGAAGAACAACTTCCATATTTTTGAAATTGCACCAATTTTAGTGTCAAACATTACTCCAACAAGGAAACTGTTTGCTCAACAATACAAGCAGCAATTAGTGATCATGGCTTTCAACAGCAACAACAGTTCCCTGCGATTGCTTATTCTTAAAATTCCTTAAATAACAACCTTGATGTCCGTGAATTCCCCAAGTCAACTATAATAATTGTTCATTACATATGTCCAATATTTAAAAAATGTAATGGTTGAACCAATGAGGACATGTAATTTTTTATTCTAGAACAACAATAGTTTCAATCAATACTTTCTCACGTCTATCAATAATGACAACAATGATTTATAGCAATTATACTTAGATTTGTCCAATTAACAATGCTCGATGGCCATGAATTTTTAGGGACAACCAAAATAACTTATGGCCACTTAAATCCAAAATTAGAGAAGACAACGATGGTTACTGAATTCAAAGGATGTTGAATTATTTAGACTTGTCACCACAATTATCGCTGACAAAACTATACATCTTTGTCTATCAAGGTGCATCAAACCAACTGAGGATGACATGTGCATTTTTAATCAATTACAACCTTTGTTTCAATCCCTGATGACCTAACCTAAGTCGCAATGGATTTTTTATATTCCATTGTGATGAAGTGCTTGCTGTGTGGAGTTCTTGCTTGTGTCTGGATAATAGATGTGACCTTGACTAACCCAAAACAAAATACAAATGATCTTGGTGATGCCATGTTATATATTTTGGATATATCTTAGGAGCATGGATGAAAATATCGGCCGTTGCACCCGTAGCGGCCGCTATGTCCGCTACGGGGCCGTTACGGGGTGAGAAAAATTTCTTGTTTTCATTTTTTTAAAAATGCATAATAAAACTTATTTCTTTTATTCTTCTCTCCAAATAATATTTTTACACAACTTTTCTACCCTTTTACGTTTAAAAGAACACCAAAAAATACATGATCTTGCCGTCGATACAGAGAGTTCTTCTCAATGATTCTTCTTTAAGTACATCCTATTAGACACCCCCTTTGGTAGATGTATTTTTTTTCTCTAGGTACTCTTTAAGTCTTGACTTCATGACATAGTTTTTTCTTTTATGAGCCTTTCATTAGTTTCTAAGTTAGCATAACTAAGCAACATGAATACATGTGGAAAAAAAATGATCATGACTATTATTTTCTATTTATATTATACAACGATACATGACTTCATATAATAAGGGGACCGCTACACCCCCTTATCTTAGTTACTTTGCAAAAAAAATACATTTTCTCTCATTTTTCAATATTCGAGATTTTCTACAAATTTTTCATATTTTTTTGACCATTTTTCCAAATCACACCCTACGCCGCCAAGGATGAAAATAGCGGTATGCCCGCCGTCAAACCGCTATGAAGCGGGTGATATGTAGCGGCGTAGCGGTGCGATTTGCGATTTGAAAAAATCGCCAAAAAAATCTGAAAAAATTTCAGAAAATCCAGAAAATTGTAAAATGAAAGAAAATGTGGTTCTTTTGCAAAAGTAAGTAAGAAAAGGGGGCGTAGCGGTGCCCTCAATATATGAGGTCCTGTATCGCTGTATAAATAGAAATTAACAGTAATGATTAGTTTTTTCACATGTATTCATGTTTCTTAGTTATGCTAACTTAAAAAGTAATGGAAAGCTCATAAAAAATAAAATAAAAAATAGAACATGAAATAAAGGCATAAGAATTAAGAAGACTTAAGAGTTAGGTCATTACTCATTAGTGAATATTGAACAATCAAATATCAATACTTCAAGATTCAAGGTTCAAATTCAATCAAGTGAATGAACTATGAAGTGATCAACAATCAACATTCAACACCAATTTAGAAATGACAAAGAGAGTAGAGAGTTAGTGAAGGAAATAGGAATACCTTAATCACCACCAAAAGGAATGTCTATCAAGATTCAAGGGGCTATGGTTATCCTCATCCCCATCAGTGTTATCATTTCTATTGGCACCATATTGAATTTGATATTGATGAGCATTGGGATCCACAAATCCAAAGAAGGCAGCCGCACCCGCATCATAGAAACTTGGAGGAGGTGGAGGTGGATATCTACCATATTGCGTTTCACCATAGTCACCATATGAGTAGGACCCTGAAGCTGAAGACTGTTCTTCTCCTTGTTGTACTTGACCATATGGAAAATAGTCAAAATACTGTGAGGGTCCTTGTCCACTGTAACTAGGGTTCCACGAATTAGTCCATGATGCCGCTTGTTGTCCTCCAACATCTCCACCCATATTTCCTTGCTCATTACTACCTCTAGCCTCAGGTGGTGTCGGTGAATCTCTTCGGCGCCGTTGATAACCACAGCTTGGATCAAATCTTCCAGATGGAGGTAACTCCTGTACTTCCTCTATAGGAATGACATCGTCTTCATCATGTTGATAGTATTCACTAGTACCACCTGTCCCACTGTCTCCTCCTCCATCTCCTCCACCATGGCTACTCAAAGAGACTGTGGTGGAATTAGCTTTCTCAGAAGCAGGTTCTTTCCCACTCCTCCTAGTCCTACTGGTACCTTCTCCCTGAGGTGGCTGACCTTTTGCAGGTGCCTCACCCACATCTTCATCTATCAACTCTTCAACTCTTGAACCGTTTCCTGAAACTCCGGATCTGAATCTAGCAGTGGATCCTCTACCTCGGCTAGCCATGGGAGTAAGGGATCGTCATCTCTGAATATGTGATCCAAATTAATAGGACAATAAGGAGGATCATCCCTTACCCTTCTCTCCCTAATTCTGTTTCTCAACTTCAAATTGTAATGACAATATATAAGCTTGTTGAGTTTCTGCATGGTAAGCCGATTCTTGACCTTCGTGTGGATCAAAGAGAAAGTGCTCCAATTTCTTTCACAGTTGGAAGATGTTGTAGTTTGACTAAGGATGCGAACAGTCGCGCTCCTTAGATGTGGAGCACTCTCTCCAAAATTCATCCACTAATCAGCTGAAATGCAAAAAATAAATAAATAAAATTAGATATTTGTAACCCTCAAGTCCTAATCAATTAAGATAAATAAATCAAGATTCAAGACTATTGGGTGGGGTCTTTTGTTCATAGTCATACCAGGTGGCATCCTTCCAATCGATCGTATCACAAGAGGGTCAGCAAAGGTTCCTCTCCTTTGTGTATACATAGATATCTACAATGTGAAAATTAGATATAAGTCCGTAAACCCCTACAGCATGTATGGCAATTAGCACTTGACAGCATAATTAAATTCTCTTAAGTAACCACCCACTCACCTCTTGTATGGCATCAATTTGATCATCTGGATTTAACAATCTTTTCAACACCTCCCGTAATCCTACCCGCAAGTCTGTATCTATTGCTTCGGTGTGTAGTTGGACACTGCGGTAATAGAATTCGGGATTAAAAAAATAACCTACATTATAAATATGTAGAATGTACTGTGAGCAAACAAGATAATAAATACATTAGTTAGTAAAACAAAAGAGTATCAAATTCAAAGATATATATTAATTACCTGCAACATGCAATGGATGGTGCAACTGATTGTTCCAATGGGCATCGATAATCTTTATATATTTCTCGTGATATCTAACATTTTCCATAATGGATTGCTTTGCCCGATCCATTGCTTCATATGTAAAGCCCATTGTCGGCTTGTCATCACCATCTACAAGCCGCAACACTTTAACTAAAGGCTCAAAAACCTTTAATATCTTCCTCACTTTCTTCCAAAATTTATTGTCCCTCATCAGGTTTGGGACTTCAAACTCCGGACCACTAGTTGCATTGCCCCATTTCGAACGAAGCCATTCTTTTGATGCAAACATCTGAATGAGCTCCGTTCTAAACCTTACAAGGCTTTCCATAGCCAGAAAATGGGTTGCAAACCTAGTTAATCCTGGACGCAGTAAGGCATGGTTATTTGTGTATCTTTTCATCAAGCTTAACACACATGAATGATCATATATAAATCTTGTAATTCCTCTACATGCCTTGATCAAAGAAGCCACTTTTGTCTTCCTTCCAATCTCTTCCAAGATGAGATCTATGCAGTGTGCTGCACATGGGGTCCAGAATAAATGGGTCCTCTTATCCATTAACTTCAAACCTTCTGCCTTGAAATTGGCGCCATTATCTGTGACAATCTGTACAATATACTCCTCTCCTACACTCTCTACAACTTTATCCATAAGAGTGTATATATATGTGGCTGTCCGTCTATGTTCAGATGCATCAGTAGACTTCACAAAGATGGTCCCAGCGACTGAATACACCAAAAAGTTTATTAATTGTGTTTGGGTGCCGCTGGTCCACCCGTCACACATGATGGTAACACCATTCTGTTGCCACATGGGCCTAAACTTTTCCACCCAAGCCTTTATTTATGTATATTCTTCTTCAAGATATTTAGTGCCCACATCATATACGGAGGGCGCCTGTATACCCCGCCCAGCTTCGGCGGCAACATCAAGAATAGTATGAAAATATGGAGAATCTATTGCTGTAGGTGGTATGTTCTTGTGAATTAGCCATTTTGCTGTAGCTTTGGCCAATCTATCTCTTGCAGCCTTCATTACCCCTTTCACAACACTAAATATTTTTGGTTGTTTATTTCCCTCTTTTCTATGTGCTAGAGGATCAACAGGGGGAGGAACTGCTCTTCTCGTAGAGATAATTTCTACATCAACATCCCGTTCCCGGGTGCTAAATGCCCTACGCATGGACCCCGCAATGCCCTTACCCCTGCTTGGCACAGAAGCAGATGGGCCCCCTGCATTATAATCTCTGCTTGCAGCAAATGCACGACGTTCATGTTCTTCTTGTTGACTCATCAAAGACTCTCGGCGTGCAATCTCCATCTGTGCATCTTCCTCCTCATCAAAGTATTCATCCCCAAATACTTCATAACGGGCATCATCAACATCTTGCCGCTTCTTTTCTTTTATCTCTACTTTTCTAACTTTGTTTTGGCCAACCAAAGCTTTCATTTGTTCCTTGACTTCCTTTGGTACTTCGGTACAGCCAACAACATTGCCAGAAATGTGGCCCAAGTGGTGCTTGAATCTTGTAATGCCCCCATTGGTTATTTTCCCACAAAACTTGCATTTGATTTTCAACCTATTATTCTCAACTGCCTTACCAAAGCTCCATGCCAGATCAATATCACGAGGCATTTTAACTTATCAATTGGCAAGGACAAATAGACTGAATACCTGGCTTGCTATAAATATGAACAAGTCGTATGTTAAAAAAAAAAAAAGAAGAAGAAACATGTTAGAGGAAACATATATCTAACGCTTAGGAATCATTCTCTTGACATTTAATTGGTATTTCATTACTTAAAGTATCAATTTTTTTCAAAAAATAAATAAATCCGAAAATAAAAAATAGAGAAAAATCAATAAACATTCAAGTAGTGATGGATTGATCTATGGGAAACATAGATCTATCATTTAGAATGCATTTCCAAGTGGTTTCATGGGTTGTCAATGAGTATTCACATTTTTTTTTCAAAACATAAATAAATCCGAAAATAAAAAATAGAGAACAATCAATAAACATTCAAGTAGTGATGGATTGATCTATGGGAAACATAGATCTATCATTTAGAATGCATTTCCAAGTGGTTTCATGGGTTGTCAATGAGTATTCACTTTTTTTTTTTCAAACATAAATAAATCCGAAAATAAAAAATAGAGAACAATCAGTAAACATTCAAGTAGTGATGGATTGATCTATGGGAAACATAGATCTATCATTTAGAATGCATTTCCAAGTGGTTTCATGGGTTGTCAATGACTATTCACATTTTTTTTTTCAAAAAATAAATAAATCCGAAAATAAAAAATAGAGAAAAATCAATAAACATTCAAGTATTGATGGATTGATCTATGGGAAACATAGATCTATCATTTACAAGCAATTTCCAAGTGGTTTCATGGGTTGTCAATGAGTATTCACATTTTTTTTTTAAAAAAGTAAATAAATCCGAAAATAAAAAATAGAGAAAAATCAATAAACATTCAAGTATTGATGGATTGATCTATGGGAGACATAGATCTATCATTTACAAGCAATTTCCAAGTTATTTCATTGGTTGTCAATGAGTATTCACATTTTTTTTTTCAAAAAATAAATAAATCCGAAAAAAAAAAATATAGAAAAATCAATAAACATTCAAGTATTGATGGATTGATCTATGGGAAACATAGATCTATCATTTACAAGCAATTTCCAAGTTGTTTCATTGGTTGTCAATGAGTATTTGCTTCTTTTTTTTTCAAAAAATAAATAAATCCGAAAATAAAAAATAGCAAAAAATTAAAAAAATAAAAATATGTGTGCATCATCAAAGGAAAACATAGATCTAACAATATTACAAGACAAGGAAGAATTTATAGTAGTTAGAGAGATGAATTGATGATCTCAAAAGTCAACTCCAAAAAATCTAAAAGAAAGAACATACCTAGAATCTTGATGAAGAAGGAATGGATTTAATGGAAGCTTGGATCTTGTCTCACTAACTTGTGTTTGATTATTTCCTTGTTTTGATGTTTGTTGTGGTGGATCTTGTGCTCAAATCTTGATTTACAACACTTAAGAGGTTTTTACAACACGAAGAATGAGTGAAAGAGGTGAAAAAGAAAGGGGAAAGTGAAATGGGTCGTCAGGGGGTGTTTTTAAAAAACCCCCCCGCTACGTGGCAGAATGCATGCGTAGCGGCCGATACGGCGCGAATCGCGCTTTTTTCAAAAAAGCGTGGCGGCCCCGATATATCGGCCGCTATGTAGTGATATTTTCATCCATGTACCCCGCTACGTGGTGCGGGCGCTACGTAGCGTTTTGGCGGCGGGTGTAGCTATTTTCACCCTTGCTTAGGAGTTTCATCTTTTGTAGAAATGAATTTAGACGGTGGATGGGCCATCAATTTATCCCATCAGATCATAACCATTAAGAATAGGTAGGAAAGGAGAATGCCATACCAGATAATTGCTTGGAGAGAGTTTAATAGGAAGATAATGATTAATATTTGCCATTTAATTGTTTTGTAAGTGTGAATGTATTGATGAACATTACTCCCATCAATAACATTAAAATGTCATTCATCATCATCATCATCATCATCAAAGCCTTGTCCCAACTATGTTGGCCTATTTATCTAAAAAGTAAAAGACTTGGAGATAAATAAATCACTAGAAAATCCAGTATGCATACCATGTTTACTGATCAAAATATGCGCAGCAAACAGAGGTTTGTAATGCCTTTGCTATAAGTGGAGTTGTACCAAAAGCTCACATTGAAACTATATTCATTAGAATTTAAGAAATCATATGCTGCAAAGAAGAAGATGAAAAATAGTTCAAGACTCAGCATTTCATATATGAGATTTTGAGCTAGCAACAAATCACTGATCATGAACTGGTGTTCACTGACTGGTCAAGTGTACCAGCAAGAATTTCATGGATCTCATTAACAGAATATCCACTCCAGTATCCCCGAAATAGTTTTCTGTTGATACTTGCAGAGTTTGCACGCCATAAATCTGAGCTTTTAACACAAACTATCTCTACATCCAAAAAAAAAAGAAAAAGAAAAAAGAGACACACAAATGGAAGAATGCTATACTGTTATCATATTACTACTAAAATTTCTCTTTAAATGTAAAACCATTTACCTTGCTGCAAGCTAACACTTCCCAGAGTTACAAGAACTGCAAAGCTGAAATTTGAAATGCAGCAAGGTAGAATAACATGGAGGGGGGGATCCAGAGAAGAAAGTTGTATCTACAATATTGGTCAAGCTAGGCTTCCTGTATGTACCCTGAAAAAGACTAATTGAACTGAACATGTGAGTTTAGCAAAAAATATCAAAGTGATGGAGTGTTGTGATCTACAAGTAACCATCTCTCATTATCCAAGGGGTGGAGGGTCGGAGAATTATTTTCCTAGGAAATTTTACCGTCCACTTCCATCCTCTAACAAACCATGGTTCTATTGGCCTGGTTGTCTGCATTAGAATACATAGGAATTGAATACATAGGCATTCATGGTCAAATGAGCTCCACTGATGAATTATCAAAGAGGTGACGTGAATGATATGAGGTCAGGGTTGAAGGGCAATGAAGATGGGACCTTGACTTTCCTCGGACTTTAATTAATAGGATGATGGCTGAGTATTCATTTCTCATCTTCCCTTGTTCACTTTATGTTAGAAGGGGAAGTTATTTGATGGTCAATACTCACCTTGGATCTTCATTTTTAACCAGGGGCAACACTACAATGAGAGGTGTGAAACTCTATAATGGGTTTTATCTATTGAAGATTTCAAAGTGCTAAAAATATAGGTCCTTCCCTTAATGGGTTGACCCCAAATGCTAATAAGATTTGGTCCCCGCATAAGATTGAGTGTATGGCATTCTTAATCATGTGCTCAATCTTTTGGCAGTACCAACCCCTATTGGAGTAAAATGGAGGGAAAAATCACTTAAGGAGAGGTTTATTTTGAGCAGCTTGGGCCTTGGATATTCAATAGGTGGCCCCCACTATGACCCTTCGTGAAAGAGTGAGATAGACACTCAAAAGGTCCCACACTCTTAACTTTGCATTATCATACTGTTTATACATTGAGTTTATATTTTCATGACTTTAAGTGCTAGAAGGAGAAAATAATTATTTTGAGTGGTTTGAATTGATTACAGTGTTCATAATTATTATCATTGTCAAACCCTTGTCCCAACTGTGTTAGTGTTAAAGCAGCATGAATTCTCTCTTTCTCATTAGGATTCGCAGTAGTGAGCACTATTATTTTCCTATTTTTACTGTCCTAACTGAGAAATTATGTCTTATGAAAAATATTGGAATATTTTCTAAATTAATGATTTTTCTTCAGATATTATTAGAAGAATCTGCAAGATTTTTTATTTTATATAGTTAGTTATGAATCAATAAATATAAAATGTTATTGGTCAACCATCACTCTTTATGCAAAAAAAAGAAAAAAAAGAAAAAAAAAAAGAAGTTTGGGCTCCTAAACTCTTTTCAACCACTATGGTATTGAATTCCTATGTAATCAAATTCCAGTGTATTCTATTGGCTATTGTTCTTGAGTCTTGTTTTTATAGTTGAATTTGTTTGATGGTACATATTACTCACATGGCTTAGCCCGATCCAAATCTAGATATTTGACCTGTTGCCACCCCAATACATGGAACATTTTCTTGATGAGGAGACACAGGTATATTAGGATATCAATGAGGACGATGGGGACAGAGTGGAGTGTCTCGAACTAGCCTTGAAGAATTTGGCTAGTCCATTTGAAACTTTTGATTAGATAGATGCTGGATATTTTACTATGGATGATCATTAATTATTAGTCAATGCTTAGTTATCATGCGTATGATGATTGGTTAATTTTTTTTTTCCCTTCTGCTAGTGATTTGATCTATCTCACAAGGCAGGTTGACTTCATTGGTGTTGAGAAAGTCGGAATTTAACAATCTGGATTTCGGGGTGTCTGATTTCTTTGAATTAAACTAGGAGTACAGAATCATTTTTAATCAATGTGGCCTTGCTTACATTTATCTTTATTTTGCTTAAAATGGATTTTAGTTGTTGAGAAGTTTTGCCTTTCTTTTCAAACATGGTGCCGTATTACCATGTGGTTGATGAAACATTACGTTTGAGATTTTGTGGGTATGTTTTTTGGTAGAAAAAACTTCACCCAGCTTGTATGTACATCAATGTGGGAGTGGAAATTCCTTCCGTGACTAACCAATCTGACCTAATCAATCAGGTTTTCAGTTATAATTCCAACCGGATTAATAAATTGGACAGTCCAGGTAGGCTACATGACCTTGCAAACAAAGCCAGCCAATCTGAGCTTGGCTAGGCTTCAGCACGAGCTTAGAAGGCTCATGCTCATCTTGATCTGAAATCAAGTTGTACACGAGTTTGAACTTGTACTGGGCGCAGCTTTAAGTTGTGATGTAGTCTGAAGCACGCAACTGATGCTTTAAGTCGTTGCCTATATAATCTATAAAATTCAGGTGGGCGACGCTACAATGGATCAAACCTAATAGTTTTCACTTTTTTGTATTTTTAACTTGTCGCTACACTTTTAATCAAGCAGAGTGCTTGAGCTAAAGTCAAGCCCATGAACAAAGTTGGGCTTCTATTCACACTCAAGCCTAGCCCATTTGCAATATAAGTAGAGTCAAACAAACAGTGCTTAGTTATAACTATAGCTCCGCTCGTGAGTCCATCTAGTGGGTCAATGTAATTACGTTTTCAATTTGGATCTCATACTACTTTCGTCTCACATTCACCTCTTTGAAATTAGCTGGAACCATGCATCTACTACTTTCTACTAATTTGGTGGCTCATGAACCATGCATCTACTACTCTTCTACTGTGGAATGGTAATCCTAATTGAGAGAATGTTTAACTTATGTGTTTTTATATGTTAATTTGATCAACGGACCTTTTAAGTAGTGTAGATTTTTCCTAACATTGTCATATTGAAATTTCATTTTCTCGATTTATGAAGGTAACCCCAATTTTAAGTATTGCAATTTGTAATTTGTTGAGACCCACATATGTACATACATTAGTAAGCAGTGTACACTTGAGTTTATATATAAACAATGGATACACAATTGTAATTCTAAAAAAAAGATTCTTGTAAATATGAAACAGAAAAGTTAAAAAACTCAGGATATATATATATATGAAAAATATTCAAGTGAGAACTAATTCTCACCATACTTCCGTGAGAACTATTGGTGGGATCCACCTAGCAACCAATCCAAATTGTGTACAAACAGGACCTCTCTTAATACTCACTAATCCCGAGGTTTGACACCCATATAAATGGACTGGATCGTTGGATTGATGATTGAGTTTTTTCTAATATGAAGCCATTAAAACTCGTAGGTGATGGATGAAGGGATTAGAGGCATTGGGGCCAAACTTGATACTTAGGATGGTCCCATATAGATCTTTCCATCCCCTTTGGGATAGGAGGGGATGGGGCCCACAAATGGGCTCCATAAAAAGTTCTCTCTCACGGTGACTATATGAGAACAGTTCTCACTAAAACAAAGTCATATATATAAGGAGATGTTCTTATGAGAGCATCTCTCACCTTATTATGAGAGATAAGGTGGGGGCCCTCACATTTAAGTTGTTAGCATTGGATATGGATGTGAGGGCCCCCACCCTATCTTTCAAGCATCTCTCACCTCTGTATGAGAGATAGCGTGGGGGCCCTCACATTTAGGTTGTTGGCATTAGATATGGATGTGAGGGCATCCACTGTATCTCTCATAGTAAGGTGAGAGATATCTCATATATATATATATACACACACACATAAAAGATGTTGTTCTCACATCCATATCCAATGCCAACAACTTAAATGTGAGTGCCCCCATCCCTATCTCTTAAAGTAAGGTGAGAGATATCTCTCATATATATATCTTTATATGAGAGATATCTCTCACCTTACTTTATATATATATATATTTATAAAGTAAGGTGTGAGATATATATATATATATATATATAAAGAGTAACTTTATATATATATTTGTGTGAGATATATATATATATATATATATATATATAAAGAGTAACTTTATATATATATATTTATAAAGTAACTTTATATATATTTATAAAGTAAGGTGTAACTTTATATATATATATATATATTTATAAAGTAAGGTTTGAGATATAAGGTGTAACTTTATATATATATTTATAAAGTAAGGTGTGAGATATATATATATATATATATAAAGTAAGGTGAGAGATATCTCTTATATAAGGTGAGAGATATCTCTCTTTATATGAGAGATTGTGTGTGGCCCTTACATCCATATCCAATGCCAACAACATGATAGATATCTCTTACCTCATATGAAAGATATGGGTGGGGCCCCTCACATTTAAGTTGTTGGCATTGAATATGGATGTAAGGACCCCACACAATCTCTCATATGAGCATATCCGTATATATATGTATATATATATATATATGCTTTGATAATGTTTGCAGATTACTAACAATGCCCTCACATAGTTGGGACAAGGTTTTGATGATGATTTTATAGACTATAAGAGGAGGACATATCAAAATTGATATGTCCTCTTAGTCTTATGGATAGACAAGTATTTAAGTAAGCTCCATGATCTACACTGCATATACGTAATATGCTTTGATAATGTTTGCAGATTAGTAACAATGTCCTAACATAGTTGGGACAAGGTTTTGATTATATATATATATATATATGTGTGTGTGTGTGTGTGTGTGTGTGTGTGTGTGTGTGTGTTGGGGAGCGGGGGGGGGGGGGGGGGGGGGGGCGCTTTGTTCTAGTGAGAATTGTTCTCATATGGTCATTGTGAAAAAAAAAAAAAAGAAAACCTGCAAAACCATATCATTTTAGCCTTCAATTTAGACGCCTTAAATTTAATGATATTTACGATTAATTCTTTAGAGATTCAATCCAATAATGACTGAACATTCAACTGAGTAAAATTAGGCATGACATGATAGGATTGGGGAAATGGCTACTCTGATGAAAGGTGGGGCCAAGTGGACCCCATAAAGAAGGTTAGTGCACAAATTCCAACATCACCAACCCTCTTGGCGTGGGTACAAATACGACTTTGATTAGTATAAAAATTTAATGATAAATAAAGAAATACTACATATTTTCTGATACAATAAAGATTTTGACAGATTCCAGACTCTTTTTGAGTCACTCACGCCCTTGGAAAAATCCAATCCAAATTTTAAAACCCCCTTGTTCCTGCCCATCTCCGAAAATACTAAATACTCAACCCCACTCCATTTAGAAAATCCACCCGGCAACCAAAATCTCCTTGCATTCAGTAGTGAAGCATCTATCTTTCAAAAAAAGGCATCTTTCATTTATCCCCAAATCCCGTTTGAATCGACCTCTTCACTATCGCCCCTCTCCATTCGCAGCCCTATAAAGTACATAGACCGAGCCAAAAAAAAAAGAAACACACTAAGGGAGAGAGAGTGAGAGAGCACGCACGCACCACACAGAGAAGACAATGGAACACCTAAAACCAAGCTCTGCAAATTCAGCTCCTCTAACACCCATCGGCTTCTTAGACCGAACCGCAACCGTCTATGGTGACTGCCCTTCCATCATCTACAACGACACCATCTACACCTGGTCCCAGACACGCAATCGCTGCATCAGGCTAGCCTCTGCCCTCTCTTCAATAGGCATCTCATCAGGCGATGTGGTACTACACAGTACACTACATATCTCACACACACCACTTCTCTTTACTTTTCTATCTGATCTTAAACTGATTCTCCTCCTCTATTAAAATTTACAAATCTAATCTTATATGTATACAATTATCACTCTATCCATCAGGTCTCTGTGGTCGCTCCCAACATCCCAGCCATGTACGAGATGCACTTTGGCATCCCCATGTGCGGTGCCATCCTCAACACCATCAATATCCGTCTCAATTCACGCACCATATCCATCCTCCTCCACCACAGCGAATCGAAACTTGTCTTCGTCGACATACAATCTCGACCGCTCATCGAGCAGGCCATCAAGTCCTTGACCAACCCACCTCGTTTGATCATCATCGAAGATGAGTACGAAAACGGTGGCCGTGTTGAAGGAGATAATTACGGTGGACTCACATACGAGAGGATGATTGAGAAGGGCGATCCTGGGTTCGAGTGGGTTCGACCCAAGAGCGAGTGGTCGCCCATGATCCTCAACTACACGTCCGGAACGACCTCCGCTCCCAAAGGTGTGGTCCACTCCCACCGTGGGATCTTCGTCATCACTGTTGATTCGTTGATCGATTGGATGGGCACCAAGCAGCCAGTCTATTTGTGGACCCTACCCATGTTCCATGCCAACGGCTGGAGCTTCCCGTGGGGGGTTGCAGCCATGGGCGGAACCAATGTCTGTTTGAGAAAATTCGACGCAGGAATCGTCTACGGCGCCATCCACAGACACCGAGTCACCCATCTCTGCGGCGCGCCCGTCGTCCTCAACATGCTCGCCAACGCTCCGGACTCCGATCGGAAGCCGCTTCCAAACCCAGTCCAGATCCTCACGGCAGGGGCTCCGCCTCCCGCCGCAGTCCTCTTCCGTACGGAGGCGCTCGGATTCTCCGTCAGCCACGGGTACGGCCTGACGGAGACGGCAGGGGTGGTGGTCTCCTGCGCCTGGAAGGGTCAATGGAATAGGCTGCCGGCGACGGAGCAGGCGCGGCTGAAGGCGAGACAAGGGGTTCGAACCCTCTGCATGACGGAGGTCGATGTCGTTGACGAGAAGACCGGAAAAGGCGTCAAACGAGACGGATCGACGCTCGGAGAAATCGTCTTAAGGGGCGGAGTGATCTTGTTAGGGTACCTGAAAGACACCAAGGGGACTGCAAACAGCCTAAAAAACGGGTGGTTTTACACGGGAGATGTTGGGGTGATGCACCCAGATGGGTATCTGGAGATTAGGGACCGATCCAAGGACGTGATTATAAGCGGAGGAGAGAATCTGAGCAGCGTGGAGGTCGAATCGGTGTTGTATTTGCACCCCGAAATCAACGAAGGGGCTGTGGTTGCGAGGCCTGATGAGTTCTGGGGGGAGACGCCTTGTGCATTCGTGAGCTTGAAGGAGGAGTACAAGGAGAAGAAGTCGTCTGAGAAGGAGATCATAGCTTTCTGTAGAGAGAGACTGCCTCATTACATGGTGCCCAAGACTGTTGTTACTGTTGCAGAATTGCCCAAGACTTCGACTGGTAAGATTCAGAAGTCTCTGCTCAGAGACATGGCCAAGGGGTTGGGGCCTCTCCCTAAGGCTA
This sequence comes from Cinnamomum chago, assembly GCA_038049695.1. NCBI lineage: Eukaryota > Viridiplantae > Streptophyta > Magnoliopsida > Laurales > Lauraceae > Cinnamomum > Cinnamomum chago. The sequence continues at coordinate 6,933,294 of CP142453.1, read as the reverse complement.
GTCGGTTGTAGGTTGGCAACTCACCTGGTTTATTTTTTCTCAATTGCCCTGTCGGTTATTGGGGATAGTTTGAAAGGTCGACTCGGGTGAGTGATAACGACTATAAAGTTTATGGATATGCCATTGTTGTAGACTGATGTGGTCTACTCGTCTGTTTCTGGATCTTTTATTTTAGTAAAAATTATTATATTGTTATTCCTTTAGATTCTAACTTCTAGAATCTAACTTTGCGGGACATGTCAACGAATGGAGTACTGATATACTTTTGTCGGGTCCGGGGAGTCTCCACCCGGTATCTCCCATGGTTTGTGGGAGAACATGATTTTCATTTGAGTGGGGCGGACAATGGTGAAACCGAAAAAGATAAAGTAAATTACATTTTTAAGTTTTTGTTCTCTAGTTATAGCTCAGCTTGTTGGGAATATGAGTACCGATTTTGGAACTCTTTTTTGATTTTTTTTCTCACTTCATTTCCAATCTACAAGCTGTTTTTTCTTGTAGTTTTTTTTCCCATTTCAATGCAATGGAATTGCGAACAATTCCTAGTCGAGCCGAGAATAAAAAAAATACAATGGATCTGCGTTTCAATTTATTGCATATATGTAATTTCATCCCTTTGTTTGAAAGGTTCCAATGTAGAGAATCACATGGCTACACTTGATTCAACAGATGAATATTGAAGTATGATCGTTAGGCTTTGTCCATATGCTTTTGAAATACAAAGGGGATGTTTCGATCAATGTTATTACGATTATCAATTTTGCTCATACTACTTTCGTTTCACATTCACCTCTTTGAAATTTGGTGGTACCATGCATCCACTACTTTCTATTAATTTGGTGGCTCATGAGTCACGAAACATGCCTAACAAATCCCACTTGCTCTTATACTGTGGAATGGTAATCCTAAATGAGAGAATGTTTGAGTTATGTGTTTTTATATGTTAATTTGATCAACGGACCTTTTAAGTTGTGTAGATTTTTCCTAGCATTGTCATGTTGAAATTTCATTTTTTTCAATTTATGAAGGTAACCCCAATTTTGAGTATTGGGATTTGTGATTTAATGAGACCCACATATGTACACACATTAGTGAGTAGTGTATGCTTGAATTTGTATATAAACAATGGATACACAAGTGTAATTCTAATAAAAGATTCTTCGTAGCTATGAAAAAGAAAATTTATAAAATTCATTGCATATATATAAATCATAATCATCAAAGCCTTGTCCCAACTATATTAGGACGTTGTCACAAATCTGCAAATATTATAAGAGCATATTGCTTATATGCAGTGCACATCATGGAGCTTATTTAAATGCATGTCTATCCATAAGAGGAGGACAGATCAAAAGGTCTCTTATAAAAAGTAAAAAGAATTTTTTTTTTGCAAAACCATATTATTTTAGCCCTCAATTCAATGGCCTTCAATTTAATGATATTTACGGCTAATTCTTTAGAGATTCAATCCAACAACGACATAATGTTCAGCTTAGTGTAAAATTAGGCCTACTGCCCAATCATGACATGATAGGATTACGGAAAGGGCTACATTGATCAAAGGTGGGGCCAAGTGACCCCATAAAGACAGTAGGTGAACAAATTCCAACATGACCAAACCTCTGGTGGGGTGGGTATGAATACGACTTTGATTAGTATAAAAATGAGGATTTTACGGGAAAGATCCCGAAATTTGGCTATACCTCGCAAAAGGTCCTCATAGATTGTGCAACACTAACTTGGTCTTCCGCCACTTTTTTTTTCCTTGTACTTTTTTCTGAGCAACGATAGAATCGCTAAAAAACATTTGCGTCGCTCCTCACATCTTCTTCTTAATCTCCTTCCTATTTCTAGATAGCCCCCACTCCATTTCTCTCCCAACCCTACAAGTTTTCCACTGTTCATATAGGTGGAAAAGCTGTGAATACAAGTTTAAAAAGTATATAGAAGGAAAAGCTACCAATACAAGTTTTTCACTATTCATATTGGCAGAAAAGCTGCGTTCCCGTATTCATTTTGTCGATCGAACAACCTCTCTCTCTCTCTCTCTCTCTCTCTCATTTTCTCATGGATGGGTTTGTTCTTGGGTTGATGGTAAGTTCTACATGGAAATGTACGAGCATAAGATTGTTATTGGAACCACTATTTCATTTTATGTTTGCCATTTTTTTCTTTCCCGTCTCATTCACTTTTCAAGATAAATCTTGAGAATATGAAAACAAGAAAGAAAGAAACTATATTTCGGTCAGTAGTAGTCTTTTTTTATAAAATATGTGATACTGTATTTTCAAGATGATTGAGAGAAAATGGAGATGAGGAGATAGAGAAATATATGGGAGAAGTGGAAAAAATAAGAGGAAGAAAAAACAAAGGGAGTTCTATGTTTAAAAAAAATCATGTAGCGTCGCTCATATCATACACGAGTGATGCTAGTGTCCTACCCTTCAGCATTAAAAAAAAAAAACCGGAAGAAACGGATCTTGTTTGTGCTATAAAATCTGCGGGACCCTTCGTGAGAAATGGCTAAATTCTAAGATTTTTCTCGTAAAATCCTCTAAAGAAATTTAACAGTAAAAAAAAGAAATACTACATATTTTCTGGGGCAGTACAGATTATGACAGATTCCAGATGCATTTCATTTTGGATATGTCTTAGGAGTTTCTTCTTTGGTAGAAATGAATTGAGATGGTGGATGGGCCATTTATTTATCCCATCAGATCATAACCATTAAGAATACGTGGGAATTGAGAATGCCATAGCAAATAATTGCTTGGAGAGAGTTTAATAATTAAGATAATGATTAATATTTGCCATTAAAGTGTTTTGTAAGTGTGAATCTATTGATGAACATTACTCCCATCAATAACATTAAAATGTTGTTTATCATCATCATCATCAAAGCCTTGTCCCAACTATATTGGGGTCGGCTACACGAATTATGATTCTCCATTATTATTTATCTAAAAAGTAAACGACATGAAAATAAATAAATCACTAGAAAACCCAGTACACATACCATGTTTCATGATCAAAATAAGAGCAGCAAAAAAAGGTTTGTAATGCCTCCGCTATAAGTGGAGTTGTACCAAAAGCTCACATTGAAATTCAAGAAATCATATGCTGCAAAGAAGAAGATGAAAAATAGCTCAAGACTCGGCATTTCATACATGAGATTTTGAGCTAGCAACAAAGCATTGATCATGAACTGGTGTTTACTAACTGGTCAAGCGTACCACCAAGAATTTCATGTATCTCATTAACTGAATATCCACTCCAGTATCCTCGAAATAGTTCTGTGTTGATGCTTGCAGAGTTTACACGCCATAAATCTGAGCTTCTAACACAAGCTATCTCTACATCCAAAAGAAAGAAAAGAGAAACAAATGGAAGAATGATATACTGTTATCATACTATTACTTAGAATTTCTCTTAAATATAAAACCATTTACCTTGCTGCAAGCTAACACTTCCCAGAGTTGCAGGTACTGCAAAGCTGAAATTTTAAATGCAGCAAGGTAGAATAACAAGGGAGGGGGGGGGGGGGGGGGGGGGAAATTTTAAATGCAGCAAGGTAGAATAACGGGGGGGGGTTGGGAATCGAGAGAAGACAGTTGGATCTACAATATTGGTCAAACTAGGCTTCCTCTATGTACCCTGAAAAAGACTAATTGAACTGAACATTTGAGTTTAGCAAAAATTATCAAAGTGATGGAGTGTTGTGACCTACAAGTAACCATTTCTCATTATCCAAGGGGTGGAAGGTCGGAGAATTATTTTACCGTCCACTTTCATCCTCTAACCAACCATGGCTCTATTGGCTTGGTTGTTTGCATAATTGAATACATAGGCATTCATGGTCAAATGAACTCTACTGATGGATTATCAAAGAGGTGATGTGAATGATAGGAGGTCAGGGGCGAAGGACAATGAAGATGGGACCTTGACTTTCCTAGGATTTCAATTAATAGGATGATGGCTGTGTATTCATTTCTCATCTCCCCTTGTTCACTTTCCGTTGAAGGGGAAAGTTATTTGATGGTCAATACTCACCTTGGATCTTCATTTTTAACCAAGGGCAACACTACAATGAGAGGTGTGAACTCTATAATGGGTTTTATCTATTGAAGATTTCTAAGTGCTAAAAATATTGGTCCTCCCCTTAAAAGGTTGGCCCCAAATGATTAAGATTTGGTACGGCATTCTTAATCATATGCTTAATATTTAGTGGTACCAACTCCCATTGGAGTAAAGTGGAGGGAAAAGTCACTTAAGGAGAACTTGTTTATTTTGAGCAACTTGATATTCAATAGGTGGCCCCCACTATGAAGTTCTACACCCTTCATGAAAGAGTGAGTGAGACACACAGAAGGATTTAAACCCTTGCGCAAGCAAGCCTTCAAGAGGATCTTGATTCAAATTTTATCTCATTTATTTTGTTGTCACATCTCTTGACGAAGGAAATAAAGTTCATCCTCATCCCAATTTAATGGCTCTGTGAGCTAAATGGTTGCAAAAGGAAAGTATTCAAAATATGCAAATGAAGTTAATTTTTAAAAGGGAGTTTTACCAAAAGCATCATCAAATATTCCTATAACTCTAAAAACATCATCAATTATATATAATGCTTAAAAGCATCTTATACAGTACACTTTGTATTTTTTAAATCAAATTGTCCTTCACTTTTTCTCTTGCGAGTTAGAGACATAACACTCACAAGTTCAGAATTTTGTGTATTAATTTGTTCAACATGACGCATGATGTCAAGAAGTATTAACAGGATTAAGTCAGGCGCTAATAAATAAGCCCTCATCCCCACGTTAAAATAATGAGGAAAGTGACATTATGGCAATCGTCAGCTCCTTCAAATGAAAATCTTGCACTGATTAAGAGTAAAATAGATGATCAACTAATGACGTCATTTTTAGGAATCAATGTATATTAATTATCACATCGGTAGTAAATAAAGCAATTCATCAGAATGTTCCGACTAGTACTTTGAACTCCATTACCAATCTACTCAATTTGTGGAAAGAAAAAAAGAGAAACATTTTAGAGCATTCCGAAATACTCTCAGATATGATATTATGATATGATATGTTATGTTGCTCTTGTGTACTGATTTGGAGCTTAAAAGGACAGTAAAACCAAATCTGAATCTACACTAACAAATGTCTGTCATTTTCAATAGCCAGCATATAATAAAAAGTAGAGAAATAATATCCCTTTGGGACCACTTTGATGTTGACTTATACTTTTTTCAATTCATTGACCATAACTTATACAATTTTTTTTTCATTTGGGTCTCTCATTTTTGTTTTATTTCTTGGTACGTATGTGCATAAAATGAACGTGGGTTTCTAATTTGGATACCCACTTTAAGTATGCAGTTATAATATATTAAGCCAAGAGGTTTTTTACTTTAATTTTGACCGGTAGTTATGATTTTGATAATTAGTTATTCTTTTTAGTTTCTCTCCACTTATTTCATATAAACTAATTATATCTTTTTACCGAAAACCACATCTACTACCCACTTCTCAAACTTTCACTTTTTCATTTCTACAACTCTCTTTCTACCCAAACCCTACCATTTCCTTTCTCTTCCACTCCTCCTCTTTTATTTCTATGTGATTAGCTCTTTCTAAAATTTATGGATATTTTTTTCATACATGAATATTTAAGTTGCAGTGTTGGCCATACTTGTGCTAAGCACGGGTTATAGTGCTAGTTGTAGATAATGGAAGTGAGTTTTGTAATTCTTTTTACTGCATAAAGTTTGGGAATGTAGAGAAAGCAGCCAGAGAGAGAGAGAGAGAGAGAGAGTCTATTTTATTTTGATCAGCAAATGGAAGTGTGATTGGGTGTTTTATTTTGTTTGAAAGCAATGGATTTATTTTGTTTGAATGAAATGGAATTTTTTTTTGAAAGGTTTGCTTTTGGTGTTTTTTGTGTTTGGATTAAATTCCAAAGTCTTTGTTCCTAAGTTGTAGCTCGGCTTGTTAGCGACATAAGTGTGTGAGTGGAGTGCGTGAGTTTGAATCTCCTATGGAGCTAAACAAAAACTAAAAAAAAAAAGAATTCCAAAGTCTTTTTTGGAATTTTTTTTCACTTGAATTCCAATTGACAAGCTGTTTTTTCTTAGTTTTTCCCCCGTTTCAATGCAAATGTATATGCGAACAATTCTTAGCTGTGCCGAGTATAAAAAAAATGCAATGGATGTCCGTTTCAATTTATTGCGTTTATTTCATTTCATCCGTTTGTTTGAAAGGTTCCAATGCGGAAAATCACATGGCTACACTTCATTGAACAGATGAATAAGTTTGAAATCCAAAACTTCCATAAAGTAGTGAGCCGTGGAAATTGAAGTATGATCGTTAGATTTTGTCCATATGCTTTTGATATATGAAGGGGATGTTTGGGTTAATGTAATTACGTTTTCAATTTGGCTCTCATACTACTTTCGTTTCACATTCACCTCTTTGAAATTAGCTGGAACCATGCATCTACTACTTTCTACTAATTTGGTGGCTCATGAACCATGCATCTACTACTCTTCTACTGTGGAATGGTAATCCTAATTGAGAGAATGTTTGAGTTATGTGTTTTTATATGTTAATTTGATCAACGGACCTTTTAAGTAGTGTAGATTTTTCGTAACCTTGTCATATTGAAATTTCATTTTCTCGATTTATGAAGGTAACCCCAATTTTAAGTATTGCAATTTATAATTTGATGAGACCACATATGTACATACGTTAGTGAGCAGTGTACACTTGAGTTTATATATGAACAATGGATACACAATTGTAATTCTAAAAAAAGATTCTTGTAAATATGAAACAGAAAAGTTAAAAAATTCAAGATATATATATATATGTGAAAAATATTCAAGTGATAATTAGTTCTCACCATACTTCGGTGAGAACTATTGGTGGGACCCACCTAGCAACCAATCCAAACTGTGCACAAATAGGACCTCACTAATCTTGAAGTTTGACACCCATACAAATGGACTAGACTGTTGGATGGAGGATTGAGTTTTTTTTTCTAATATGAAGCCATTAAACTTGTGGGTCATAGATGAAGGGGTTAGATGAATATGATTGTGGCCGAACTTGATACTTGGGGTAGTCTCAGATAGATTTTTCCATCCCCATGGGATGGGGCCCACAAATGAGCTCCATAAAAAGTTCTCTCTCATGGTGACTATAGGAGAACAGTTCTCACTAAAACAAAGCCATATATATATATATAAGGAGATGCTCCTTTGCGAACATCTCTCACCTTATTATAAGAGATAGGGTGGGGAGCCTCACATTTAAGTTGTTAGCATTGGATATGGATGTGAGGGCTCTACCATATCTCTCATTTAAGGTGAGAGATATCTCTCATAAGAGTATCTCTCACCTTATTATGAGAGATAAGGTAGGGGCCTCACAGTTAAGTTGTTAGTATTGGATATGGATGTGATGACTTTTACCTTATTTCTCATAAGAATATCTCACATATATATATGGGGACATTCATGTGCACCCATCCCTCACCATAAGGTGAGGGAACTTTCCCTTTTTGCACAAGAATATTCATTTTATGCATATAACCATATATGATTTTTCTTGTTTTACACATGAAAATTTCCAATTATAGAAGTGTCCCTATGGTGAGGGACGGATGCATATGAATATTCATAAAATTATCATCAAAACTTTGTCTCAACTATGTTCGGACATTGTTTCTAATCTGCAAACATTATCAAACAATATTGCTTATATGCAATGTAGCTCATGGAGCTTACTTAAATGCATGTCTATCCGTAAGACTATAAGAGGATGTGAGGGCCCCACTGTATCTCTCATTTAAGGTAGGAGATATCTCTCATAGGAGTATCTCCCATATATATATATATATATATATATAGGAATTCTCAAAAATTAAAAAGGGGGAGTTTTTGCCTCTTTTGACTTGTCCAATGAAATTTTACCACCTCACATAGAAAATATAGAAAAAAATGAGATTTTTGAATATTTAAATTTCTTATCCGTATTTAACATGATGATGACACGTGTCATAGTTTTATAGGCTTAAAAAAGGGGCGTTTTTTTGAAAAGCGCCCGGGGAGTGTTGTAGCGCTCCTCATATATATATGGGAGATGAGATGCTACTATAAGAGATATCTCTCACCTTAGAGATGTCAAATGGGCCGGGCCGGCCCGGTTCGGCCCGGCCCAGCACGCTAGTCAACGAGCCGTGGCACGGCACGGCCCGGTCAACGGCCCGGCCCACAAGGCACGGCCCGAGACACGGGCCGTGCTGGGCCAAGGTCCCTGGGCCCGTTGGCCCGCCAGGCCCGGGCCCGCCAGGCACGCCAGCCCACTGGGCTAGGAGCTCCAGCCCGCTGGGCACGCTGGGATCAGCCCGCTGGGCACGCCAGGCTCGAAGCCCGCCAGCCAGCCCAACAGAAAAAATAAAAATAAAAAGAAAGAAAGGAAGAAAGAAAGAAAAAAAATAAAGAAAGAAAGAAAGAAAAAAAAAACAAAGAATGAAAGAATGAAAGCAAGAAAAAAGAAAGAAAGAAAGAAAAAAAACAAAGAAAGAATGAAAGAAAGAAAGAGAAAAAAACAAAGAAAGAAAGAAAGAAAGAATGAAAGAAAGAAAAAAAAAAGAATGAAAGAAAGAATGAAAGAAAGAAAAAAAAAACAAAGAAAGAAAGAATGAAAGAAAGAAAAAAAAAACAAAGAAAGAAAGAAAGAAAGAAAGAAAAAAAAAAGAAAGAAAGAAAGAATGAAAGAAAGAAAGAAAAAAAACAAAGAAAGAAAGAAAGAAAAAAAAAACAAAGAAAGAAAGAAAGAAAGAATGAAAGAAAGAAAAGAAAGAAAGAAAGAAAGAAAGAATGAATGAATGAATGAATGAAAGAAAGAAAAAAAAAAAAAAAAAAAAAAAACAGCCCAGCCCAGTAGGCCCGCCTGGGCCGGCCCGGTCCAGGGGCGGGCCGTGCCGTGCCAGGGGTTTTCCCTGGCAGGCCGTGCCGGCCCGGCCCGCTAGCTGGGGCGGGCCGTGCCAGCCCGGCCCGTGGCACGGGTGGGCCGGAGTTGGGGGCCGGCACGGCCCGTTTGACATCTCTATCTCATCTCTATCTCTATCTCACCTTATATATATATATAAATAAATATATAGAACTAGTTCTCACCTATTATATTAGAACTTTTTTGCGGGCCCCAACTAACAACCCATCTAAACCTATCAACCATTAGGGAACCCCTGATAGTCACTAATCCCAAGGATTGGCACATATTCGAATGGAGTGAATCATTTGATCGAGGGTTGAATATTCTTTTGAATATGAAGTCATTAAACTTGTGGGCCACAAATGAAGAGGTTAGGGGCATGAGTTTGGGGTCAAACTTGATACTTGGAGTGGTCTCACATAAATCTTTCCATCCTCTTGGTCCCATCCCTAAATGGGGCCCACAATTGGGCCCCTCAAAAAAGTTCTCACATAATATGTAAGAACAGTATTACTTTGTTTTAATGAGAACTGTCCTCATATGGTCATCGTGAAAGAAAAAAAAAAACTGCAAAACCATATCATTTTAGCCCTCAATTTAGCAGCCTTAAATTTAATGATATTTATGATGAATTCTGGGCCCGTTTAGCAATTAACTAGTAAAGCATAGTTAAGTATAGTGAGATACCATACGGTGATGCCCTGGAAAAGTTAGTGGCCGTGCACAGTGCACCTCACCCCGTTTGGCAAGTCTAGTAAAGTGGACAGAAAGATGACTCTACTGTATTTGGTTTATAACTCCATGGAAAGCCAGGATGCAATCAGTACGGCCGCATGGTCCTCTACACAAGCGCATGTCAGCAGCGTCCGAAGGAACCAATTGAGCCATAGTCCAGACCCAACAGTTTCTTACTTGAGCCAAAGATGAAGTGGGCCACAGTCGAGGTATGTGGGAGTCTAGTAGGACAGAACAAAGATGAAGCGTTGGGTTTATGTGGAAACCACGCTAGGAATACATGGAGGATAGTCAACAACAAGGTCGGGGCGTCAAAAAAAAAAAAAAAAACAGCACATCCCTTGAGTGCAGTAGCAACAACCCTCTTTCAGCGGTAAAGCAAAGATCCCCTTTCAGCTAGAGTCTTCTCTCTTCTCAGACGATGAAACAACTTATTCATCATCAACTGCTCTGCTACCTTTTTATAGAGGGATTCTGTGAATGTGGACAGGTAGAGTAATTGCACCAAGATCTCGGCCAGATTTGTTCAGCATGTTCTGACTCCGTATGTTGAACCACCATCTTTTCTGCGAATCAAACTGTAGTTATTACGAGACAGAACTAAAAGAATACTAGAATACGTTCGAGTTGCCGGACGCGCGCAGACTTAAATTCTTCCCCGGGTAAGATCAAGGACGAAGCTATAATAGGTGTCCCAGAATAAATATTTCTGATGGTGATGTCCTCTCAACCTTATGCCCCAAATCTAATGAAATCCCTCTACCTTTTTTTCCTCCATCATCCCTAGCACATTTACTCGTTGCGGAGACTAATGGTTGCCTACGAACGCATCTATGACAACAAGATGTCAGGGATCTGGTCTCTCATTAGGGAGAAGAGATGAACTGATGAAGAGATGGTGCGAAGAAGTTATGATCCATGCTCCGTTTGGTAGAGAAGTAGGTCGTCGTAGTTATAGGTAAGGCTATCAATCGGGTCGTGTTAACGAATTCGGGTTGCGGGTCAAACAAATTCGTTCGGGTTAGAATCACCTCAATCCGAACACGACCCATTAAGAAAATGGGTCAAAAAACCCTTTTGTTTATTTAACGGGTCATACGACACGACCCGCTAACCTGTTAATTTTGGAAAAAAAATATTCATTAATCACTTTGTCCTCTGTAAATTTACCAGAAGACCCCTCATACGGTCAAACCTTGTTATAATTTAAATAAGTACATCTTCTAAATAATTGTAGTATCTCTTTTCTAAATCATGGAGTCATACTTTATGTTTTGAGGCTAGGCCCATTTTCTAAGTTTCTGTTGTAACTCTTCTGATTAAGTGCATCTTCCACTGAACAAAAGTTACGTCACCCACACTTTGATTTTTTGCATGGTAATGTGATGCACACTTGGCAGCATGACTATTTGGCGGGTTGTATCGGGTCGTAATGGGTTACCGGGTTTATTCGTTAATGACCCATTAATTTAACGGGTCCGACCCATTAAGGACCTGAACCCATTAAGGGGTCACTCAAACCCGTTAATATCGTGTGGGTTCGTGTCGTGTTAACGGGTTGTGTGACATTTTGACAGCCCTAGTTATAGGCTTGTATATGGAATGGTGGAGCTTTCTTCTTGCGAAGTTATGGTTTAGTCCCCGTTTGGTGGAGAGGAATGAAGGTGAAGTAATGGTGCTCACTGCCTTTTGCCTTTCTGTAGCCACCTAGCTCAACGGGGGCATGTCCTCTCAATCCTATGCCCAAAATCGCTTACAATCTGCAAATCCACCCCCTATTAAGAACCACTTGGTCTTATTTCGTTGTTATGACGAATGGCTACTAGAGGATCTATAATGGGAAGTTACAAGGTCTAGGGATTCGCCATGGAAAGCCAGGATGATCCGATGGAGAGATAGTTGGGGGAAGTAATGTTCAAGAGGGTTAGATGGAGAAGTAGGTCTTGATAGTTATGACTCTGTATAGCGTTTGAAGGAGAGATGGTGATGCGAATTTGAATCGGTTCACAGCAGATGGGGAGAAATCATAGTGAAGAGGATATGGAAACCCATGGGAAACTTCCTCTCGTATTCCCAGTGCTTGTAATTTTACTGGAAACTTTCTCTCTTCTTCCAAGTATATGTAATTTTACTCTGGGTTTCGTACAAAGCTAAGTGGAAATACACCCAAACGTGGCATGGTGAAAATTCAGACAGTTGGAACTGCAATATACTTGACTTGACTTTACAAGTAAAATTAGCAAGAGGGAGAGATTCAATCCAATAATGACTGAATGTTCATCCGAGAGTAAAATTAGGCATGACATGATAGGATTGGGGAAATGGCTACTCTGATGAAAGGTGGGGCCAAATGGACCCCATAAAGAAGCTTCGTGCACAAATTCCAACATCACCAACCCTATTGGGGTGGGTACGAATACGACTTTGATTAGTATAAAAATTTAACAATAAATAAAAGAAATAGTACATATATTTTCTGAGGCAGTACAGATTTTGACAAATTCCAGACTCATTTCATGATACACGTCACGCCCTTGGAAAAATCCAATCCAAATTTTAAAACCCCTTTATCCCTGCCCGTCTCCGAAAACACTACACCCCCACCCCCACCCCCACCCCATCAGCCAAAATCTCCTTTCTATCTTTCAAAAAAAGGCATCTATCATTTATCCCCAAATCCCGTTGGACTCGACCTCTTCACTATCGCCCCTCTCCATCCGCAACCCTACAGAGAGTACACAGACCGAGCCAAAAAGAAAACCAAACACAGACGAAAACAATGGAACACCAAAAACCAAGTTCTGCAAATTCATCTCCTCTCACCCCCATCGGCTTCTTAGACCGAACCGCAACCGTCTATGGCGACTGCCCTTCCATCATCTACAACGACACCGTCTACACCTGGTCCCAGACACGCAATCGCTGCATCAGGCTAGCCTCTGCCCTCTCTTCAATAGGCATCTCCTCAGGCGATGTGGTACGACACACAGACACTACATATCTCACACCACACCACTTCTCTTTTACTTTCCTCTATCTGATCTTGATCTGATTCTCCACCGTACCTCTATTACAATTTACAAATCTAAACTATATGTATACAATTATCATGTACTCAATCCATCAGGTCTCTGTGGTCGCTCCCAACATCCCCGCCATGTACGAGATGCACTTCGGCATCCCCATGTGCGGCGCCATCCTCAACACCATCAATATCCGTCTCGATACACGCACCATCTCCGTGCTCCTCCACCACAGCGAATCGAAACTGGTCTTCGTTGACATCCAATCTCGACCGCTCATCGAGCAGGCCATCAAGTCCTTGACCAACCCACCTCGTTTGATCATCATCGAAGATGAGTACGAAAACGCTGGCCGTGTTGAAGGAGATAATTACGGTGGACTCACATACGAGAAGATGATCGAGAAGGGCGATCCTGGGTTCGAGTGGGTTCGACCCAAGAGCGAGTGGTCGCCCATGATCCTCAACTACACGTCCGGAACGACCTCCGCTCCCAAAGGTGTGGTCCACTCCCACCGTGGGATCTTCGTCATCACCGTTGATTCGTTGATCGATTGGATGGGCACCAAGCAGCCAGTCTATCTGTGGACCCTACCCATGTTCCATGCCAACGGTTGGAGCTTCCCGTGGGGGGTTGCAGCCATGGGCGGAACCAATGTCTGTTTGAGAAAATTCGACGCAGGAATCGTCTACGGCGCCATCCACAGACACCGAGTCACCCATCTCTGCGGCGCGCCCGTCGTCCTCAACATGCTCGCCAACGCTCCGGACTCCGATCGGAAGCCGCTCCCAAACCCAGTCCAGATCCTCACGGCAGGGGCTCCGCCTCCCGCCGCAGTCCTCTTCCGTACGGAGGCGCTCGGATTCTCCGTCAGCCACGGGTACGGCCTGACGGAGACGGCGGGGCTGGTGGTCTCCTGCGCCTGGAAGGGTCAATGGAACAGGCTTCCGGCGACGGAGCGGGCGCGGCTGAAGGCGAGACAAGGGGTTCGAACCCTCTGCATGACGGAGGTCGATGTCGTCGACGAGAAGACCGGAAAAGGCGTCAAACGAGACGGATCGACGCTCGGAGAAGTCGTCTTAAGGGGCGGAGGGATCTTGTTGGGGTACCTGAAAGACCCCAAGGGGACTGCAAGCAGCCTAAAAAACGGGTGGTTTTACACGGGAGATGTTGGGGTGATGCACCCAGATGGGTATCTGGAGATTAGGGACCGATCGAAGGACGTGATTATAAGCGGAGGAGAGAATCTGAGCAGCGTGGAGGTCGAATCGGTGCTGTATTCGCACCCCGCGATCAACGAAGGGGGTGTGGTTGCGAGGCCTGATGACTTCTGGGGGGAGACGCCTTGTGCATTCGTGAGCTTGAAGGAGGAGTACAAGGAGAAGAAGCCGTCTGAGAAGGAGATCATAGCTTTCTGTAGAGAGAGACTGCCTCATTACATGGTGCCCAAGACTGTTGTTTTTGTTGCAGAATTGCCCAAGACTTCGACTGGTAAGATTCAGAAGTTTGTGCTCAGAGACATGGCCAAGGGATTGGGGCCTCTACCTCAGGCTAGTCGGTTGTAGGTTGGTTGAGAACTCAAACTCAATTGGTTTATTTTGACTCGGTGTAGGATATATGCAATGATTGTAGTCCTTTAATTTTTTTTAATGCTATGGTTTTAGTCTTGATGTGGTCTAGGTCTGTATTTGGATCACTGTATTTGTATTGGTCTAAGCCCTAAGGTATTTGTGCACAATGTATTTGAAATCCCCCATTTCCACACACATATATATATATATATATATATATATATATTTGTAAGCTAGAATCAGATGCTTCATGTTACAAGGGAATCTAACTTCGACATAATTTTGAAAGGTCTAGAGGAGGCTGCACCATCAATGGGTGGGCCTATAGTGGAGTTCCACATATCCCACTCAAAGAAGCCTGTGGGAGACACTGTATCCGCAGGGGAGGTGATATGACTCTGTTGCATCCTTGATGATTAGATGGAGAGTTGTCTATTTTGCCCACCTGCTCGGATTGAAATGAATTAGGGTATTAGTTTTAACTGTGGATTATTTACGTCAAAATTGTCCTTTTTTGTTTACCATATGCACAGAGCCATTCACCCACCCTATCAGGGGTTGTTTTCTGTTCCAGACCTTAAATCTGATAGTTGGGATTAAGTAAAGTTTAAATATTTTTCGTACAACTGTTTGTATAAAAAATAATGCAATGGATATATAGCACGATCTTAAGGTATCATATAGAGTGATACGTGTGATATCATATTGCCCTATGATATTGTATGGTTCAACTCTAGAATATCACTCAAACCTTTTACCGTGGTAAATACTTAAAATCTTTTACCGTTCAGGGCAATTGTCGTGTCTAAAACCCATTATATGGGCAGTATTAGAAAAATAGAAAAGGTGGGTTAAGAATGAAATTGTGCCATGTTACACATGCAGATAAAAAGGACACTTATGAAATGAAAAATCATCCTTGTAGGTAGAACATTAAATTGTATGGGCAATATTTGAAAAAAAAAAAGAAAAAACAAAAGAAAGAAAGAGTGGGTTAAGAATGAAATTGTGCCATGTTACACATGCAGACAAAAAGGACAGTTATGAAAATGAAAAATCATCCCCGTAAGTATGAACATAAAATTGTGTTACTTTTGGATGAATACCCTCGAGACATATGGGAGTTTAAACAACGTATAAAGTGAGTTTGAATTGCATGAAAGTTGTAGGTTTGAAACTGCACTATCAAACCACATTGAGGCTATAAAAGAGTTTACCCGGCTTTCCTTTGGGTCCAAAGGGATTAGTGAGTACAAAGAATTAGGAATCCTCCGATAGAATAGAATAGAAAAAAAAAAAAAAACTACATCTCTATGTGCAATAAGAAATGGGATCCTCTCGGAGGTTTTACCCGAGTCTAAATTTGATGACCTTGAACTACCACTTATCCCATAATCAATTGATGATGGGATCCCATGATTTGAATCCGTGGTCTGGAGTTTTGATTTCACTTTAGGATCTTAGACCTCATTGAGCTACTACTCATCCCAAAATTAATTGGTGATAGAAAATGACACAACAATAATTTTTATGATTTGTTGATTGTGTTAGGAGGCATTCGAACATCACTCCACCACGGATGACTCCATCATGAGTGCACACGAGGGTTATACCATAGACCTAACAAACCTCACGGGATCCGAACTGTCATGTTAATTACTCGAGCCAGGGATGTCGTTTTTCTTAAAGGCCTACTCACCATCAGACGATTTTTACCAACTTCTTGTTTTATTTAGCATTTATTTTGACTTATGAAGACTTATGAAAAAAAAAAAAGAAAACGGTCTACAGCACACCAAACCCCTTAATAAAATCTTGGAACTCCATTGAGGAATCCCAATAAAGATAATCTGGATCGTACAAAATGAGTTTCATGCATTGATATATTCTCAAGTTTCAGTTAAGAAAGATTGGATACCACCATTGGGATCGATCACCTGAGTGAAGCGTGATTGAACACCGATGTGGAATCACTTATATGGTGTTACTCACTTTCTATCATGTGATCAATCGCTTGTACTGATATATTCTCAAATTTCTGTACAGAAAGATTGGATACCACCGTTGGATCGATCACATGAGAGAAGCGTGATTGAAAACCAATGTAGAATTGCTTATATGGTGTTACTCACACTTTCTATCATGTGATCAATCGTATGGGGAGCCTACTTCTTTTAAACTAAAGCTTGAGGATATATCACTGCAAGGGGTGAAATTTGTCTTGAACATTCCTGAATCAATTTTATGTGGTGGAGTTCCAAGATTTTATTACAGGATTCATGTAATAGCTAGGACAGAGAATCTGTACTAAAAAAACAAACATCATCATCAGAGTGGCCTCTTAAAAACTTATATTGTCAAATTAGTTGGGTACCGTTCATATGGTGGGGCCCACCGTGATTTCCTTTTTCCCTAAATAAGGGCCCACGTGATTGCAACAGGGTTGGCACTTGGCCGTATTGTGTCTTATTCTGAAGAGAAAACAAATTTCATTTTAAAAATTGGATGGTTGAAATGGGAGAGTATGGGATAAGCTTTCCAAGTCACCCAACCAAGTATACTATTGGTTTTCCTGTTCTGGGAAAAGCACTATTGGTGGTTTTCTTGGATCAATGTTTTCTTGTTATACACCATAGGATTCTCCAGAGACAGAACATACACGCAGTTGGCTGTATATATTAGTCAATTTTCGATATGAATTTCCCTGGGAAGAAAACAGTACTAGAGATGTATTGCAATGAACTAGTCTCTGTCTTTCTCTTTAATTGTCTAAATTAAGATTTGTTATTGTATAGAGATTCGCAACTGTATGGTCTAGGCACCATTTTGCATCAATATAGTCTTAAACCATTAGTTTGAATCTTAGAAAAAAAAAATGGATAAGAATAAAAAAAGACCATGGAACTTTTAGGCAATTAAATCAAGAGTTACGATAATTTTATTAGATTTAATATCTCGCTCAAGAGGCTTTTCCATCCCCATTGATATAGGTATGTGTTTAGGTTAGGTGGACCCTGTTAGCAAGATCGTTTACGACTAGTTTGCAATTCACTCATAAGGCTAAATAGAAATATAACAAATTAAATTAGAGATGCAATAAGCAATAACATGTAGTTAACCAATGCCTTCATGTTACCATTATATTCATTCAAACTAGCAAACCCCATGTTATGCACGGACCACAGAACCACCAAAAGCATAGACTAATATAAATTATACTTGGATAATATGATCATTGAGTTACATACCACAATTAAAAGGCTTTATAACATCAATTCTATAATAATAATAATAAAAAGGTTCTACCTAAATCCCTAACTGCAGTTGAAATTTGTTTACTCTAGGCCCCGGTCCATATGTCAATATATATAGTTTTTAAATTTTCCTGAGTAAAGCTTCTTTTTGAAGATACCACAATAAAATGTGTTTTTCTTTCAAAGGAAGAATACATTAAATAAAGAATTTCAATCCAAATTTCTGGCTATTGATATGAATTGTTATGATTTGTGTGGAACAAATCTATTTAAGTGGGACCAGATGAATGGGTTCCACCATCTCTATTCTAAATGTCCATAAAACCATATGATGCGGGCTGAGACCCATGAATTGCTTTATAAAGATCAAATGATCTAGACCTCAGAAATTGACCAAAACTATTTAAGTGGGACCAGATCAATTGGGTCTACCATCTCTATTCTAACCGTCTATAAACTCATATGATGCAGGCTGGGAACCATGAATTGCTTGATAAAGATCAAAGGATCAAATGATCATGACCTCACAAATTGACCAAACCTATTTAAGTAGGACCATGATGAATGGGGTCCACCATCTTTATTCTAACCGTCCATAAAATCATATGATGCGGGCTGGGACCAATGAATTGCTTGATAAATATCTAAGGATCAAATGATCATAGACCTCACAAATTGACCAAACCTATTTAAGTGGGACCCAGATGAATGTGGTCCACCATCTCTATTCTAACCGTCTATTAAACCACATGATGTGGGCTGAGACCTATGTTTTGCTTGATAAAGATCAAATGATCATAAACCTCACAAATTGACCTTCAATAAAAATGATACTCCTCTAATTCACATTAAAAAAAGAACATATATATAACAAATTCAAAAATGGATCTACAAAGCCTGACAAAAGAAACAAAGATACATATAATGGGATGATGAGATGCGTTTTTAATTTTTCAGAAACCTATTCTCAGAAACTTAATACCCTAACCCCTAGATCGAAACTTATAACCACGTTATATAATGCCAATTTTAGATATTGAAACCCAAACCCCTTAATCGAGTTCCCCAATCTATATATTATCCAATGAAAGAACACAAAATCCCTCCACTATCAAAGTTTTGTGCGGTGGAATAACAAACTTCCTCCCTAACATATCCAATCTAGATAATAATTAATCAAACACACAAAAATTTTGGAATAATAAATGTACATTAAAATTACAGCAAACAAACTTAATCATCACATAATAATACTTTCAATTATTCCACGTTATTTGCCTACCAAATCAAAGAAGACAGTCCAATATGACTTAGAAATATCCACACAGAAACCTTAAAAAATAATTTCGATGAAATGATCATATTTTAATTACCTACCAGGTATAGGGCTGTCCCCATCTATAAGTCCCACCCAAGCCTCAATTTCACATACAGAACATAGAAAAAAAAAAGTGTTTCATGCCTAAATATACCTTGATATAAAATATAGTGGGTCCCACTCGTCTGATATAAAATATCAGTGGATTTGATTCATCACTAGACCAATAAATATACCTTAAATAACTTAGATGGAATGATCATAAGTTAATTACCTACCAGGTATAGGGTTGTTCCCACCTATAAGTCTCACCCAGGCCTCAATTTTACATACAAAACATACAAAGAAAAAAATGTTCCACAATTGAATATACCTTGGTGTAAAATCCGGTGGGTCCCATTGGTATGATCTAAAATATCAGTGGATCTAATTCATCACCAGACCACTCCTAGGGGCCCACTGATCCAAACAGTGGGTTGTATCAACCTCACTTCACTCACGCCTGGAAATTTATGAGGATAGTGAACAGTGGGTCCCACTGGTCCAAATCTCATATGCCACCATCCATGAGGTCGCCCAACGGTCCCACATCAGTTTAGATATGAAGTGGGAATTGATTTTTTTTTTTTTTTTTTTAAGGAAGTTACGTTGTTCAGTTATTTTAGAGATAGAAGATTTAGGAGACTAGAGAGAGGGGAGTGGAGGGTGGATGGACATTCTGACAGTTGGCATGATGTATGTTAGATAGTGAGAATTGAAACTTTGGAGGCATGTGGTTAAATGAAGGGAAAAAACATTCTCATAGAGGTATAGATAGATAGTAGAATAACCTTTCAAATTAAAGCTTCATCGATCTGAGAGGACCTGAAGAGATGGCTCAGTAGTTTTAGTCCGATTGCACATATTCATTTTGGCGGAGATCATTAAATCCACTCCATTTTTGTTTGGTCCATGAGATCAAGGCTCTCAAAACTTTAGTTACTAAACCCCACGGCCTAGAGAACGGATTCTTACCCGAGTGGTAAGGAGTGACGGTTCTCACTTGCATACCCATGGGACTTTAACTCTTCTAAATTTTGAATTAAAAAGGTGATGGCTTGGTATTCATTTTCTATCTTCCCTGAGTTCACTTTCCATTGGAGTGGAGGTTATTTGTGTTGAGGAGTGGGCACCACCCAAGGAGAGTATTGAAAAGTATTTATGTTGCCTCTACTAAAATCTTGAGATTTTAGTAGGAATGGTCAGCTGAAGAAATTTAAGAATTTGATGATCCTTTTTCTATATTTTTAACCACTTAAGAGCATGAACTCCCATGTATTTTATGCAAACAAACAGGCCCTTCGTAGCTTATGTTTATGATTTGTCTCGGGCCTATATCTATCTTTGTCAACTCTTTAATTAACTTTGGGACTTTCCTTCACATTCAAATCCATATTATACGTGCCTAGAGAATGGTCATATTTTTTCCACTTTGAAACTTCTGTTTATGTGGTCATAATTTCCTTTTTCTTAGTTCAAGTCAGCTTTAAGGATGTAGTTTAATTTGAAGTTTTGAGTTCAAATACTTTGGCCATATCTAAATACCTTGTAAAGGCATGCTTAGGTTCATTGGATGAGGAAAATTTTAAAATTAAGACAACAGCCGAAGGAGAGGAAAGCAAATGCCAATTTGATTACCACAACCTTCCAATAGGAATTAGCTGTGGGCAAATTTCTTTTGAATTCCCAGAATTCCTAGAATTCATGTTGAAGAGGATTCTATGAAGGAGGAACTAGACACTTGAGAAGATGTAGATTGGGAGATCACTTTTTAATGATTATTTTACTTTGGCAATAATAGGTGGCTAATAATTTTCCATCAAAGGAGGGGTTATATTTTTTGCTATATTGGGGACTCAAACTCACTTATTCTACTTACACACCCATCTCCCTAGATCCCTAGTTGAAGGAGAGGTTATTTGATGCTTCTTTATATGAGTTCACTTTTAATCCTTCCCTTTTCAACTCTTTTATGTAATGACATTTCTCAAAATTCTAGGAACTCAATTAAAATGTTCAGAGCGTATTTGTTTACATGAAATTGAATACATTGGAATTGATGGAAACGGAATTACAAAAAGGATTATTGGAGAGATGAATGTGGAAGGATAGGTTTAGTCGGTAAATGATATAAGATATAAATGTAGATGGAACATTAGCTTTTCTAATATTTGAATTACCAAGATATGATAGGGTATTTGTATTCAATCTCTTCGTCAATTCCATTAAAGGGGATATCATTTATTAGTCATTTATAGATCTTTACATTCGTTTAATTTTATTGTCTTTTGAAAAATGCTTTTTTTAGAAATTATAAAAATATAATTCCACCAAATGAACAAGTCCGCAATCAACCGGCGTTGTTCATGAGAGAGTCAATCCCTGAGTCTATAGGCCGATGAACCATTGTCATGAGTCATGACGAACTTACTTCAGAGGCACATGACAAAATCATATAAAACAAGGCCGCGTATATAAGACTTTCCATTGACGTGTAATTATTCTATTCTAAGGTGATGATGACAGACAGCCAAAATAAAAGGCCCTGGAGGAGCTACAACCGAGTCATTATCTATTTAGATAGTCAAGCAGCATTGGATGACATTTTCTGTTTTCTGTCTGACAAATGTACAACCTACAAACTTTTCTTCTATCTTGCACACAGATAACCGATAGCATAAAAAAAAAACAGCAGTTTGTGGGGCCCATTCGGAGGGATTTGTCCAGTCCAAGGATTAGGAACCCTCCGATAGTGAGAAAAGTAAATTAAGCAATGGCCAAGTAGTTTGTGGGGCCCATCACATAAATTACGGAAGTTAGGCCCACACAAGCTTTCCATCTCCATCACGTAAATCACGGAAGTGGGGCCCACACAGGCTTTCCATCTCCATTTGCATGGAAAGCCTATTTCGGAGACCCTCGCGTGTGAAAGTCCAGAAGAAATTTGAAAAGGAATGGGCCTCTCCTGATAATGCTTGGAGTCATCTTTCTATACCATTCATCAAAGCTCCTGGCCCCTTAAATTCTCCTAATCCACCATCTAAAATAAAGAAATATACGGCTGTTGTAACATCAAAGGACGCTTGGGGCCCCTTCCCTTCCAAAAGCATTAATACACGTAAATCGGGTGAGGAACTACAGCAGACCCTGCTGTAGTGGGTTTAACCACAGCATCCAATGGCTGTGGGTTCATCCAATGGCTAGTATTTTCTAATATGTATGATGGAGACCTAATGTGTGTGATGGAGATCTGATGGCCGGCGAAGTTGGATTGATGGTGGGGATGGGTGTGAGCCGGAAGTGGGTCAAGAGAGAAAAGGTTGAAGAGAGAGAAAATGCTTTTTGAAAGTGAGTTGAAGAGAGAGAAAAGGTTTTAAAATACAAGATATTTTTTTAATTTTATTTATTTAAAAAATATCAACCATTGGACTCTGTGGATGAACCCACAGCCGTTGGATGCTGTGGGTTAAACCCACTACAGCAGGGTCTGCTGTAGTTCACCCACGTAAATCACGGACGCTTGGGCCCATTTCCCCATCACACCGTCCACAACAGCACATAACTATGCTGGTTTGTCCTGTCACATAATACACATGTTATTTCAATGACGTGTACGGATGATTACCATCACTTCAGAGATGTAGACTCCTATCACTCATCTGCAAGAAGCAAAATTCCATCTGCAAATAGAATTTCCCAACGATTAAACTCAACAGCCCTCCTTTCCACACGCAAGATTTTACTTTCACACTACCGATTGAAAAACACCATTTGCTGGATCTGATTGTGACCACACGAGAGATTACACACAGCTTTTGCACACGTCAGAATTCAGTTTGCAGTGTTTGTTTGTCTGAATTTTGAGGTGGAGGCATCCGACATATACGAGGGGCATCAGACGGTGGGCTCCACTTGCATGTGAGTGAAATCCATTGACATGTCCAAAGGGGATCCGGATCACCTGTTTGGTCCAAACAGGGAGCCCTGTTTGGACCAAACAGGGAGTGCCACATGGAAAGATGGAATTTTTAAGGAGATGGGATTTTTTTTTTCAAGAGATGGGATGTGACTCCTCTTCCCATGTGGCACCCCCTGTTTGGGCCAAACAGGTGATCCATATCCGTCCAAAGGGGTTTCAAAATAATTAATGAGCCCCACTGGTGGATTGAAAAGAGGCTGGCCTCTCATTTACAATATAGAGGATAATGGTGTATGGATCTACTGACTCACCAAATTCTAGTGATAGTGTGGAATTTCTTTTTTAATAAAGAAGAAGATAAAAGGTTTGTAAGGTGTTCATCTCCGAAAATTCATCATCCATCCTACTAGATTTAGGTACAATATTAACTTTTATTGGGGATGAGTTTCTTTATATGGTAATTTGAATTCATAACAAAGGATTGTTAGAGAGGATTGATATGCAAAGATGTTAAAAAGGTGGGGGCAAACCCAAAAAATTCTCTTTCGGGGGTGTACGAAAAAAATTATTGGGAAGGGGGCAAATGTTAAAAAAAACATATTAACTTTTATAATTTGTAAGGGTTTTTTTATTTTTTTTTATTTTGCACTTTGGGTGGGGGCTTCAGCACCCAAACCCTTGAACTTGGTTCCACCCTTGCAGAGTGATGCTTGGGTGTTGGTTTTTCATCTCATATTCATCAAAAGTGAAGATTCTTTGATGACTGCTTAAAATCTTTAACCTTGTTTGTTTAATGTTAATCCATTTAGAAATACAATACTTAGAATTTTTAGAAATCTAATTCCATGCAAACAAGGTGGCCCTTCGGTAGAATTAATGACATTGATTTTTGGTCTGACAAATAATCTATTGACTTAGCCTTGGTTCCAAGGTTACTTTGGGCCTAGCAAGCTCATAAATAATCAATGCAACTTATATTTATTACAGGTGTTCATGACCAGGTTAGGCTGGCCTAAGGTATATCCACACCAGGCCCAACTTTAGAAGCATAGGCTTGTGTCCAGCCCAAGCCTATGGATTTAGTCAATCTGGTCAAGCAGAATCAACTCTTGTTTTTTCAGTTGTAGGGGCTTTCTATTTGACAAGTTATCACTAAATTGGAAGTACTATTTATCTAGGCCAAGCTAGACTGGGCTTTCGATCACTTAATCCAGCCGACCCAATATATTAAATTGGCTCGCTTCAAGTCCAAGACCCTGCCAAAGCGGGTTGGGCCAGGATCAGGCCATGTGGGCTAGGCCATGAGCACCCCCAATATTTGTCAACTTGGGTGCTATGATGTACACCATGAAAGAATTCTCTTCAACTTGGCTGGGCCATGGAAGCTTTATCTGCAAGTTTATAGAAATCCTTCACGCTTGCAAACATACTTGAGATAGAAAGAGAGACTCATCCACAGCCACAAGCCTAAATCTCCCAAGCTCTTCTTTAAACATCTCACACTCAAGCAAACCCCGGAGCCGGTTACTCTTCCCCGCATTGCAAAAGCTAACAATTCATAGACCAGAACTCCTGAATTATATGAAATTTCGGCTACACTGATTCCTCCTCCATCACATTCAATAACATCAGTGATTAACTTATTCAGCACAGCAGAGAAAGTCCACAATTCAACTAAGATTAAAGATCCCAATTTCATATATCTTTCAGAATATATCATAAAACCTAGGCCTTTTGCAAGAGATGAAAGGAGAAAAAATCATCCTTTTTTCTGAACCACTGGATCACCTTCCTTTTGATGCCACTGCGTAGATCTGCCCGCAAGGATTTTGTAAAACCAAACCGTTCGTCCGGATGTTCAAGATATCGCATCGCGAAGTTTTGACGGTTGAAGATCACTCTCCCTCCGTCAGCCATATGGTCTCTATGCCATTGCTGACGTCACACGTCGTTGCCTCCTGCATCACCCGCGCGTAAGGTTGCAACAGTTGGGCTGGGTTCGGGTCAGAATCGGATCGGATTGGTCTGATCTAACCCACCTGCACTAAAAAAATGATTTGCTCTCTTTCCTCGCACTCGCCTGAGGAGATGGATGTGACACGTACTGCCTCCAAGCGTGATGATGTAACACGTGAAGGAGGATGAAAACAAGTTGGGACAAGGAACACGGCTTCGCTTTTGTGATGCACGAAAACCGACGCAACACAATGGTATAGCCAGTAGCTACTCTTTTTAGATGGGACTTGTACGTTTATACCCACCCTCTTATATAGGGTAGCCACTAGAGTGGGTGTAAATATTAACACCCTTAGGGCCTGTTCATTTACTAGAATTCCTAGAATTCTTGTCTGGGGAATTCTTGAATCCTAAACAATGTGGAATTTCAAAATCCACCTAAGGGCATGAGCATTTTGGAATTCCACCAAAATACAAAGAAGGTGAAATTTCAAGAATTCTTAAAGGTTATCATGTGCTGGAATTCGTAAATTCCAGTAAAGAAACATGGAATTTGAAAATGCAATGTCTCGAAAACCCCAACCACTAGAATTCCAGTCAGGAATTCTAGTAAAGAAACAGGCCCTTAAACTCAACAAACCTCCTTTCAACACGCAAGATTTTACTTTCACACTACCGATTAAAAAAACTAGGAAAAATGTGTTGGACATGGAAGTCGTGGTGGTGCCGACATTGAGATTTTAATGGACAAACCATTGCCAATATGGTTTACTGTAGGAGTCAAAGCATCTAGAATGGATGACATGGACATTAAAGGTGTCACATTCCGGTCCGATTCACTCTGGTATAAGGTAATCCCAGAGGTAAGACACCAGTACTCTCGTGATGTTGTACCTATCTCGAGTCAAATACAACATACGAATGAGAGAAAAACAATCTTCCCATACGTGAGTCGAGCTCACTAAACATATCAATAACAATTAATCATAGTGAAAGTTGTAATTCATAAGGTATCATTTCCATTCAGTCCAAATAACCATTCAAGTTTAATACAAAAAGAATTATACAAGTATAAACATTGTCTTACAAAAGAGGGTGTAACGAAAGAACCATAGACAACAATACCAAAAGTATATTAAAAAAGAATAACTAGAACTAAGTGTGACCCATACAAAAAGGGGCTAGTCACACGAACTGTAATATCCCCAAAGATGGATAACACGCGCACCGAGGGAAGATAATCTATACTGGCCCTTGCTCTGGCCACTCTTCTAATCCTGAAGGTACCTCTTGAGTAACCTCCTCTCCCTCCGAGGCATTTTCAGGGCCGGGAGCTTTACCTGCGACTGTGACACCAAAAATGGTATCTCAATACAACGATCTAGCAAGTATAGGAATTAATAAGGAAATACATAGTGCTTCAAAATCGAATTAAAAGATGATTAGATTCATAGAAGTCAATGGTACGTAATGACTAAACAAATTGTGCTAAAAATTGAATAATTATGCTTGTGAATCAAGTAATAAGAAAACATAATAATTTGGC
This sequence comes from Cinnamomum chago, assembly GCA_038049695.1. Lineage (NCBI taxonomy): Eukaryota > Viridiplantae > Streptophyta > Magnoliopsida > Laurales > Lauraceae > Cinnamomum > Cinnamomum chago. Next base: position 6,906,928 of record CP142453.1, on the reverse strand, counting down.
TACTACCTTAAGCTTATCATCTCAAAAGAAAGCAAATCTAGTTGGAATGTCACCAGCGGCCCGGCCAAAGGCTAACTGGCTACCCGAGTCTGGAGTTTCGGTGCTCCAGATGACTTACTGCAGTAGTCACGAATAACTAAACCAAGCTCAATCCCGTCGGGTATCATAGGGTCGAAGCTAAGTAGTGTCGACTCAATCGAATCAAATAACAATCGGAATATTAATTGGATTTGAGTGAGTTTGTATTTCATTTATTCATAATCAAATCGAATAATAATCTCATATCACAGTATACTTACTCAATCCATATTACCAATGAATACTGAATTGGTATACAATACTGAAGATTTACGAAATGAATGTGAACAATCAGACCTCAAAGAATGCTAATAATGCAACTAATCTACTAATTAAAAATTGAGATCAAAACGAAAGGGTACTCCAATATGAAATGCAATGATTTAAGGGAATTTAGACGATTTTACGAACCAATACTGAACTATTGTATTTAGTCTCTCACCGTCCAATACAAGGTAGATTAGGAACGTCAACGTACTACTATTTTGATTGGGTGTCACTAATTATGTGAGGTATGTTGAATTTCTAACGAACCTTCATGGCATAATGATAGGCTAAAAATCTCTCATTGGACCCAAATGAGGGGTTAAGGGTTCCATTTTAAAGTCATAAAGGTCTTAAGCAATCCTAATTCCCTACGGAAATAAGAGGTGCACCATAATCCACTTGATGAGGGATTAATGAGGGTTAATATAGGCTACGAGTGTTAATACTCCCTTTAATTGGGCCCAAAAAGCCCAAACAATTCGCTTCAGGTCCGCTCGAGCGGGTCAATATATGCTCGAACGGAGGTCTCCAGAAGGGTCGTGCGCTCGAGCGGCCCCTGGTGCGCTTGAGTGCCCGCCTCAAATTTCCTTTACGGAAATTCCAGTGAGTGGGTCCACTCAAGCGGCTCTCTGCTCGCTTGAGTGCCCACTTCAGAATTCCAAATTCAGAATTTCTGATGGTCATTCACTCATTTCCTTCCCACACTTCTTCTACACAATCAAACCTGCAATAATGGAGCCTTCATGCTCCCATTTTAGAATATACAACTCTCCATCCAATTTCATCAATTATAAACCATAAAAACAATTCCAAATCCATCCATTTATTAAGAAATAAAAGCATTGAGTAGGAGTCTCATTGAATCAATGAATTTAACAAAATGTAAGTCCATATTATGCTTATACTTGCCTCAATTGGTGCTTTCAAAATCTCTCTTCACTCACTAGCTCAAGAGAACCCAAAAACCCCACATATCCAAACCCTAATCACCAATAAATAAGGAAAATGGAATGAACATGCATGTATGCACAAACATGAGTCTCCTGACTCTAATGAAACTCCAAAACCCTAACCAAAAGAGCTTGATGCCTACCTCTTGCAAGGATTTTCGAATTTTTGGAAAAGATAGGAGATGGTGGAAGTGGTTCTTGTTAACAAAGGAGAGAGGAGGATGAAGAAGATGAAGTTGAGTCCACTTTTAGCTCCCAAGCCACAAGCATTCACTCCTTGTAGTGATTGGAGAAGAGAGAAAGAGAAGAAGAAGTAAAGTAGAGAGAAATGAATGAAAAGAAAATGAAAGGGATGGGCTCATTGAAGGGATTATAAGAGATAAGGTTGGCCATTTTATAAGAAAGTTCAACAATTGTGCATATTTTCATTTCAAGTCAAATGATGGCCCAATTCTTCAACCCTTGGTCAAATGAAGTAGAGTCTAATACGAAAATCGACGTGCTTGTCGAAATACACGTGATGACACCAAGATAAAGTGTAAATAACGCAAAATATAAAAATCGATAATTATAAAAAAGTCCTTGACTCTATCCAACTGAGTCAAATCGGTTCTAACTCACCTATCCAAAATTCAAAACTCAATTGACTCAGACTCAAGGGGTTAATTGATACTAATTATCATAATTAGTGATTAAACATAATTAATTTGATTAAAACACATTTAATTTGCACTAATTAATGTTAATTTGGGTGGGGTGTAACAAAAGGTGTAAAAGGGTGACTAGGCTAGGCTGCAAAGTGGGTGGCAAAAGGTATTATTCTTTCTAAAATGAACAGAAGCTACCATCATTTATGTTGGACAATGGGACAACAATGAGTTTCATGATTCTCAAGTTCGAGTTCAGGCCAGTGTGATTATATAATTGAGTGGGTTCTGCTTTTGCATCAATAACTGAGAAGGTGAGACTCGCCGTCCTATTAACAGGACATGAAGGCATTATACTTCCGTCACATTTGTACTGTAATTTTTTATTTTTTTTAAAAATTTTCTCTGTATTGAAAGAACTAGCCATGCAAACTCACAAATCCGGATCGCCTATTTATATCAATAAGGGGGGGTGACATGATCGGAGGAGGATGATGTCAAATTAGCTGAGAACTCATCTCCTCCGATGAATCAAAAAAAAAAAAAAACTTCTCCTCCACGCTTCGCCCCCTTATTGGTCCAAACAAGGGATTCGGACTTGAAAACTCACATGTGATGAAGTTGAGCAAGTTTCTGAAATGTTCTTTAAACTTTACTCTTTTACTATATAGTAATAACTTAATTTGACATCGCAAAATTTTAATTAAATATACGATATTACATAAAATACAGAGATAAATGTACCTTGTTAACCTTTTAAATAATGCAGTCTTATGTAAAATTGCATAATTCAATTAAAATCTCACGATATCAAAATAAAATATTGTGATATCACAAAAAAAGTACTAGTACACCAATCTTCTTAACTTTCATAACTTGGCATGAATTTTCATAGCTACTGGTGACTGTACACGAAACTTTTTGTTTTTATGCGCTCAGGTGATTCCGATGGACCCATTGTGATTGCATCCTGGGTGAGATGCCAAGGGAAATGGTACAAATATATATATATATATATATATATATTGTTTTTGCTATGTAGATTATAAGAAAACTCACACATGCACTCCTCTTCAAGTGGGCGGTTAATGTCCCTTACTGGCTTAACTACTGCTCCGGCTTTATCATGCTTTTCAACAATAACTTAATATATTTTCAAACTTATTTAAATCTTTACTAAAAACATAAAAGAGGATGTTTGAGTCCATTGGGCTGAAGCCTGAAGTGGATTTGAAAGGCATGCAACGTGCAACTTCTATGCTTTCTATGGAAATCAAGATAAATAGAAATAGGCAAAAATAAATGAAGTTAAATGATATTTGAACATGCCATTAAAAAAAAAAAAAACGAATCATGTTTGAGTGGAGACTTATCAAATATCAACTTTCATTTTTGTTTTAACTATTTTAGGGAGTGAAAATTAAACGGATGTGTAATGAAAACAATGAAGATTTAAAGATCATTCACTTATCTCGCATGCAAATTCTTTTAGCAAATGCTCAATTCTCTTTTTAATTTAACAGGTCCAGCCGAAAATATCCCACATGTACCAACTTGAAATAGGTTTAAGTTGATCACACAAATAAGTTTGTTGTGCTATCTTTTTTATCCTCAAAAAAGGTTGTACACATTACATTTGTACATGTTTGCAATAGTTTGCGGCATTTAGAGACTTCTTTAGTTTCATTAGCGGCCCATAGGCTGAAGTTATGTTGGAACTTTTTTTTTTCTAACGTTCAAGAAGAAAAGAAAAACAAGAGACATTGGGCCTGACCAACTCCTAATTGCCCAGGATATTCCAGGCTTGTTTGCTTGATATCATCTAGGTGATCTTACAATCGGCTCTGCATAACCATCATTGAAGATCCTCCCCTAGATCTTGCAACCAAAACAATTCTTTTATTTTTATATACCCATTTCATAGTTGTCCTTTATCAACTTCAGGATATAGGGTTAGGGTTGAAATAAGATAAGATGTCATCTTCACTATTGGACCGGAGGAACATCAAAAGGATTCTAGGTTTTTAAATTGAACCTAACTTCGATACCACTAGAAAGGGTGCACACCCATGCTTCAACCAATTTCCCTTTTGCAGACTTGCACAGAATTTTAGAGAAGCCAATCTACTGGTAACTCACCAATGAGGCACCTCCTCTCCATAGGAACAACCGAAAATCAATCCCTTATTGCATTTGTAAATTAGACATTATTTATCAGTTCCACCAGCCTATATTTAGAATCATGATTGGTGGGTATTATTGTTGTTGGCCACTTTATCAAAATTACCCTTTCTAAATTATCTCTTAGAAGATGGTTTTTATGGAAGCCATCTTGTTCACATCTTGATTCCTGAGATCAAGGAAGATCAATTCATTCCAAATACTTATTGGTTTCATTTAGAAAGTTTGGATCATCAACGTGAGGTGGGAAATTTTCTACCGAAAATCAACTTAATCAATCATTTTCTATCAATCCTATCAAAGGCAATGAAATGAATGATAAACGTATAAAGAATACAAAATCCATCAAAAATCAAAGAACTAATTTAAGGGATTAATTCAAGGGATGTGATATATTCCATCAAGAGTCAAATGCATCATTCAAGGGATTGAGATTTCTGTATCAGAAACTAATCCCACTGATTGTGTATCTTGTAATTTTATTACTATTCATAGGAAGCTAATCCCTACAATCATGTAAATTGGAACATATATAATGGGCAATACAATCATACAAACTTCACCTTGAATTTGGTGAGATCACACAAATTAATATTGAGTTTGGTTTTTCGTTTAAAACGGTCGATCTATTTGGTTGTCTTATCTAGAATCCCTCCCTCTTGGTGGGGCCATAGCATTATTACATAGTCTAAGTGGTTAAGGTCATATGACGGGTTGACCCTAATCATGAAGGGCCTTTTTGTTTGCATTAAAATATAGGGATACATAACCCAAACCAAACCAAACCAAACCAAGCATTTTCCCACTAGGTGGGGTCGGCTATATGGATTTGACGATGCCAATCAAATCTGTTTAGGGCCATGTCCTCCGTTAGATCCATGTAGGCAAGGTCATGTTTAATAGTTTCTTTCCAACTTCTCTTGAGTCTCTCTCTCCCTCTCCTACTCCGAGCAATCTCCATGCTTTCACATCTTTTAACAGGTGCCTCCGTTGGGCGCCTTCTAACATGGTCGAACCATCTTAGTCGATTTTCTCTCATTTTATCTTTAATCGATGCTATTCCTACTTTGCCCCTAATCTCCTCATTCCTAATCCTATCTCTCATTGTGATTCTGCACATCCATCTTAGCATTCTCATCTCCGCAACTTTCATCTTCTTAACATGATTATGCTTTACTGCCCAACACTCTGATCAAAATATAGGGATACACCCAACACTATGTATCCCTATTAAAATATAGGGATACATAGTGAAATGAATTCTATCAATGATTATTAAAGAGGTGAAAGGTAAAAGATATAAGGTGGAGATATAGATGGAACCTTCACTTTCCTATGTAATGAATTATTGAGCATATGATTGAGTATTCATTTTCCATTTTGTTTTCAATCTGATTCCACAAAATGAAAGGTGGTTTTGATGCTCTTTTTTGAAAACTCACTTTTGCTCTACATTATTAACCTCTACTAATCTTATGTATTCTAATGCAAACAAAATAATATAAGCGTGGCACATTGCAACGATCAAAATGTTTTAAATGTTACTAAGTGGCGATCGATAAAGTGGAGAGACCATGCATAACACTTCATAGATCACAGCCGCATCCTCTGATCGGCTAGCAACATCCAATCAAGCTAGTTTTTGGACCAAGGCTCTCCCTGCCATTTTCTTTCCTACTTACAACCAAAGCCATTTTTTTTTCTATTTATTGAAGGGTTTAACAGAAAAGCCGCCTTTAGATGAAATGCCTTCCAGAAAATTACATGGCCAAACGAGAAAATGGGTCCCCTGCCTAACTCTTTTCGTAAAAAAAGTAGTATATAAAATGTGGTTTTCTTTAACTCTCAATCTCGTTTTGTTGACAAATGTGGTCAACCTTCACGACCAGACAACTCCTGAGTTCTCTGTTTCTCTCCTCCTCCTCCTCCTCCATTTTTGTTTTTTCAGATGCTTCTTTCTTCTTGTTAGAGCTGTTTCCCCTCATGACAGAAAAATGCAGAAGCAGCAGCATTGCTCTTCTGACCTCGTAAAAGATCACTGTCGACTAACCTCTCCTTCTAGGAATCCAAATTCCCAGGAAAAAATCCACTCTCGTCTCTCTCTGATAATCTTGGAACACAGAAAGGGAGAAGGAGATGGAAGGACGAGAAGAATCGGTATCGGTATCGGTCATGGAAACCGTAACGTCCAACGGAGAGCGAGGAAGCCCCACAATGGAGATGCTGTTTGATGAGATGAAGGTTCCTTCATGGAGAGAGCAGATTACTGTGAGAGCATTGGTCGTCAGCGTCATGTTGGGGGTCTTTTTTAGTTTCGTCGTGATGAATCTGAATTTATCGACTGGGATAATCCCTTCTCTCAATCTAGCTGCGGGTTTGCTGGGGTATTTCATGATCAATGCATGGACGAAGGTTGTCAGTAAATTTGGTTTCGTCAAGCATCCATTCACTCGGCAAGAGAATACAGTCATACAGACGTGCGTTGTTGCAATCTCTGGAGTCGCTTTCAGTGGTATATGCATGCATACATTTTCTTTTTCTTTTTCCTGGTGGACATGTTTGTTTGTATATCACTTGAGGATTCGATGGTTTTCCTTTTTTTACTCAAAAAGTATTTCTTGATGTTTTGTAGCTAGGATTCTTGGGAGGGGGTAGAAACAGTTTTTTCAAGTAAACAAATTTCCGCAGAGCAATTTTCAATAATGCTACGGACCCCGGGATTTTTACTGCGCTCTGGGATCCGCCCCGGGGTCCGGTCGGGGTATGGATCCCGGGGTCCGTAGACTTTTTCAGCAATTTTATCCTGCCTTACCTCGCCCCCAAAACGTTGGGGCCCATCTGTTTGAATAGAAGAAAGTCATATTTAGATAAGCTCCACCAAAAGATTATTAAAGAGGTGAACAACAAATGACACAAGTAGTGATGTAGATGAGATATTTTGGCTCTCCTATGGTTTGAATTACTATGGTTATGATTGACTATTCAATCATTTCACGTCTTTCCGACTCAAAATATTATTTCGTGGTCATTCCTTCATATTTACCATTGATTGTTCATTATTAACCACTTAGAAAGAATACGATCCTAGGAAATTGTCAATGTGCGTCGGATTATCTAGCTACCTCCTTGAGAATTCTTCCTATTATGCTCTTTTCTGACCCAATCAATAATTAGATACATAATATAAATGCTCGTGTACATAGTTAATATATATAAGGTGTATCGTATAAATTAATAATAATTAAAATATAAGAGAGTGTAAAATATGATATTATTATATATTATCTTATTGACGAATATTTATAAGCACCCATCCCACTTACATGGCTTTTCCTCTTTGCACATAGACATTCTTCTTCTGCGAATGACTATATATGATTTTTCCTCTTTCGTACACAAATATTTTCAATTATGTATGTATCTCTCACCCTACAGTGAGGGATAGATACACATGAACATTCCTCTATCTTATTTAGGTTATGAGTTGGGTTTGCCGTCATGGTATGGGTCCGATAGGGTTTTGGGTCCAACAATATAAACTTAATCAGTTTGTGTCTATCATGGATGACACCCGCTTAAGACCCCATAATCGAAATATAGGTTGTTTTGCTATTTATTTAAGAGGAGGGCTAGAAAACTTGATAGGATTGTTTTTTTTTTTTTTTCAAAAAACGCTCCTCCTAGTGGGGCCCACTGTTATACATGATAACCATGAAATGCCATTCGATGGAAAGATATCTTTAAGACCTACCTATGTTTAAGATTTCAACTCCATTAAATCATACTAGCTAACACCTTGATCTATGACCCTAAAGTTTAATGGTTTTTAGAGGTATTATTTTATTAGGATTTCAATCCATTAATGGTCATCGAGCAAAAGTTGGATGAGTACCAAATTTGGACTTAAGGACAATTCATTTGGGGGGATGAAAGGAAGTTTTTAAAATGGGGGATTTTGAGAATTTCTCTTTATTTAATCTGTCTTTTTCCTAATTCTAGTGTTACATGTATTTAACAGGTGGTTTTGGGAGTTACCTGTTTGGTATGAGCGCGGTTATTGCGGCCCACTCAGATAACGGAAATGCCCCTGAAAACATTAAGGACCCCTCCCTCAAGTGGATGATCCCGTTCCTCTACGCCGTTAGCTTCATTGGTCTCTTTTCTGTTGCTCCTTTGAGAAGGGTATGGTAGTCACTTTGGGCCTGCTCTAGCCTTCTTTTTTTTTCATGACTTGCTTGATCAAATGTGACCCTCTTCCTCTTTTCCATGCCTGGGCCCAACGCCTCTAGGTTGGTTCATTAAAAATGTTAACTAATCAGTGGGACACACTGTCCATTGACGATGATCGCATTGATTGACAGATGTCTTCACCACTCATTTGCGGGCAATTGAACCAGATGGCTCTATTGGACATGGGCTCGTCAAGATAAAACAATCAAAATGATGGAATCATGGCCCAGGTCTCAACGAGATTCTATGAAACCAGGGGCAGAAACAGGATATGATATATGGTTTGGGAGGTCCACTATGAAAAAAAAATTTGGGGGAAGCCATTGTACAAAACTGCTAATGAAATCGTCCTTATTTATTCCTCACAAGAAGAGCAATTGGTTCCTTTCTTGGGGTTTTGTGGCTGGTACCAGTTGGAGTGTGGGACCCACAATAGGGGGACCATTACCATGGGTCACATATGTATATAGTTCCTCATGCATAGAGGCCTATTACAGCTTAGAAAGCAATGATCACGCATCAACTGTTTGAGAAATAGAACTTGTGAAATTCATATTTTACCTCATCATGATCTCTGATTTTTAACTGTAGTATGATATTTCTGTGCCAATTTCAGATTATGATCATAGATCATAAGCTTGTTTACCCAAGTGGAACTGCAACTGCTCACCTTATCAACAGCTTCCACACTCCTCAAGGAGCAAACCTAGTGAGGCAAGATCAATTACACTAGTCATCTGCTTTTCTGAATCTTCCACATGTGGCTAAGTTTATCCAATTGCTGATTTCATTTTGTACAGGAAACAAGTGTCTGTTCTATTCAAGTGCTTTTCATTTAGCTTTGCTTGGGCTTTTTTCCGATGGTTCTACACTGCCGGGCAGGATTGTGGATTCTCTTCCTTCCCTACATTTGGTCTCAAAGCCTATGAAAACAAGTAAGAATTTACAGAATTCGGAAGCTATTACTTTCTAGTTTCTATTAGCTCACATACACCATCTTTTCATACATAGAGAAACCAAGGCATTGGTAACTATACATATGCCAGTAGATAGGATAGGCTTTTAATTTTCAATAATGAGTAAATTAACCCCACTTGCCTTTTATTTGATTGATAGTTCCTCGGTGACAACGAGTCCTTGATTTTCGTTTTTTTTTTTTTTTTTTACATGCAGGTTCTACTTTGATTTCTCAGCAACTTATGTTGGTGTGGGAATTATGTGCCCTTACGTTGTAAATCTTTCTTTGCTTGCTGGGTCTATCCTCTCATGGGGTATTATGTGGCCTTACATAGAATCCAAGAAGGGTGACTGGTATGATGAGAAACTCGGTCCTAATAGTCTTCTTGGCCTACAAGGATACAAGGTGTTGAACTCAATGCCTTTCCATTTTATAATTTCTTCTTATATTCATATTCGTAATCTAAATAGTTCATCTGTTTCCTTGTAACTACAATTAGATGTTTTGAGCAACCGCCTTGTCCACAATCTCAAATTGTAGTTGATATTGATTGGGAATCTTCCTTACAACTCTTCATTTGTACATCATGTTACAAAGATACATCATGATACATGATGGTAACCATTGCCCTTAATCACAATTTGGATATTTTTTATTTTATATTAGTTTGTTGATATGCATGATAATATTTTGATCTATTCTATCTTCATGTTCAACTGCCATTCCATCTTTAGGTTGGGTTTTTTTTTTTGTCTTGGGTGACTCTCTCTCTCTGCTTTGAAATATCTTCTAATTTTCCTCAAATCAATTTATTTTCATTCCCTGTTGGGTAAATCAGGTCTTCATTGGCATTGCAATTATCTTAGGTGATGGTCTCTTCAACTTTTTCTCTGTGCTTGTTAGAACCATACATGTAATGTCTATGGCTCGCATGAGAGAACCGTCTTCCACATTTATACCTGATGCCCACGCTTCATCACTCAGCTATGATGAGCTTCGCCGCAAGCGAGTCTTTCTCGAAGACCAAATGGCTACAAAGTACGCCCTCGTAGGCTACCTCATCTTTGCCATCATCTCCATCGTCACAGTTCCTTTCATGTTGCCACAGCTTAAATGGTACCACATCTTGGTCATCTACATCATGGCACCCCTATTTGCCTTCTGCAACTCTTATGGATGTGGTCTCACAGACTGGTCGCTCGCTTCTAGCTATGGCAAGTTGGCCATTATGATCTTTGGTGCATGGGTTGGTGTCAACGGTGGTGTCCTTGCAGGACTAGCTTCCTGTACTGTCATGATGAGCATTGTATCGAATGCGTCCGATCTAATGCAAGACTTCAAGACGGGCTACTTAACACTAACCTCCCCGCGATCCATGTTCATCAGCCAAGCAATTGGAACCGCGATTGGCTGTGTCGTTGCACCATCTATCTTTTGGATCTTCTACAAAGCATTCCCCCTTGGTGTTCCTGGCGGTGGTTACCCTGCCCCATATGCCACGGTTTATCGAGGAATCGCACTTCTCAGCGTGGAAGGCCTCTCCTCCCTTCCCAAACATTGCATCAGGCTATGCCTCATCTTCTTCCTCATCTCATTCTTCATAAGTGCCATTAAAGAGGTCATGAAGAACCGGAATTGGAGGCTCTACTTCTACATGCCAAGCATCATGGCGATGGCAATCCCCTTCTTCTTGGGGTCATACTTTGTGATCGACATGTGCTTTGGGAGCTTCATCTTGTACATATGGGAGAAGAAAGACATTAGACACGCTGGAGCTTTTGCGCCCGCAATCGCAGCTGGTATGATTTGTGGTGATGGGATATGGTCTTTGCCTGCCTCCATTCTTTCTCTGGCCAAGGTGAAGCCTCCCATATGCATGAAGTTCTTGTCCAGAGCTACTAATGCTAAAGTGGAAGCTTTCTTGATGAAAACAGGACCTGATATTACCACCCGATTTTAGCTGCTTCTTTTTTTTTCTTTTTTCTTTTTCTTTTTTATAAGTTTTGAAAGTTGTTAAGAAAATTTTTAGCTGAAATTACACTTTTGGTCAAGCTTAGCTTAGGCTTTTGTATATTTAGTCCTGAAAAACAAACCTGATCCTGTTTTGGCAATACTACTGTAAATCTTTGGCTAAACCCTTAACTAACTAATTTTAACCATTACCAATTGAATTGTGGATTGTTCCTTGTTTTTAACTTGAACCACTTCTTTCAAGACAATTTGGGTTCTCAGACCATGAATCAAAGCAACTTCTAGATAATACTCTGTTGAAGAAAAGTTTGTAAACACAAAATTTTACTCAACTTAAGGGGCTGGTTGTTTCATTTAATTTAAGTCCCAGAAGAAAAAAGACTGAATATCTATAAGTGGTTAAAAATGAAGAATCAAAATGAGTCTGAATGAGTTTGGAGTTGCTCATTACAGAAGTTTTGTACTGCTTAAATGCCTTTAAGTTGTGCTCCGGAAAAGGTTCGGATCAACAGACTGTAGTTATTGTTTTAAAGAAGAGGCAGAGGAACAGGTTTCCAAAATGTCAGATGGATCTACTGGAACTCTGGAATGCCTGGAACACCAACAAAACATGGATGGAATTATGATGATGTCAAAACCATTTTAGATTTTGACATTTGGTTAAGGATATTTTTAAACATTTAAGGAAAAGGCAATGGATTTATAATAATTATTCAAAAGACATTCTTTTTTTTTTTTTTACAAAACACCAAAAAGGTCAAAGGGTTGCATGTGAAAATAAAAATGAAAATACCTAAGAGGCTTTTATTGGAAGAGTTTTTTATGGGACTCCATGTATTGTTGATTTTGGACAGCATTGTCATTTAAATTCCTAGAATTATGAAAACACGGTCTTTTGAAATGCCACTTTTGGCCTTCCAAATTCTTCAAAGTTTAATACACTTTGAAAGTTAGATGTACTAGAGGGTTGAAGAAACTGAGGGCCCGATTGATATCATTCTTGTGATGTTCCCGATTCTACTTTGACATAAGGTTGGGCTGAGATCGGGTTGTTGAAACTGTGCTATGCTGAACTTGTTTGGTAACATCGTAACAAACTTGTTTCAAAGAAAGAATTGAGATAATTGTGTTTGGCAACACTATTGAATTTAAATATATTATAAGCATTCATGAATTCAACTTAAATATTAAAAGAACTATAAAACTTAATTAATTGAAAAGACTCACACATTCATGGCATACAATAGCTTTGAAAGTGAAAATAAGTATTCATTAAAATAAACATAAACTCATCTTAAATATTGAACAATATAAAAATTAACCAATTAAAAATATTCACACCAAATTAATTCAAACCCTTGTTTTATGCAAGAAGTTCAGTCACCTGTGATGTAGTAACCACTTCGTGTAATTCTTAATTCTCATCGTTTACCCTAGCTTTACAGTTACTTGCATTGGAGGCCATTTCTAGTGCTTACAAGAAGGCAAAGGCTCAAAGTGGAAGAAAATGCGGATAAATTCATAGGCTAAAACAGCACAGATGTCATTGGAACAGCCAAAATAGCACTTGTAGTTTTAAGTCTTAAAGTGAAATGAAGTGATTTGCATTCAACACATAGATGTACCTATGAAGCATAACCATAACATGTTAAATTAAAACTGGGGGTATACCAAAAGAGAAAGGGCTTCTCCTTTTCATGCTTTAGAAAAGAATTTAAAACCACATTTATGTGCGTTGAAAATCAATACTATTGATTTGGGTGGGAAAGTAAGAAAACTGCATTCCACCAGAGAACTCTCACTTTATCTTCCAACTGATTTCCAGCGGGTGTGCCGAGATAAGAAAAGAGAATTTTATCTTGTGGGTGTCCTGCACAGCTGCTATGCAGGATCCTTAGTTGGGAACTTCAATGCAGGAGGGTCCTACTTTTTTGGATTGTGGGGATTTAAAATCCAGCACCATCCTTGCACAGGACTCCTATAGGTGAAATTTTCACTATCCAAATAGGTTCTAAGATAATGTTCATATCAACTAATCAATGGATGCACAGGGAACAGGTTAGAATTTAGTGCATCTATCAAACAATGTTAACTGCTGGATTTACCATTGAACACGGACGAGTTAAATCTGTTAATCATCTAGATTTCCTGTGTTGGAAATCATCTCAATCAGATCATCACAACCATTGGTTTAGGGAGTTTTAACAGTTTCTCAAGTTACATTTTCTTATGAAATTCAATCCAACAATGATTATATTATGAAATTCAAACCAACGACGGTTATGATAATAAAATTCAATCCACAATGATTATAATTTAGATTAATGTTAAAGTAGGTAAGCGCCAATTCATGGGGTGGTTAGCGAGCCAATCCAAGGGGTAGTTAGAGAGGAATAGAGTGGATCGATGATCAAGAGGGCTCACATAGTGCTTAAGTTGTTGTCTCACACAAGTTGTGAGAGGTGCCTCTCAGCTAAGAAGAAAAACCATGTGTGTGAGGGAGAGACAGCAGGAAATACAACTCCATAAGGCGACATGCTGATCCTATGCAACCACAAGTCTTCTAACAAACTACTGGTGTGGTTGTAGTTTAAATGGGGACCCCTAGGATGAAGAGAAAAGTGGGAAGGAAAAGTCCTTCCCCAAAAAAACCCTCTTTTATCCTGCTTGGATTTGTTCAGAGGAGAAAATAATTCTCATAAATTATGTGAAATGTAGGAGAACAATCTTCTCCTCAGGCAGTTGGAGAGAACACCCCTGTTAGTTCCATAATCACCTTTCATGAATGCTGCTGGTCCCTGTAAGGTAGGTTACTGGGTCACCTTCTGATGAATGCTGCCAAACAAAAAACAAGCAAGGTGCAACCTATTTCCGTTGTATAATGCCCCACCTTGAAAATCACAGAGCAAAAAGAAGTATATGACAATATGCTTAAAAAAAAAAGAAAAAGAAGTATATGATAATAGCCGCTGAAGGGGTAAAGAATTCACATATACCTTCAATTATATGAAAGCCAAAAGAAAGAAGTAGAAACTAACAAAAGCTAGCCACTCTTTCTGGCCATACCATGATTAAAAACTAATGCATTTAAGTTTTACAACACTGAAACATTTAAAAATTACTATATAGGGAAGACATATAGTTACAGCATTCAAAGAGCTACAGATAATTAGAGTAGCACCCATAAATCAAGGCACAAAAAAAAGGCCTAAAACAAATCCATGTACAGAAATTATGGAAAGAAAAACAGAGGGTGCTTGTCACTCCGCTTCCAGGTTAGATTCAGGTTAATTTTACCCAATTCTGCATTTATTAAAAAAAGGATGCAGATACCAACAAGTGGGTAACAAGTACAAAATCTGAAAAGAATATTACTATCGTCTTCGAGAGAGGAAGAACTCATAATCAGGTTGTCTGTTCACCAATTTGTGATCACTCTTATGCACAGAGGCCCTAGCCATCACATGAGCTGTTTGCTCTAGTGTCCTCAACCGCTCTTTCAGAACTTCAGAAGGGTTGTAAGAAAGGGGTCCTTCCATTTGCATCATCATGAAGTTCCTAGGTTGAAACCAGCATTCACCCTGTACATAATATGGTGTACGGGTCAGACTGGCGTCTTCTTTTCTTAAAATTTCAAAAGAAAAATAGGAAGGAAAAAAAAAACCAACTTTGCATATTGCTTCAATGGTACAGTTAGTAATCTATGAGAATGCAGGGCAAAAGCGAACAGAATCCAAAAGGTAGAGAAAATTTCTCTGCCATTTGCAGAAGCAGTTACATCTCATATTTGTTTGCATGGGGGGAGAAGTGGAGTACAATAACGGGTCAAGTCAAGATAAAAAGAAAGACGATGAGGTTGAGGGTAAAATGCACTAAATGACATTTACTTATCTCCCTGAGTGGAGTAAAGTTACCTCTCTTGGGGTGTAAACTTTACTCCACTTAGGGAGATAAGTAAATGTCATTTAGTACCTTTTACCCTCAACCCCCTCTCCTCTTTCTTTTTCTCTTGATTTGACCCTTTATTTTACTCCACTTCTCCCCTCATGCACACAAACATGCCAAGGAAAATTCAAACATCCAAAGACTTGAATCATTTGGGGCAGGGCAAGAAATGTAAAGCCGCAAGCAGTTGATGGGTGTAGGGAATATTGGATCACGCGGAACAAAACCAGTACATCAGCGGGAATTTAGCCTGGATGCTCCCCCAAGAAAGAGCTTCATCTTGCCACTCAGCTACCAAAATGAATTTAGAAACTGCAGATCCAATATAAAGTTAAAGGGTCCTCTAGATGAGAAGAAAATGTAGAGAAAATGGTGGATAAAACTGTCCACGGTACAAACCTGAACTATGGGCAGTTTTCTCCACCTTTTCTCCACATCCAAATGACCCCAAAACAGTAGTGACAGGTTGTCAACTGCCATCAGAGAGGGAACTTTTTTGTTTATTTGGGGATAGCAAGGGCAATTATATGGGGTAATCTTATATTCTTATAACCACCACCAAATTCAAAGTACTGGGGTCAAATACAATTGAGAAGCAATAATAATAACCTCAATACCTGAGCATTGTAACTCTGCAGACCTACAACAGGAGAAGTAATAGAAGTACCCCCGCCAAGAGAATCTGATGTGGTACTTCGAACAAAATGGCCAAGGGAATGGTAAGTCAGGAATGCAGCACGAAAATTACCATCTGGTATCCGATAAATAGGATACCAAGCTACAGAGTACCTGAGAGCCAACAAATCAAAACTTATACAAATGAAAAGAAACAGGATAAGATTTTTGCCAATTAAAAAGAATAAAGATGTGAATAACTTGGCTTGTTTTTCAATTTTCTGTAGATTGTTGCAAGCAGACAGAGACTCAAAAATTGATACTAACCAGGATGAAGGATGAAGATCATGCAGATGTAAGGATTCTAGCTTCAATGGATCTCCAAATATATGGATATTTGATGTTGCATTGCCTCTAATCAACTCTTGTATCCTGAAGGAGATCAAAGGACAAAATCATTAAAGTTTCTCTAAAAACATATTTAAGGTGCTTAGAAAATGCATAATATTTCAATATTTTAATTATAAAAACTAAATGTAGATGACAGGAAGTAGATTGAATATACCTTACTAATGAAGATGATTTATTTGATCGCTGACAATGATGATTTAAGTATCAAAATATTTTAATGCAGCAAATACAAGTAAACACCCAAATAAAAGCCAGAAATAACACAGCATTTTCTGTTGAAAATTACACTATAGTATCAAGAACCCGTCTCTGATCCAGCTTAAAGTACTCAGCACAATGCTGGATTCTCTATTTTTTATTACATATAGCTAACACAACTTGAGCCCACAACCTCAAGGTTGCAACAGTGAGTACCTTCCACTGTGCCACAGGCTCTTGTCACAAAGCTGGAGATTTTGATATTGAAATATTCGGCAGAAGGCAGATACTTGAAATGTATGGCCTTCTGTCCAGACTTGGTCCTCATACCAGCCATCATAATATTTTCATATTTTAAGAGATGCTTTTGCTGCAGTTCTCTGTTGAATTTTGCATGATCGCTTATCTTTTGTCATGCACATTATAGTTTGTCTCTTAACAAATCCAATGTTTTCCGAAAGAGTTTAAAAAATTCAAGTGGGGCAGTGGGCAATGGTTCTGTGAAAATCGTCAATTGCCATGATATAAGTGGAGCCCAATACATGAGAAAATCCAATCAATGACTTCAGCGCATCATTTTTGTTCCAACCAAATCAGCTCATTTACATTTATCCTTTAGGCACGACTTAAACCAAATTCAAGCTATAGCAATTCAATAATAATAAACTGGTATGCTTTTTAATTCAACACAGCCTACTTGAAAACCTCTCTTCTTTTTTATAGGATCAAAAAGCTCATGAATTCTCTGCAGTCCCTCTAATGTTCACAGATGATTTAGTTTTCATTAGACTTCAATCCAGGGAAGGATTTACCACACCCCAATATTAATCTGGTAAAACTGTCTTTCCAGGTTTTCACTCATACATGACGGGGGCTACGTAACTACTTTAAGGAGCAGGAAGTCAATTGGCAAAGAATTGTCACAGAGACATTCAAGGGGTTAAGAAGAACTGCATGACGATCTATGTTGAGGTAAACACCTTTCCTTTCTTTCTTTTCTTTCCAATCAGAACAGGAAACAAATAAAAAAAATATTATCTGCATTATCAATGAAATATTTAGGGTACACACATGGAAAAATTCCTCGTGTAAAAAGTTCTTTCTTTTCTATCGGTAACATGACTCCAACCCACAACCTCCTTACCACAATGAGCACCTTTGAAGTGTGCCATGGGCCCTTGTATCAGGTATGAACGTTCTTAATGGTAACAATCTCACAAAGTAGAAATGCATTAACAATTATGAGCAGACCCATTCACCACTAATGGTTGAACACAAGGAGTATGTTAGAATTGCAGGATTTCTCAAGGAGACTGAAGATGGTCATGTTAATAAATATATTCAAGATAGATCTGCGGTCCAGCCTGGAGATATCATAAAGATATCTTCCAATGTTAGCTGTCCACTGCTGCTTTACCAGGTTTAAACTTTTCAAATTTGCCAGAGTCTTGAAGGAGCTCCAGCAATTATCACAAGCCCATAAATGAATGAACAGAAAGGGCCTCAAACTTACTTTTCATGCAACGGCTGCCGTTTCTGAGGTTGCTCTGATTCAAAATACTCAAAAAGTAGCTCCGAATCACTAACGCATGCACTACTAACTGATGGCTTACAGAGCCGACCTTGGCCAGGTGGAGACAAGCAATCTGAGGAGCACAGGTAGAGATGAATCAGTTTCCTCTTCTCTGTGAGGTCAGACCGTCAGAGCAATAGTTTGAGAAAATAAGGTGCCAATTTAAATGAGATAAAATTTCTGATATTGCATCGACATCATAATTTTTTGTGAATTTACCATTGGACATGGCATTACAAGCACTCATGGAACTACTGGAGAGTCCAAACAACTGTACAGCTGACAGGAGGGGAACAAAATATGCACGAAACTGAAAACGATCACTAAAAAATCTCTTCGAGCTATGAAAGTCCTCTGCCTTCACTTCCAAACCATAGCTCCCAGGCATTTCATACCACTGCCAAAGGCTTCCCAAAGAAATATCAGGAATCTGATCCCTGCAAAGAGAATCACCAATCAGCCCATCCCCAGAGCAAACATTGCAATCTCGAACACAGGATGTTTGGACAAGAACCGGAGAAGCAGAATGAAGAAATCTCTCAAACTCGGCAACTGGACTCCCTGTTGCCAGTTGAACACCTTCAGACAAAATTTGCATTCTGTAGGCATCATTTACAGCTTGTGATATCTTACTTGAATCTATTACATTTATAAAACTCCCCAGCTCATTTAATTTATGAATTGCCCGGCCGCTAGATGCAATATGCATACTGGTTTGCTCTTTGAGTATTGCAGGTGCATCACATCTACGCTCACAGGTCACTTCATCTTCAGATAATGTGTAATTTATACTGCCAGAACAAGGAACCAATAATGTAGCTCCAGCATTCGTCATAGGAACATGAGGATGAGATTCTGTACTCAGCTGCACTTCTTTGGTGCTCATCAGATTGCACCCTTCGGAAAATGGGTCATCCAAATGAGAGTTTGATAAGTTGTCCAGATTCTCTGCATCTTTTCTGACAAAAGGAACCCACCTCTGCAACATAGATCCACATTTATGGCCTGGATTGCTATTTCCTACTTGGGAAGCATAGACTTGTTGGTCTGCAGGAGTATTTTCATTGCATGTTTGAAGACAAGAATCCCCAGGCTTATCCTTACAAAACTTAGAGCTACTGTAAGGTTCCACTTCAAGTGTTTCCAGATGATCTGATGCTGCAGACAATGTGCCAGTCTGGTTTTGTGAAGCTTGAGCATCCATATTGGAAGCTACAGCGATAACATCTCCCAGTGGGCTCGTTTCTTGTGAACTAATTTGTGAGTCCTGAAGTGGTTCTGAGGAAGAGAAGTTAAAGGTGTCATTGAGGAAACCAGAAGATCTAGAGACAGCGCCAACACTTTCGAAACTATTCACAGGCAATGAGATGTCCAGTGCCTCTTTCTGGGGCACATTCATCTTTGTAGGCCTAACCCGCATGGCTTTACCAGTATGAGAACCCTTCCTCAAATTCTGGCCATTTTCTATTTTTGATCCTGAACTGGTTTCTCTTTTCAACTTTTCAGAGACCTTATTCCTTGAGTTGTCACATTCTGCGTTTAAAGAGAATGTATCGGCGCCGATGGTTGCTGACCTTTGATGTGCACCACTATGAGCAGAAATTTCATCTGAGCAAGCAGATCCCGTGGATTTTTCACGATCATCTTCCATCAGGCCTATACATGTATCATGTCTTGCAAATGAGGAAACCCCTCTTGAAGCATCAAGCTTTGAACAGACATGATCTCTGTCCATTGGTCCAAAGCATTCATCTAAATCAGTCTTTTGGACCTTCTGCCGAACAGAATGATTGGTCTCCTTCCCTGCCCGACCATACCCATTTATACCACTACTAACTCTGTGGGTCATATTTGATCCCATCGAATATTTTCTATCCTGCCTACCTTTCTTTCCTAATATAACTGAAAAAATGCCACCATTGCTACAGCCCTTATGACCATATTCTGTTCTCTCAGAATTATTGTTACTGCCAGCTACAACCTTAGAACAATGATTGTCACTGTTAGCAGTTCCACTATCTGAATCATATGAAGTCCCACAACTAGAATTGCCATTTCCAGATGTTACATCAGTAAATGAAGTACCACAGTTATTGCAATCCAAAGCCTCACTGTCTGAAGGATGAACCACATTCTCTTTCCTGAGAGATAATAGATTATTGACATCATGACTCCCATTAATACCAACATCATTATTCCAGTCATCAAAAAATGGATCTAAGACCAGGGCATCATATTCATCAGAAAAATGACCAGAAGTGATCTCAGCATGAGTGTTGCTTTGCTTTAGATGTGCATCCAAAGTTTGCCCACCAAAACCGCAGAGAGTTGCTTTCAAGGTCTGAATAGCACTTGTTGTAGAGAAGAGAGGCCTTCCATCTATGCCTAACTGTTCAGAGCCAGCGTCATCACCAGCAGAATCTTCATGTAAAGATGCTTCTGTTTCTAGCAATTCCACATCATCGCTGCGAGAAGTGGCCTTTGATGTTGTAGCAGAAAGGTTTACAGTGTCATTACTACCTTCCTCATTACTGACCTTTTCCATTATAATATCATGTGGTGTGATACTGAAGTTCTTTGCATTAACAGACAAATTCTTCGCTAAAGAACACCCATCCCCCAAAGCTGAGCCTCTGTCAGAGCAGGTCTCAAGGGCAGAAATTCCATGGATACCTTGCTCATTGATAACTGCTCTATCACTACTGCACAAGGAAGATTTCTTTTGCTGCCTCCTTTTCTTCTTCATTTTTTTTCTTGAGCTTCTTTTCACACGCTTATCTACTTTGGAGCCATCCTCTACTAGGTCAGCATCTACTAGGTCAGCAGAACCAGCTCCAGTGGAAGCATCATGCCCTGAACCAGAAGAATCACTGGATAAATTACAGTTCTGATGGCTACAACTTTTAGAAATAGCAGATTTAGTTCTTTTATTTACTGAACCCTTGTTCTGAGATTGAAAGAGACCATTAGATGCAGAATTGCTGGATGTAAATGTCTTCTCACAACACATGTGATTTGGAGGACGCTGGCTTGTCTGTTCCTTTCTCATATCAAGATCAAATGAAATTTCAGGGGATGAAAAAACTGGCTCCAGGCCATCCATTTTCACTTCAGTTCCCGACCCCATACAGTTTCTCTGATCAAACCGTTGCAAAGGCAGAATAAGGGGTACAAGTTTATAGCATGTGTCAAGTTTGACGATAACCCATATGAGAGCAATACACCTAAGAAACAATTAATGGGAGATTAATGATTAAATACCAACCTAACTCTTCACATTTCAGGAAAAACAAATGAAAAAACAGGAACTGAATAACAAGAAATAGGGGATGAGAGAGTGTGGATTCGACTCTCTTCGCCACCCAAAAAAAAAAAAAAGAAAAAAGTAGAAAAAGAAAACACAGAAAAGAAAAGGAACAGGGAAAGAGAGCCCATACAACCACATCATTGATCTCCTGGACATCCACAAATCGCTGATGTAAAATTGTGATATTTGATGGTAAAGGATGCAAATCAAGTAGAAAAGTCTCAGCTGGTTCTAAAAGAAGCTAATTTTAATCTCATGTTACAGTCAATAGATGGGCTAAGGTGGTCTTGTCTAAAGAAGTAAAGATTCAAAATAGGTCAAACACTCAAGTGCTAAGAACACGTCTTTTGCAAAATGAGGATGCACTAAAGACAACTCAAAACAATATAGGGAGTCATCACAGAGTATAAACCTGAACAATGTCACTTTTTTTTTCCTTTTTTTTTTTCCTTTTGAATGATAACCTAAATTAAGTATTATCCATGCAAAACATAAAGATCAACGGCATGGCTGCTGAAAATGTCGTACAAGCACAAATTGCAAATTCAACTATTTATGCTCAAACTTGCCACAAATTGAAACCAATCAGAAGTATTTTACACATGAATGTAACCACGTTACCCTTGATCAGGATTCTTCAGAATCATAGCAGATATTGCAGGGTCCTGGAAAAAGAAACGCACATCAACCATTAATAGCACTGGATAGACTGTAATGCACTTACAACATTAATTGAATCAAACTGAAGAGTTTTAGCTTCATCTGATAAGGCACTGGAACAAAATGTGACATTACCTTTCTATAATATTTGTGGTTATTTCTCCCTAAAGACTTTTTTGATAGCGTAACAGTTCCTCCATCAACAACTTTTCCAATATTACCACTTCTTTTCTGACGGGCAGACTGCATCTTTTGTTGTGTATGTCCAAGTAGATTCAGAAATGAGTATCAGAATTTAAAAGATTTTCTTTCTTTTTGGAAAAACAAAAGTCCGTACAGAGTATATACATACATATCTATATATTTCAGCGACAATATTGACAAGAAAATTCATAATAATAAATTTATTATTCATAAACACACCACTCTATTGAAACATTAGCACAATCCAAGTTAACTAAATGCTCATACATAATTAACCACATGCTCTGTATGAAGACCTACAGAGGATATCTGCAGTTTTCCGACAATGTGGTCCACACATGCACAAAAAAGCTTATTATATTAACAATGTAAAAAAAAAGGTGAAACAGGGAAAACGTAAATGGGAAATACCAGCAGTTTACAAAACAACCGACCTCTGTATATGCCCACGCATGGATGTACATATCAAAGATATAACTAGAAAATATATATTAACAAGAATGTTTCAAAAATAATATTACTTTCTCTCATCAAGCAATTGATTGTTTTGGCTGACAATAAGTAAGAAGCATGCTTTACAGTTCTAATAAGAAAGAAAAAAAAAAAAGACATCCAAACTAGGATGGTTCAAAAAGCTTAGCCAGGATTTTGTAGGCAAAAGCCTTTACAGTACTTACATCTGCCTGCTAAAGTTAGGAACCTACGCCATGTTCTCTTCATTTGCTTTAAGATGAAGAGAAGGTTTTATTTCATTTCCTTTTTATTTCCTCACTGTCTCACGCATGCTCAACACGAGCATCCACTCCACCATATTTAACCAGCAAAAACAAAATTTCATTCATTATGGTCTATTCTCCAAATTTCTTATGCTTTTATATGAGGAAACAGTTTCCATTATGAAAGGAATCAGAAAACATATACTGAAATTTGAAAAGTTGCTAGGTAACTCTAGTCCAAATTAGAAGGAATTTACCAAAGTATATCTTTAAGTAAATGAAATCCAAAGTATGAACTAGACCAGAGAGGCTATCATGAAATAGATTTTAGCATAAATATAGTTATTAAAATATTTGAGATCCTCTCTACTCGATATATATATATATATAGGGAGACGCTCCTATGAGAGCATATCTCACCTTACTATGAGAGATAAGGTGGGGGCCCTCACATCCATATCCAATGCCAACAACTTAAATGTGATGGCCCCCACCTCATCTCTCATAGTAAGGTGAGAGATGCTCTCATAGGAGCATTTCCCATATATGAGGAAAGCTACTTGTAAAGGGGAGTGCCCATAGTGTCTAACAAATGAAAAAATAACATGTGGCTGAAATGGATTGTCATAAATAAATGATAGCAAAGAATCTAACTAAGCCCCAAATTTTTCTCTTTATTTCCTTCTTTTTCTTTCTCATGAAAGTACACGTACAAACCTTTTTAACTCAAGACGGTTAAAAATCCATGAGTGAGACCCTTTATAAAATTAAATAGTGCAAACGTGGGATTTGCTTTCATGGAACCACTAAAAAAATCCATCAATAGGGCACACCATGTCAAATTGGGTTTAGATGGATGCAAAGGATTTGGTTTATCCAAAGGTGTGTCCCACTATGCAAAATAAAGAAGGGTGAAAATTGGTATTATTTCCATCAATGGGGCCCTCTTAGTTTTATATGTTTATCCAAATGATGCTTTCAAATTAATGTCAATTCATGGGATTTGAATTTATTTGAAAGTGTGCCCCACTATGCAAAATAAAGAAAGGCTAAGTTACATGAAATACCCGTAAGAAGGAAGTACTTCTCTCCCTCTAAAATTCAAATCTCCCATCCTATTTTCTCTCCTAGATAAACTCCTAAAAAGGTTTAGCAAATTTTAAGGCATCAATATCTATCCACTTATGTAACTTACTTGTGAGGTGGCATCATTTAAATGGACAAGTAAAAAGGGGGCATTTATGCCCCTTTTTGACGAGGTGAGTTTTTGAGAGTCTCTCTCTCTCTCTCTCTCTCTCTCTCTCTATATATATATATATATATATATATATATATGAGAGATGGGCAAGGCTCCTCTAAGCTAAACCAAACCAAACATTTTCCCACTAGGTGGGGTCGGCTATATGGATTTGACGATGCCAATCAAATCTGTTTAGGGCCATGTCCTCCGTTAGATCCATGTAGGCAAGGTCATGTTTAATAGTTTCTTTCCAACTTCTCTCGGGTCTCGCTCTCCCTCTCCTACTCCGGGCAATCTCCATGCTTTCACACCTTTTAACAGGTGCCTCCGTTGGGCGCCTTCTAACATGGCCGACCATCTCAGTCGATTTTCTCTCATTTTATATTTAATCGGTGCTATTCCTACTTTGCCCCTAATCTCCTCATTCCTAATCCTATCTCTCCTTGTGATCCCGCACATCCATCTTAACATTCTCATCTCCGCAACTTCCATCTTAACATTCTCATCTCCGCAACTTCCATCTTCTTAACATGATTATACTTTACTGCCCAACACTCTGATCCATATAACAGCGCTGGACGTACCGCCACCTTATAATACTTTCCTTTAACCTTGAGGGGGACTTTCCGATCACACAAGACCCCCGAAGCACTCCTCCATTTGGTCCACCTGGCCTGAATCCTATTACTTACATCAGTATCAATCTCTCCATCATGTTGCACCATAGATCCAAGGTACCTAAAGTTTTCTTTCTCTACAATCTTTTGTGTGCCCAAACTTACTTCTAAGTTATCAAGTGTCCTACTTTGACTAAACTTGTATTCCATATATTCCGTCTTGCATAGACTTAGCCTAAACCCTTTTGTCTCTAACGTTTTTCGCCACAATTCTAGCTTAGCATTCACTCCTTCTCTCGTTTCATCCACTAAAACAATGTCATCTGCAAATAGCATACACCACGGCACCTCATTCTGAATATGTCTTGTAATCTCATCCATAACTAGGGCAAACAAGTACGGGCTTAACGTTGAGCCTTGGTGTAGACCAATCGTGATAGAAAACTATTTAGTCTCTCCGCCAGTCGTTCTTATAGATGTCACGACTCTATTATACATATCCTTTATCGCCTCAATATATGCGACACACACTCTTTTCTTTTCCAATACTCTCCATAGAATCTCCCTAGGAACTCGGTCATAGGCCTTCTCCAAGTCAATGAACACCATATGTAAATCTCTCTGGCCTTCTCTATACTGTTCCATTAACCTTCTCAGGAGAAAGATAGCCTCCATGGTTGATCTCCCAGGCATGAAACCAAATTGATTCTCTGAAATGTTTGTTGTTCTTCTTAGTCTTCCCTCAATAACTCTCTCCCATAATTTCATTGTATGGCTCATCAATTTAATCCCGCGGTAGTTCGCACAGTTCTGAATATCTCCTTTGTTCTTGTATATGGGTATAAGAATACTTTTCCTCCATACATTAGGCATCTTCTTGCTCTTTAGCACTACATTAAAAAGCTTTGTCAACCAACTTATGCCCTCCTCCCCCAAGCACCTCCAAACCTCAATAGGGATACCATCTGGCCCAACCGCTTTCCCATTCTTCATCATTTTCAATACTTCTTTAACTTCTTCCCTACTCATTCTCCTATAAAACATATGATTCGATTCTTCCCTAGAAATGGTAAGTTGCCCCAATTGTATGTCACTACTACTGCTATCGTTAAATAACTTGTAGAAGTAGCTATTCCAACGCTCCTTTATCTCCTCATCCTTTACTAATACATTTTCATCCTCATCCTTAATGCATTTAACTTGGTTTAAGTCCTTGGTCCGCCTATCTCTGGCTTTGGCAAACTTGAATAGTTATCTTTCGCCTTCCTTAGTGTCGAGTCGCCTATATAACTCCTCAAAAGCCTTTGCCTTTGCTTCACTAACTGCCTTTTTTGTTTCTCTTTTTGTTTCTTTATACCTCTCCAAGTTTGCTTCATTTCGATCATTTTGCCAAGTTTTAAAGCACTCTCTTTTAACTCTTATCTTGTTTTGGACGGCCTCGCTCCACCACTATGCCTCTTTCTGTGCCGGAACACACCCTATGGATTCTCCTAAGACTTCTTTCCCTACCCTCCTAATACACTCTGCAACCTTATCCCACATATTATTTGCACTCTCATTTACCGCCCAAACGTCTTCCTTTAGTACGTTTTCCCTTAATGCTAGTTGCTTATCACCTTTCAAGTTCCACCATTTAGTCCTTGAACATCTATACAACTTCTTTTTTCTAGTCCACTTTTGTAGCTGCACATTTATGATCAACAACCTATGTTGGGAAGTCAAGCTCTCGCCCGGTATAACCTTGCAATTTTTACAAGCTAAGCGGTCTCTTTTTCTAGTTAAGAAGAAGTCAATCTGTGTCCTTGAGAAGCCACTCTTATAAGTCACCAAATGTTCCTCTCTCTTCCTAAAACAAGGTGTTAGTTACCATGAGATCATAAGCCACTGAAAACTCCAAAATATCCTTCCCTTCTTCATTTCTATTACCGTATCCATGTCCCCTGTGTACTCCTATATATCCATCTACGTCGCGACCTACATGCCCGTTCAAATCTCCTCCAATGAAGACCATCTCGCCTTGGGGTATCTCTAGTAGCACTCCTTCCAAGTCTTCCAAAAACTTCTCCTTATGTCCATCTCCTAAGCCCACCTGAGAGGCATAAGCACTAATTACGTTCACTATCTCTTCTCCTAACACTAACTTAATGGCAATAATCCTATCTCCACATCGCTTTACACTAACTATATCTTCCTTTAAGTCCTTGCTTACTACTATGCCGACCCCATTCCTCGATCTATTAAGTCCCGTATACCATAACTTATACCCAGTCCTCTCAATCTTTTTAGCTTTCTGTCTCACCCACCTTGTCTCTTGTAGGCAAGCAATTACAATTCGTCTCCTTTCCATTGTATCCACCACTTCCATAAGTTTCCCAGTTAGGCTCCCAATGTTCCAAGTACCTAATCTCAGCCTTCTATTTTGGACTAGCTTCCTTACCCCCCACACTCGTCCCAAGTATGAGGACCCTTGCCTATTTAGCACTGCACCCGAGCGCCGATGCAGCGGTCCTTGCTCACTTATCACTGTACTCGGACCATACAGCGCGTCGCTAAGTAGGGGACGCCCCAACGAAATTTCATTAGGTCTCAAATCCATAAAGAAATTCGACTGAGTATTGTGCTGGCTGTCTGCTACCTAACGCACAACCCTCCTCCTTTGTCCGGGCTTGGGACTCCTCTAAGCTAAAGCTTAGGATAAAATTCTGTAAGCTCACGCTTGTGGGGCCCACCCTTGGTCCATCCAAATGAACCAAACACACGACCCCCACCAACTTTTGGTTAGATCCGAATTTACTAAACTGTTGGATCAACGATCGTGTACCGATCCGAAAAAACTGTTAACCATTAAACTTTTGGGGCCCAGATGGAGATGATAGAAACCACAGTTGGGGCTGAGATTTTGCAAAGAGGAGGGTCCACACACACACACACGGGGAACGTTAGGTGACGCCCGGGCGCTTTTAAAAGAGGAACGCCCCATGCTTTTAACCAATCGAATAGCAATGAGTTGTATCCACATTGATTGTGGTTATCTGGAAAAATAGGAAAGCAAATGGCTTCAAATGGCTTAAACGGCTCCTAATTTCTCTCTCTCAAAAGGCTAACGAATGACTCCTTTTTTCTCCACTTTGTTTCGTCTCTTTGTTTTATGCACATCCCAAACAGGCCTTCGGGAGAGTCCCCTTTTGGCCTATTTGGATGCATGGAAGAGAGAGAGCGAGTTAGAGACATGTTAAGAGATGTACAAACGTCACTTGTAGTTTTTTTATGGGGTCCACTTGTAAAAAACCAAATTCAATAAAAATAACTCTCAACTTATATGTGCCCCTATTAGAATCTCATTCAAATAGGAGTTTAGCATATGTACATCCAACCTTTAGAGAATATCTCTCTCTCTCTCTCTCTCTCTCTCTCTCTCTCTCTCTCTCTCTCTCTCTCTCTCTCTCTCTCTCTCTCTCTCTCTCAAATTCAAGCCTCCTAGTTTGTAGCCTTGTATCTTATTTCCTCTCCTACACACTTTCCTAAAAAGGTGTTAATAAATGCCAGTAGAATGGTTTTAATATGGTGCACCGGTGGCTTGCCTTCATTGGATGCAAGAAAGGGGCAAAAACGCCCCTTTCCAAATGGGGCATTTTGGAGAATTTCCATATATATATATACAAGGTAAGTCATTTGACATTCCGAGGCTGTTAGCTCAGCTGGTAACAGCAAAGTCCTCCGGTATAAGGCAGGGTAGATAGGTTTGAGCTCCAGTCGGAATGGGGAGATATTGTCGCATAGAATCTTAAGAAATGGGATTAGATATGGTCAATTAAGAGGGTAGATTAGGAAACTGTATCATAATAATAATACATGTTAGGATTCACCTTACAGACAAAGTGCCAAAGATGGTCCTCATTATTCAAACAGTCAGCTAGTTCAACATGGATCCACACTGCACCAAACAATCTCAAGGGCACCAATAATAAATCAAAGCTCTCGTCTGCTCATAGAATAGGTAACAGTCTTGATGGAGAGTAATGTAAGAAAAGTTAATCTCAAGCAAGACCACATGTTCAAATTTCTGTCAGTCTTGAATCAGCAAAAAAAAAAAAAAAGACGCTTGATCAGAAAAAGGGGTAAACATGTCCAAATCCCACAAGCTCTTTGCGGTGAGAAAATATTTGACCTTTTTCCCACTTTGGCTCTAGCGGTGAGTAAAAAGTAAAACTGTTTCTCAAGTACTTTGACCCATGGACCTCTCCCATGATCAAAGCATGGAAAAACTTGACATTTTATAGCTGCCACTATTGAACATTCAGATAATAGAATTTGCTAACACAGTAAATATAAGCACAGCCCACTTAATCAACTACTCCCAAACATTGTAATGCAAGTCTACTGTATGCAGTGGTTTGACATCACATGAGAACAATGGATAACATTGCTCAAATACCTAAAACCTTTAGAAGGATAGCATAAGAAGCATATAAATCATCCAGATAATCAGAAAGTTGAGAAAATTTGTTAAAAAAAAAAAAATGACTTGTACCTGTAGACGATTGGAGACCGGCATAACTACACAAAAATGGATTCCAATCCAACTTAACCCAATTTCCAAAATATGGAAACTCCAATTTTCTATCAGAACCTGTACAAGAAAATCTAATTGTAAATGTCAATCATCTAAAATCTAATTGTAAATGTCAATCATCTAGTAGAATCATTACAGCAAAAGGACGCCCCGCCCCGCCCTGCCCTGCCCGGAAATCATGAACAAAATAGGTGAATTGATTTCCTTAAGAGAGATTTTAAAAAAAAAAAAAAAAAAATCTCTAGAACTGTTTTCCGCGGATGGGTAATGCAAATTAAGCTACAAGAAAACTGCAACAACCCTTCAATGGACAAGAATCTACAAATTAAGCTAAAAACCTACTGGATACAATAGAAAATCTTTCTCCACTAAGAAATTATATTTCAAAATCATAACTTCATCTACAAAGCAGTGAAGCACCCAATAGAAATCTTCATTTTTCCGCAATACAACAAAGAAACAGTCAAAATCCAAACAAAAATTGCTTGAAACTACGATTGAAATCCCATTTACATATCCAAATCACCAAACCATAACAAGAGAAAAATCTACAAATAAAAAACCCCTACAAAATACCAAATCCTCGGACAAATCAAATACATGCAAAAAAAAAATTTAATCAATGAAAAAAATCACCGATCAAGCATCATCTCACCTCTGAAAATCTTCCTCAATCCCTCAGCTACCAAAAGCCTGTTTTTTTTTTCTTTCTCTCTCCCTCTTCAATGCAATGATGTATTCGATGGAAAGAAAGAGAAGAAAATATCTCTCCTTGATCTTTTTCTTTTCCTTCTCTTTCGACGTCAATGTAAGAATAATGGAACGGGATTCCGAGGAAAACGATCAGTGTGAGAGATGGGAAAATGGAAGACCTGGAAATGTGAAGACAAAGAAATATCTTGCGGAGAAAAGAAATCGGGTGTGCCTGAGCCAGTGAACCCGGGTAGGTGGAAAAAAAAGGAAAGAAATCGAAGATTGCCTACGAGACCAAATCACTAAATCTGGTCATGGTCACGGACTGCTGCTCCTGCTTCGATGCGTCGTTACTCATGGGGCTTATTTTCAACATCTTTGGGTGGGTCCTCACTCCTGACTGGATTTTCCGAGGTTACGTCGGGAATGCAACTGCGAATACCATCGTATTCGCTTCACCTACACGCTTTCCTCGTGGGAGGTCCTGTACAGCCTTGTCACATGCCCCTCCTATTGCAATGCTGATCCAAACCATCTAAAATAAATGTCTATTCAATTGTCTTTAGGTTAAAATTTATCATATTATGAGTCATTGCTCAATCCTATTAGGAGGAGTGGAGTAGAGATGAAAATAGAGTGGATGTGTGGTAAAGTTAAAAAAATTAAAATTATAAATGTGCTTTCAATAGCATTTAGAGGCCCGCAGGACCAAGTCCTACCTAACTTGGGTCTAGCTTTGGTGTATAACATGGGCCCGTTTAGTAATTGGGCGGGGGCTGGGTTTAGTGATGGAAAGTCCAAACCCTGGCCCGAGCTAGCCCAACTTACAATAACAAGTGCTTGTAATGTATTGTATTTTATCCAAACAATTGGTAGAAATCCCGGTTAAATCCGACCTAGCTGGGCCCAATTGAGTAAATGGGCAGGCAGACTTTAGCCTGACTTTTACGGCCTATGTTAGGTTGGGTCAAACTCGAGCTCATATTTTTAAAGTCTAGGCATGCCTAGATATGCCTCCGATTAGGCCTGGCCCATGAACACTGCTAATTTATAGGGATGTCAATGGGTCCCTGATTCTCTGAATATCCGGAGGTTCTGACCCGTTAATATGGATTCTTATTTAGGCTCCGATAAGTAAATGGGTCTGGATTCGGTTCCACATTGGTTCAGACTCGAGACCCGACATAATACCTCAATCTTCAAAAATCTATCTTAAAAACCATATTTTTTTTATTATCATTCTCTACCTAGACCTAGACCCGGATCCAAACCCGTTCCATTTATGGTTCTGGTTCCAGTTCCGGAGCCAAGAAACCGGTTCCACCTTCTCCTTAACGGTTCTAGTTCCGGGTCTAGCTAGGAGTAATGTCAATAGGTGATAAAATAATATAAATCCATGTGAAATGATTTAGACATATCCAATGCAAGCAATTATTTTTTTATTCATATGCAGGTTAATATTTGATAGCCCACCAAAATAAAAGGAATAGGCTAAGAAGAACTTAAATGGGAAGTAATAATACTATATTCAAAGAAGTGCAGCCCATATGAAGATTTGTTTCAAAAAAGAGTAGAATGGAGAGCAATAATTCATCCAGCCGACTCTAACGCAGCTGGTGGAACGAGGTTTTGATGATGATAACGATGACGATAAAGATGATGGTGTTCAATCTCGTGAATGTCAATTTCCATTAATGTAAAAATTAAGAATATATCACCATGAGACAATATTCATATTTTTCTTTTCCAGATTATCAATGGTTTAAGGCCCCACAATATAGAGGTCCATGCATCCCTCTTATGGGAAGTGCGTGGGAGACGCCATGAGGAACCAGGGTGCAGGGCTCCGGGAATAGAATCGAGTGTCTTTACTTTAGCCACATCCGCAGCATAATATGCCCATTCCTCTGCAGCATATTCTCTTGAACGCCGCCCTTGTTTTGTCCGTTATTATGCAGGGCCTGCCCAAAAAAACCAAAAAGCTGATCCAGAACTTCTAGTTGCCATTAGAGGTTCAGTTCAATTTGGTCCGGATTTCTTTAAAAAAAAGGTCAGGATAAACCTGATGAATCCACATGGGCCGACCTGACCCAAAGCAAAGTTTATGTTGGGCTTTCTCCAATTCAAGTTGGGCTTGTGTCTAGATTCTGAAACATTCATGAATTTCAGATTGGCTTTGGGCTTAGGCTTCTCAGATTCATTTTAGGGTACCCAATTTATTATTTTCTGCATTTTTTTTAATATTTAATGTTTCGGATTTTTGAAAGGCAAACCAGGTCCTGAATCTTTTAAGGGTGACCCAACCCAAGTCTAATCAACTCAACTCAACTCAAGTTGCTCCCTTTATATCCAAGGATTCTCTGAAGCATTGCTTTGAAGACCAGAAAGTGTAATTTGATAAAATCAGGATCAAGTAGCTGCTGGATGTGCTACTTGTACCTTAATTTAGGTGGAAGGAGAACGGGCTAACAAAAATATTTTTGAGTGCCTAGATTGGGTAGACTTTACATTTAAAGCAACAGGGACATACAATTTTGTTGTGACAATAAGGAAGATAAAACTGTCAATTAATGAGCAAGAAGAAAGCTTTTACCAACTTCAAGGATATATACAAGTAGATGATCATATTAGTTGGTTCTGAAATATTACAGTCACACATGACAGAAAAGTAAAGTGAGTTCAAAAGCATTCCTGATTTGATGGACTGGACTCGGCTTGGTGGGTCATCGAGTTGGTCCAGTGTAATTTGATCAAGTACGAGCAGATTGCCTTTTGTATAGGGCTGATTTTTTCAGTTTCTAAACAACTTTGTGGAAGAGTGACAAAGACCACATCAGAATGAGTAGAGTTTTTACAGAACCAACAACAATGAATGGGATAAAATACTTGCAAGGTAATGATAATGACAATGATTTTGTCCCTTTATCCACCTAGCTTTCAAGTTTCGCATAGAAGATTAATGAATTCCAAGCAAGTTGGGAAGGCACTACACATTTGATGGAATTGCAGGCTCAGGTGATGTACAAATTCTTTTTTCTTTGTGAGAGGTTCATCAGCTCCTATCTCATCTTCGCACTCTCAAAGTTGGGAGAACCTTGGATTAGGGCCGGCTCAAGACAATTCGATGCCTAAAACGATAATCCTAAATGAGACATTTTTTATGTTTTAATATTATTATAAATATTTTATTTAAAATTTATTTTTCTTATATTTTTTGTGATGCAAAATTATTAACTAAGTTTTTATATTCAAAGTTTAGCTAAACCTATCTTAAGTCCACCTCCAAAGCTCACATGAAAGTTTTGGGCTCATCTCCAAAACTCACGTGAAAATCTTAGATTACAAAATCCAACCACCTATTTGGCTCCCCCCCCTAAAAATCCAAGATGAACTTCAGAGGTCTGCCCCTAATGCACGGTGGGCAAGTGAATAAATTCCAGCGGGATCCCATTGTTTATCTTAGATTTTATGATCTATTATTAGGGCTGAAATCTCAAGCTATGGATCTATTACAACCATATTGACATAGGATACACAAAAATTATGAAAAATGCTCGTGGAGCAAGCTCATAACTGAATTAATGATTGAGATTTATAAAATCAATTGGACTCCTAGCAAGAAATATAAGGGGCAGATTTGGAAGTATAATAGGTTATAAATGACACTTTAAGGCCCATGAAAATCTTGGTAGGATCTTATAGTTTGGAGAGAAAAAAAGGGATGGCAGTGGACAAGTTTTTTTTTTTTTTTTTTTGTTTTTGGAATTTCAAAACATGTTAGTTGCTATTATGGGGTCTTTTTTTGGGCCATATTTTCTGGGGCATAAAGCAATGGCTTTGTTGGCCTAAAATCTAATTAAGAGCTTCAAAATTTTACAACCACATGCAATTATAAAACCACTAAACTTTGTGGCCCTTAATTTAATAGTCATAATCATCCGGTGGTGCCCATGGTCCATTCACAAACATATTTAACATATGCAACAGCTTGGCTGAAAGTTTTCTTAGTCCAAGAATTGTTTCAGAAAGTTAGGCTCGTGTACAGCCCACAAGCTTAAAAAGTTGGTCTTGGGTTCAGCCTAAAAAGATTAGTCTCAATCCAGTCCAACGCAGGTTGGCTTTGGGCTGCTGGTTCGGCGATGACCGCCGTTACCTGCCTGTAATCCTAACTATTTTAGTCTGATGTAACCCCAAGGGGTAGCTTAGTTGGCCTAGGACCACGGTTTGCTCCCGGAGGTTGTGGGTTCGAAACTCCGCTACCACACTAGGGCTAAAGGGGATTTACCCGGCTTCCCTCTGGGCCCGGAGGGATTAGTCCAGTCCAAAGGGTTGGGAACCCTCCGACAGCAAAAAAAAATAAAATAAGTCTGATGTCGTACAAAATAATAACAATATACTATTAATTGACACATATTCCATAAAAACATAAATTAAAGTTAAATTTGTAATCCATGCC
This sequence comes from Cinnamomum chago, assembly GCA_038049695.1. NCBI lineage: Eukaryota > Viridiplantae > Streptophyta > Magnoliopsida > Laurales > Lauraceae > Cinnamomum > Cinnamomum chago. The sequence goes on along the minus strand of CP142453.1, from coordinate 6,872,438 downwards.
TCTATAAAGCACTTGCCGATGGTTTCTAAAATTTCATAAAAGCATGTTTGGTAACAGGCAAGAAACTTATAGATCTGATTATTCTTCACTACCACTAGAATAAGGATTCGCTGGAGAATTGTATAGTTAAAGATTTCACATTGATATTGGTGTGTATCGATGCATATAGCTGAGAAAAATATGGTTTAGTGTGCAAATTCACTTAAGTGAGGATTTTTAAATCTTATGGAGTTGGTCGGATCTTAAAATCCTAACAAATAAAGATTTCTATTCATCCAAATTCTCAAGAATTTACAATTGCCAAACATGGATTTACCACAACTTCTAGAAAATAAAAAAAAAATCCCTAAAGATTTGGTTGCAAAATGTAACCTTATTGATTCATGGATTCCTTAGTCAACTGGGTATTCAGATATAAATCTGAGTTGGAACCGGCCTATTATCAATCGGTTCAAAAAAAGAAAAAAGGCTCATACTTAACACTTTTTTTTTTTTTTTAATCAAGACATACGGACCAGGTTATCCCAGCATGACTATTTGTAACAGCCCAAAAAAACAACATAACCTACAGGTAACCCCAGAGGTCCATTGGCACCTTGCCATTTGATCATGGATCGGGTGATTCTTCTAAATCCTTCTTGGTATTTTATCATTTTTAATCATCATTGGATTTATGGCCATATTATAGTTAGGCTGCGGGCATCTCCAGAAGAGGTATGCTGCCTTGAATTTTGAATATGAATGCATCCATAGTAAGCTTAAAACAAGTGGGATTCTAAGAAGCCAAAATCAAGTGAGATACGCCATACATTCAGAATTCTTAATAAAGTCAGATAAATTATCATGCATTCTGATGGCTTTCTTCCCCTACAAGCACATGTTTCGCATTCTTTCAGCATTCAAATTCTATGAAGCCAACCTATTGGGTATAAAAAAGCATGCCAATCACGGGGGGTATGGGCTTGGAAGGGCCTAGGTTATCATGAATTTAGGTTGCAAATAATTAGTCCGATTAGATATCTCCACCACTTGATTCAATAGTTTTGATGTTTTAAGTTTTATAATTATAGTGGATATTTTAGTTACATATCAAATTAGGTCCAATGGCAATTCGGAGGAAAGGAGTTGATTGATCAAAGTCTAAATGAGCTTCATTTTCGATCTTCGGTGTGCTTTTAGGAGAATATTTTTGTTTTAACTCAATGCCTTCCTTGGATGAAGGCACAAATGCGCACTAATCTGAATAGGAGTCTTTTCGTGTTCATGTAGAGGCATCATGTGATACATTGCTTAATTAAGACTGTCTTATCAACATTGTATTAATTTTTAATTTGAAAGTCATGGCCTTTTGAATAAGAAATAGAGAAGTGATAAGAGTATGCTTCGTCTTATTCATGTTGTAGAGCTACTTTTTCGAAGAACAAACACGTGATGTGCTTTACCAGTCAATTTGTATAAAACTATATAACATAGTAAGAGGAAAGTGAGAACAAAGGAAGACAGATTTAGAGAGAGATGAACACTTGTATACATGAACTAATTACAGACATGGATGTCAGATAATCCACGTGTGCACATGGATTGGGGGGCTGAATTTGTAAAAGGAAGCCTTGTGCACATTGGGGGGCTGAATTTGTAAAAGGAAGCCTTGTGCTCACATGTGCATTATCATCATGGAATTGGAGAGGGATGGGAACTGGATAGGGTTTGGTGCGGATGAGCAGTGGAACGAATGTCATTCCAATCAAGTGGCCATAACCCATCAATTTAGGCATCAAACCTTTAGTAGTTCTTTTAAGTGAGTCTCATTTATAGGGAATGACAATGGAACATTGCTAAATTTGAGAGAGTGGGGGGATTTAAGTGAAGATGGGAGATGGGTGAGCGTCACTGCCAAGACAGAAATGGAGTGCAAGGAAATCCTTTTTTTATTTTTTATTTTTTTTATAACCTTGGAGTTTGCTCACTTGGATGCTTATGAATGACCCAAGCCTAATTTTCAGCGGGATAGTTAAACAGGCCAGGCCTGGGCGACGTATTCGTAAAGGCCCAGCTAGACAAGCCCGAGAGTTGAGCAAATTTTTGGTCCATGTGACCTTACATGTCCCATGACATGCTTCATCACCATGCATTTGGTTTTTACACTTTGGGGTCATTTGTTTGCAGTCATTTCCATATCTAAAAGTTGCACATGAGTGACATTTATGCATCATAATGTATATTTGCAATCATTTATGCATATGTGCATAAATAAGATGTAAAAATAATGCGCAAATAAGGCATTGCATATGGAAAACTTTTAAACCTGAAAAGAGGTGAAACGGTTAACCACCTCCTAAGTTTGAAAAAAAACAAGCCACAAAGGATACCTGTAACAAGCCAGTATCAAATTCCTTCATCACCTTGTTTTTTCACTACTCCGATAGGCTCCAATTTCTAATCCGAGCCATTCAAAATTTGCGATGACCCATTTAAACCCCAACATGTTTAGTTTCCTGTCTTAAACATCAATATATTTTAAAATGCAGAAAGATTTTACATGTGTAATCTAAACCATTCAACGTTTGTTAGTATGAAAAAAGTGCTTCCAAAATCCAAACCGACATGGTATAGCATTTTGTGTAAATTTTACATTTCTAAAATCCACATATTCAAATTTTACATGTAAATCCCATTTTCATTTCCCATGCCTAGAGGACAAATGTCCTGTTTGCTCTTTTATTTGTTTCGTTTCATGCTCCACTACCATTCATTCAGCTTTTACACTGATTTTTTACTTGGAAAATTCCTAGTAGAATAAACTAGGAGAGGATCTTTCATCACACATACTCCTAGCCTAGTCTATCTAAAAACACTTCAACATCCAACCGCTTATGCTTACAGTAGAGAATCCCCATTCCTAGAGATTACTCCCAACTTCAAAAAATCATATAGCTGCATCTAAGTGTAGCATAAAGTGCGTACACAAGCTTAGAGCTGCTGCAGTATAAGCACTGTGGTCCAGGGATAGATACATCAATCTCTAATTTAATTGGTGAAACCAGCCACCTTCTCATATAGGTCCACCTTCAATGGCATGGAGACAATGGTTCACTTGGATTGGTGTTGTTAGACTGGAGTGGTCTGGACCCAACCCACCAACCTACAATAGATAGAAAGCAGGCTTCGGCTTTACTGAAATAATTCCTAGCTTGGACCTAGATATCTCAGTGCAGAAGCAATACCTAACCAATCCAAATTCTATAATCTCAGATCTCACACTCCGATTATTTTCTAGTTTAGCTCATTGTGTACACTGGCCTTCTTAATATCTGTCAGAGGTTTTCAAAAGGAGTTGTGAAAGAAGATTGTTGAGACTACATTAAGGGCAAGATATTACAATAGAAAGCCTTATAAGATACAAGAAAAAAAACATTCTCAGCCCAAGAATTGTTTCTATTCCTTACTTTCTATAAATACAATCAATAATGTCACATATGGGAAAAGGGGACATCATCCCAGATATCGAAGCAACACACCATCATTTCCAAGTACAAAACCTTTGTTATCATTGATGAACCTGCAAAGGAAATTATTTAACCATCAAGATTTCATACATGTGGATGTAATTATTGTACATATTTAGAACTGATAGTGATAGGAACAGGAAGACCACTACACAGTAACATTATCTGCCTCCAGTTAGTAAAGGTTGATGTCTTCATTTCTATGCTTCTGAATTCTACTTTTCATAGTCATTGGTCTTCATGTGGAGAGAGGAACTGGAAACTGTGCTTGGTGCAATTTCATGTCTCTAAAGTGAAAACAGGCCCAACAGTTTTACAGTAAAAGCGTTATGTGAACAGCATAAACTGTAAGAAGCAGATGTCTGGGTTTATTCTTGGCCCTCTACCAGGAAATAGACCCATCAGAGATCGCTAGCCATCACAGTGAGCTGGTTACTGCTTCTTCCTTTTTCCAGTTATGGTGGTCAGTTTAATTGCATTAGATCACGTGACTAGGTGATTTTTAGCGGATGAAGACAAACCCAACAGTTTCCCCTGGACCAACCCCACCACCGTGTGCATAAAGACCCCACATGCAGTGGTGGATCCAGGAAATCATCCTTGCGGGGCCACCGAGTAAAAACAAAGTTTTTTTCGCGCGGGGGAGGAGAGGCCGCTAGCCATATCAAAAACTTTTAGGGCTCGTTTGTTTATTGGAGTTGAATTCCTAGGAATTCTAAGAAATTTATTCCTAGAAATGGCTAAAATTGGAGAAACAAAGGTGAAGGCTTATAGATGGCCATCAAATAACTCCCCTTTAATAGAAAATGAATTAAGGGAAGTTGAAAAATGAATACCCAACCATCATCCCAGTAAATCGAATCCCATGAAAGTTAGGGTCCCATCTACATCTCCAACTTATATCTTCACCCTTCACCTTTTTAATAATCCTTTGGTGCAATCCATTTTACCATGATTCCTGGGAATTCAATTCCATGCAAACAAATAAGGCCATTACTTTGCCCAACTAAAAATTGCATATTTCATGTTTGTCAAGTTAAATGGTAAAACTATGATAAAATAGGGCCGATTCTTCACAAAAATAAATAAATAAATAAAAGATAAATTGAAGAAAGCATTACTAAAGCAAATACTATTCGAGAGATAATTGTCTTTAATAATGAAAGAGTGAGAGCTCAAGAGCAGGTGAAAAGAGAGTAAGAGACTCACTTTACCTCTTCTTTTCAGTCAAGTTCAGCGGTAGAAAGCGATTCTCTTGATGCTATCTCTTAGGTGTCATCTTCGACTATGTTTCCTTGGAAGTTTCAATTTTAAGTGAATGAGATTAGAGCTCAGTCGTCTCCGATTCAAGCGGTCTTTCACCATGTGGGAAGGTCAGCCAATGGTTTTGTAGACTCGTTAACTAAGGAAGGGGTGGATAGGTCTTCTGATTTGGTTGTTTTCACTTCGTAGTTTTGTTTTTGGTATAATGCTTTTATACCTTTGCATCCCTCTTTCCCTTTCAAGAGGGGGTCTTTGTAATCTCTCTTATTCCTTTAATATATTTCATCGTTACCATTTCAAAAAAAAAAAAAAAAAGGAGACTCACTTTACTGAATAGAGATTGGCAGCAATATTGTCTGCAGCTTTGTCACGGGTCCATGTCTTTCCACCATTTGTTGTTCTCAGTAAGATGCCACTACCCCCGGCTGCCCAAGCTTCCTCCTGGTGCAAACCATGACAAAATTCAAAATAGTATATGACGGGAAGTTGTGAAACTGAAATACAGTGTGATTGTTGAAATTTTATGAATTAAAGGATGCATATGACCACTGTCTTGTTAATTTCTAACCCTATGCAACTAATGCGGCTATACATTTCTTGGTTTTACTGCTTACGATGGAAATAAGTGCATAAATGGTTATTTCAGGAAGATAAGGTTCTACAAAGTTCAAAAGGGTAGATAGCCTTCCACATTCTCAGGAAGTCCATAGTGGTGGATTGAAATTGTGCAAGAACTCTTATAAACCATCCATCGGCTTCATCAAGATAAGAATTTAGTACCAGGTTATGTTGTCTAATTTGGAAAATCTCCAAGTAAAGACATTTCTATGTCTAATTAGAATTTCAAAGGGATGAAACATGGAACTATTTTTCCTAAACAAGTATTTGAACAAACATGACAGGCTATGATGCCCAGATACGCAAGGATACCGCGGGACATGACATGGAAAAGGCAAGGGCACAGGTTTTACACATAAAAAGTGAAGTATAAGATACTATACAATGTCATAAATGACAGATACAAGAATCCAGCTGCTTAGAGATTTATCCGACATTAGAATCCATGTCAAGATGTGACATATTTCTTGTTACAAAGAATCTGTGCAGCATAGAGTAAGAAGATTTCACGTTTTTCACATATTGAAAAGCAGCATGTGTAGGTATTTATGATTATCTTTATGCACAAATGTCTAGGCAATCTACAATTATATAAAGAATTTATAACCACTATCAAGAAAGTACGACTCAAAAAATTAAAAATATACCTTTGAACGATATCCAACATCAAGAATGCCAAAACCCCGACTCTGAACAGGAACTTCTTCAAAGTCCTCCGTGATCTGAAAAGTGTAATCACCACCCTTGCTTTAAAAGTGAAGTTTAAAAGAAAAACCATATCATCGTGATAGAATACAATACATGCCATTGTAAATCAACTAAATGCCACAAAAAATTCCAACAACTAGATGGAAATTGGGAGAGCTTACAGTGCTAAATATATAGTAGGAAAAGAAGAGTGGATGTAAATAAAATGAGAATAAAAAAGTTAGAGAAAGAAAACAAGATGCCATTAAAATCTTGAAGCGGTGCCATGTGGATAAAACATAAAAAGAAAAGAATACTGAACTAGATTTTTTTTTTTAAGATTGCTCTGATATCAGTTTCCTTTGGCTATTTGTTTATTGTAAATTAATTTTCTTGTAAACTGATAGGAAAACAATGAGGCCACAACAATGTAGCATCTTAAGGAAGTACAAGCATGAAAATCTTTGCAAGAAAATTCTTGGAAAATGAGTAACTTGTCTTTCTAACTCATCGAGTGAGAAACGTAACTGGAGCCTGGAAAGTCAGATCCTCTTTTACAAGAAATGGCATTGGAGTATTGGACAGGTTTTTCTAGAATGTTGGTTTCAATGTTTGGTCCTACTTGACCAGCATTTTTGGCAAGGTTTTGACATGTTCCCTATAAGTCAGTTAACAAAGCCCTCAACTAAATGAAGTGCATTGAGAGAGTCGAACTCCACTGCCTAAGGATGGGGCTTTTCTTTTTTCTTTTCTCCTTTAAAATGTACAGCTGGTAAATTGGTTTTTCTGATTCAATTAAGCCCTAAACACACACCGGAGTGCATTAAGAGCGTTGCAATTCCTCTATGATTTGTACCTGTCTCTTACTTCATTGGCTATCCATCAACTAGTGAATTCTCATGAAGGTAAACCAATTAGATATTCGTTTCCACAATGGTGATAGAGCTGTCATGAAAGGAACAGGAAACTGTAATTAAAAAAGCTCTGGACTGCTTAATAGGAAGGTTATGGTTGCTGGATAGATTTTCTTAAATTGGAACAACATTCTCTGTGTCAGTATAACTAAACTGCACTAAATCATAAACAGCTCCTATTGGAGTAGTACAAAGGAGCCGCTAGCCTGCTACTAAAATGTAGATTCTGGAGAAATATTGGAAGGTCATGATCCAATATACGATGTCCTGTACATTCATTGTATTGATGTTCTATTGCATATTCTTCCTCTCTGACTTGATAAAGTACCAATCAATATGACCTTTCAAGTTCCAGGATCTAAAAGTAATAGACGACTGGACTTAAAATCAGCTCAACTAGAAAATAAATGACTTGCACAAATTATTAATCACTTTAGCATTTATGTAGTAAACAATGGTATTGACATAAGTTAGATCCAATTCATGAACCATGAGAAACAATGCAACTGAACTTCGCAGACAGTCTACACAGAATATAAAAAGTGCAAATACCATTAAATGGCAATACAAAAACTCGTCCACACTAGAATGCAAAGGAACTCCTACTTCCACTTACCCCAGTGCCTTTGCTAAGGTATAGTCCTCCACCCCTCGCAAGAAGCCACAAACCACCATCAGCTCTCCATCCCATATTTTGAATTCTTCGTGCAACTGCTCTATTATGTGGTTGCCAGTACGGCTGCAAACAATGATGAAGATCATGAAGATTTTAGACAGCTTAAAATTGCTTATTCCACACAAACAGATTAGAATGCTAATTTTTCAACAATTTAATAAAACAATCGCAAGAGAACAACACTCTCTCTCTCTCTCTCTCTCTCTCTCTCTCTCTCTCTCTCTCTCTCTCTCTCTCTCTCTCTCTCTCTCACACACACACACACACATCCATGAGACATATATAAGCGGAGGCCAAAGGAACCCAAAGGGCCCTTGCATGTTTGGCATGGGAAGCACCTGGTTCACTTAATTGAATTAATCAGGCATGTGCCAAAAATAACTCCATGTCATACATCCAAGTTGGCACAGTTACGAATTAGAAAGTTTCTGTTCTACCGTTTGTGTCAAATTATGGGTCTCATCTAATAAGTTTGTTCTAATTTAGCAAGTTAATCAATATGAGGCATGATTAAAGTCTATTTTAGAAGTGTAGTTTTGATATGTGAAAAGAGATTGAATATAATCCAAACTAAAGTACAAAGCAAATATAAAGTTGTGCATCTAAGCCAAATCACCCTAAAAAAAGTATATTAACTTTTCACAAAATATGACATTAAGCAGTGATTACTTCTCTCATGAATCATGGTTCGAATCCTTCTTCTTCTTTTCCATGATGATTACTTCACTAGACCCTTATTGCCGATAGGCTTCAGGTTTTGAAGGCTTCTTCCTCGATTTTCCCCCTAATCCTCTCTCCATTAATTGGTAAGATCATCCAGCTTTCTCTTCTTTCAGATTCAATTGTCCATTTCTATCATTAAACTTCTTTCAATTGTATCTGGTTTTCATTCGAATTAAAAAAAGATACAAATCATATATGGCATTAACTGTTTTCTCTTACAGCTGTCACAGATCCCCAATCTTTCATTGTATAATTTACTGTTCTCTCTGTGCTTTATATAAGTGTATAAAAAGCCAACTCAACTCATCCAGACTCGGCCTATGATTTGAGAGCATCTAATGAAACAAATGTAACTGAGTCTACCAGAAACTCAGTCAGACTTGCCTAGGTGACTCAACGTGATACCCTCCCAAGTCCCAAGTTACTTGGGCAAGTTGACTTTTATAATGATGCTTTAAGATAGCAGCTGGGGGATAGGTGTGATCAGGAAACAGGCAATCAGATCCATATAAAGGAGATGTGATTAGAGGCAAATGATGAGATTTGTAAAAAGGAGACCAAAGGGCCAGTTACAAGTGATCTGTGGCCAAAAGGTACGCCGTTCAGCAAATTCGAATAACAGGAACAATCTCTTGCTTGATTTTCACCACAGTTCTAGCATCATGTGCATGTCAGCATGTGCATCCATTTCCAAAGATTTTCAGACATACTGAAAGCTGAACACATGGATTCAAGGATTAAAATCATCAAATCAAAGAAAGCATTGACCACATCTTTAGAGAAGGTTTGAAGCTTCCCAGGTGCAGACATGGTAAGTGCAATGCAGACATGGCCAGCCACCTTCACAACAGGTGTGGGGTGCAGCAGCGGGACTGCAACAAGGTCTGAGCGAGAGGGATGATGGATTTGATGTAGCAGACTGAATAAGAGGCTGTGTTGGTAGTCTGAATTGTTGCAATGGAAGCAGTCATGTTGTTGGGCCGGGTTGAGGAGTGGCTGGATTTAGAGTGGGTGGTGGTGAAGAGCCACAGGGAAGGCTATCAAACTGCAAATAAGAATATGTAAAAGGTAGGCCTAGCTGGACAGGAAATGGGAGATGCTGAAACCTGTAGGAAACCAGATGAATGAAGAAGAGGCACCACTGAAGGTGCAGTAAACTATTCTGGTGGCTGGGACTATGGGCTTGCAGGTGCACTGAAGATGAGTTTTAGGAGGAATGGGGACTGTTGTCAGGGGATGCTGAGGTGGTTATGGCAGTGGTAATGGTGCACAGCTAGTGCATCACAGAAAGACGGTGGTGAGGGGGTTCGGAAGAATTGAGCTATAGTCACAGCAAGTGGCATGGTCTCAGCATCAAATCCTGTGGTCAAGTGGTGGAGCAAAATGAGCACGGAAAGGCTGTTGTGTTTCTTAACTCAAGGTGACCAATCAGACCAATGCCAACATGTGGGCTGCAGTACTGAAGAATAGATGGATGATGGGTTTCAGATATGGTGTGAGGTCAGAGCAAAGGTGGATACTGGCTAGAAGATTTGTGATAGAAGAGAACAGGGGTACATGCAGCACAATTACAGAAGGCCACAAAGTGTAGTTTGAGGTCCAGGAATGCATTGACAATATTGGATTCAGGAATAGTGATGATTTGGGCAGGCTTCAGGAACAGAGACAGCTTTATGGTAGGGCTGAAGCTTCAAAGCTGGGGCTGTTACTGTATGGATATTGGCTGGTGAGGATCTCCATGAACCAGTAGAGTTGACTGATACAGACCAAGAAGCTCTGACAGCACGTGGCATTTTAGGGCAAAAAACAATAAAATTAAGTACCATCAATAAGAGAAAAACCCATGTATAGATTATAATGAAGATCAAATCAAGATTGTTCCTAATCATCTCTTGAATGCTTTATCAAGTTCTGCTGTGGAATCTTCACAAATCTACCCATTATAACCTAACATAATTATCTCAACAGAATGTTCCATGAAAGCTTCAGTAAAATTTAAAAAGAAGAGAAGAGAACATGCCCTTGGGCTGTCTAATTGTCTATCACAGCACAGTAGCACTGCTCAATGATTTAAACTTGGATATAGAGGATAAAGAGAAGTTTACCTGTCCAGGCTCCCAAGTTAAGTAAAAGTTTCCGCGGCTTGAGACAGCAACATAGCTGCCATCTGGAGAGCGGTTTACTGTATTGAAAGTTCCTGTATAGTAGCTCGCACCACTGATGCCACTAGAAACTGTTCTGCAAAGGCAATCAAGGAACAAGACTTAGAAGCCCAGAATATCCTCTGTAACAATACAGGCTCAATTATCATTACTCAGCGTTGGTTATGCAGTCCGAAAAAAGTATCAGAATCTATATATCTCTCTCCAGATTTTCTAACACTGAAATAGGTATAAGTTCCAGGTCTCTAGATCATCATCACAGCCTTATCCCATCTATACAGGTTTGCTTTCCAATCTTCTAGATATTAAACATGAATCATCCCTTGTGTGCTATCCCCAGAACATGAGAGGCCAGGAGGAATAACTTATAGGCCAGTGTAACTAAGTGTGGTAAGAGAACAAAGAATCTCCCCCCTAATGCAGAGTTTATATCCTTGAAAATGGAATATGAGAAAGAATACAAAACATCATACATAAACAGAACTTAACCAAAAAAAAAAAAAAACACCCAAACACACCACAAATCCCATTTAAAAAAAAAAAACTCTAGGACAGAAGACCAATGTCCAAAACATGGCACAATCTTTTTTTTTTTTTTTTATATATATCAACTATTTAAGTATCTGAAAAAAAAAAAAAAAAAAAAACTAGAGTCAATATCATCCTAAGAACTCAAACCCATCTTCCTTCTCTATAGCTTTCCCAGGTTGGAAGCAACAATAACAATCATCTATCAGATCTTTGAACACTTCTTTGATCTGTTAGTATTATTAACACATTAGATTCCACATAAAATTACCGGTTAAGAGTAGCTGAAACGGTCTCTTGAACAGCAGCCCTCCAGTTGTATCCTCTGTTTGAAGTAATATAAATTGCACCTTCATCAGTGACCATCTCTGCACTTTTCTCCCCAGATGCTTTTATATAAACCTGGAAAATAGTAGCAGAAGTGTGAGCTCTTCTTACGGTGAAATTATGTGTGATCTTTTGCTATCATAAACAATGATATCAATAGAAAGCAACAACATAGTGCAAATGGTTTGGATCAAAGCTTTTGTTCAGTAACCATCTCTGCACCGTTATTCCCAATTGTTTTTCTATAAACCTGCAAATTCTGTCTGAAATGAAATTGCAACACAAATAGGTTTGAATCTGCTGCATAAGAGATAGATACAAGTCTGTTCATATTTTTATATATTAGAGTTTAAGATCACATTCCAGTAAAACAATTCTGTTTCCAACATAACCATCCAAACTCAGTAGCCCAACATTCACATAAATTTCAACCAAGAATTTCAACTCTGATAAGGCTGGTGAGATCAGTTAGCACAACTGTCAGATTGTATTGCAGAACAATATTTTACAAATGGGTCATGGGTCTGTCTTGCATCTCCCATCTAACTGGGGTTTCCCAAGTGCTACCTTAAAAATTAATAATCATGTAAATGAAAATAAAATAAAAAATAAAAAACCCCACACAAATTGCAGTAGGATTAGCTTACTATATCGCCTGGAAGTTGAGAACTCAATGGGATCCTTTCCCAGCTTTCTCCTGCATCTGATGTGTACAACAGAATAGCTGGTTTCCCAACTATCCATCCTTCCTTTCCCTTAAAGCTGATGGAATTGAATCTGTAGTTGAAGTCTTCATCCTCAGCAGAAGGTATGGAACGTGGAAACCAGGTGTTTCCACCATCTTTTGTCTCCATGATGGTTTGCCGCGTCCCCAAAAGAAAACCTAAATCACCAAACATTTGCAGTAATAAGTGTCGTAACTCGCTAAAAAAAAGAGAGAGAGAGAGAGAGAGAGAGCCTGCTAAGTTAGCATTACCAAAATCCTCAGCTAAAACAATCAGAGTCTGCCATGTATAAATACTAATTTCATACATCTCTCTATTTTTTCGTTCTTCAAGCTCAGTTTAAGATCTTTAAAAAGCTAAGATTTCCGCTATATAACATTTACAGCATTGCACTAAAAAGATAACAAACCTATCAGTCACGTGACAAAATCTCACTAAAAAGACAACAAACCTATCAGTCGCATTACAAAATCTCAATGAATGATCAATAAAACAAAACCATATTGAAGAAGACCTACACTAGGGAGTATGTGACGCCCCGGAGTCCCACATCGACGATAGTTACCTTGCATGAGGACTTCTGATGGGTCAACCCATGGGGTTATATGTAGAGCTTACACCCTTAGCCAAGGTAAGGGTGTAAGCTCTACATATAATCTCATTTACTTTCTTCTCTATGGTCGATGTGGGACTCTGGGGCGTCACACAGTAGATTACTCTGTCATCTACAATCGAATTCCTAACAACTCAAGCTAGAATTGTTTAAAGAAGCAGTTCATTTTCATGAGTGGAATGTCGCGATGATAACATTTACATCATTATAGCAAATACAACAACAATTCGCTTATGAACACGAATTCAGACGAATATAATCCACCAAATACGCTGAAATCCAACATATCAGCAGAAAATCAGTGTAAGTTCATCAACAAGATTCTTAACTCAATTCATGAGGAAATTCGCACTAAAAGTGATCGTATTAAAACATTTGCAGAAATCAATAAAAGAGCTTTGAAGAACCGAAACCCTAGAGATTGGAAAAAGACCGTGACTAGGGTCGTCTGGCACAAAGGCGATGTCGAGAAGGACGACGCCCGGATCGATCGGAAGATAAACTCTCTCCCACTCGGAGAGACCTTCATCAGATTTCGCTGGTTGTTGGAATCCGATTAGAGAAGCAAGCGAGATGGAAACCGCTGCGGTTTCGGCAACGAATTGCCTTCGACTAAATGAGGAGGAAGAAGAAGAAGAAGAAGAAGAAGAAGAAGAAGCTTTGGGAACGAAGCGAGCTTGAGAGATGCGAAAATGGCGGTTGGTGGTTTTAATGGAAGAACCTAATAAGGGCTGAAGAAGGAGAGGGTTTGAATCTGTGAGTTGCAGAGTTGCCATTACAGCCACGTCCCTCTCTATCTCTCTTATCCGCTGCCTTCGCGGGACTTTTGAAGATTCTCTCTCGACTCTGGAATGCAGTGGAGTGGATAATAGAAGAGACGTGCAGAACCCATGTGCGTCTTGCACAAACTAAGACTGTGCTATTGCTAAGAGACGTGGCAAATGGCAACCCACCCATTGTTGAACTGCGTACTTCCAACGTTCATCCGTTCAGCATCTATCGATATGTAACGATATGTAATGTAAGGACTGAGGAGTATACAGCGTAGAGAGCATTCTCGTTTCCATGATTAGTCTCGTTAGATCAACGACCAACGGTCAGTATCATTTCTTTCTTTTATTCCATTGTGGCTTTGGGGACTCGAATGCACAATTTCTGGGTCCCATTTTGGTCAGATGATTTGTGAAATTTTTTGCATCTGGAAATTTTGAGAATTCCAAATGTTGCTTCCAAATAAAATTCCAAGTGCTCAACATGTAACATCTTAAATTCTAAAAGTGACTTTTTAAGTGGTTTTGAATTCTGTACTTTTACATCGAACAAAGCATTTGAATGCCAAAAACAAAATATCACATCTTGTCATAAATTTTAAACAAGTCCATTTTTTGTTAGAAATGTCTGTAACCAAAAAAACAATTCTCATTTAGTAATATGAGAATATAGAATTTTAATTTTTTAAAATTATTTTTTGTCATTTAGTGGTTTGGAAAAGAAACTTTTTTACTCTTTTTTTGATAAAAAGTGTAGGTGTTCACCTCACTTTACTATTAAAGGGAATTTACCTAAGAGGTCAATGTACTGTTTATTAATTTAAAAATTATCATTTAGTTTCAATTTCTTTAATCCGACTACTAGTATTATTCATGTAAACTAAACTAATAAAACTTTTGTATTAAAGTAGGCCATTAGGCTAGACCTCAATGCCACATTGTATCCAAAGAGAATTTTACTCTCATAAAAAGAAAAAAAAGCATAATGTGTACTTCCTTACTTTCCCAATTGATACATTTGGGAAAAATGAAGTACGTAAGTGAAGTGTACTGCCAACCAAACAATAGATAGATCAGTGCATCTCCCTTTGACCTTTTCACAAGGACAACTGGACAATTACCTTCCCTGGACAACATGATAATTCTAAGATTGGCATGAAAGTTGCACTTCCTGGCCTTGTTAATCCATCAACCTTCGCGGGCTATTTACTTGATTAAGCTAGTTACTCATGAGATATTCAACAATTAACTATCATTTTATTTCCCTATAAAGTAAAAGTAAAATCAAAATCACAAAATTCAAGAGTTCAAAATTGACTATGAAGATCATCCAGTAAGAGTGATATTTAAACTTCCTCTAAAACAGCAAGTAAATTACATCCTAAATGGGCCCACATCTCATAATAATTTTTATTTTTTTTATTTTTTCTATCAGAAGTTTCAATCATTTGAACGAAACTAATTCCTCCGGACTGACTAGAGAAAAGTCGCATAAATTCCCCCATAACTCAGTCTAAAATTGCGCTTTCAGAACGTATAAGGGTTAAAAAAATAAAATCAGCTACTGAGATCTTACACGTGTCCTCCAGCTATCAACCGTGTCAAGACTGCTTAAAAGCACCTCCTCGGCTTTGAAGAGGAAGGTACTTGAAAACAAGTAGAAAGCCGCGTACTTTCTCTCTCTCTTCTTTTTTTCCTCTCTCAATTGAAGCGAAATCCATTCCTGAATCGAGGTATCGGTCTTAAATCTTCCCCAGTCTAGCGTTTCTATGAAAAGTTCTCTCCAGATTCCCACTGTTTTTGATGAAAATATCGCTTTCCGCAATCGATCTTGATCATTCACGCAAATCTCCGTCGAATCTTCCTTTCGAAAATCCCAATCTGTGAAAAATCGAGTGAGAGATCTCGTCATTCATAGGTTTCTAGGGTTCCAGTTGGGGAAACGGATGTTTTTCTTTGTAAAGAGAAATCTAGGGTTTTGTTGAGAGAGAGAGTGTGTTGTCTGAGATGAGATCCAGGCTAGGAAGATGCAGAAGAGGAATGGGGATCTTCAGATCTTTTCGGACGATTTGGTAGTAGATGGAGTTGTTGCGAGACGATCTGGTTCTTCGGCATCGAATCACATGACGATGGTTCCAGGCGTGAATTATATCGAGCATCAGGTCTCGAAGATGGATACCCTAGCCGGCCTCGCGATCAAGTACGGCGTCGAGGTAAGTTTCGAACTAAAAATCGATTTCTTCTTGTATGTATGTATTTATTTGCTTTGTTATTAGATCCAAATCTCTGTAGCGCCTTCTTCTTCTACTTCTTTTTTCATTCATGTTTAGGCCCATGTTTTCTGTTTCCTTTGGAATCTTATTGATACTTTTTATTAGAAGTCCTTATTGGCCTCCCCTTGGTGCCTAAACCAGGGAATTTCTGATGGTTATAAGACACGCGTTCCATCAGTCCTTGGGCTTTCGGCCTATTCGTTAGGTACATAACATTATCACATTATCACGAATAGGGCTCCCTGGAGTGGGAGTGGAGTGAGAGCCGGCTAAAAAAATTAGAGAAAATGGCTACTACCTAGGTATTGGTTAGGTACATAACATTATCACGAAAAGGGCTACCTGGAGTGGGAGTGGAGTGAGAGCCGGCTAAAAAAATTAGAGTAAATGGCTACTACCTACGTATTGGTTAGGTACATAACATTGTCACGAAAAGGGCCACCTGGAGTGGGAGTGGAGTGAGAGCTAGCTAAAAAAATTAGAGAAAATGGCTACTACCTACCTACCTTCCTAGTGAAAGCCGCCGCCTACCGCTGAGAGGGCTACCTGGAGAAGGGTGTGAGCCATCCAAAGAGGGGAAGGGGCAACGTTCCGCTAGAGTGAGAGCCGCCAAGGACATCGGCTGCAGAAGCGTGGTGGTATGTTACGGTCCTAAATGGTTATAGGACTTAATTTTGACATGTTCCATTAGGCCTGGGGATTTTGCCCTATTGGTTAGGTACATAATGCAAAGTGTGTGCGATTTCCTGTTTGATTAGTAGATTTTCTTAAAATTTTACTTATGAGATATCACTTTTGGCATTTGTAATATCCAAATTCCATCTTCTTGAAAGCTGGGTTATATTTGAGAATTTGAAGTGCAAATTGATTTTTCTTGAAGCACTCATTTGTGCTACCCCTTTAATCACAGTTAAAGATTATTTGGCGACTTCAATCAGTGTGATATTGTGGGATATTGTCTTTCTATATGGGTGGCCGCCTTACATGTTACAATATTGTTGGTTTTGAGTATGTATAGCGGATGTGTGCAAGTATGGTTGCTTACGAAATAATGTACTTTGGTGAATATCAATGTTGGCTGTCAAACTGCTCATTTTGAGCTCACTTGGGGCTTGACTTATTCATGAACAGGGTGGAGTTTATAAATGACCCACTTTATATCTGAAAAATAGAATTTTCTTTAATTTTGATTACGAAACTTTTTTTTCTTCTAAAAACTTAACAACGAAATATTATTTCACCAATATATATATATATATATATAGAGAGAGAGAGAGAGGGAGAGAAAATTACAACAGAATAGTTGGTATCAGAGGGTCATACCAATAACCGAAGCATGGATTTGAAAATTAATCTCATGGGGCATTTGGAAATTTTAAACTTAAGAACTTCTTTTGAGTTTTAGAGCTCATTTACATTTCAGCATGTTTGGCACTTTGGTAAGACTCTAATTAGAGTTCAAATTGAATTGGAAGCAAAGGCAAAGCCTCCTAGCGAAAAAGTAGTTTTCAGTTATTTCTCTAAAAAGTGTTTTTATCTGAATAGGAGTAAGAGGCTTAACAGGTTCACTTACATAAGTTTCAGACAAAAATGCCTATTATAAAATGTGTTACCTTAAATACCGTTTTATATATTTTTTTCTCTTTTGCTACATCATCATCTTCTTTTCAAAGACAAAAACCCGCTTGACAAAAACCCTTCTTAAAATCCCTCAAGCTCTTTCAAAAGAAATGCTCATGGTAAAATGAAATATTCCTTAAATACCCTCTTTATTTCTTTCTTTTTTATTTTGTTCTTTCTACATCATCTCTTTTTAAAAACCATCACTCAACTCCCTCCAAGCCTAATGGAAATTGAAGCTCTCCTTTTTATACACAGATCAACTACAGACTCCATCCTTTGGCGTGATTATACTTTTTTTTTTCTAATTATCACCCAATTGTGATAATCCTTTCCTCTAGTTAAAGTTTTATTTTTGAAAAGACAAAAATGCCCCTTTGATAATATCTTATTTACATGTTTACCAAACATACTGATGTGAAAAAAAAAAAGAGAGCTTTTTATTTAGACTATTAGCAAAAGATAATGTGATAGAACTTAACAATTAGAGCTATTTGTTCTAGAGCTAATCTGAGTATCTGACTAGCTCTTTTTAGTATTATATACTATAGTTCCGAAGAGGCCCTTGGATAAATTTTTTTATTTTTATTTTTTATGCTTCTTAGAAACATTTATATGTTTCTAGAGTTTTTAAGGATTGGGATCATCACAATGATGCTGTATTGTATTACAAAGACAGTCAAGTACTCACTATGAGCTTGCTGAAACTTGTCTTTCTTTATTATTTATTTATTTTTTACACATGTATATCCAATTTGTAAAACCAGGTTACTTTCCACAATCGTCTTCTCCTTCTCAATATCTGCATTCTACCTTATAGGAGAACAGTCCAGTTCTGTACACCAGTTGAGTCTTCTACTGTTGGTGGACCTTATAACTGACCAATCATGTCAGAGTGTAACTAAAAGAAGATTCTAAAGACTTGCTGTTGGTGTCCAAAGTCCACACCATATGACCTATGGTTGTTGGCCATGCCAATCATAGTAGAGGGGAGAATATCTCAACAAGACCTAGGGTTGTGCAAAATATCAACCCCATCAGATCAGCTTAACCCTCTGATTTATAGCCCTCAAGTTTAATAATTTTAAAAAGCCTTGCCCCCTTTTTTTTGGTTTCAGCGTTAAATTTCAGCTTGTGGTGTAATTCATGGGGTTAGTGTTTGTGGAAGAGGTAAGTTGATCTTAGGTGGGTCTAGTGGTCCCCAAAATAAGTAACACCACATGGTTCTTTTATGCAGCGGTTCTCATTTGAACTCTCTCTCTCTCTCTCTCTCTCTCTCTCTCTCTCTCTCTCTCTCTCTCTCTCTCGTCTTCCTCCCTTTGATATGCTTGATTTTCCTTTCTTGTCTTCCTCCCTTTGATATGCTTGATTTTCCTTTCTTGGCTGTAATTGGTTTTCTGTGTGTTGCCATCCCTTTGATATGCTTGATTTTCCTTTCTTGGCTGTAATTGGTTTTCTGTGTGGTGCTTTAGGTTGCAGACATTAAGCGAATGAATGGCTTGGTGACAGATCTTCAGATGTATGCCCTCAAGTCACTGCAGATACCTCTACCAGGAAGGCATCCACCATCTCCAATACTGTTAAATGGTTCAGCTGGTCCTGGGTATTGACATGCTCTTACATTTTCAATATTTATGGAAATTTTCTTTTAGTGTTGAAATTTTCTCACTTGATTATGGGAGATTCAGTCACCAAGTCTTTCTTTCTTCCCCCTTGTTTTTGCAACTGATGCACATGTGTTCTTTAGTTCTGGTGGATATCCTGATTATGCTTTTATTATTATTATTATTATTATTATTATTCATTTCTTATGTTATACCAAAGAGGCATTCTTCACGATTCAATGAGTTTGATGGCTTTTGAGAAATCTCAGTTGAGTGGAAATCAGACCTCTTTCCAGCATCTGGCCCTCTTCCTTTTCAAAAAATTTCACATTTCTAAAATCACTCATTCTGTCATTCTCTCTATTTTTCACTTCTGGTGGTTGTATTTGTATAATAGAAAACCACTTGACTGACCAGAGTTCTACATTTTATTTTGGGCATTAGTTTGATGATAAAATTTAATTAGTTACATTTCATTTTTCTATGGAAGATAATCCAAACAGGCTTGAAGCAATGAAAAAGTGGCCATTACAAGCTTACAGATTGAGATAACTCATTCTTTTTGGGACATGTGAATGAGCTAATATTGGATGACAGACTGAATTTCCCAGTTCTTGTTAAGACTTTGGAGTGAGCTAACTTTAATGTGTGAATGAAAACTGCATGTGTCAAGGTAGGGTTCTATGCATCATAAATACCATACTCATTGTTTTCTTTTTGTTTCTCCCAACTGATGAAGGCTTCATTTCCCACCCAATGCTTTGAATTTTGATTATTATGAAAACTTCCTAGAATTGTTGGTGACAGAGATACACTTCCATGCAAGTTTAACGGATTACAGTTATGAACTTTAAAAAATACTCCACTTAAAGTTACATGACTTTTGTACATGTTAACAAGGTGCTAATTGGCATTCCATGTTGTGTTATGTCAATTCCTTTTGAATTACTGTTTACCTTGTTGGTGACAGAGACACTTCCATGCAAGTTTTATGAATTACAGTTACCTTTTTGGTCATGAAGTTCCAAAAATATGCCAGTTCATATGTTAACAAGTTGCTAATTGGCATTCCATGCTATGTCATAAAACCAAACCAAACATTTTCCCACTAGGTAGGGTCGGCTATATGGATTTGACGATGCCAATCAAATCTGTTTAGGGTCATGTCCTTCGTTAGATCCATGTAAGCAGGGTCATGTTTAATAGTTTCTTTCCAACTTTTCTTGGGTCTTCCTCTCCATCTCCTACTCCGGGCAATCTCCATGCTTTCACACCTTTTAACAGGTGCCCCCGTTGGGCGCCTTCTAACATGGCCGAACCATCTCAGTCGATCTTCTCTCATTTTATTTTTAATCGGTGCTATTCCTACTTTGCCCCTAATATCCTCATTCCTAATCCTATCTCTCCTTGCGATCCCGCACATCTATCTTAGCATTCTCATCTCCGCAACTTCCATCTTCTTAATATGATTATGCTTTACTGCCCAACAATTTAATTCATATAACAACGCTGGACGTACCGCCACCCTATAATACTTTCCTTTAACCTTAAGGGGGACTTTTCGATTACACAAGACCCCTGAAGTACTCCTCCATTTGGTCCACCCGGCCTGAATCCTATGACTTACATCAGTGTCAATCTCTCCATCCTGTTGCACCATACATCCAAGGTACTTAAGGTTTTCTTTCTCTACAATCTTTTGTGTGCCCAAACTTACTTCTAAGTTACCAAGTGTCCTACTTTGACCAAACTTGCATTCCATATATTCCGTCTTGCATCGACTTAGCCGAAATCCTTTTATCTCTAACGTTTTTCGCCACAATTCTAGATCAGCATTCACTTCTTCTCTCGTTTCATCCACTAAAACAATGTCATCTGCAAATAACATACACCACTGCACCTCATCTTGAATATGTCTTGTAATCTCATCCATAACTAGGGCAAACAAGTACGGGCTTAACGCTGAGCCTTGGTGTAGACCAATGGTGATAGGAAACTCTTTAGTCTCTCCGCCAGTCGTTCTTATAGATGTCATGGCTCTATTATACATATCCTTTATCGCCTCAATATATATGACACACACTCTTTTCTTTTCATATATGTGTGTGTGTGTGTGTGTAGGCTGAGCTTAGGAAAAAATTTCGTAAGCCCATGCTTGTGGAGCCCACCTTTGGTCCATCCAAATGGACCATATATATATATATACATATATATATTTGCCAATAGACAACAGAAATAGAAGGCATAGGCACTACAGTCATCATTACTTGGTTTGAATTCCACTTTTGAAGCTTGAAGTACCCAAATGAATTTGACAGCAAATAACTTGTTTTTCGGTTCTGCCATTCTTTTTTGTGGGCTTTCATTGAACTCGCTAACAAAGTAGTGAGATTTGATATTATAAAGCTCTCACTTGTGTGTTGTGCAAGTATTCATCTGGACAAATGGGGATAATTTGTGATCAGGGTAATCGTTGTGATTTTAGCGTTGCCTTGACAAATTTAAAATATATTCCAAACCAGGACACTTCATTCAAAGATTAAATCAACTTGTAATCTGAGACGGACCTTTCTAGTAATGTTCTCATCTGATGATGCAATTATGTGGTATGTGCCCGTCTAGTCATAATGAATACATAATTTCAGTCTTTATATTTATTTTTAATGGGATATCAGGTTTAGAGATATATGATTGGCATTATTTTTTATTGTCAGGATTCTATCCCCATCACTTGTTGGCTCAAATGTATTCTGATCATACTGAAGTTATGATTCTTACATCACTGTTATATGCATGCATATTAGTTCATGACAATGCCGCTGTATGCTTGCCTATTCTTGATGCATGATTTCGGTCTTGATATTTATTATTAATGGGATTTCAGATTTAGAGATATAAATATGATTGGCATTATCTTTGATTGTCAGGATTCAATCCCCAATATGTGGGCTCAATTGTTTTTCTGATCATACTGAGCTCATGATTCTTACATCATTGTTATATGCATGCATATTAGTTCATGACAATGCCGTATGGTTGCCCATTCTTGGTTACCTTGATTCAAACATGCAATTTCTATTGGACAAGTGTTGACTGTTGAGGGGTCATGATTGCTGACATGGTTAATCATTCCGGAATTAAATGCAGAGATCAAAGTACCGAACAGACCCCAACCCACCGCTCTGATGTTGACATATTAAATTCATTCCAGTCACTGAAGAAATCCACACCGCGCAGAGTTTCTCCAGCAATGAGCAGTTTGCATGGCTACTATGGCCTCACACCTTTGAATAAGAAAGGTGCAGCAGAAGGCACTGAGATGGCAGTCTACAAGACAAACAGAGCTCAATACCTAGAAGACAAGAGGCCTTCAAAATCATCACCCCCTACAGGCTGGCCGCCAAGGTCTAGAAGCCTAGCAAATGGGTTTTCACTTGAAAATGGAGAACCAGTCAACATGGTGGTTGCTGATTCTGGGGATAGTGAGGTGGGGATATCAAATGAAATGCCTGTTTGGAGGCGTCATAAATTGGATCTCGGTCCAGCTTCTCCAATGACTGAATTATTGTTGAAGGAAGATAGCAGTGGTGGGTTCTCTGGAATAACAGGAAAAGGTCTAGCTCTGAGGCCCAAGTCAGCGAGCCGTGCCTCCCTGGTGGCAGATGCTGATTCAGGTCGCATTAATTTGGTCCCAATGGCAGAGTCTTTCCCAACAGGCAGTCTTTTTGGAGTTAGAAAATCAAGCAGTACATCAAATTTGCCGGACTCAGAAGATGGCAGGTCCACTTCCAAGTGGAATTTAAAACCAGACTTACAGGGCCTATCAACTGCAGCCATTACTAGGCCCATCTTTGATGGCTTGCCCAAGCCAATTACTGGCCGAAGGAAAGCTGCTCTGGACTAGTATCCCTATGCCTATTTCGTGTATTGATTCTTTTTTGGCATGCATATGCTACATATTTTCGACCAAAGCCTTTTCCCTCAAGCAAGGCATACACGGTACATAGCTCTGTAGGGAGAAAGAAAGGGGACAATGAATAAGACAGCTCCTGCTAGCAGGACGGACAGCAATAGCTAGCTTATATTCCCCAGCATTGCATTTTGTTAGATAGAAGTGGCATCTGGTAATTGCAATGATGTGATTATTATTCCTTTTCTGTTGCATCCATCCATATTCTGCCTTAAGTTGAAGCTTTTCTAACTGTTTAGGTTTCTCAAGACATGAATTAGTACGATTTCATTTATTTGGATGGTGGTGGTGTTACCAAATAATAATACAAGTACAGGTAAATTAAATCAGATCATACAGTATTTCCCTTGGAAAGGGTTGAGCACAAGCTTTTGTATGTTTTTTTTTTCTTGCTGGAAGTTTTGTACTGTATGGAGAATAGGGTTTCTTCTTCTTCTGAATAGATGCGTTTCCTTTTCTTTCCTCTACTTTTTCAGGAGGTTCCCCTTAATCTGAATATCTTATGGCCTTATGAATCATTGTGTAAGAATCATGAGAAAAATACAGGGTTTGCATTGGAGAGCCATTTATCTCAGCATGCTCTTGGTCATGCACCGTGCAGAGCCATAATTAGGGGGAATGTCTTATAGTATGGTTGTTATTATCTTTTAAATTCCATTGGAGATGAAAGAGCCGCCGCTTGTATTCTGAAATTCTGTGCAATCATGCCTTTTATTACCGTTGAAAGTTGAGTTCCAAAAAAAAAAAGAGAAAAAAACAATCTGTTAAAAGTAAGGCTTTTGTCCATCTGCAGTAACTCTTGACAATATTTTACCTTAAAAAACAGAACCTAGAGAAGAGAGTAAAAGGTGAAACTGCCGGGAAAGGCTAGGGGGCTAGATTTGTTCGATGGTGGTGGGGGTGATAATTTCTTTCGAATCCATGGAAACTTGGTGCATTTGCGGGTCGTGTTACAAGTCATATCTTACGAATTTTACTTAAAACATGTCAAGCAAGTAAAAAACAAAATTAAAAAAACTGCTGGTTTCTGAAGAAAGCACCTGGGTTGATCATCCACCTACCTCTATTGAAAATTCCTCCAATGGGTTGTGCTAATCTACCTACAGATAAATCAGGAATCAGACGTATTGACAACCGATGTTCAAAAAGGTTAGGGCTGATATTTTCAGTCAAGTATGCACTATACCGGAAAAAATGAGAAGACGCTTGTAGTACGACAGCCTTAATCCCAAAGCCAGGTGTGCCTAAAGACTTAACCAAGGTAGGTGCGAGTACAAGTTGGAAGTGCTTGGATAGCACAAAACCAACATCGCAGCAAAATGTCGATTTCCAACTTTTTAGCAGTTTTCAGCACTTAAAACGCAATGGCAATACCTTGTTTCTAAAAGACGACCTAAGAAAAAACATGACTAAATCAATCCTAAAATGCCCTTATCAAATACCAAATCCCAACCTGACATTTCTTTAATTCCATGCCAAGTCCACAATTACACACATCAACTATGGTATAAAATTATTTACCAATGAAAAAACCTATGGTAATAAAATATCGGAAAAGTCCTCTTGGCCCGACCGCCACCTGGGATCCAAGGGTCCTCCCTGGGGACCGGGCCAGAATCCGTTCCCCCGGTCGGGCCAAGTAGCACTACTGTAAAATATCACGATATTCACCTCAAAACATCATCACTGTCCCATCATTTTCAAATTATTGCCAAACAATGGAAAAAATTGCAAATAGAAAAGGAAAGAAAAAAAAAAAAAAAAAAAAAACACTACACAAATGCTTTAGTACTTTAAATTATTGAATTGATACTGATTTTTAAAAACAAGTTTACCTTCAACTACAGTTACACCAAAAAAAAAGTCATTTTCTTAAAGCAACAGTTTCCCGGGAAACATTTGCGACAATGGTCCCAACTCAAAATAGGTAAGTTCGTTAGGCCCTTAGACCTACTGAATACAGCAAGGCTCGTTATCTTACCAAACCCAACAACGCTCGTTATCTTACCAAACCCAACAACGCTCAAAGGAATTCCTTTCTTAAAATTTAATCCCATTAAATATTGCCAATTGTCTAATCTATGGTAGACTTTAAAAAAAAAAAAAGATCTAATTTTTTATTGTCAGTTTTTTTTGTTTTTTTACTTTAAGACTGGATTGATAACATTCCAAGGACTTGTGTATTGGTAGAACCAATGGCTCACAAACTTAGACAATCCTATCTTAAAAATCATCTACAGAAAATTGTGTGGGTTCAGGATCCAAAAAGGTACAAATGTCCAATGCAATGGTATCAGCAATAGTTGGCAATGATGTATCCAGATTCCTCTGAGGTCAAAGCCTATAATCCGTTAGTAGGACCTGCCTATTAGATCTACATAACTGAAAGTATCCTTAGCCTCTGTATTCTCTCGGCAAATTTTCATTTTAATCAGAATTAAACCCACCATATAAAAGTGGCTGCCTTAAGGTTTGTGTGTTAAGCAGTTCCGATTTACAAATGAGATCTCATAGACATTCACAACAAACAATGAAATCAATAAAAGATTCTGATTAGCCAAGGACACCATGGTACACCGTACGCTGGTTAGCCATATCATCCACAAGGGAGATTGGGTTACAGCTCTGCTTTGCTCCCCTGAGAGCCATATACCTGCCAGCCAGCGTGATGGCCAACAAAAAGAAAGGATTATGATGGAGTACAACTGGTTTGTATAAGTTCCAAAAGGTGTCAAAATCCTCACGACTAATACTTGTCTATGGTGAAACAGATCAGGGGAAGAAAAGAGTCTGGTGAAATGACAATTCATTTTTGGTATGTTTCCCCATTAGTGAAAATAAGGATTGGCAGTAAGGTGGGTTGTCGCTCGTTTTACCCAATACAAGAGGGAAGTTTAAAATTGAATGCCAAGTTCACTATGATGAGATCAGCGTATAACTGGTCTGTAGCAATTATAAAAGGTGTCAAAAATCCTCCCAACTAATACTAGTTGTCTAAAAAAAAAAGAAGTTTCTTGTGAAACTAAAGTTCACTTTGACAAGTTTTGCTACTAGTTAAAAAAAGGATAAGCAGTGATGTGGATTGTTGCTTGATTTTCACAATACATGAGAACATAGAGTGGAATGCAAGTTTCCGTAGGATGATGTAAGAGAGGAGAGCTGTGGTTTAGAGAGAGAGAGAGAGAGAGAGAGAGAGAGAGGTTATGACGAGACTATAATATAACTATAGCTTGCAGTAGTTACAAAAGATGTCAAAATCCTGCCGACTAATAATACTCGTCTTCGGTGAAACAGAAAAAAGTTCGGTGAAATAACTCACTTCAATATATTTTCACAGGATATGTCAACAATTTAGGTGGAGTGTAGAGGCTTAGGAAGTTGCTCGAGAGAAAAGATGATGTAACAAAGTTTGGCTAGAAGATTAGGAAATAAGACTGTAAAATTATGAAATACATAAGGCGGCAAAGAAAGAGGTTAAATGATGCACAGTCCAAAGCAAATGATTACCTACATAAGAAGTATGGGAACAAGGAGAGATGTTTTCAAGCTTGCAAAAATGAAGGAAAGGAAAAGTGAGACCGAAACCATACTAGATGCATAAAGAACGACTGCTAAAAGGTTTTAATACAGGACGGTGATATTAAAGAAAGGTTGAGATAATTTTTAGCAAACTTTTAAATGAAGATCTATAAGAGGGTTTAGGAACAAGAGATGATACTTTGTTAGCCGGAGATATCTTCTACCGCAAAAATTAGGACAGCAAAAGTGAAGAAAGCATTGACAAGAATGAAGACAAGAAAGGCTATGGGACAGATGGCATTCTGATGGAGACTTGGAAATACCAAGGAGAAATTGAATGAGTTTGGCTAATTAGGCTCTTCAATTAGATATTAAGGACAAAGAAAATGTCAAATAAGTGGAGAAAGAGTGTTGTGGTACCTTAATGCAAGAATAGAGAAAATATACTAAGTTGCACAAATTATCTTGCGATTCAACTTATCATAGTATGAAACTATTGGAGAGAGTAATGGAACAAAGACTTACACAAAAGACAAAGATATTTGAAAATAAATTCCATTTCATGCCAAGGAGAGGTCAACTATGGAAGCTACCTTTGCAATTAGACAACTAAGGGGAAAAAACTAAGAGAAGAGGAAAAATCTTCATATGGTCTTCATTGATATAGAGAAAGCCAACAAGTGACCTAGAGAATTGGTTTTGTAGGTTTTAGATAAGAGAAGTGTCTCAAGAGGTTCTATTAACATCATTAAAATTATGTATTGAGGGAACGGTAATAAGTGTGAGAACCACCGTGGAGAAATGGGTGAGTTTCCCGTCACCATAAGTTTACATTGGGCGTGTTTGGATTTATGGTTAATTGAAGTAAAGTGAGGTGAAGCATCAAATTAAGAGAATAAAATATAAGGGGTTATGATGGTCTTTTGTTTTTAGTTGTTTGATAGGGAATCTTTTTTATTTCTTTTTTTAAAAAAAGGATATTTGTTTGTCATTTAGTGGAGAAAGGATGTTGCTTTTTGACCTTTTTTTTTTTTAAAATGAGGGAATTTCGAATTTGTGTATTTTTTATATGACCCCTTGTCTTTTCTTGTCTGGATATTGTAGGCTTTACTTCACTTTAACTTTACTAGTAAATTGCCAAACACACCCAGGATCAGCTTTAAACTCTTTTTGGTTTGCAATATGTATGGACAAGCTAATTGGTCATATTCAAGAGGGTACTTTAGTATATGTTGGGTACTTTAGTATATGTTGTTTGCAGATGATATAGCATTGGTGGGTGAATCAAGAAATTGTGTAAATGCAAAACTTAAGAGATGAAGGGAGGCTTTAAAACAAGTCATAAAAAGATGGAATGAATAAATTGCAACTTCAATGTGGATATGCAAAGAGATGTAACTCATGTGAGAACTAAAGCTCAAGAGATACCACGAAATGATTCCTTTTTAGCTCTATAATTAGCAATGATGGAGTGATGAGGACATCAAACGTAGAATAAAGAGTTGAATGGTTGAAGTGGATACGTGCTTATGGTATGCTTTGTGTTCAGCGCATATTAACAAGATTAAACAGAAAAATTTACAAAACAACGATTAGAATAGTTTTCTATAGAGCGAAGGGATGACCAAATTAGAAAACAACATATGCAAAAAATGAGTGTAGATGAGATGAAAATGTTGAAATAGATGTGTGGTAAGAGAAAGATAGAATCAGAAACAAGTGCATTCGAGAGCATTTTGGGGTAGCATCAATGGGTGATAAATTAAGAGAGACTCCTTTGAGATGGTTTGGACATGTCTAACAAAAGCCAATGACGATGCTAGTAAGCAAAAGTCTTTATATGCAGGTGGATGACAACAGAAGAAAAATGGGTAGGCCGAAGAGGAAGTGGATGGAAGTAAACTATCCGGGGATTTGGGCCACACAATAGATTGGAATGGCGAAACATAATTCATTTAGTTGACCCCAGCATAGTTGAGAAAAGGCTTTGTTGATGCTGATGATAATGATGTGAATGATTTGGAGAGTGGAATGCCAAGATCCTGAATAAAAACTACGAAGAGCTGAGGTTAAGAGTCTTGAAACCCTTGAAAGCCAAGTCATCCTACCAAAAGTCACCCCTACCCCTTTCCAATTTTTCCTTTTCTTTTTTTGGTGAAACAAAAAATTAGTTTTATATGTTTCGCCAGTAGTTAAAACAGGATTAACAGTGCCATAGATTACAGATTGTTGCTCAATTTTCACAATACACAAAAATGGTTTAGAGAGTGGAAAGCCGAGAGAGAGAGAGAGAGAGAGAGAGAGAGAGAGAGAGAGTGTAGACACACACCATCTTAGAAGCGAGGCATGACTAGATCAGTTATGTTTCCATGGCCAAGCCTAATAAAATTGAGATGTACATAGGTTGGATACAAAGCCACCGCCACCCGTAGTGATGGGATGATACCTAATCATACGACAATCTCATAGCTGAAGAGTCCACTCGTAAGTTGACTCATACAGACAGGAGAACCTGAATTTGGTCATTATTGGCCCTGCTACGAAGGGCATGGGTAGGAATGATGTAGTCTCAAACTGTGATCTTTCAATTCTGTTGTCTTCAACAATTGTAATGCTGCCAAGTTCAGCTGAAAGAAACCTATACTTAACAGGAACTATAGTAGATCAGTCCTCAACAGATCCTTCATTTTAACATCAACCATCGGAACAATACCAAAACCAATCAGGAGTCTTACCAAAGCAAGAAAAGCCATCAAAAACATGATCAATGAAGTGGTACTAACGGATTATTGCTGAGGCATCCAACCAAACTATTATCAATTCATCAATATGACCAAAAAGATATATATATATATATATATATTTCTAATGCCATCCAACCAGAAAAACTAAATATATGCCGAAAGCTGTCACTTTCATCAAGGCCAGAGGTTTTGATCACTGGAAACAGCACATGTTAAGATTGGATTATAATTGCGCAGTCTATATCAACTCATATTTTTAAAACAGTCCAGAACAACCCTGGAAATGGAAATGGGAAAGTCGAGCCCATTTAGGGTTTTGGGCTGAAGTACTAAGGAGTAAAAGATACTAAATCTTCTAAAACTAAACCAAATCAAATGAAAGCCAATCCAATATCTCAGGATTTTTCGAACACACTTCCAACAGTAAGGAAAACAGACAAAAGACTTCCAGGAAGATTGTGCAACTAGATTTTTGGAAACTTAATTTTTCCGGATTTTTTGAGGGGGATGAGCATAACATACCTCAACTGGCTCCTTTGAATTGAATCAAATCATCAACAAATTCTATAAACCAACGGCATTCAGATGACCATAGTTCTGACCCAGTTTGGCACTTTGACCATATGGCCCATCCATGTCAGCCTTGTGATCAATCAACATAATAAGGTCATCAGTCTAAAATATAATATCTGGAAGACCCCTTCAATGCTCCAATACCTTGTAAGGTTGTAATCAACCTATATTACACTTCCATACCATAAAAGAGAATTATTCAAAGATGACTTAAAAGAACTCCTAAGGTGTGTCACTATCAATGTACCCCTATATGTGTGAGAGTATTAAAATGTTTGAACCCCTTTTGAAAAGTTATAGTTAACCAATAATATATTATAAATACACCAATTATAAAGAAACAATAAAAAATAATTTGGGAACTAGATTGACCTTGCAATAGCAAACAACTTCTTTAAAAAGAGAGAGGAGCATTTAATTACCTATAAGAGTGGAACTAAAATGACTGATAAGAGAGAAGCCAGATAGACTTTTTCAGTCAGAAAACATGACCGACTAGCATGTAAGAACTTTAAGGTATTCCACAAGAGAGTTTACGCACACAATATAGGATAGTAGTTTTAGATATTTGCATTAAAAATAAATAAAAAGTGTCCTAAAACAAGATGTGAGGATTTGAAAGGACAAAGCGCAACAATATTTTAAGGATAAAGTCATGGGGGAGAGAATGGAATTTGTGGGGAGAAACTACGGTGATGTCAAATGGTTGATTGTATCAAGACGGTTGCAAAAGAGGTGCTGGGTGAGTCGAAAGGGAAAAGACACCGTCATAAAGAAACTTGGTCGTGGAATGTTAAGGTTCACGAAACTGTTTAAGAGAAAAGACGTTACAGAGTTTGGTAGAGAAATAAGAATATGAAAAGTTAAGAAATGCACAAGGCAAAGAAACGAGTTAAAGAAAGTACTAAGTGATGCAGAGTTCAAAAACACATGACGACCTATATAATAAGTTGGAAACAAGAAAATGAAAGGAATATATTTTTAAGCTTGCAAAAATGAGGGAAAGGAAAAATATGGACTTAGATATTGTCAAATGTATGAAGAGCGACAACCAAAAGGTTTTAGTGAAGGACAACGATTATAAAGAAAGGTCGAGAGAATATTTTAACAAAATTTTAAACAAAGATTCTATAGGAGGCATAAGAAAGAGAGATGATACTTTGTTCACAGGACATACTTTTTACTTGGAATTAGGGTAATAGAAGTGAAGAAAGCATTGACACAATTGAAGACAAAGCCATATGACATTCCAATACTGGCTTGGAAATGTTTAGAAGAAATTGAGTGAATTTGGTTAACTAGGCTCTTTAATAAGATATTAATAAATAATAATAAAGAAACTGCTGGATGAATGGAGAATTAATGTTATAGTACCTATATATAAGAACAAAGAAGATATACAAAGTTGTACCAACTATCGTGAGATTAAATTTATAAATCACACTATGAAAACTATGGGAGAGAGTAATGAAACAGAAACTCAACACAAAAGACCAAGATATCTGAAATCGATTTGGTTTTGCCGGGGAGGTCACCTATGAAAGCTATCTTGTCACTTACGTAATTAGTGAAATAACAGAAATAGAAGAGTTCATATGGTCTTCATTAATCTAAAGAAAGCCTATAACAGAGTACTTATAGACTTAATTTGGTATGTTTTAGAAAAAGGGATGGTCCCCAAGAAGTTATAGTGAAATCATTAAAGACATGTACATAAAAACATTAACAAGTGCGAGAACTACCTATGGAGGGACCATAGGTTTGCATCGGGGGTCAGCCTTAAGCTTTTATCTCTTTACACTAATTACAGACAAGTTAACCGCTCATATTCAAGAGGAGGTTCCTTGGTGTATGTTGTTTGCAAATGATTAAGTATTGGTCGATGAAACGAGAGATGACATGAATCCGAACATTGAGAGATAGCAGGAGAATTCGAGGGCTTTAAAATAAGTCGTACAAAAGGCATAATATATGGATCGTAACTTCAGTGGGGATGTACAAAAGGCTGAAACTACAGCGAGAACTGAATCTCGAGATATACCACAAAGAGATTCATTTTGATACCTTAGCTTGATAATGAGTAGGATGGAGATTGAGGAAGATGTTGAACATATGATAAAGGCGTGATAGTTGAAGTGGAGACTTGCTCTTTGAGTGCCTTGCAATCAGTGCATACCAACAAGATTGAAAGGAAAATTTTACAAGACCACGATTAGACAGGCTATGACTTATGGAGCAAAATGTTGGCTAATCAAGAAGCAACACATGCACAAAATGAGTGTAGTAGAGGTAAAAGTGGATGTTTGGTAAAACTAGGAAAGAAGAAATCACGAATGAACGCTTTCAGGAACATTAAGGGATAGCATCAGCAGGTGATAAAATAAGATGAATTTGTTTGAGATGGCTTGTACATGTCTAATGCAGGCTAGCATCAAAGCCGGAGAAGAAAAGTTTTTCTATGCAAATTGATGGTCCACTAGGGGGAATTGATAAGCCGAAGAGGACATGGATGGAAATAATAACAATAGATATGAAGACGTGCAACCTATCTGAGGATTTAGGAAAGGCTTTGAAGATGATGATGATTATGACAACAATGACCTCCAGACCATACTCATCATCCATGTACACCACTTGGGAAAGTACCCACATGTTTCAAACCCTTACCTTCTACAATACTTTTCTCATAAAGGTTCAAACACTTCTGTAACCATAAACTTAAGAGGTTACTATTCTGAGAGGTCAAGAATCAATCAGACAAAGATAGATTTGACGTAGACTCTTGGAAAAAAGGTCGATGATTGTATCATGATAGATCTGGTTATTAAGGTGGTGAACAAAGATTAGCATGCAAAAGTTAATGTTGCATATAAACACGTTTTCTGATGCATGTACCTGTTATCTATTCACACAAATGCATGTGGATGTACTAGGTAGTTGCCAACAAAAGTGGTAGGAGAACCAGATCTCGGAAACAAAGAAAATGGCAGTTGTCATTGATATCAACAATGGAATACAGTTGATATAATTATGAACTAGTCAAAGAAGGCAAAGGACCTTTTGACCGATTGTAGAAAAGAAACCACTGCCCAGCAGAGCAGATTATATACATTTCTTTCTTCAAAATTAACAATTGTTCATTTATGTTTTAGAGGGAAAGGGTCTTGATGGCATAGTCAATTTCCTTGTTCCTGTTGTCAGTAATGTTCGAATATAAAAAAGCTATTATGACAATACAGTAACCAATAACAGACAAACTAAATATTCAAAAAAATAATAATAACAGACAAACTAAATACTAAGCTAACAATGATATATTCTAAGCACAATTTGACTTTGGTTCTGAAATCACCAACACCAAACAAGATAGATGCACGAACGAAAGAGAGATGATTTGAATCAACTTCAACAATACTTAGAGGAAACTGTTAAGTATTGCAAAGAGGGAAAAAGAACATCGAGAGTTAGATTGATTGTCACCAAGAACCTACCATTGGTTTAAGGCTTCAGATAAACCATTTGATTCAGATCTACATCGGACTTTAGCAAATATTACAAAACCCTCCCTTCTTTGAACAATCGAAAGCAAGTTTATATACTGGATTAATGGTACACTCACTTCTATCTTGTTAATTCCATTTTACAAGTTCCCTGCAATTTGGTCGAAAAGCTAACATTTAAATGCACTCACAGAATGTCGTCTTAAGAATGTGCAGTTTCTGCTCCGATAGAAGCATAAGTATTTAGGAATATGAAATTCTAGTTTCAAGGCATATTAGGCTAGCCTAAAATCAGTACAAATGCACTTCACAGGCATATTACAGAAAGTGCAACAAACAATTAAAGTTTTCTTTTTTAAAAAAAAAAAAAAAAGGCGCCTTAAGTCAGTTGTTGGAAGGTATGACACCAAAGAAGCCTTGTTTGTTTCCAGTTGTATCTCAGACACATGATTAAACAAAAATCTCTAATCTAAAAATATAAGCCAAGATTAAAACATTGGAATTAGAACATCCAGCAAAAAGAAAAAAAAATGCTTAATGCTTCTATAAAAAATTTAACTTTTAACACATTAGTAGATTGGCAACTGTGAGAACTTCCTTAAGTGAAGTCCCACATTTCCCTGTCTACAGAATGGCTAGAATGTCTTCCAAAATTTACAGGCTGCATGTTTTTAGTAGGATACCCAGTACCACTAAGCTAAAATTTACCTCTATATTTGCCACAGTTTTATTTCCAATAAGCGTTACTCCTTCATCTTTCGCAATCTGACTTCCTACATATGGTTCCACTTCATAAATGCATCATTGTTGTAGCCAAACCTGCAACGATTCTACTTTAGTATGATATCTGACATCTTATTCTGCCTAATGACTCTTCTGAAATAAAAACTGATCACCACCAAGAAATCATAGTAACTAATAAACTATATTACCCAGATATATACTCTTACAGATTCGGAGAAAACAGGAGTGTGCCAAGAGTTTATAAAAGTGCAGGATATGCTAATTGGTACTAATGTTCTTCAGAAACAGTAGGAAATTGTGGTCATTATAGTTGTCATATGGAAAGGTAGGAACTAATGTAACATTCATGTCATTAAAAAATAATAATAAGCCGAACTTCGAAGACAAAAAGATTGTCCAGAAAGACTGAGATACAACATACCCAATTAAATGCCTATTCAAATTGTACTCATTTATTTTTGCAGTATATATACAAGATTTAACATATTATGCATCATAACATACAGAATATGTTATTATAAAATGAAAAGTATTATCAATTATGCTCTGTCCTTGTACATCAAACCCATATTTTATCCTCCAGATACCCATACTAAACAAACTATAAAACGAGAGGAATACAACTACTTCAGATGATTAAAAAATATGAGGAAAATTTCAACCAAATACATACTTCTAAAAATAATTTACTTGTAGCATCTTCAGAACATCATCAACAACGAGCCCGTGAAACAATCAAAGGTGCTCACTATTGCAACCATGAGGTCGTGGGTCCAAGTCATGTTACCTCTACCCTTTATTTTACTCGTACATAACATATTTTATTATTTAATATGTACCAATTGTAATAGTGTTTTTGGCAATCATACATGTTTTTCTTAAGAAAAACTTGGGTCTTATCTCTAAAAAGAAAACCCAAATGAAAGCAGATCCTATGTTTAGAATAAATTTCTTAAGCCGCAAACTATGCATCATCATCATCAAAACCTTTTCCCAACTATGTTGGGGTCGGCTATAACGACATGAGCCAGTTGTCTACATGATATTGTCCACTATGGCTAATGGGATTCCAACCCAATCTTGCCGTACGGTTTTAAAAGGCCTTATACGGAGATAAGACAAAGTTTGACTTATAAACCTAGGGTTAAGACTTGGATATTTTCGATGCGGGCTAGCGGACACTCGCCATTTGAAGCCCGTGGTAGACATGTTGCGCCTAGTGGTTAAGGGTGCCGCCCAAACCAAGTTCTCACATTTTCCCCCACCAGAAATAGAGCCGTCATCGGCTCTGATACCAACTGTCACAGCCCCGCCTAACTCAGCATGAAATTGTTCACTTTGGCTCATGTGCGTGCGTAGGGACTTCTTAGGAGGTCACCCATCCTAGTATTGCTCCTGCCCGAGCACGTTAACTACAAAGTTCTTACGGTTTCCAGGATCGCACGGTTTTAAAACGCATCATGCGGAGTTAAGAAAAATTTTGACTTGTAAGCCCAAGATCAGGACTTGAATATTTCCGATGCGGGCTAACAAAGACTCACTGTTTGAAGCCCGTGGTTGAAACTAGAGTTGTAAACGGGTCGGTTCTGGTATGGGTCCATGGTGGACCCGGAACCTGAACCGTTAAGGAGAAGGTGGAACCAGATCCGGACCCGGAACCATTTCGGAACTAGTTTCTTGGCTCCAAAACTAGAACCATATATGGGACGGGTCTGGATCCGGGTCTAGGTAGAGAATAATATTTTTTTTTTTTAAATACGGTTTTTAGGATAAATTTTCGAAAATTGAGGTAATATGTCGGGTCTCGGGTCCACGGGTCCAAACCAAGGTGGAACCAGACCCAGACCCATTTACTTATCGGGGCCTAAATAAGGACCCAGACCTAGTTTTTTATGGGTCAGAACTTTCAGGTAATCGGAGAATCGGGGGCCCATTTACATCCCTAGTTGACACGCTAAGCCCCGTGGTTACGAGTGCCGCTCAGACTAAGTTCTCACATCGACGACGTGAATTTTGCTACTCCATTCCTATCTATTCGAAGCCAAATCTTAGGATAGGTTGCAATTCTTCGTATCTATCCTTACCACTTCCATCCATGTCCTCTTCGGCCTACCCCTTGGTGGGCCCATCAATCTATGCCTAACTTTTTAAATGAAAGTTTGGGTTGTTATATGTTCATCATCATAATTTGGGACAAGCTTAAACTCGCCTTTGATTGAAAACTTCCATATTGGCCCTAAGCTCAATTTGTAAAGCTCAAAATTAGAATGAGCCAAGTTAAAGATTGACATTGGCTGATTTGAGTACAGGAGGAGTATGGGCTGAGATCAGCCTGTCTTCTTGACATCCCATATAGTTCCCAAGAGAGTAGCATGAAGATTGCTATCTGAGCTTCATGTCACTCCCAAACAGAAGAAATAACATGAAAATGTCTTATACCAAAAAAAAAAAAAAACATGAAAATGTCAGTAAACAGTAGAATAAGAGTATAAAGAGAACATTTGAATGTCAATTACTAGAGCATATAGAACTAAATTCAGTACACAAAGCAGACAAAAAAATTAAAAAATACAGCATGGCAAAGACACTAATAAAGTATAATTTACATGTAAACTAGTAGAAAATCGAAGGCAAGAACACTGCACAATCTGGAAATCTTTGCTTTTCTGTGATTATATTGAAATACCGTATGTGGTTATACTAGTAAGGACCCCAAAAGAAGGAATAACTCATAAATAAAAAAAGATGAAGTTAAAAGTCTGACAAAAAGGGAAGCAAACTTATATTTAGAAATAAATATCCAACTAATTCTCAGTCCCACAAAAAGGGAAGCAAAGTTGCAATTTAGAAACAAATACCCCACTACTAATTCTTAATCTCCACCACATAATTTAGGAAAAGCAGAATTTTTTCTTTTTAGATCATATAGGTTTAAGATATTTCTTCCTCCCCTTCTTCTTAATAGCTAGGTTAAGGTATTATTTGTCTGGGCCTGCTAGCAAAGGCCTTGACTAACCTGAGGGGGAGCCAAGAAAGCCTAAAAAACTCTACAAGGGAATGACTTTGGAGCAAGGATGTGGAAGGGTCTAAACTCTGTCATTGTCCTCATCAAATGGCATGCAACTTCCCCTCTATGTTCTACAACATCTCAATTTCAAATTATTATGCCTTCTTGGGAGGGAAAAAAGAAGAAAAAAAATGCTCAAAACCAATTCCAGCTCTCCAGTCCCACGTCACCCCCATCAACCCTCACAATCACCTTTATGCATGCTTCCTTTTGTGAACAATCTTGTGTAATCAAAGCCAGAGTACTCTACGTCTCTACCTGACTGACACATGCACCAAAATATAATTGCATTTCCTTTTCCAACATTAATCTCGGATTATTCAAATATAGATCTCACCCAACTGAGTTTTAGTCCCCCACCTTCATGATGTTCCTTGAAACCTTAAACCCCTCTGTAAGATTCCCAACATTCCCAAGAGAGATCACCCTGAAAGAGATTATCACCCTCCAAGAAAGGTAGATCAACTAACAAAGAAGTCTTTGACCAATAAAGAATCTCACATTTATACCTTTCTAGAATCAGGTTCCACAATGAGGGTTCCAAATCTGCCACCACTTGAAGCCAAGATACTTGAAGTGCAAACTTACCAACAGCACCCAATATGCATGTCTATGAAAGTCACAAAATTCAACAGGTTTGATACTGACAAAGGAGCTATTCCTACGGTAGGAAGCCCATCCACAGAGCAGAGGTAAAGAACATGGTTCAAAATCACAGCCCCACAGCCTCTGAAAACCAATATGTCACGGTGATTGTCGCATTTAAAAGGACTTTTGACCATACAGAACAACCCCAACCCCCCCCACCCCACCCCCCCCCACTCTGCCAACACCACCCTCTTCTCTCCTTCCTGTTCCCTTTTCTCTCCAACTCGGATTCACTCCTACCAAGATCAAATTTCAATATCTTCCCCAAAAAGTCCTCGTACATAAAGCACGCTGAGCGAAATGACAAAAATACTCATTTCTTGAGATGCCACCTCCCTCCCTTTCTGAGATAGGAATGAGATTTTGAGTCATTTGATGTCTCTCAGTGCACTGAATCTGGGCCTTCATCATCATCTTTTCTTTTCCGATATGAAAAGGTACCAAATCATGGTCCATGCTGGATCTGGA
The DNA here is from genome assembly GCA_038049695.1 of Cinnamomum chago. Classification (NCBI taxonomy): domain Eukaryota; kingdom Viridiplantae; phylum Streptophyta; class Magnoliopsida; order Laurales; family Lauraceae; genus Cinnamomum; species Cinnamomum chago. The sequence goes on along the minus strand of CP142453.1, from coordinate 6,834,196 downwards.
TCCACAACAAATTATCAATCAGGGTTGTAAATTACTCATATCAAGATTTCTTGATGGGAATAATCAGAGGACTACTTAAAGCCAACTTAAAAGAAATATCACAACCATTTATGAAAAGAAAAGGGCAGAGACCAGATGCAGGGGGTGCTAGGAACTTATAATTAATGAGGATTTAGTCAGCAGGCACATGGATTCTTTGGTTTTATATTTATTACTCCTCTAACAGAATTACAGCGGTTAAAAAATGATGAAAAAAGCGTTTGTGGGAGAAGGTGAAAAGTGGTTGAAAAAGGGCACAGCCTCTGCAATATTGCAGAAAATGGACATTTTTGTCATTTCTCCCAGCATATACTTTATCACGATGACCTACTGGGGAGAATTTTGAAATTCAATGTCGGCAGGGGCAAATCCGAGTTTAAGTGGTCTTTACAGTCAAAAGCCCAATATAAAAAGAATATATTGAAAAAGAAAGTACATATCTTTAACCATAATCATCGTCATCAGTGCCTTGTCCCAACTATGTTGGGGTCGGCTACACAATTTTTGTTTCTCCATTCCATTCTATCATGAGCCAAGTCCTCAGATAAACATATCTTTAACCAATAACCATTAAAAAAGAATGAGATTACTGATCATGCATCTACCATTGTACCACTGATCATGAACCCCCACTTGTGAAAAAAACAAATAATAATGAATTCCCCACCCCAAAGAACCATAGCAAATGCAAAACCAAATCTATGTCACCAACCATCAGATAAAACTGTAATTCCCTGAAAGTGACTAATAATGAGATATATTTCAAACCTTAACTTGCATATGCTGCCAATCTATATCATGAACGAACCACTTGCAACCCCCCCTGTTAAGACATACAATTACAACCACATTGATAAAGAAGAGGGTGTACCCTCAAACCATTGACCGCTTTTATGTGCTTCCAATCACAATTCCAACCACATTTTGACACTCATAATCAAGAAAAATACAATGATTGATTTGATCAGGAATTATTTCCAAGAAAAAAAAAAGGGAAGAAATAAAGAACATCATTTTTTACCTTTCTTCACCAATCTTCTCAACACTGTCATATTCTACTTTCTTCCAAAACCTTTAATAATCCACGTCATTATCTTGATCAGTAAACAGTATTTTCCCCCATCAAATCCTTCCCCTTTGTTTCCTTTTTTTCACTGTACTTTCATTTTCGAAACACCACACTTGTTTGAGCCTTTGTATACCTTTGTTTTAGTATTTGAGATGCGGTAATGATGTCCTCCTCCTTTCGACAGAGAAACCAGGTGCAGGCCATCCAGTCGATCTTTGTAGCTTCACCTAGGCCGACCTTGACATTCCTTGCTTGACACATACCTGGATCTCCATGAATGTTAAAGTAGACCAAATTTCCACGATGGATTTTGGATTAAGATTTTGGTTTGATTTGTATGATTAGGAGAAGACAGCTTTCGATGGGATTAGAACTTTTGTAGGAAAGGGACATCCCATCCTCTCCTATAAATATATGTAGCCCTCTATGGGGAAGACAGCTTTCGATTATTGAATAAAGATTAGAGTGGTTTGCCTTATGATGTGTGAATTTCTCTCTGGTTTGAGAATGGCCGTTTGTTGAGTCCCCTGTGGATTCAGCCAAGCCTCTTTGGAGGTTGGTCCATCTCAGAATCCTTTGTGGACTTGGCCAAAATCTTTGATGGAAATTTGGTCTATTTTCACGTTCACAGAGGTCTAGGTTTGGGCATGTCTAACGCCGGTCGGCCTATGATACCCGATACGACACTTGTATTGGTACATGATGCTGCACCAATACTTCTAGGAAACAATTTTAACATATCCTCCTGACAAAGTCCTTTATTTCATATAGTTCTTTTTATATTTTTACTTCTCACCATAAAAAATGCCAGGAAGGGATGAAAATAATGATAATTTCATTTATTCAAAAATGATCTAAAGAAAAAATTAGGACACCAGTATCCATATCCGTGTCCTAGATTTTCAAAATTGAGGAGTCGTATCCCCAATCCGTGTATCAGTGTCCATATCCATATCCGTATCCAAGCATCATAGAGGCCGGCAATGGCGTCGGTAAGGAAAAGTTTGCCTATGCAGGTTGATGGCCTACCAAGGGGAAGGGACAGACCGAAGAGGATGTGGATGGAGGTAGTAAAAAATGGATCTGAAGAAGTGCAACTTATCTGAGGATTTGGCTCTGGACAAAACGGAATGGAGAAACTTAATTCATGTAGCCAACCCCAACATAGTTGGGAAAAAGCTTTGAGGATGATGATGAGCAATCCGGGTCAGTGCCATCGTTCCCCACAAACTTCTATTACTCCTACATTATTGAATGATTTGCTTCGTCAAACAAGAGCCAGAACAATTGGAAGGGGCAATCTTGTAACCACAAAATTGAGGGTTTAGGATGGATGGATATATATATATATAGAGAGAGAGAGAGAGATTGTGCTTTGACTCTTTTTTATCTTGCATCATGTTGACCATCCTTCATTGTGTCATTTCAATACTCAATTTAGGTCTCTACATAACCATCGAGTCCGCTACAACTTTTCTAATACACGAGGAGTGATCAAGTCCAAATCCGATATAACTCGGCCGATTCTTAACACCTTTCTCCATAGCTAATAACGTCTACTGCATGGTCATCTAGCTACTGCATGGCCATCTACAAGAGTCATGCTTCGGTTTTCAACCTGTTGCTAATAAATTGTAGGGCTCGAACCTTCATTGAAACCAACAGAAAAAAAAAATACAGTTCAAACAAATAAAATGTACTACGTATTCTCATATGGTTGAACAAACACGTATCTAAAGAGCTTGACTTTCCCACATGGTAGAAATATGCTTCATACATACTACAGTCTCTAACCACTTTTAATCCCTCTAAATATAAACAAAATATTCAAAAGACTTAATCTACTAACTGAACTAGGACTATCCTAGGAAGCACGGACACCTCTCCGTGACCGTCGTGTCCGTGTCGGACACGTGTCAGACACGGACACGCTCCGGACATGCTAAAAAGAGTATCCTATTTATTGTTTTATATTTTATATTCCGGACACGTTGGGGACACGCTGGGACACGTTGGGGACTCGCTGGCCTCTTTTAAATGGGAAAAAAAAAATTAGAGTAAAAAAAGAAAAGAAAACGGGACTGTTTGTAAAAAGTCATAACTTAAGAGGAAAAAGGGGGCTCTTTTAATTCGTCCATCCAACTCCAGCCCTAAACGAAAGAGAAAAAAAACCTCATTCGTCCGTCCAGCCCTAAACGAAAGAGAAAACCCCATTCGTCCGTCCAGTCCTAACGAAAGAAGAAGAAAAAGATGTGCTATGTCGGCGTGTCCGTGTCCATGTATATGATTAGATATGATTAGATTTATTATTATTATTATTATTATTAAATATTAACGTGTCCCCGACGTGTCCGTGTCCTACTTTTTTGTGAGAAATGCCGTGTCGGCGTGTCCGTGTCCTGTCGTGTTCGTGTCCGTGCTTCTTAGGGACTATCTATTTCCCTTCAAAACATATAGACAATTGAGACAACGCAACCATATGAGACTCAACAAGCATTTCGATTAAGTTCTCTTTCAAAAATCTCCAAACCCCCGTAAAAAGTTGTTACTGTTTGTTTCCTGTACTGTTTCTGATATCCTCCCTCTTTCCTTTTTATCCTCAAATCATTTTATTTATGATCTGTCCAAGTGAAAGGCACAAACTTGAAAGAGAGAAACAGAAGTTGGGAGAATCTTATTTTTGTTTCAGCAGTTTAAAGCATTGTGTTCAACCAGAAAATGTAAATGATCTAGTCATTGGTCGGAGAAACCACCCTCGGGTGGGGGAAGCAAAGATTCCGTGCAGAAAGATTGCTTGTGCAATTCTATGCAAACCTAGAAAGAGAGGACTCAGTAAAATTCTCAAGGACATTCAACCAACTACGAATGCTGGGATGTGGGCCATGATGAAAAAGGACTTCAATGATCTCAGTTATTAAGAAACCATTTTCACTGGCAAATTTTTTGGAGCCAAATTATGTCCTGGTTGTTTCCTAGGGAAGTACCCGTCATGTATCTTTCATTTTTGTTGTCTCTTGCTTGTGTCTTAAAAGGCTAACTCATCCAATATCCTTGATATCTTTCTTCAAATCATATTCTCAGCTACTTATCCCTAAAATGGAAAACTAAACCTTGAAATAAATTTCTGGAGAGTATAATCAATGATACCAAAGGGAATGTTATAGCAATTTGATCACATTAATGACGTTACATTCTCATTATAGAAGAAGAATATGGGCTTACACTTGGCAGTGATAAGTCTGCGGGATGCAGTTGTCAGGAAAAAAAATCTAATATACAGTCCTGCCAATAATCTCCAGAGATCTCAAAACCATCTCAGTTACACCCAACTATTTAGAAGTCAATAAGACAAGAGCAAGACTTCCTTCTGAAGCAGTATAGGACGCTAGCCTCTTCAATTTGTCATCATCCCACATGCCTGAAATAACAAGATAACAGAGAGTAACTCATCCAACAAGTTCAGGCTACAAATATACTTCTGTATAAACATAACATGCAAATGTCCAGTACTACTTCAATTCACTTGTGATTGGATTTAAGAAATGGAAAGGAGGTTTCCTGCTTAAAAGGGAAAAGTAACCTGAAGTGCATAATTAGTTCACCTCACAGTGATACTTATGATGGCCTCCAACAGTTAAGGGGGATGTCTGGTCTACATTGGAACATTTGGCCAACATTATGACCTGTAGGAACAAGAAACACCAAATCAATCATATAACACAATTGATTAGAAACATAACCTTTTAATTGTCAAAGCATTTCTTCCAACATAAACCTAACAATATCATTTGCAAGTCTGTCACCTGGAATTGAAGCTCTAGGTGCTAGAGAACTATGTACAGGATGTTGAAAACTAACTGAATTAGTTAGTGGTCTTTCCATGGGTTGCCAAAAGAATCCTGCCATGAAAATTTTAAAGTACCATTTAAATAAGTATCTCTCGAGTTTAAAGTTGCACTTTCCAAAAGGAATAGTATTAGTATCACAGACACATGCACACATCAATTTTGAGCAATAAGTAAAAGGATGTTATCATGATTAAAGGTGGCAATTCCTATAACCCGACCCACCAACTCAGCACAACCCAACCCAATAATTCAATGTTCAGATTGACACATTTTTATTTTTCAATTTGGGCTGACATTTCAAACCCGATTGGGAAATAGGTTGGGTTAGGTTGAGTCCATTCTTCCTCTATGTGACCTGCCTAAATCTAACCCACCCAACTCATCTAATACTATGACCTGCCAAACAAATCAGAACAACTCCGGTAAATAAGAGTTTGGGTTACCCTAACTTCTGGGTTGGGCTTGGGTTGACAATTCCAACTTAATTATTAAATGGGTAGGGTTCAGGTTGAGACCATACACATTGCCTATAGTGCTCAACCAGACTTAACCTAACCCGTTGCCACCCATAATCATGATAGCAAAAGACTGTAGACAATTCAATAGGTAGATCTTGTGACAGTGCCATGCTGATTGAAAAGGGATCCATATATATGGGAGTTTAATCTGAAATGCGCATCCATATATATGGCAGTTAATCTGAAATGCACAATTAAATCAAGTAAATTTTAGGAAATGAAGAAGTGATAAGGCACCTTTAAAAAGAGACGAGAGAAAACGGTTTTGATCTTTTTTTATTAAAGCTATAGGAATTAGTGAAAGTGTGAACATTTGAATATTATGCAAGAAAATACTATAAGATGCACAAACATGAAGGTGCAAGGGGGAAAAAAGAGTGCCAACAGCCCTTATTCACAGCCAGCTTGGACCCTATGTACAATGTTGCCAAGAAGCATAAATGAAACTATTCTATGAGAAATGGTTCAAAATATCTGCCAACACACTACATACAGATTGCAATGAACCATGAATCAGCCGCCCACAACATATGCACCATTTTTATTATAGCTCGACATCCCCTAATACTGATGGCCGTTATGACTGACCTTGTTGGCCCGACAACAGCGAAATCGATTTTCTATTCCATTTTAGAGACCTTTTTTTATTTTACAGACATTGACATCTTCAAAAGAGGGGGAAAAGCGGCTCAACTTTCTCTCAAAGCACCAGATGCAAAGGGACCGCTCACCGCTCTGCAAAGATTCCATATCATTTTTAAATAATGCCCTTGTACCAAAGGTGAAAAAAGTATCAATGACCTCGGCGGTTACAAAAATGTTTCCACCACATGCCATATTATAGGTTATATACATACAAAGACGAAAAAGATTAGGTTCTTTCTTCTCCTTTTTTTCCTTATTGGGAAATATGACTCAAACCAAAACCTCCTTCTTCAGACAATGAGCACCTTCCAACTGTGCAGCAGCCGGCAAGCTCTTGTCAAAAAAATTAGGAAGGATCAATTTGTAGCTTATAAGATCTTTACAAAATAAGAGGTGCCAAATGGATCATTATAGCAACTCAGATACGGTGGTTTCGACTCTGGATATTACAGGTTTGATTATAAGTTTTAAAATCATGTACCAAGAAGATGAAGTTCATGAGTATAAAATGTTTAAGACGGACATGTGGAGAAACAAAAAGGGCAGAATTAACAAAGTGGGCAAAAGAAAAAATAATCCATGGGTGTCACCAACTGAAAGAAAATCAAGGAATGTCCTTTGAGATGGCTTTAGGTCCCAAACAGGCCCACACACAAAAATAACAAAATATAAATAAATGAGCCTGGGAATGAGGAGAATGAGAAACCAATAAAGATACAAAAGAGGCCACTACAAAAGATTGAAGAGTCGAGGAAAGAAGGGAAACATGAAACAAATGAAGACTTAGAATGAAATAGCCAAAATAGAGATGTTGAATTGTGAAGTGACAGAAATTCCTGTTGTCTCTCTCGAATGATGTTCAGAGGCCATCACTTGATCCGTTGTTAATTTTTTTGGGAGTTAAGAATTTTTTGGTTGCTAAGCTCCTCAGTTTTATTTGTTCCACCCTTTTTGGCTTCTCTGAGTTTGTTTAGTTGGCTCTCTCCTTTTGGGGGCTAGTGCCCCTGTATCTTTCCCCTTTTTTAAAATACAGTTCCCTTTTAGCAAAAAAAAAGTGACAGAAATTCCAATAGAGTTACGTGGAAAAATAGAATGGACAAAGCCAACACACAATAGATGGGCTAAGTATTTGATGAATTAAAGAAAGACTATAATTTACTTTATCTGTATGAAAAATTCTGTATCAATTGGAAAAATAAATTGAAAGAGGAGAAAAAAGAGCACACCTTCCTGGACAATAGGAGCCCCCGAACATGGTGGTGTCCTCCCTCCACCCACCCAAACACCATGATGATTATCTGGGCTAAAATCACTAGGATGTGCCCGCAATTGTTCGTCAGAAACATATGGCCTCTGTCCTCCATTAGGAAGAGATGGTAAAGAGTAAGGATGGGTTGGCTGTACATGGTGGTGAACAGTGGACTTTACACATGAGAAATTATAAGATGGTGATTGTGTAGGGTACGGTCTCTGGGGTAAAGGTGCACTACACGATTGAAACTGCTGTTCGGGGTAAGACGGTTGGGGTGGTAAATACATATTATTATGCCCAACTCCAAATGATCTTGAGGAACCAAAAGCAGACACATTTTGTGCATGGCACATCCCAGTTGTAACAAAGGAAGAAGGCTGCGGTGGAGCCGTATCATTTTTGAAGGCAGCAATAGCATGACCCTGAAGAAGAGCATTTACACCCATCTGGAGTTCGTTACCCTGTATAGTCATAAAGTATGAAAACAAAATAAAGTAGTAGCCAAGAATCTTACACTCATAGTGCTACAATATTCTTGAGATGAGAGGGGACGATATACAAATGGTGGTGAAGTAGGTGGTGGTGGTGGAGGAGGTTGTAGTGGTGGTGGTGGTGGTGGTGGTGGAGCCAGACGAGATAGTGGGGGCAGTAATGATGATGAAGGCAGACCCGGAGGAGGCGGAGGAAGGGGAGGGGGAGGTGGTGGAGACAGTGGTGGAGGTGGTGGAGGTGGTGGAGGAGGAAATGGAGGTAAGGGAGGTGGTGAATCTGACGGCAAAGGCGGAGAGCCCAATGGTAGAGGGGGCAATTCACTACGGTTGTTTGACATCAACTCCAAAATTCCTTCAGAACTCTGCTGCTGATTTTCAAATTCAAAAGAAACATTCACAGCTGTCGCTTTCTCATCTTTAGAGGATGTAGACACATCTTCCATTTCAAGTTCCCCGTCCACTTCCTCTAAAATGCGGTGGCACCTGTCACTTGGAGTAACTGCACAAGTTTCTTGCTCCTCCAAAGCACTGGGAGCTTCCGTTGGAGGAAAATCGGCACCAGTATTTTTGCATGAACTATTGGGAATATCATAATCATCTTCATCTTCATCTTCATCTTCAAATATACGAGAAGACAAAAGGCCAGGAATCTGAAACATTGCATTGCTGAAAGAAAAAAAAAAATGAATTCCCAAAACTAAAGAAAGACAAAAATAAACATTATAGTAACCATAGCAAGAATCCAATAGCAAGTCAAATCTGTAAATATACATGTACATGACAGAAAATATTGTTTTAACCTCTACAGGATATATAATGACCAAAGTGAAGAAAGCATATTAGCCAACTTTTGTTTGTCCAATCAGAAGACTATGTTAACAAAACTGACAGTACAGGATCTAAGAGCAATTGGAAACAAAAGGCAAGAAGTGAAGTCTAAAAACTTAGGGAAAAACAACCCAGCTGAAAGTTGTTAGTATCATTCCAAAAAAGGATGAAGGGAACACCAAGATTGGGAAGGTGACAGGCAGATCTGATTCCTCATGGAAGTGAAACATTGATAATCAGAATCTATATAAAAATACATATATTATAAAGAAATGGAAAAAAATAAGACATTATTACACACATCATGGCAACCATTATATCACAATACAATGCACCCTCTCACTTCACAAACCCACCAACACTTCTTCAATGTCAAAAAAACCCAGCAAATGGGTGGAAGTAATAAAAACCATACGTGGTGAAAATTCAAGAGCTAGTAAATGACTGACATAAACACCTCTGGGGGTTAGTCATGTTGGGTCAAAGACCTCAGGATACCCAAGTCGTCAAAAAAAAAAAAGAGCTGACATAAACACCTGACTTTCACTTTTTCTGCACTTCTGAAAAGAGTTGTATCACTTTTAGACACTTTCTAGTACAAGTCCGAACCAACCAAGAATATGGTCCAATGAACAGATTAGATAAAAGGATAAATTAACTGTAAAATAACATAATAGAAATATATATAAAAAATATATACAAGATGGCAATGCTATATTGCCAAAGGATGAAAAAGAAAAATAACACACACCTCCCATACTCATCAACAAGGATGCCTTCCATTTCCCTAATTGGGTCATCCACAGCACGCTCAGCACGAGTCGGGCGTCTAAGAAAAAATCCGGCAGTCATATCATCATTGGAAACACAGATATCGTCCATATAACGTCGAAGAAGTGATTCTGGCAGGATTTTCCGCTCAAGCCATAACCTTAACACCTGCAAAAGGAATAATTAGATTGCCCTTTGATGGTAATGAAACTCTTTCTAGGTATAACAACGATTACCTTGTGACATTGACGACGATTCTCACGAGCATTTGCACCAGACGGTGCAGCTGCACCTAAAAGGCGTGGCAGTGCTGCTTGTACTGTAGGAATGTATGATGCTCCAGCAATGCCTGAAAATTATCATAATAAACAAGGCAAAAGTGAAATTTCGCACATAATTTTTTTTTTTTAAATAAGACCATTTTCTTTTTAATCTTATAATAACATAAAGATATAACATCAATAATCTTGAGTAAACATGCACAGAAAGCAGAATAGTCTGCTCAAAGTTACTTACTAAGGAATATGCAACCCAAATCTCCAATCATGAGGGACAAGTAGGGCTACGCATTGAATAGGATTAAACCAGAATGTTCCTAATAAAATTACCCTAAACCTTGATTAGGGTCCACAAAGTTTCAAACCTAGAAAGAGCACGTTTTTGTGCTTTAATCCAATCGCAGATATCATCCCAGTAAGTGTCAAACTGGAACTCATCAGAGGCAGTCCATGTCACATGGATTCTTTAAAACGAGTGAAGACCCATGTCAAAAACAAATTCTTCAATATTGCTGTTGATATACATTGTTATGATATTCACTAATAGCTCGAGCTTTTGGTGTAACTGGTTATTAACATAGTATCAGAGCCAGAGGTCACGAGTTTGAAACCACCGGGATTCATCCCCTATAGATACAAGTCAATCCAGGCCCAATATCGCAGGCCCATTTAAGTTCACTCAATGTACATGTGTACATGCCTTAGCTGTTAGCTGTAATTATGGATCCATACCAGATTGTATTACCTTGATAAGGATGATTAGCATGTAATCAGGGATTCATACCCTATATATACAAGTCACAGTTGACACTTAAGGGATACGACATTAATCTCCATCTCTCTCTCATATGTTCTATATCTCATCTCAAATTCTCAATGACATGGTATCAGAGCTAGGATTTGCAATCTTCTAAGTGATCTGAGAGGAATCAACCTCTCCCGGAGTAAAGAGCAGATCTACGATCTGTTTCAGGCATCTCAGAGTCTATTCAGACAAATCATCCACAGAGGCCGAATATCGGACCATGTCCTCTGCTTGTTCTGAAATCCTATGGCTTCGGGGACTTCTTTCGGAACTTGGATTTGTACAGGCCTCTCCTACTTCCTTGAATGCCGATAATACTGGGGCAATCAAAATCATTGAAAATCATGTTCTTCATGAACGCACATAACATATAGAAGTTGATTGCTACTTTATTCGAGACGAATAGAAGCGTGATGTTATCAGTCTACCTCATGTTCCTACCGAGTTTCAGTTTGCAGATATCTTCACCAAGGGACTTCCTCGGCCTCGACATCAATTTCTTGTCTCCAAATTGCTGCTTTATGACTCTCCCGCATCAATTTAAGGGAGGCGGGCTGTCAATCCAGGCCCAATATCGTAGGCCCATTTAAGTTCACTCAATGTACATGCCTTAGCAGCTAGCTGTTGGCTGTAATTATGGATCTATACCAGATTGTATTACCTTGATAAGGATGATTAGCATGTAATCAGGGATTCATCCCCTATATATACAAGTCACAGTCGACCCTTAAGGGATACAACATTAATCTCCAACTCTCTGTTATGTTCTATATCTCATCTCTCAATCAAAGACATGGGAGGCATATTACCTCCATCTGTCTGTCTGGTCTGTTCCGTTATGTTTGTCTATTGGGTTTCAAATTCGAACGGCCTCCCGTTCGAGGACGGTGTTGATATACATAGTTATAACGCTCACTAACAGCTTGAGCTTTTGAAATTGAAATACATAGTAATACATTTTGCTTTTGCTCTCCAACTAAAAATTCAAGTGCTTATTATTTGATTATGAATAAACACTTGCACATAATTTAGTATTGGAGTTTAATTTTGTATATTGTTTTGAATTAAAACTAGACATCACATGACAAAAATCAATGAATCCTATCTACAGCAAGGTTATAAAAGGCGCACGCCTAGGCACTAGGCGCACTAGTTGGGCTTCAAAAACCTCGAAGCGAGGCGCATTCAGTGCGGCGCAACCTAGGCGCTCGAGGCGCGCGCCTTGGAGCTAGGTGCAAGGTGCACGAGGCACGCGGCCTAGGGCTTCTTTTTTTTTTTTTAAACACATCATCAGGCTATCACCAATTTCTCATCAGTAGAAGTGCGGGTAGCCATTGAAATTTTTTATTATTTGGTCTGGGGCCTTGTTTTTTTTTTTTTTTCAAACAGTTATCAATTGGCAAACCATCACCAATTTTTCTCATCCATCAGTGGGGGTGGGGCCTCATTTTCGTTTTGATGTGGATTATCTTCATTTGGTGATGATTATGATGATGTTGATGTGGATATGGTCATAGGCCATGATGGGGATATGAGTTGATTATTTGGATTTTGGAGAAATATACATTTTGATATTTTTATATTGATGTTTTAGAATGAATATTTTGTATTTAGATCATGAATGAGCTCATGAGTGATCCACATAACATAATACAATGCATCTGATCTACTCAAAACTAAAGGTCCACTGGCTCATAACACCAGGTTGAATGATCTGATTATGGGGCCTTGTTTCTATCTTTTTCAGTTGCATTTTTTTATAGTCATACTTTTTGCTCCTTTTTTTAATCAAATGATGTCTGCTGGGCTGGAATTTGGATTACAAATTGCTCATTGAATTTTGAATTATTTGTCTATACCAAAATATCTATTTTTTATCTACAATGTGCGCCTCGCTTCAATGAAGCCTGCGCCTCGCCTTGTGCCTAGGCCTCAGGTGTCAAATGGGTCAGTGGGTCACAGCCCATGACAAATAAAGCCCAACTTGTGGGTCAAAACAAGTCTCGTTTGTACATCTATGCAATTAATTCTTTGCCTTATTAGGAGATATGATTAGATGATAATTAGATTAGATTTACTGTAATTTAGTCGATTACCTCAATCATTTTAACACATAGAAACATTAAATCTATATATTGAAGCATCGTGACCCTCAAAAGGGATCATCGAATTCACAAAGTGATTTCTCTCTTCTTCCACTTGCTGGCTTTGACATGGTATCAAAGCAACTTCTCACAGAGACCAGTTCCTCATGAAATCGAGATCTAAATATGAGATCGTTCGTTCCAATCTGATGAGCAGGGTTCCATCTCCATCCCTGAATGAGTGTCTTAATGAACTCTTGCGCGAGGTACAAAGTCAGCTCACTCAGCATGTCCGGAAGCAACAGTCATCAGGAAACTCTCCTGATATAGCATATGCTGCCATTGCCAATTACACCCCTGGTGTCTTTCATGATCCGGGAGGAATCGTTCATCATACAACTTTTGCTGCTAAAGGACAACCCCCTGCCAGAGATCTCAGCAAAATCTAATGCTTTGGCTGCAAGAGTTATGGACACTATGCCTCATAGTGTAAGACCAAGTTTTGTAATTACTGCAGATCAAATGGTCATGTTATTACTGACTGCAAAAGGCAGCCACAAAATCTTACTCCATGAGCATATCATATCAACACTGCAGATGCTACTACTTCTAGTGATAGTTCTTCAGCACCGGTCACGCCTTCACCTCCTCCTGCCTCCAATAATGCTCCTCACATCACCCCTGAGCTTATTCAACAAATGATCATAAATGCCTTCTATGCACTTGGCATTTCAGGTAACCACCAATCCTCTTCCTCCATCTGGTTTAATGATTATGGAGTTTCAAATCACATGACCTCCTCCACCACTCATCTCTCTAACCTGCAACCATAAAATGGAAATTTGCAAGTCCATACTGCTAATGGTCAAAAGCTTCCTATTACAGCTACTAGTAATATTATTCATTCATTGCCTCTCACAAATGTCTCTCTCTCGTCATCTAACTACAAATCTTCTGTCTGTCATCTAACTACAAATCTTCTGTCTGTCAGATAACTGATTGATGATAATTGTAATGTTTCTTTTTCTCGGTCGGGTTGTGTTGTGCAGGATCAAGTGTCGGGGACGGTGATCACAAAGGGGCCTAAGTGTGGAAGCCTATTTCCTTTTGTTATGCCTATCTCTCAAAATAAACAATTCTCTGCATTTTCTTGCTTTTCTCCTCAAGATGTTCGGAGGCTCTGGCATAATATATTAGGCCATCCTCATTCAAAATTGTTATCTTTGATGTTGAACACTAGTAGCATTAATGAAAATAAAACTTCTTTTAGTCATATTTCTGATGAGTGTTCTGTTTGCAAACTTGGAAAAAGCAAAGTCCTTCCCTTTTCTTCCAAATCTACTATGGCTTCAAATTGCTTTGACATTATTCATAGTGACGTCTGGGGGATTACTCCTGTAATCTCTCATACAAATTTCAAATATTTTATCACATTTATTGATGATCATAGTAGATTCACATGGGTTTATTTCTTGCATTCTAAATCCAAAGCCTTTGATGCTTTCCAAAAATTTATGGCTTATGTTGAAAATCAGTTTTCTACTCGCATAAAAGTTCTCCGATCTGATTCTGGACCGGAATATATGTCCCACCAGTTTCAAAATTATTTGCAAAAACACGGGATTTTATCGTTGCGATCGTGCCCTTATACTCCTCAATAGAACGGAGTTGCTGAACGGGAAAATAGACATCTCATCGATACTGTTCGTTCTCCTCTTAGAATCTTCAGTTTCCGCAATATTCTGGCCCGAAGCTTTGGCCACTGCAATTCACTTAATCAATCGCTTACCATCCCATCGCCTCGCCAATCAAACACCATACTTTCATCTCTTTCATACAGATCCTGCTTATACCCACCTGCGTATTTTTGGATGCGTGTGTTTTGTTCTTCTTCCTCCTACTGAACGTACCAAATTAACTGCTCAATCAGCTTGATGTGCATTCCTTAGCTATAAATCTCACCAAAAAGGGTATATCTGCTATGATCTTGTGCTCAACCGCCTTCGTAACTCTCAAAATGTCATATTTTTCGAAAACCAACGTTTTTTTCCTACCCATTCCTCACCTTTACCTTCTTTTTTTCATCTACCAGATTTTTCTGACACAATCTCTTCTCCACTCATTGTTTATGAACGACGTCGTCATAAGGATGTTCCACTACTGCCTCCCCCTCAGGATCCCTTGCCGGCACCTGATCTTGCTCCTGTTTCATCACATGCTACTTCATCTCCAGTTCAGCTTCGACGTTCTACTTGTCTCTCCAAGCCTCCAGAAAAATATGGGTTCACTCACACATCTTTGCTTGCTACCCTATCCTCCATTGCTATTCCTACCTCTTACTTACAGGCGGTGAAGCCTGACTGTTGGCAAAAGCCTATGCAAGAAGAATTAGCAGCATTGCAGGATAATCATACTTGGGATATCCCTCATCTACAAAACCTATCGGGTACAAATGGGTTTTTTCCAACAAACTGAAGGCAGATGGCTTGTTGGATCGCTATAAAGCACAGTTAGTCGCAATGAGAAACCGACAGGAATATGGTATCTACTATAAAGAAACGTTTGACCCAGTCGCAAAAATGACAACAATCATTCATGGCCTCTTTACCAATTTGATGTCAAGAATGCCTTCCCATGGTGATCTCAAGGAAGAAGTCTATATGCGAGTTCCCCAAGGAATTACGGGCACCTCAGCTAGAGACTATGTGCACTTAAGATGCTCTCTAAATGGTCTTAAGCAAGCCCCGCGCACCTGGTTTGAAAAATTTAGGGATGCTCTCCTTCATCTTCAGTTCACTCAAAATGCCTCTGATCCTTCTATGTTCCTTCATCGCTCCTCGAATGAGATTATTGTTCTCTTGGTTCACGTGGATGATATCATCATATCTGGGACAAATTCAGGCATGATCACCCATCTACAAGCACCCTTACATGAATCTTTTCATATGAAAGATTTAGGACTACTCACATACTTCTTAGGCCTTGAGGTTCATCAGTCAGAGAAAGGTCTCATCCTCTATCAACACAAATATGCTATGGATCTCATTGAAACAGCCGGTCTTCAACACTCAACTCCCATAGATAGGTCTTCAACACTCAACTCTCATAGATACACCTGTGGAGGCCAATATTCAGCTCACACACGATACGGGTGATTTCTTCATGATGCCACAATGTATCGCCGTTTAATTGGCAGCTTGATCTACTTGACTATCACTAGGCCTGAAATCTCATATGCAGTGAATCTGGTCAGTCAGTTTATGACACAACCACGCCATCTCCACCTCGTTGTTATTCGGTGCATTCTTCGATATGTTCTTCATACACCAACTCATTGCCTTTTCTTTCCTGTGGGCAATTCGACTTCTCTTATTGCTTACTCAGATAGTCGACGGTCTACCACGGGTTGGTGCATGTTCTTAGGGGACTCGTTGATCTCCTGGAAGTGTAAGAAGTCTCCAAATCATCCACAGAAGCAGAATATTAGGCTATGTCTGCCGCCACCTCTGAAATTGTATGGCTTCGGGGTCTTCCTTTTCTGAGCTTGGATTTCCACAATCTGGCCCTACACCTCTCCATGCCGACAATACGAGTGCCATACGGATTATTGAAAATCACGTCTTCCATGAACGCACAAAGCATATTGAAGTGGCTTGTCATTACATACGCGATGAATTTGTGCGAGAAGCAATTACCCTTCCTCATGTTCCTACCGAACTTCAAATTGCATATATATTTACCAAGGGACTTCCTTGGCCACGACACAAATTCTTAGTTGGCAAATTGATGCTCGTGGATTCACCCGCATCAATTTGAGGGGGGGTGTCAAATGGGTCAGTGGGTCACAGCCCATGACAAATAAAGCCCAACTTGTGGGACAAAACAACTCTCGTTTGTACATCTATGTAATTGATTCTTTGCCTTATTAGGAGATATGATTAGATGATAATTAGATTCGATTTATTGTAATTTAGTTGATTACCTCAGTCATTGAAACACATATAGAAACATTAAATCTATATATTGGAGCATCACATATAGAAACATTAAATCTATATATTGGAGCATCGTGACCCTCAAAAGGGATCATCGAATTCACTAAGTGATTTCTCTCTTCTTCCTCTTGCTGGCTTTGACACCAAGAGACCTTAGTGCCTTGATGCACCTCTCGCTTTTAAAAACACTGATCTACAGATATGCCGAATCAAACACCCCACATTGATACTGGCTCCTGACGTGCATTCTCATACTCAGGCAACTTGATAGATGAGGCCCATTAGAAGTTCCTTGATATAATATAAGGAATGGGTTCCCTCTTACAAAATGTGAACATATATGAATAGACAAACAGACAGAAAGATTGATGGATAATACATGAAGAAGGGATAATATTCTAGACGGGATGGCTCCTTATTCCAAAGACAAGGAACTTTTTATTGGGGACAACATGTGCATTAGGGTGGGAAAAAAATGGCCCCAATCAAATCATAATAATATGTGCAGCTAGGTGCATATGAGAATCTGGAGTCATCATATCCTTGTTTTTAAATAAGGAACCAGTTCCATCTGGAAAATTCTCATGCATATGTATATATAACCAAATACTTTAAACCCACACTGAGTTCAATAAAAAAAAACAAATACAGCTCTCATAAATTCCTGGTCACTGTGACACAGTTTCCGAATATGTAAATACCTCTATGATTATGTGAACACTGTGTGATAGAATCCACAAGAAAAAACAGATCAACTCTACGATGGAAACTGGGTTCATTCTCTAACTTGTGGATGAGGAGTTCCACAACCTGCACAGAAGAGAAAATACGTGTTAAATTCACTCAAAAAACACATGCCTTTCTAGGTGCAGCATGAATCTAACATAAGGACTCATCATTGTAATCGTCATCAGGAAAAGGACTCATAATTACATCACATGGCAGGCACTCTTTGCATCAGCAAACTCCTAGTTCATTAAACATTTTGCACATTTCTTAATTCTTATATCCCAAATTTCAAAGAATAGAAAGAACGGAATCTTAAAATTCTCATATTTTGAATTTTAAAATCTAAGAACCCATATCTTAAGTTATAAAAAGTCTGTTTGTCATGCCCAAACATTTATGAACCATAACAAACAAGTAGCCATAATAGCCATGGTAACTGATTTTGCACTAAGCCAGGTAGTGTTAGGAAATCGTGTGACAGATGCGTTGTTCTCTTTTAGAAGGGGGAAAAAGTATGCCAAGCAGAGGTAGATATTACACTACCATCCTTCAGTTATTAATACAAAGCTTACAAATGTTACAGTCATAAACCTCATTGATAGTTACCACACTAGATTAGCTCAGGGTCATCAGATGAGTCCTTGCTAGCATTGTTATGAAATTCAAATCGTATCTCAAATCTGTCAAGGGTTTGAATTGAATCGAGTCAAATAAAAACAAATTGTGAATCATTTCACAAACATAGGATTTTTTTAATACTTTTACAAAGTGAATAAAATTTTTTAAAATTTAAGATAAAAGAAAGGTAGTTGTTCAAATCCATCTATTTTTCATCCGTAGTAGCATAAATACAAGGATAAAAAAGAATCTAGTATAATCATATGAAGATCATCATTGATATATCTAAATATATCAGAAAATGGTATATGTGTGAATAGTTCAAATATGTTTAAGATAATGACATTAGTAGGAAAAATAGAGAGTTGGAGTTTATTTTTGTGTCCTTTAAACCATCATCATCATCAAAGCCTTGTCCCAACTATGTTGGAGTCGGCTACACGAATTTTGTTTCTCTATTCCGATCTATCTTGAGCCAAATCCTCAATTAAGTTACATTTCTTCATATCTATTTTTACTACCTCCATCCTCGTCCTCTTTGGCCTACCACTTCCCCTTGGTAGGCCATCAACATTCATAACCAAATTTTTCCTTACTGACACCGTTGCGGGCTTACGTTGGACATGCCCAAACCATCTTAAAAAGGTTTCTCTAATTTTATCCCCTACTGTTGCTACCCCTAAATGCTCTCAAAAGCGCTCATTTCTAATTTTATCCTTCCTAGTTTTACCACACATTCACCTCAACATTCTCATCTCTGCTACACCCATTTTGTGTCCTTTAAATAAAAAATATAAATAAAATATAAATCATCAACTTTGCACAGTTAGTTTGTGTTTCCTAATGTCAACGAAGTGATTTGTGAAAAAAGAACATAGAACGATATCCATACATACAATCGAATGCTCACTCACATGCCTATTCTTTTTTTCATTTTTTTTTTTTGGCTCTAAATCCTCCCCAAAACCCCACAAATTCTTAAAAGGCTTTCGTTAATCACTAGATAATCTCTAAAAAAGAGAAATACTAAAAACAGAAAATAAAAGGAAAATAAAATTACTAATATTACCCATTTGACTGTTACGATTCCCACCTAGACGAAATCCTTGGATCGTAAGATTCAATAAGGCAAGTATTGAATCGTAAGATTCACCCTTGAATCCTAAGATTTACCTATAAAAAAGATTCGTTGTATAGATACGCATCTTTTTCTTTAGGGTTTAATACAAATCGTTGGATCCAAGATACAAATCATAGGATTCTAACAACAATGCTTGCTAGTATAATTACTCTAACATGATCAAATGAAGTTGTTGCAAGTACAAATATTTAAACAAGATTTAGAAAAGAAACTAATTTAGAACATGAAACTGTTTATGAATAGCTCCACATGTCAGAATCTTCTTTATTGGATTCCGCTTCAATAATGTGGAAGACATACCCTGCCACTGCCAGAAATTTGCAGATAAAGTTTTGAATCACCATTAAGGCCACACACAGTCACACACAACTTGCAGAGTTGAGTCCAACAAAGGAGCATGCACACACAACTTGAAGAATCGAGTCCAACAAAGGAGCACGCATCGCATTCACAGAATGATAATAGTGTTTCTTCACAATAAAGTTTCAAACTGGATAGGTAGGAATAAAAATATGCTCTTAAAATATTACGATTAAGATGCTAGGTAGTATATGACAAAAAACAAAAATTCATGCAGGAGGGAAATTGTGGGGGAAATAGCATTAAAGATCAGCCCACCTCACTAGCAATCCCATACTTCGCACAGTCAATGGCCAGACGAGTTGCACGCCCAATACTTTCCTTTGTCCTGGACAACGTCTCTATCATTCCCTCAAAAGCATCACGAGCAACAGCTGCTTCAGTTCCACCACTCAACGAATCCCCACCTGCCCTGTATCCCAAACTCAATCCACCTTCCTCGTATTCTTCACCATCTGTTTGATTTTGTGATACAAGCTGATGGACTTGAGGAGACAGAGAAGCTAAAGATGTATGCGAATTTAATGCATTTGTATCCTGATGCATCACGTTGCTGGATGAAAAGATCTGAACAGCAGATACGGGACTAGGACTCATTGCCTGGGCTGCTGGAGGAGTTGAAATAAAAGCAGGAAAAGCATCAGGCTGGTTTAGAGATTGAGAAATAGCTTCTCTCCTCTTTGCCTGAGCAGCTGCAATAAGAAGTTTCATAGATGTAGACGACTGTGAGAAGTTGGTATCATTTGATAATTGAGATACTTTGTCGGCTTCAGCAACTCCAACCCTGTAGTTGAACAAAAAGATTATAGTCATATCACAAATATCATCATCATCTTCTTCTCTTTCTTCTTCTCAGCCTTATTCCATCAATCTGGGTCAGCTAAGGCATATCACAAACATGAGAACATACTAATACTAATAATAATAACAACATTTGAAGGTCGACAATTAGAAAAAATAAAAATAACGACAATGACATCAAAAATAAATTAACAACAAATCACTACAAATAATAATACCATGTAGTAGAGCAAGTAGAAGTATTGCATACCCTTCCCCAGGCAAAATCTCTCTCTTGATACTGTGTTCCACTGCACCAGCACAGCCAGACCTATTCTCAGATGTCACATTCATACATGAACCAGTTTTTGGAGTAACCTTCAACTTTTTGGATGTAGTTGGTGTTGTCCTTTGTGCCGTCGCTAGATTATTAGAATGGTTTAAGCCATCAGTAGCTGGATATGAACCTTTTAAAGATCCACCCTGCATCTTTCTTACTATATGATTACCAGATGGTTTAACCTGAGGCTTAAGGGTTTTATTCTCCACAGTTTTAGCTGCATTAACCAATGCAGGGGCATTTGTCAGTAAATCATTTGCTAATTTACCATCAGGAGATGGTATATGGGATTCTGGGTTCCCAGTGATAGTGGCAACATGTATCCCATCAGCATTTTTCAGCCTCTTCTCTTCAGTTAGCCTTGGACTAGACAATATAGACTCATTGAGCATTTTTATAGGCGATATGCTATCCTTCGAAGGTCTACTATCCAGTTTTGCTGCACCAAAACAATCACCAATAACATCTTTAACATCTGATTGAGAATGGAAGGGACTTTCTTGATGCAAATTGGTATTATGAATGGCATCTGACAAATTTGAAGTGGCTGTCTTCAAAATGCTTCCCGAACTTCGGTGGACTGGAGTTTTACAATACACTTCGCCCTCGTCATCATCAAGTGGACAGCATAGTCTCCGTCTTGACCGAAGTTGAGTGGAGGGAGATTTATCATAAGCAGAACTCAGCTTGACATCTTTAGATAAGCCAGAACTTTTTCTGGTTGTATTTCCAGCAGCTTTAGTAGCAAAATCAGGCATTGCCTCTAATGCTCGACGTCGCTTCGTTATTGGCAATTCAGCCTCGCCTGCAATTAAGCGGCTTCCACAACCATGCACTTCAGTCTTTGAGGCCCCATGATTTTCAGCTTTTGAATGCAATCCTGATTTCTTAGTTTCCGGAAGTTCATGTCCTTTACCTTCGACAGCAGCAGAGCATGTGGAATCAATCTTTCTGCCAACAAAAGCTGATCTTTCAGCTGTATCATCACCCTGGGCAATATGCCTTGACCTTTTGGCAGGATGCAAATCATCACTGGTAGCCATCTTGTGTTTTCTACTGCAATCATCCGCTAATAATCCCACATCTCTATCCTTCTCAACATTGCTTAACGTTGTCTTCTTACAAACACGAGCTCTAAGTGAACCGTCCGCTCTAACCAAATGCTTCTTGCCTTCAGACGAGCTCTTGGCTTTTTTCCTTGTATTCTCCTTCTCAACCACATCAGTATCTGATTTTAAAGCACAAGGAGATGATTCTCTCACATTGCCGCACGAAGTAATCTTTCCTTGCATCCTTTTGTACATAACTTCATCTTTCATGTCTTCACTTGATTCAGAGCGTTTAAAATGCCCATCAGATGAGTATTTCTTCACTGATTTAGGATCTGCAGAGATCTTTTTGTGAACTTCCACTGCACATTCAATTTTCCTTCTTCGTTCAGGAGCCATCTTCTTTTCCCCATCACTTTTAATTACCCTTCGTCCACCAGAGCATTTTGCACGGAAGGAAATGGCCAAAGGTGGAGAACCCCCATCTTTGCCGTCAATCTGAAAGATGGTAGAATCTTCTTCACCATCTAAGAGACCATCTATTTTGGTGGCATCAGAACCATTTGAATGAGCATCTGCTTTACCGCATTCAGTAGTCATACCTTCACCATTTCCACTATTAATTTTAAAATAGATTTCTCCATTATCAGGGGAAGAACAAGAAACTTTCTGTGTTTTGGAAACTATTCCATTGTCTGGTGAATGTGTGCCTCGATTGGATGGTTTAGTCTCTTTCTTGACAATTAAAACTGGAGATGACTTATACTCCACTTTAGGTGAAATACAATCCTTTAAATCCTTGGAGACAATATCACCCGAACTCAGAGAACGTCGTTCCAATCCATGTTCTTCATCATCCAGGCCCTCAATATTATCACTTCTCTTTTGTTCAGGTAACTTACGCTCGTCTTTTAATCCAGCACCTTTGCGGTGCCCTAGATGTTTGTCGTCTTCTCTGCCAACATTTGATGCCATGCAGCCAGTAGCAGTACTGTCAATATCATCTCCAGAACCACCAGTTTTCTTTTGCTGTAATTCTTCAAAAGCTTCACAAATCTCCTTCACAGCACGGGAAAAATCCTTAACAGTCTTACCTTGACACCGAGCAACCAACTTACTCTTTGTTTCACTAGTAAATGCTTGAATATCAGCAGCAGCAACAAAAGCACTGTACAGAAAAAAGAGGGAAAATGGGTGAAGTAAGAGAGTTGATAAATATGAACAAACAGGTAGGTGTAAGGACACTAATATGTTTACTGTCAACAAGGTGATTAATTATCAGATCCTTGGCATGAGGATATATGAAAGATCCCCTCAAGCCTCTGCGAACAAACCGGCAATAGTAAAACCGGACCAGCCAGTTGGTTCCGGTTCAACTTGAATCAGTGCCTTGGACAGTTTGATCCAAATGAAGCTGTCTGCCTGGAATAAACTGGTCAAAACCAATCAAAACAGTACAAAACCAGTGGCCCGAGCTAACCCTGCGGCTTTGAAAGTTAAGTATTTTGAATATGTTTTTAATTTACTTTAATTTTACTTGTATCATAATGATGACACTATCGTACCCAGTTGAACCAGCAGTGGAAGCAGTTGGAACCAAATCATTCTGTCAAGTGGTTCGGCCTCGAGCAGAAAGTTTTGCAGTGACTGGTGAGACCATTGGCCGTGTGAGGCTGAGCATTGATGGTGGATTCACCGAATAAGTTTCCCAGACAATGTAATCCTTCATGACTTAGGACATCTTAGATGATTAAGGGCTGCCCAATTGATTCTTCTTAGGGTTGAATCCATCTTGAACGTTGAGGTCTAGAATGGAGCAGAGGACTGGTTCTTGGGAGAATGCTGGCAGCTGCAATGGTTAGAATTATGTTGAATTTTTAGTTGTAGTCCATGGTTCAATTGCACAAATTGTGGATCCCATGGAAGATGTTTCAGTTAGTTTTTGAATGTAGTAGTTCACAGGCGTTATCCAGGACCAATAATTAGTCGGACTGGCACAAACACTATAGGCCACATGTACAGGAAGTTGGGAACAATCTAAACCCAGCCCATTTATTATTCGAGTTGAAAACACCAAAGCCAGACTAGAACTCTAGGGTCGCCCACAACCCCTCAATAACAGGTCGGGTTCATGTTAGATTGCCGAGACGAAGAACAATAAGTCCATTGCTCAAATTAGCAGGTCAACTCATAGTTACCTGATTCGCAATTCGACTTATTTGAATTCGAGTTCGTAGTTAACAATTCAACATTTATTCAAAATTCAAACATTCAATAGTGTAGGTTTACTTAATTTCGTTTTTCGATTCTTCGAGTTCAATGAGTTCGATAAGTTAATTCATAAGTCCAATTCAATATTATATAATATAAATATTTTACTAAGACTTTAGATACTTTAATAAATATATATAAATAATGATATTTCATAACCAAAAAAAAAAATCCTATGATGAAGTAATAAACATTCAAACGTTAAACTATCAATAAAAAAATAAATTAAATCCCTAAATATAAATAAAAAATTGCATAAAATGTTAAACACCAAAATAGGAGCAGATATAAAAATAAAACACAAGGTCATTGGATCTTACATTGGGGCAAAGTTTTTTTTTTTTTTTTTCAAAACAAACCTTTGTTGAGTTTTATAATAGAGGAGAACAATTATTTTCAATGATTTGGATTTCTAATTAATGGGCCACACTCATCCCACAAATAACTCAATGTCCAAATTTAAAATCTTAAGAAGACTGAATAGTATAGAGATTAGGAGAGAAAGGAAGTATTTAAGTTCACATCATTAATTTTCACGTTTTTTTCTCTCTTGCAAAAGATCAACGGATATTAAAGAGATGAGAGAGAGAGCAAGTTGTACATTGCATTAAATCACATCAAAATTTCCACATTTTCCTCTCTTGCAAAGAGACTGATGGATAAAGTAAAGTCAAGTAAAGAGGTGAGAAAGAGAGACCGATTAATATGGTAAAGAGACGAGAGTGAGAACACAGGTCGTACGATCGCATTGAATAATATCACTGATTTCCCCCTTTTCCTCTCTTACAAAGAAACCAATGGAGAAGTGATGGTAACAGATAAAAAATGGTACGTTTTCCATTTGTAGCTTCTTCTCCACTCCTTGCTTCTCTCTTCTTCTTCCTTCCACCTTGCCTTTTCAGGAAGCATAATATCAAACTAACTCTAACAAAACGAAGCTTTTGAAAACACCGAATTCCACCGAATTGAAACTCGAATCATTCGATACGAACTGTATGGGATTTGAAGGCCAAAGGAAGGAACCTGATAATTATGGGTCGAATAGGAAGCATGGACTCAACCCTCACCCATTTGTTAATTGCATCTAAAGTGTCAATACAAACCCAATCATTACTGGGTTGGGTTCAGGTTGGATCGCAGGCCAGATTAAAAATTGCCACCCATAATCTATTGCATGCCCCCAACGATAAAGGATCTTGTGACCAAAAAGACCACAATGCCCATCTGTATCTCCAAGTGGCTAGAGGAGATCCTATGGATACAAATAAGTGTGGGGCCCACCTAACACTGTCAAGTCAGACCTAGCTAAGATGACCCAGGTAAAAGTTTTGACGCAAGTGATGATGTTGTCCAAGTGCCCATGCAAGCCACTCCAGTTGATAACAGGTTTGTTGTCCATTGCAAGTGCTCACTTTTGAAAGGGGGTTGCAAGTGAGAAGGTTAAGTCATTGACAGATCAACAACGGGCGATTGGAAGGCTTATGGCAGATGAAATTCTTCTTCAGAGGGGTTCTCATGCTTGAGTTGTTGGGCAGGTTGTTTAAGATCCAAACCCCCATTGGACAGATTCTCAGTTACTAATAAAGTAGAGCAAAAGATTAACGAATTTGATATAATCATGGGAGATTCCATTAGAAGGTAAGCACAAAACAATTAAAATGATGGTGAGGCAGCTCATGATATTGTAATTTCCACTTGGTAAAAATTCCAGTAAACAATTACAGCATATTTCTGCCAATCTGCAAGGATATCTGTTGGGCAGACATGGTTAGTAAGGCAGATCCAGATGATCGAGCTGGAGATCTTTTATAGGATAGAGATAAGTCTTTAACAATCAGCAAAGTGATGTACATATCTTATGGTAGTAATGATTCTTGTCCATTCATGTGAAGTTCATGATCATCATAATTCATAAAAGCATCTTCAAATACATCTCAATTCTCAAGTTTATCACCTAGCACTTCAGAAACATCCCCAGATTTGTTCGTTGGGGTCTCAATCCCCAGTCAGTCATCATGCTCAGTTGCTCCCAGTGTTTTCTTTCACTATCTAATCCAATAACTAACAAAATTACAACCACTGGTCCACTACACAATTTCCACGTTTGTGAAGCAAAAACCATGATCAGATTCTATTTTTTACATATTCCATGCCACGAATGAGATGAGATAACACCATCAGTTCAAAAGAAAAAAATCTGAACATCAAACTTACATTTCACCGGTTCCAAAAAACTCCACGAAATATTTCCTAGGATCCGGAGATCGTTCCCAATCCTCAGGCCTGCCAATCTGTGCATACAAGACCAACATCTTCTTCAAAATAGAATCAACATGAAACATTAACAATCACATAGATGGACAAGCAAATGGGATGAATCAACGCAATGTGCAAAAAAACCCTAAATCCAAAAACTTCTTCCTTAATCAAATACAATCATGAAATCAATAAAACATCCATTCAAAAACCTTAAACAACTTCAACAACAACAACAACAAAAAAAAGAGGCAATAAATGAGCAATAGATCCTCACACTCGCCACCGATCGGAAACCCTAATTCTTCCGTTCTCAAAGAAGTAGATGATTGAAACAATACAGAAGAAATAACGGCAAGGCTGAATGAACTAGGGATGAAATCTGCGTACCTTTGCAGGCCAGGGGGGGAAGCCTTTAACCTTGGCGAGAACGAGATCTCCCAAACTCAACGGATTCTTCGTCTTTTTGCTATTCGCTCCTTTTTTACGCCCAGGAGCCATGGCGGAAGAGAGAAACCCTAATCAAATCCTCTATTCAGCAAAAACCTACGGATCAGATGGATGGATTTGAGAAGGCAATGAGAGCGAAGGAAGGAAGGAAGGAAGGAGCTAGGGTTGAAGAATCAGACGGTCAGGAACGAGCGATGATGATGGGATTGGGTTTCTGCATTTCTACCGCCAAGATGAAACACAAAAGGTCTGAGAAGGTGATGAAGAAGCCCGGTTAGAAAGCAAATTGCGGTTTCTGTGTAAGCGTGTGTGCTTTTTAGAGAGACAGAGAGAAAGAGAGTGGGAATGTGTGTGAAATACTGAAATGTGAATTGGAAGATGTGAGTGCGACGTTTAAGCCCTGGTTTTTCGTGCCTGCCTGTTTGTAACGATGGTTCGTGTGGGGGGTGTGAGATGGACATTTTTTTTTTTTTTAGGGGGGCAAAGTGATTGGGTTGGCTTGAGCTTTGAGGGGGCTTACCGGGTCTGTTAAAATGTCACACTATCCATTACACCTTACAAACTCACGTAATATTAATGGATTCGGGTGGGCTCATAATGGGTTTTGGATTATTACCGGATCAAATTCGTTAACACATTAAGTTAATGGGTTGTGTACGAATTAAGCCAATAACCGTTAACAACCCGTTAAAATTTTTTTAGTCTCTGAGTATAGAAAGAATTGATTTATATTCATAAATAAGAAATTAAAATTTATTATTTTATAGTGGAGTTTTTGGTGGGATTCACTTGAGATCTTCACCTATAGTTTCGTGTGGTTTATATATTTTTCTCCTTATATTTGTTTTTATGGATTTTATTTTAATTTTCGAAATGACTTAATTACTTAACGGGTTAAAGAGTTGGGTCATGTAACTCGTTAAATCAACAGGTTGGTGCTTGGGTTTGATTTTTTGACCCGTTAAGTTAACGGGTTGTGTAGGGGGGTTGAAGTGATTTTAACCTGAATTCGTTAACTCGTAATCCGAATTCGTTAACACGACACGGTTGACAACCTTAGGGCTGACCGACCACTTGGCATGATGTGAATGCGAAAGACTCGCATTCGAAGTGTTTCATAAGGTTTGAAATGTGAATTGTAATTTAATCTAAAAGTTTTAATTTAAAATTTAAATGATGTTTGGATTGTTTTCATGTCTCCGCCATATGAGAATGTGGGAGACTTGTTTGTAGGCCTGTCAATTTAGCCCATTGAAAATGGGTACCCGACCCAAGTCCGAAAATATAGGGATTTTAAAAAAATTTGAACCCAGCGGGCTGGGGTCGGACAATTATTTTAAAGCCCAACCAAAACAAGACTGGGAATGGGTAGAGCAAGCCCAGCCCGGTCCAGCCCGCACGCAAGAAACATTAGTTTGTGCCCAAAATCAGTTTAGTCACGACGCAACTAGTGATGATGATATAGACAGTGATGGGAATGAACTAAGTGATCTTTTAGACATATTAAAAGAAAAATAATTTATATTGATTTCTTTTAGATATTACTTTGACCCACATAGGATACTCATTTTGATTGATTTTCTGATTTTTTACTATCAATTTATATTGATTTTTTTAGACATTACTTGACCCACATAAGATACTCATTTTTATTGATTTTCTGATTTTTTACTATCACTGGCAAAAAATAATAATAATAACTCCACCATGTTGCTTGTTGCATTGCATTGCCGGTCCCAAATCCGGAAAAAAAAAGGAGGAGGGTTTAAAGTCTGGTTCATACCGGGTGTCCGTTGACGGTATAGGAATAATTAAAGAATGTTTCGCTTATGTTCAATATCGGGCTAAGCTAACGTAGGCCCGTTCAATTTAGGGCCGGAATTGGACAATCCAAGCCCGGCCCGGCCCGGTCCATCAATAAGCCTACTTGTTTGATAGATTTTAATTGCCAATTTTAATTTGTACACTGGAACGGAATCTTTGAAATCTTGGCTTGTTGGATTGAAAATTTTGAAACAATCTAACTACATTTATAAGAGAAATAACTTGCCTGCAAACTTTTCCCAAAAGATTGCCCACTTAAAAAAAAAAAAAAAAAAACCATTTAAAGACCTTAGCAAGAAATGACCCATGCTCTACTCGTCTCCCCCTTCACTAGGGGCTGAGGTTGGCCAGGCCCCCGTAAATTTGAAAACCCTCCCAGGGTATTGAAAAATTTTACTTATTTACAATAGCTCTCCAATAAATTGAAAATGTTATAGGAATTTTATGTATTTTTTTTTCAACAGTGAACCCCTCGAAAAAAAATAAAAAATATTTTCTTACATAGTGGCCCCCCTAAGGCAAATTTTCTGATTCCGCCCCCGCCCTCCAACCTACTACTTCTAGTCTCCACTTGCAATATGTGGGAACCCCCCGCCCCCCCCGCCCCCTGCACAAAGACTCTCTGGCACTCCACCCTCCCTCCCACTGTCACTCTTCCCCACCTTATTAGAATGCTTTGATACATTGTTGCCAAACAAGTCACTCTCAGCACAATAAGGTTATGTTTCTTTGCTGGAATTACTGAATTTCCAGACATAGTGAAATTCCTGGATTCTCCTTTGGACTCAAGCATCCATGAATTCCACCAAACTGCAAAAGAGTGGAATTCATGGATTCCCAAAATTCAAGAGAGACCTTTCATGTGACTAGAATAAAAAAATGCTAGTGAAAAAAATATATAGAATTCAAAAGTTACAGGGACAGCATGTCCATGAGTTCCTGGACACAATGAATTTCTGGCAAAAATTTCACTAAAAAAACACAATCAATCTTTTGTACATAACCCAATTTCAAATCGAGACCCTAAAATACACACTGGTGAGTTAGAACTTAGAAAGCAAGGGTCAGATTTACAAGGGGACGAATTGAATAGAAAGTATGGGCTAAACTCACCTAGACCCAACTCATTTTTAATTGGAATAGAAATGTCAGCCCAAACACAAATTTGAACATGGAAAGGATCAAGTCGAACCCTAAATTGTGGGGCACTACCGTCTGAACCAAGTATTTTAACCCTACTTGGTGGGTCAGTTTTATATTGCCCTCGTAAATTCATATTTTTATTTCACTGCATCAATGGATATTTTCTCATCGTGGGGGTTCAAACACAAGAACGTGGAAATTACAGTTCATCTTCCGGAACAATACAACGCATGATTCTAAGAAAAGCTTGATGTGGACCAAATTCTATTAATTGACTTATGTACTTGTATGAGGACAAAGAAAACAATGAACTGTACATTTTTCTTTAGGGCTTGTTTTGGCACTTAACTAGGTTAAAGTGAAGTGAAGTGAAATCACACAAGAATTGACAATGGTCATATCAGAAGTATACAATTTCAACATTCCCTCCATCTTTTTCAAAAAAAGTCAAAAAAGCAACCTCATTTTTCCACTGACAGACAAAAAAACTCCATTTTTCTATATAAAAAGTCAAAAAGATTTTATATTAAACAACTAAAAACAAAACATCATCATAACACCTTATATTTTATTCTCTCTTGATTTGATGTTTCACCTCACCATACTTCAATTCACCATACATCCAAACAGGCCCTTATTGATCTTGAAATTATGTCAGTTTCTTTTATTTATCTATTATTAGTAACATGACTTTACTCACTTGCTATCATGCCCACCTTTCAAATGTCGTACAAGCTCGTCAACATTGTTTTGAATATTTGTTTTAACTTCAAGGGGTCAGCTGAGTAGTCAGGACCATAGTTCCTCCCTCTTACAGTGGCTACATGGGTTTTATTAGGGGTGGACCCAGAAATTCTTCCTTAGAGGGCCACTATATAGAAAATCCTTTTTGGGTCTCACATATGAAAAACACATATAGTATTTTAAAACTTGTAGTAGTTTTTTTGAAAATTTTGAGGGTCCATATGTAAAAAACTGTAAAATGTTTTAAAGAAGAATGAGTTTTTAGAAAATCTAGAGGGGCCATATATAAAAATTAATAAGGGGGGGCGGGGGGTGGGATGTTTATACCATAGTATTAAATTGAAGAAGTTGACAATCAAGTGACCGAAATAGTAAGTTAGAGGAAAATTACATGTGCATCCAATGTCTGTGGTAATTCAATCCCTATCCATGTACTTAATTTTGACAAAGAAGGATGATATTCCGGTTTATACTTTATAGTTTATACCCTCCTCTGAATGGAAATGGAAATGAAATGAACAGAAATGACATGACTTGTGCATGAATTAACTATGGACTTTGGCTAGAAAGGATGGTGGTCCGTTTATACCCTTCAAAGTTCAAAGGAAAAGAGACAAACAAAAATGAGATTTGCATGAATTAAGTGCTATCTTATCACTTGCTACAGATAAATCATGTTAGTGTGCATACGTAAACTGAAGACAACTTTACCCACTCTTTTTATATCAATGAAGAGAAAATTACAAGAGTAAAGAATAACGGAATTTTTTCCCACCTTTGCCCCCTCAATAGTAGGAAAACTTCTCTTCACAACTTCACCATCACTGTTATCTCATCAGTGAATTAAATTGTTTTTCCAATATGAAGCAATGACGAGGCAGTTTGGAAGGAAAAAATGCTTCTCCATAGAAGGTTAAACTCAAACACTGATTAGGTCCCTTTTTTTTTTTGTTAAAAATAAAGCATCTTAAAAATCAATCATCATGCTTACTAGACCCAAAGTAAATATCATGCAAGTGCACTATTTAATAATATGAGAAATATCAGGACTGGAATTTTAGCAACATGGAAAACTTTTCATACCATAAATCAGTTGATTTCCAGGGGCACCAAAAATTTTAACAAAAGCACAAATGTTTTACTAACACCAGACAATTGTCTTGGATAGCAATAAATCTAAAGCCCAGCCCATATCAAGCTCCTTTGAGCTAGATTTGGGTTGGGTTGGAAGATACAAATGTGTTTATTTTCTGATTATCTGGTCAGGCCACCTTAAAAGGGAACATTGGCCAAATATTAGGTCCAATGTTAGCTAAATGGGCTTTTCTCAGACAAATTTAGGCTGACCTCAAGACAAATTTCAGCTGGGCCGACCCTGCTGTCGCAATTACCATCCTAATTATGTAACTAAAAACTCAATTATAGGCCTGTTCATGAAACTACCAACCAGATGACACTTCTGTTGGCATGTTGGCCCATCATTGGTCTCTAGCCACATAAGCCTCGATGGTTATATTGACTTTAGTCAACACAAATCGATAACTTATCCGAGATTTTCTCCTATCTATATGGAAACCATACATGCCTACAACTTCAACAAGAGAAATTGTAAAACTGAAAATATCTTTAAAAACATTGTGGATATATTGATCACAAGCCTTAACAGCATCTCTCTCTAGCATTACATATACATCAAGTCCCTCAATTTCATTCAAGAACTGTGGTACACCCACATTCCAGAGCGTTCAATGTGTTGGCAAGTGCCAACTCCTTGAGCAAAAGCACCAACGTAGGGGTGTTCATGGGCTGGGTCAAGCCAGGCCGGAGCTTGTCCAATTATTGGACCAAACATTCAGGTTGGGATCTAGCCCACGGACCCTGAAAGTAATGTCCGATCTCAAGCCATATTTGCAAAATAAATAAACCCCCAATGTTAAATATGTGGGGGCAGCCCCAAGTTTCTAAGCATATATAAGCCCAGGCCTGGCCCATTTGAAAATCAGGACAAACAGTTATTCACTGGTACACCCATGGCCCTAAAAGAACACAAATCCAGCCAAATGTCGGCTGGACTTGGAATCAAACTGGCTCGGTCCCTCTGCACCCTACATGCACAGTTGACTGCACTTAAATCCCATCCTCAAGAAGGCTTGAAATAGTTTTGTGTCACATAGCAGGGTTTAACCTAATCTAGAAAGTTTACACCACCAAAAAAAACAAAAAAATCAATCTAGAAAGTAAAATACCTGCACAGAATACTCAATTTCAGACTAAACTGGTCATTATGACTGTTGTAAGAAAATGTCAAGAAAGCTTCTCAAGATGGGAAAGAAGTAACTTTTCAAAAATCCATGATTTGGGATGAAATTCATGATTTAAAACATGGCCAGTAACTTTTTTGGATGAGACAATTACCGATTATGTGGTAACAGTTTGAATACGTCTAAAACATCCCACAAATTATACAGAACATGGAGTCACGACCAATCATTTTGCTACCAGTCACTAGCAAAACAGAGAAAGGATATATGCATATTTTTAGTAGTATACAAAGAACCTCATTCGTAGCAAACAACTCCAAACACAGTTCTTAAAAAAAAGAAGACTTCAAACACAGGCAAACACAGGAAGCTATAAGGGAAGGTGCATTTATATGTATCTCCCATTGTAGCTGCTTTCAAATCCAATTAGATTGCGACGACAGCTATGGGAAGTGAACTAGATTATAGGGGATAACCAATTGAGGTACATACAAATACAAACACATAAACTCACCCATACTTTCCAAATCCACAAACAATCAGGGGAGACAAGAACACAGCAAACAAAATATCCACCAAAAGAAACCCAAAAATTATTTCATTAAAGAGAGAGAGAGAGAGTACTTATACATGAATGAAGAAAACATGTTCATTGTCATCATGCCCTCCTTCGATGTGTTGAAGTTCAAACCAAATAGCATCTCGAGCACATGTTTTTTTTTTCGGGTAAAAAGAAAGCATTCATTGTGTTGTAAGCCACATACAACCTCATTAATTACACTTATGGTCAGTGTTGCACCTTAGTATCACTGTATCACTCACATTCTCAGGGATGTTCCTTTGGGTCTCCAAGTTTGGGATTCCATCCTTAGTATCACCTTAGAAACTTGAAGCAGTGGCACCAAATTAATGTTAAAACTGAGAAGTGGTGGTTTGTTTGCATGGACTTGAATACATGGGATTTGTGGCCAAATATGCTCCAACAAATTAAATGACTATTTAAGAGGTGACAGCAAAAGAAAAGGTGGGGATGTAAAAGAGATATTGAGTTTGCTAGGATTCGAATTAGTAGGGCGGTAGACTTGATATTCATTTCCCCGTCTCCCCTTGAGATCTATTTTCTATCAAAGACGTTATTTTATAGTTCTTTTTGGATGTTCACATTTGTTCCATCACTATGAACCATTCTTAAAAATAACTCATAGAATTCCTATAAAAACAAACGGCCCAAAGAGTTAAGAGTGAGCAGCAGCAGCACGAAGATCTGCCCAGCAACTCTGACTCAGCTCTCTTTAAGATGGTGAATTAGCTTGTTAATTAATCAGTGATTGATGAATGGATTAACAAGAAAAACTATGTGTTTTTCTCTCTCGCTTTCTAGTTTTATTGCTCTGTTTGTATCTATGTTTGGATGATATAATTCATCTGCCATGTGTCCCAACAAACACGGAGAGTTGGTGTTAGACATAAAAACAACTTGATGAATCTTGTTAGTACCTTTAAACGAAATTAGATCTGATTTACCCGGGGTTGGCGGGGAAAAAAAAACACTGTAGTTGATACTTTACCTTACCTTAAAAAAAAAGGTTCCGCAATGGATTCCATCTTTGTTCTTTTCGATGGTGAGTCTTATGCCCTATGTGCCTTGTTTTTTTCTTGGAGTACTCTGTACTCTACTCTCCCATTTGTTCTGCATTTGAATGTGTTGTTTGTGACCCACTAAACTTGGTCATATCTCAAAACTTAGTGGTTTCTCAATTGAGAACAACTTTGCAATTCCTCGTGTATTTTTCAATAGCCCATGATAGCTGTGAGGGGAAAGTTTGAATGACTTGGAAGTGGGTTTGGGCCAAAACGGACCTAACTCACAAAATTAGCTCAAGAAGGAGGATTTGTCTGTTCTAAGACTAGTTCAAACAAAGCCATGACTAGTGGCAAAAGGGAGAGAGGTAAGAACTGAAGTGGGGAAGTTTGAATAGCCCATGATAGCTGTGAGGGGAAAGTTTGAATGACTTGGAAGTGGGTTTGGGCCAAAACGGACCTAACCCACAAAATTAGAAGGAGGATTTGTCTGTTCTAAGACTAGTTCAAACAAAGCCATGACTGGTGGCAAAAGGGAGAGAGGTAAGAACTGAAGTGGGGAAGGAACATCCCACAAAAAAAGGCCATGATCTTCTCAATAGCTGTAATGGGGGAGGTGGGAAAGGACATGTGTCAAGTTACATGAGGAAGTTGGGAAAGAAGAAAATAAAAGGGGGAAAAAGATGAAGGAAAAAGTATGCCAAAATCATATAAAAAAACTATTCATTACATGAATTTTCAATCTCAGTGACTGACTTAAGCAGCGGAAGGAACTCGATCGGTCCCATCGATCGAGACTTTTTTGTTTGAATTTTACTGGGCCCATTCGGAGGATCTCACTCAAATCAGAAAGGAGGATCTATTGACATTAATAAGTCAGTTTACCAATCCATCTGGAACCCATTTCAATTTTTGACTCTACAATAGCTATTAAGTTTCGTCAACATTAGAAAAAAAAAAAAAGTCCATTGTGGATTTTGGGCGGGTATCAACTATCAATGCACTTGAGAATGTATTTGTGAGTGGTTTCAAATTTAGATGTGGCACCCTTTTTATTAATAGGATTGGATATGTCAACCTATTTTATTTTTTTTCGCTGGAAGGTGAGATTTTGTATTAAAAAGGAAAGAAAGAAATGGGCACATAGGTCCCACCGATTTAGCATGGGATAAGCTGGTGGGTCAAAGAACAAAAGGTCAGGTTGGGCTGGGTTAAGTTCGGGTTAGGATTGAGTATGGCAGGTAATTACTAAGTTGGGTTTGGATGGAGTATGGCCGATCAGGTTAGGATTTGCCGATTTGCCACCTGAAACCCAGCTTATCCTCCACTCTAGACAACTGGGGGATCGTTTGACCACATTGAAAAGGAAAGAGCCATATAAAAAGATGTAGCAGTTACCAGGAAGTTGAATACAATATACTAGAATCAGAAACTGGAAGTGATATTTTACATAAATTGGCAGTTCTTTATGCTTTGTACTTACAAGGAAATTACCAAAAGAATAATACAAAGGAAAAGAAGAAACAATCCAGTGTACAATGCAATGCACATATAATGGTATGTATCCTATGGGTTCTCAAAAAATGGAGAATGTTCTCCCCCAACTATACTCTTGCGGCCCACCTTTAATCAGTCCAGCCCTCTCATACTCTTTTTATTCCATGGTTTGGCAAGGGCACCGGTTTTATATTCATCAAGCCATCACTCACTATGTGACTGAATCTAAAAGAAAAATCTATGGTAAAAGATTCATTAAAATTTAAGGCTGTCAAATCGAGGGCTAAAACAATCTAATGAGGTTGATGTTTTAGATGACCTTTTTCTTTCGGACACCTCCTCGTCTTCCTCCGTTCTATGAATATACAATTATACATGTATTTAAGTAGGCCCATGAGCTACACTACCAATGAAAAATGCCTAATATTGGTTTGTCTGGGTTATCTATTGGATCAGACCAATGCAAATAATAATGATCACAATGAGTTAATCACATTATTTGCAATATTTCAATCCAATGATGGATATCACTCCGATGAGTAAGACCTTCCAATGGACTTCTACTTAAGGAGAGAGAGAGAGATATTTTGATCCAACGGTTTGGATTGGGTCGATAAAAAGTGGGCCCCACCAGGTTGACAGTAAGAAACACCGAATCATTTCTCTGTGATAAATTGCATAGTCCAACATGCGCCTGGAGGATGCTCGAACCACTCCGGCGCATTCAAGCAGAAGACAGCAGTGGTAAGTTAACGTGCGCACCTGCCGAGTCACAAAAACACGGCAGTGCTTCTGTGGTTGTTTCTCTCCAGCAATCCTTCTAAGACAACCTTCTTCTTATACTGCTCCGAATCCATGTCGAGTGTGCTAAAGTGCGCCCGTTTCGAAATTGAAGCAGTATCACCCGATTTCGCCACTGTTCTTAGTCGAGGAATGAAATAAAACCAGGCGGACGTGCACACGATAGCGCAGAACCGACCCCACACGACCATGATGGCGAGCGCCACCACCAAAACCGACATTCCGGCCATCGAATCGAAATTTCTAGCCGCCGGATTCCGGCCTGAAAGCCGAGAAATTCTGGCTGGATGTGCCGGTTTGCGACGATTGGTAAAATATGAGGAGAGCGTTACGGCCGCGTGGACTGGGTTGGTTTGTGGAGAACCGGGTCCGATCCGGTCGAACTTTGCGAACGTCGAGTTATCCGGATCCTTGCGAGAATCCGGGTTGAGATTTGCAGCATCTGATTGGGGCTTTTCATTTCCATTCTTGGCCTGAAAATGAAATGGCAGAAAAAGTAGTGAGAAGCGCTAACTTACGCCGCGGTGTACTGAATGAGGTCTACCATACGCGTACTATATACATACTCTCGTATGAAAATTTTCAAAATACATTCAAATCTTTTGATAGATACAGGAATTATAATTTATACACAAACTCATGCACACGTATTACAACGTGTTAGTGAAATACAACTCCACAAACAAATAACACACTTGTAGTGCAAGTTATAATTTTATGTACAATTTAAATGAGAAATGTTCTCCTACAAGCAACCTTATTCGTAGTCCAGTTCAATTCGGTGGGAGTAGACTTGGGCCGAACTTTGATCACTGCAGGCCCAATTTTACTCAATCAGCCGTTTGCCCACTATTGGAATGAAGCTCTAAGAAATTTTGGTTTAAATACTACCAAACTTTATGACTATTAAGCCAAGGGCTAGGATTACTGATGGATCTAACTTTTTTTTATCCTTATCCATTAAGAGACATTTCCATACACCTCAACCCACTTGATTAATACCCATTTAAGTGAGCCTCATGAACTGAACTGTATATAAAAAGTATGCAGTTTGCTGGTAGGAAAACACTACCCCAATTTACGTATTATCTTTGAAAAACATTTTAACAAGCACGCACGCACCCTTGCTTGTAAAATTATATTGAATAATAGAAAAAATGTTTAAAATATTTGCAATACTAATCACCAAAAGACCTCAAGAGGCTTATATAGACAACAATGTAAACATATTTGACTTTTTTCCAAAGAGACTTATTATCAAACTTATTATTTACCTTAGAGATTATCCCATACACATCGTGCACATGAGATATTTCACGCGCACCTCATAATGGGGCCCGCCCGATAGTCCATCGTATTGGACCACACACGCCATCCTATAGTCTACGGACCCTGGGTTTACATCCATCATAATGGACGACTGTAGTTACATCCATCTCAATGGACTGGAGCATTAGGTCGGGTACCCTTCTTTCATGATGAAATTTTTTGGGCTGCAGATGAAAGGTTTAGAATGATCAGATCTCACCCTAGCCACTCCTTTTGGTACGAAAGTATGTGGCACTCCCATCCACTTTTCGAACCTTGGGCTCAAAGGACTTGGCCTCACCATAACGTCCCCTTAGCGGACAAAGTTGAATTCATGGCAACCGCCCTCAAGGAATGGAACAAATATTCTTTTGGTAATATTTTCCGTGAGCTGGATCGTCTTCAACGAAGGATACAAAGCATTCAGGTCTCTCTTGCTTACCCAACTTCAAACTTCCTACATAACCTGGAGAGAGATCTTCAAAACCAATATGCGGCCAAAATCCAACAAGTGGACCACTTTTGGGCCCAGAGATCTCGGGTTACCTGGCTCCAGCAGGGTGATGCAAACACCCGCTTTTACAAGTTAGCGGCAAAGATCTTCCATAGGAAGACTAAAATCCATAGCCTTCAAACTGAGCAAGGTATGATCATTACTAATCAAACTCAGTTGGAAACCCACTGCTACAACAACTTCAAATCCTTGTTTTCAGACCCATCTACTCACAACCATAATTCTCTCACCCTGCCTAATAGCCTGGAGGCTTGTATTAGTCATATTGACAATACTCGTCTAAATGAGCTCCCTTCTGAGCCTGAGATTCATCATTCTGTTTTTTCAATCAATCCCACAAAAGCCCAAGGACCAGACGGGTTCAATGTAGAATTCTACCAAACCTTTTGGAACACCTTAAAACAAGACATCACGAAAATGGTGTCTGACTTTTTCACCTCTCACACTATGGACCCAGAATGAATGAAACCACTCGTCCTCATCCCCAAGAAAGAAGGTCCGGTAACAATCAAATATTACAAGCCGATCAGTCTATGTAACGTTGCCTACAAAATTGTCTCAAAAATTATGGTTCAAAGGCTTCGTCCAATCCTCTCTAGAATTATCTCCCCAACTCAGGGGGCCTTTGTTCAAGGCAGGAGAGCTCTTGATCAAATAGTGGTGGCCAAGGAGATCATCCATGGAATGTCCGGGCTAAAAGGGTCTAGGGCAATGGTCGCTGTCAAATTGGATGTGGAGAACGCTTATGATACAATCAGCTGGGAATTTCTACGCACCTGTATGAAAAATCTGGGTTTCAATAACGACTTTGTGGATAAAATAATGAATTGCGTTTCCTCTGTCCAGTACAAGGTTCGTGTCATTGGGAGATACACTACCACTTTCAGCCCTGCAAGAGGCCTTCGTCAAGGAGATCCTCTTTCCCCATACTTGTACATCATATGTGCAGAAGCTCTAACCAAGTACACAAACTCCCTTAGTGTTGCCAACAAACTGCTATATCCCAAGATAGCTCCTCGGGGCCAACGTGTGGGTCTATTGTAGTTCGCAGATGACTTATTATTCTTCCTCCAAATAAATGAAAGAACAATGGCAAACTTATCCAAGACGCTGCAGATGTTTGAAGAGGAGGCAGGCCAATGCATAAACAAGGCAAAGAGCTAACTTATGTTCTCTAAAAACACTCAGGCAAACTTGATCCGCCTGACCAAGGATGCTCTGCAGATTACAAAGAAACTTACCTCCTTTGATTATCTGGGAACCCACCTTGCAATGGAGAGAGGCCAACGGATGGCATGGCAAAACAATGTCAAACGCATCCAGGGTCGCATTGCTGGTTGGCGTGGTGGTCTCCTTTCTCCTGCTGGCAGACGTATCCTAATTCAGTCAGTTAACTGTGAAATTCCCTCCTACTGGCTTGACCACACCACAATCCCAGTGAAATACATCAAGGAAATCAATCGCACTAATGCAACCTTTCTTTGGTCTGGCACTCAATCCAGACAAGGGTTGCACCCTATTGCTTGGGACAGAGTCACTAGACCCACTCTTGAAGGGGGTCTAGGCATTTGTGACATTGAAACTCAATCTATGGCCCAAATTACTCATCTAGTGTGACGCCTTCACACCGAACCCAATTCCTATTGGGGTTCTATCTTCACCCAGAAGTATCTACGCACCTCAACTCTCAGCAATTGTATTCCCAAACCAAAGGACTCCCCGCTATGGAAAATGATGCTTCAATTGCGTCACTAGATTCTTAACCATACCAAATGGTCTGTTGGCAATGGTGAGTCCATTGATGCCTTGCATGAACGTTGGATTCCAGGTGTCACAGCTGAATCTCATCGGCCAGATCACCATGATCCTAACACTATCCTACGTCTTAGTGACCTCATCAAAACAGACAACAACTAGACTCGATGGGACATATTTCGTCTTCTTCAATGGTGGATGACCAATATTGTCGACATGATTTGCTCAATTCCAATTGGTGGAGTTGATAAACCTTGCTGGAAGGAGGAAAAAACAGGCCTTTGCACAATTAAAATGTTGTACAAACACCTCAGGCCTCCTTCATGTGGTCCTCATCTACCTTGGCACCTAATATGGGGCCTTCATATGCCTTCCAAACAGAAATTGTTCGTTTGGAAATGCTTACAAGGTCGCCTGCAAACTAGATAACGATTGCACAAAATCTTTCCGGGAATTAATCCCACCTGCGTGCTTTGCCATATTCATATGGAAACTGTGAATCATCTATTCACCTTCTGTCCTGCTACAACCAGATTATTGACACTCTTACAAACCAGAGCAAACTTTTTAATTCCAAGTGAACCCACTGCCAACTGCTTTTGGCATCAGCCCAAGTTGAAACTTTGGGAAGTTGCTTGGACTTGGTGGTACATTTGGAAGGCGAGGAATGACATACTCTTTAGATCCCGGCCCTTCCACCCAACTGCCATCCTGGGAAAAATCTACCAAGCCTTACATGAATGGAATGTTGCGAGCTCTCTTCTGAGGAATCAGATGTCTGGCAACCTCCCTCCGGAAACATGGTCTCCTCCACCGCCGAACACATGCAAACTCAATATTGACGGTTCTTACAACCATAACACGGGCATGACGGGCATAGGGGGAATCATCCGCGATGCTCAGGGGAACCTGATTCAAGCCTTTGCTTGTGCCATAATGGCCACCTCTGCTTTAGAAACAAAAATGCAGGCCCTTCTCAGGGGAGCACAACTCTGTGCTTCCAAGGGTATCCCAGACGTCATAATTGAAGGGGATTCCTTCATAATCTGGAATTCTATTGGGTCAAATGAAGGAGTCCCATGGTCCTTAATCCCTTTATGGAGACGAATTCTGAATACTTTGGCCACTCTCACAAAATGGAAGGGACAGCTCATCCGTAGATCTGCAAACAATGTGGCAGATAATCTAGCTAAACTTGGCCCTCCCGTTGAAATAATGTTCAACACATCTCTTCCAACTCATATATGGACTCTATACTTACTGGAACATTGTGTGCAGGCAACTCATCAGGGGACGAGCATTACAACTCAGCAAAGGCACACTTTTGGGAGAAGCATGCAGAATGATGATACATCTTAATCTTTTGGTCATCTTTTTGGTTATTTCTCTGATAGTTTTCTGGTTAAAGGAAACTCAATCCGGTAGCAACACTTGCCTTCGTAAGGCCCACTCTGTATTTCTGCTGCTTTTGGTTTAATATAAAAATCTATTTCAGCAAAAAAAAAAAAAAAAAAGTTTGATTTTTTCTACTTATGAAGGCCCCAATCATATCACTCAATCCCCCTAACCCCATCCCAGGTGGGCCCAAAAACGACGTGCACTTGTAAAGCTCCATGCACACCTCTGGCATGGGTAACGACTGCATTTTATACTCACGAGCCTCTAGTAAAAATTGTCGTCGAAAGTCTATTCTCAGTTTTTCTTGATGACTAAACTATGCTCCAAGCGCATTAAATTCAGTCGAAGGACTGTCGTGGGAAGGCAGATTCCAACTATCGTTGTGTTTTTTTGTGGTTTTTCCTTCTTTGACTGCAAACGCGTTTCCATCGAAAGAGCACATCACATTATATGGTGATCACAGCCGTTAAAGATGAGACCCAACGCAAGGAGAGCCCTCGATTGGGTTCATTGACATCGTCTAAAATGAAAATTTCTAGTTGGCCAAGAAAGACACGCAACAATTGCAAAAAGAAAGCATGACATATTTCAGAGAGAATCTCCAATCAACAGTGTACCCAACACAAACTCTGTGGGTCCCTCAATATGGGCTCATTGACAAATTTAGATCCCCAACCCATGGCAGCTCTCCGCTAACATCTCATAGTAGGGACACTGGTTCAGTGGGCCATTACTTGGCAGTGCAACGGGCCAAGGTCATGGTTAATTAAATACTAATATAAGTTGATCCAGCCCATCAAAATATGGGACCCAATATGGTTTAGAATAGACCCATCAAATTAAACCCCATTCCATTATTCCAATCCAGTTTACAGCCAAGGCCATTGCATGTATGGGAGAAGGAACCGGCGATTGGGACGGCCTGGATTCGACTAGGAAAACTAGGCAAGAAAGAAAAAATATATACAACGTTGCGAAAGACTCCGGGGAATCTGATTTATGAGGAAAGAGAAATCAAGGAATTGCAAATTGAGGAATTGAATTACCATACCTTTCGACCTTTTCCCGCAGCGCCCTGTTTTAACAGGGAAACGTGGACTACTGCAGGATTCCTCCCTGGCGCTTCACTCTCGTAAATATCTTGGATTTCCTCTTCAATTTCCCCGCGTACACATGTCATCTTCTCTGCGACCGCCACCTCGACGGGTACGGTCCTTATATCGGGTTTCCGCCTCCGAAATTTCGGCCATGAAAGCGAGTATCTCTTTCGAGTCCCACCCGACACGATATCCCTGTTCCCAGAACTATTGCGGCCCGAAACCTTCCGAGGAATTCCGAAACAAGTTGGGAAACACGATTTCTTGGATCTGGTTTTTCGCGTCTCGTCGGTCTCTTTGGTGGCCATAAAGGGCTTGAAGACGGAGGGAGATGGAATTAGATGGTATGCAGGCTTTGGGAGAGTTTGAAGTCTAAATATGAGAAGGTTTTCTTTGTATCGTTTCGTTTCCTCGTTTCTCTATTTCGATGTTACAAGAAATTGAGTTTAAAAAACAATATGAGAAAACTGGAATAGGGAATTGGAGATGACTTGGACTGGGTGGGGGGCTGGTCAAGCCCCTACATGATCCTAACTTTTCCCACACTCCCACCCTTGCCATCACAATGACATTAAGAGACCCTCTCTTGTTGGATATCAGTAGTACTATCTGGACAAATTTTTTGGCCAGAATTTTGGACAACTCCTATGATATCTCTTGAATATCACTGATATATTCAAGAGATGTTATAAGGGTTGTCTAAAATTCTGGCTAAAAAGTTTATCCAGGTAGACTTTTTAGTTGGATATTAGTAGCAAGTCCTGCATACTCGGCTAGTTCAGGTCTCAGGTGTTTCTCAGGGGCTAGTTTGTTTTCATGAAATTCAAGGCAAAATGGTTAACGACAAAAAATTATTAAAGAGGCCATGGTGAAGGGTATAAGGTAAAATTATAGATGGG
Source organism: Cinnamomum chago (assembly GCA_038049695.1). Lineage (NCBI taxonomy): Eukaryota > Viridiplantae > Streptophyta > Magnoliopsida > Laurales > Lauraceae > Cinnamomum > Cinnamomum chago. The sequence goes on along the minus strand of CP142453.1, from coordinate 6,790,757 downwards.
ACATTGACTTTTTATAATTTGATTTAGCATAGCTATGGTTGTTTTCACTTTCCATCGCCCCTTAATTCAGTTTCTACTAAAGAGAATATTATTCGATGGTCATTTACTGTTGTAACTTTGATTTACATTGTTATACTGTTCGCTATTAGCCTAAGTTTTTGAGTGGGTACATGATTTTTTATATATTCAATTCTGGTTTGTCAATTTTAACCTCTTCTAAAATTAGTTTTTTAGAATTATTAGAAATTAAAATCCGTGCAAACAAATGGGCCCTAAGTATTATTAAGGTTGGAAAACAAAATTGTACTCAACTCTTTTGGACATGGGAGTCCTGTGTTTGAATCACTAAATGTAGCCAAAAAAATAAAATAACATAACCATATTTGTAAATAATTGTATATATCTGCTGGACAGTCAGTCAGTAGTAGTGGTTGTGATACTGTGAGTACTGTCCACAATAACTTATGTTGAGATTTGGATCTTCTTCTAAATATGGGGACCTACTTTGGTTGATCAAAGGGTTCATTTCATGGGCCGCATCCACTAGATTTTCATAACTAGTCTCCATGGAGCTCATTGTTTGCATGCTTGGATGGCATGGACCCCTAACTAGGGAATTCTATGTGGACGAGTATATAGTAGTTATCCTGGATATAAAGTTGTTTCCATCCAGTCCCTTCATCCAGGTAAATGTGGCTGCTGGGGTTATTTATAAGGTTATTTTTGTACCTACTGGCTCTCACCTTTTTGGTCAGATGAGTTGTACTTCATGAGCATGGCAAAAGCTTGCTCAAAGAAATTTCAAACTCCATAGTGAGTCCCACCAAAATTTTGAGAAAACCGGAGAGGTTTTGATTCTGCTGTAAGATTGTACATAAAATTTGTAGAATTTCATATATGAGGCAGGCATTCATTGAGAAGCTCACTTGGGTGAGTCCTGTTTTGAAGTTTCGTTCCTCACAGTGCAAGGGCGGCTCTCAAAATTGAAGTCAGTGAGGTCAAAAAATATTTATCTTCCGCAACCCTGCCACTAGGGCTATCAAAGGGTCTGACCCACGATGGGCCGAGGTTAAGCTCTTATCCGACCCTCTCATTTGCGGACCGTGCTTAACCGAGTAAAAACCTTTAACTTTCACATTGGGGGCCTGTAATTTTTAGGCCCTTACCCTACCTTCAAATATTTAGTATTAGAAAAATGAGAGAAAAAAGATAAAAATAAAAGGACTTGAGATAAAAATACTATTTGAGTTTCCTATGAGTTAAGGCATATTCATTTAAATTTATAAGCTATTCAAAATTATTGGGCTGCCCATGACACCAAAGTACACGGTTTATCTTAATTGGATGTTACAAAATGGTAAAAAATTTATAAGCCATTTTCTTTCCTTTAGATCAAATTCTTAAATTAAGTTGGTTCAAAATCCTCCCATAAGATTGGTTTTAGATTTCAGTAGGGTCAAAACTTCCCATGGATGTTTTTTTTTTAGATCTCAATGGGTCAACAATTTCCACTCAGAGGTTCACAAAATTTTTATGAATATGTTTTCAGACAATTGACCCCACTGTGAACAATATGGCGCTGCCCATATAACACCGGGGGATCCTCATGACTGCCTGGGTTTGCCGCTGCTGATGATTGACCCTGAGGACCCAGAGTCTTGCTCCAAACATGAGATTTCCATGTTTATATGTGAACCAGTAGAAATATGTAAGCCTTGTCCCTTTCTTATGTGATGCGATGGGGAGAGAATCTGGAGAATGAAAGATGCCCTTGGAGACCAAGAAGAAAGTTATTACTCCGTAGGGAGAAAGTGAGAGGCATAGAATTCCCCTTTTATTATCATCAAGATGAAGGTTGTGTGCGCATGAGGAGCAGATGTTTCAAATTAGTGCTTGTTTGGCTTACAAAGTTTAAAGTTTACAAATGTAGTTCTGGTTAGTGGATTTGATTGGTGGTCTGGCTAGTCTTTCCCTCTAAACATAAAATAGTTTTCACGGAAAATCAATTTGCCTTCTTTACTCTGTTTTTGCTTCCTTTTGGGGTGCTTGAAGGCTTGTGGGTATAGTCCTTTTGTTTTTAGCTTTTTCAAAGAAATTTTCAATGAATTTAACCATTAAAAAAATGAAAAATCAATATGCAGATCTCATACGTCTAATCTTTTACCTTCTTTATTTTCTTCCTTTGATTTTTTTTGTTACTGCTATGCAGATTTGGCCCTTCCCCTACTCAATTTGTATGCAGGTAATCCAAAACTCAACCCTAACCCAAGTGAACTATGAATCTACTCAACTAGAACTAGACCAAGATTGTAGATCTTACCCAAGTGTAATATGGGTTGAATTGGGTTTACCCGAATCAACTCGGGTGCCCAGTTTTGTTTCGTATTTTTGGGTTTTAAATATACACTTCTTATGGTGTATCCTTTGTATACATGGAAACTAGCAAAATAACCCGTGCTCATTACGGTATCTCCCTTCATTGTAAAATAAATAATCATACATTAAAAAGGTTATGAAAGTATATATTTTTCATAGATCAAATTGCATAAAATGAAAATAGAAAAATTTAGGCAAAAAGAGAATAGAAAAGATGGGGTAGAAGAGAAATTTTATATAAATGAAAAACTGAAACTTTAAAAAGTGGAGAGTAGATGAGAGTGGTTTGATGAGATAGTTATGAGTGAGTAGTCACATGAGATAAATAGTGAAAAAAAAATATAGAACATTTGAAAAAAAAGCATAACTGCCGATCAAAATTAAACAAAAAACCTTCTAGTTTAATATATTATAATTGAATGTGCTTTCATAGTAGAGTGTATATATATACTATGAATAATGTAAATCGAGTACTTGGATTGAATTCTAGCACCCGAAAGCCAAACCTGAAATACATTAGCAAAAAATTACAAAATCTTACTAAGACAGTGTGAAAAAAAGGAGTCTATATTCTAATTTGGGTTAGATGTGATCGTGTTGAGAAGGATGGTTCTATTTACTTCATTCAGTAAAAAAAAAAAAAAAAGTATAAGCTTCGACTAATTACTTGATTACATCGATGACATTCAATGAAAACATAATAAACTATAACCAAGACCAATTGCTCGTTTTCTTGGTTGGCAAGAAAAAAAGTTGATTCTCATGTGCTCTCAATTTTGAAGTTTTCACTTTTCATTAAAAAGGAGTGTTGGGTAATTTAGTACAATAAAAGCAGTAACTTCGTTTGAGACTTGAATAATCTTTATTCGGTTTACAATCTTACATAAGTGGTGACATATTTTGAAGATTTGGTCACTATTTTGTTAAGATAATATAAAATACACTTTTGAGTATGAGGAGGAAAGATTAAACTTCCAAGTGTCAAAAGAAAGGATTTAATACCATTGCTGATAAAGAAGTTTGTTAGCATTACCTTCTATTTTTCATGCTTGTGATTATGAGCCATGTATAAAACTGAAACGTCCAACGGTCCAAGCCCTGAGAAATCAAATTTCAAAAATATAAACAAAAACCATAATAAGTCATATGGGCGGGATTTTTTTTTTTTTTTTTGCTATCGGAGGGTTCCCAACCCTTTGGGCTGAACTAATCCCTCCGGGCCGGTCTAGAAGGAAGCCGGATAAACTCCATTGTAGCCCCAGTGTGGTAGTGCAATTTCGAACTTACAACATCTGGGTGCAAACCGTGGTCCTAGGCCAACTGAGCTACCCATTGGAGTTAGGGCATGATTACTCTAGAAATACAACTTCCAGATGAATCAACAAAAGGTCCTTTACATGGAAGACTGGGCTGTTTGTTTGCTTGAAATTAAATTCATAAGAATTCTAAAAAATATATTTCTATAAATTTAGAAAATAAAGATGAAGATTCATAAATGGATGTGAAATAATCTCTCCTTAAACAGAAAGCCTTACTAAACGCATTTCCACCTTATATCCTTTACACGTATTTCTTTAATAATTCTTCATTGCAACCCATTTTATTTTGAATTTCTATAATTTCATGAAGACAAATGGACCCTAGTGCAATCAACAACTCAACACCATTTCGATTGTCTTTATTAGATACATCCAAGGCAAGGAATTTGGGTGAGCAGTTATTAGTCAATTTTACTCTCTGCAGTCGTTGTCCCTTGAGTCTTACCATATGAGCAACTTCTGCAACAACTTGGTTATAACTGTCCCGTTCAAGGCAGACATTCTCCTCCTTGCCATATTTTGAGTCCATACCTTTATCCAGGGCTCCCCAAGCATGAAGGGCACATTTGTGCAGCTGCTTACCACCACTTTTTTTCAAAAAACAGTAGAAAAGTGAAATAAGATTTCTGTGATTCCACAAAAAAATATTTTCTTAAAATGGATTTTCCACTTAATGCGAAAAAGGTTGTCCATGGAACTAATTTTCCACGGCCCTATTTAGATGGGCGAAAAAAGACTTGATGATGATGGTGGTAATCTCCATAATGTTCTTTCATACATTTTCTATAAATTTTGTTCGGTAGAATCAAATTCTTTGGGTGTACTGAATTTCTGAAGCTTTCTTCAGCCTTTACTACAGCTGTTGTTTATGAGCTCAGAAATTTTAACTCAGCTCACAAAGTGACAAAGCCGAGACGTCTGATCAAGGATTTGTTCCATTGCCTAACTCACCGATCTATAAGTCGAGTCGACCAGTCCTAATGGTGGTGAGTCAAAATGATTTTTTTTTAGATTGCGAATGCAAGCAGTTTGAAACGTATTCCTTAAGCAACGAGTGCCCTTCCCTTCTGGTCTAGAGGAAGCCCCACTTATTGCAATTTAGGTCAAAGTATTTTCCTTGAATCTTTCTTAAGTCAAGGAGTATTGATCCATTAATGAGTACCAGGCAGTTTGGTGGAAGCATCCCTCACCCATACACATGAGGATGATTTTGTCATTATAAAAGAAAAAATTTGTTGGGGGTTATAGGTTCATTGGGTAAGTCTAACCCACTCAATATCGAAACTCACCTTGTAATAGTTCTGGTCTAAATTTCACTCCAATCATCAGATTATTTGCTCTAACATGCATGCTTTAAAAAATGTAGTAAATTTTTTTAAGAAGAAAAGAAAAAAAAAAAAACCCACTAAAGTGAAACACAAGATGGCTGAGTGGAAAGGGGCATCTCATGATCTCCACAGAGGTAACTAGGGATTAATCCTTGGGTGAGTATGTCGTTTCACAAGTTTTGTATCACTTATAAAAAATAAAAAATAGTAACTGTGATGTTACGTACTATAATGGACATATTTTTTATTTTAGAGTGAAGTTCAAATTGGATATAAAATTAAGCAAGCCTGTGATTCTTGGTGGTTTGGGTTTTATAGCCAAGATGTATTGGTTGGTTATTGATCATAATCGTAGGGATCTTTTTACTTGATAATTAATAAAGATCAAGGAGTTTTTGGAGCTCAATGTTTTGTCAGATATAGGGGATTTCTGTTTAGTTATTTAAAAAAAAATATTATGTGCACCAAATGTTTTCGGCCATTGGAAAGTCATGAGATTGGCAGAAAATAAAATCTTTAGCTGGATCATATTTCATGACTTTAAACTAGAAATTTGAAACATTCACAAAGGCTTATAATATATGGTTAGATGACTTAGATCCCAAGACCATTACGGGCTTGTTTACGTGCATAGCATACTTTGGAGTTTAACGTGACATGAGTTTCGTGGAATGGTTATTAAAGAGGTGAAGAATATCTAAAGATGGGAGTTGCACCACATGGGACCCTCTTTTTTATATGATTCTCGAGTAACAATGTAGGTATAACCTTGATACCTCTTTTTTTTATATGATCCTCGAGTAGCGAGATACATATGACCTTGATTTTTTTGGGATTTAAATTATTAGTATTGTGTGAGCTGAGTATTCATTCCTCGTCTTTCCTATATTCAAATCCATTAAAAAAAGAGGTTATAAAATAGCTATTTTTTAATGCTCGCTTTTGACCCTTCAACTATTTATAGGAGTGCAAAGCAAAAGAATCTTTTGAGAATTCAATTACGCGAAACAGACATGCCCTTTAATATTTCCAGAGTAAGTAATCCACACAAAAGAACCCATGTCGTATTCTTTTTAATGTTGATTTCTAATGGTTGAAATAGACTGAAATGCCCATGAAACAGTCAATGTTCAAAGGTGACTTTTCCTTTTGTGCTGTAACGACAATTTCTTTCTGCTCGATTTTGGAGCGACCACGGCAAGAATTGCTGATTGGAAGAATCGGTCAAATAATTTCCAGAACGTTATTAAAGTCATAGTCAACTTAAAGATGTCCTAATCTGGTGTGCGTCAACCACCAGTTATATGATTGGTGTCTTATAAAAATTAGGACGGCAATATTGGGGAATGAATCCAGATTCCAGACCTGTGTCTTATCACTATTTTAATTAGTGACCCATCATAAATAACTAGCATGAATCCCTTGTGCATCGCACATGATAAGTCCCGAATAATATATTAAAACTAATAACTCATTTTTATAAATCTATTTATGACAAATTAATTAAAAAATTCAAATCAATTTTCATCACTTAATCCGCGTCAGTATATACAAAATAAAGGATTAATATGCGTTTATGCTCATTTTGAATATTAAATAAGAACTTCAAAAATAACCTTAATTTATAGAGTTGGAAGACATCACTTTGAATTGGGTTATATCCATACAAATGGGCCCAAGAGACATTTTATTGAAAATGCACATATTTAACCCAATAGACACCTTTTATTGAAAATGCACATATTATGTGTCTTTTAAAGGACACATCCACAAATGTGTCCCAATAAGTTGATGTGGCTTCTTCTAAGGCCAGAATTGAGGGTTTTTTTGCAACCAACATTCAACTTTAAAGTGAGAGAATTATCAATCCTTATATACCAACTCTAATGAAGAAAAGCAGAAATTATAATCGATCCGAAGCCTAATTTCAACCACAAAATCTGATTATAATTGCATTTGATCCGTAACAAGTAAAATTGTCCTATCCAAATGTGTGCTTCATTTTTTGACATTGAACAAACTGAGAAAAAAAGTCCTTTTAAAAATCTGTTAGCATACACATGTGATGTCAGATCTAGGAATGATGCAAGTTACAAATTCATGCGAATTGTGTTACACATGAGAAATGTATATTATGCCATGGCGAGCACAGAGCTAAATACATTTAAAATGCTAAGTCCACTGACACGACCCGAGTTCGAGATTACAATTAATCCGAATCGCGTTACATACTTACTCCCGTGAACTTCAATCACATAAAATTCACAAGGGATTACAATAACACATTATGCGGAATATAAACAAATATACATTTCTCATGTATGAAACAAAACTTATTTACATTATGAACAACCATTCACTTGCATATTTAATTACAATGCAAGGAATGAAAAGCATAAAACGTTCCAACAAATTCTACAAAGTTCTCATTCATTTACTGTTTTCATTTTTTCCAAAGTTCACTTCAATTGTTAACGCCTCATTTCCACCCAACTAGTCCTCATGGAGGAACCGGATCGGTAGTCTCCGCGGGTGCTGTGGCCTCAGAAGGACCGGCATGGGCAGTTGTGCCTGTAATGTCATCAATAACATTATGAATTTGACAATTCAACAATGTATAAACAATTACATAATTGAACATGCTAATTACACATTTAATTCATCTAATTCATTGTTAGACCAATGCAAAATCAATTCAAATCAATGAGTCTTTTATTCAAATTTGGTAAACTATAATAGCTAGCATTTCATTTTAAATCACATCTTCCTTAAAAGGAAGGATTTCCATCTTCCATACGGAATAATTCATATATTGTGGGATTTATCAGTGCCCGAGCCAGGGACAACCGACATCACCACGGAGCTCCGGAACACTCCCAAATAATTTGCTGCAGCAGTAACAACTCTAATGAGCTTAAAGAAATCACCATATAGTGCCAGACTCAAGAACAATACAATTCACATATTAATTCTGCTCAATTACAATTAATGGATTCAATTCAACATACAAATTCAATGAAATAATACTAACCATTCAGGTGTAATACTCAGTTCTTTAATGTACGTGTTATTCTCGATGAACATCACAAGTTATATGTATTTTGTACATTACAGTCTCCTTAATTAACACTCATGGAGGTAAAATAGTATTAACAATAGCCTTGATATAATCAATAGGCTCCTTTTCTTGAAACTCATAAATTAATTCTGAAAATTTATTAATTTCGGTTAACTAAGCAATGTCTTATCGACTAACTTTAGATGCTAATTTTTGTTATCGAATTACAACTATTCAGCTTGATTAACATTTCGGTTAACACTCAATTCATCTTGGATCCAAATCCAAGGATAGTACTTTATGGAAAGCGTAATTGGTTATTATCCCTTAATTGTATTATAATTAGTCATTACACTAATTTCTATAAACCATTTATGCTCATAAAAAAAAATCCCTGAAACGAATTTCAGTTTCAAGCTTCTGAAACTGATTTTCTTCTTCCATTCTCTACATTCAATCCATAACCTACATATCAAAATGGAACCTCCTATTCCCCCTCATTCATCGTTTCATTTATACATAAAAGTAACACTTCCAATCCATTAACCATCATCTAATCAAGTCATTCATTCAAATTAACTCCATTCCAACAACACAGATTGAACCCATGATCATAATAAATCAAATAAAACCACATCAATTAACATATAATCACTAGTAACTATTTATACTTGCCTTAAATTCGAATTCAAGATAAAAACCCCCTTTTTCTTGAGCTTGATTTGGTATAAACCACCCAATTGAAACCCTAACACCATATAATAATTCAAAAACGAATCTAATAAGGTATTTGGAATGGAAAAGAGTCTAAATAACTCTATTGAAACCAAAATCACTGCAAGTACTTACTTGTAGCTCAATAAGAGAAATCACAGCCTTTCCCTTTAACTCAATCTCCAAAGAAACTTGAAGAAGATGATGGAAAAGAGATGAAGCTTCTCTTCAAAATCACTTGTAACAATCATTTCCCAACTACTTGATAGCAAAGAAATGAAGAAGAAAGAACCTAGGCTGCTGTCTTTCTCTCTTTCTCATTGTTGTTGGGATGAAGCTACCGAATGAACTACAATCTCAGTTCTTCTCAACCTTATTAATAGTATTTTGCACATAAACCCTATATATCATACATATTTCTAGTTTGAGTCAAATTAAGACTCACTTACTTCATTTGAGGTCAAATTAAATCGAGTACTTTATGAAAGTTAATGTACTCATCAAAATACACTTGATAGTATCAAGTTTTACCGTATCCGACAAAATACGCATAAATCCGTATTTATAGAAAAGTCCTTAATCTCACTAATTTGGGTCTAAAATCATCTCAATTAAGTCAATCTCTTCCCAAACTTGTTCATTATGCTTAATTCATTTATTTGAGACTAATTTAATCCATACTAGTCGTTAATCACCATTAAGTTGATTAATCATGCTTAAAATTCATTAATCTCGATTAATTAGAGTTAATATTGATTAACTTGGGATGGGGTGTAACATCCACTTCGTATCAACCAAATTGCTTGTATCACATTGCTCCCGGAGCATGAATTGGCTCAAATTCCTCTCCATTATTATTTTTTCTCTCCATTACTATTGATATATATATATATATCATTGCTTGATCATGTATAAAGAATGTATTTATATGTTTCGCACATGATCGATCAAACAATGGTATAAAACTACAATTCAAGTGATAGAGATTTGGACAACCTTAGCATCGTACTAGCAACAAAATGTGGTAGTTTTCGTTTAGTTAAAAAGTTTTGTTCCCATTACAACTAGGGATGACATTTTTAACCCGCCCCGCCCCAACCCGGAGTGCCCGCCCTGCCCCGCCCCGTACGGGTTTTCCCCTCCCCGACTCTTAGATGGGGCGGGGACGGGGAAAAAAACTATACCCCGAATTCGGGGCGGGGCGGGGATGGGTATGGCTCTTGCCCCGCCCCGCCCCATGCCCCGCCCCGAAATACCGCCCCATAACCCGCCCCGAAATTAATAATCCTCTAAAATATAAATATATATTAGATTTATTTTATAATAAATAAACATATTTATATGTAAATGTATATATTGATTTTATGTTGTTATTAAGGGTTAAGTAGATTGATTGAAGACTTTTTTTAAAGTTAAACATGTAATTGAATGAGACATTACAAAAGCATATAATATGATCTCATTCCCTCTAATTCAAATTTAATGAAGTTAAAGTTGTTAAAAAATCTATCTAAGCTTATTTTACTTTAATCATATATAATGTTAAATTGTGACAAGATAAATCATATTAAATAAAACGAATATAAATATATAATAGAATGATGGATCATGCTTTAATAGCAAAGTAAATTATAGTAACTTATAATAGCAAAGTAAATTATAGTTAGTAACTTAATATGATTCTAATCATACTAACAACACTATAAATTATACTAATTTTAATTATATGTAATCAACCTCTTTATTATTAAGTGGAGTTCATTGGTCTTAAAGTGAGGTTCCTGCCAAATCAATGAGATTTAATGATATTTGACCATCAACTATTAATAATTTTGACTCGACTTGATTCTCGTTAAGTTCTTCCAATCTTTTTCTTACCTGTGGTTGGTATGCATATGGTTGGGGCCCACACCATGGAAAGTTAGGTAAGCTTGTTGAGGGAAAATTGGAACATATATTATGTAGTCAGTTCAATATCAGAAATGGAGTGAAACCATGTATTGATGGAGTTCATGATATTTTAGAGAGATATTGTCTTTTTTATAAAGAATGTCTCAAAGCATATATGATATTTTCAAGTGTATGTTAGTGGCCTTCAAGGGCTTAGAGAAAATCTTATAAGAATAAAATCTTACTTTAAATAGGTAAAATTTCAGGAAAAGGAAAATTTATATTATTAATTTTAGATAATTTTAAAAAATTTAAACAATCTAACAGTGCCCCACACTTATAAAATATTTATGCGGGGAGATCTTTTTATTCTATTTTGGGAGATTTTTTTTAATATTATTAAAGGCATAGAGACAACATAGATGAATCATTCATGTGCCTTTTACCATGTAAAATAAATTAATTTACCTTTTTTTTATAGTCAATTTAAAATTTATTTATTATATTTATTATTATACCACATCGGGACGGGGCACCCCGCGGATGTCGGGGCGGGGACGGGGTATGTAACATACCCCGAATTGCGGGGTGGGGCGGGGCGGGGCGGGGACGGGGAGATTCGGGGCGGGGACGGGGCAGCCCAATTCCGGCCCCGCCCCGCCCCATTGCCATCCCTAATTACAACTAGTTCTCTTACAACTGTAAGATATTCTAAAATAGCCGATTTTATATTAGAATTTGCTATATTGTGATTTTTGGACATGATGTGACATCTTTTCTCCTAACATTTGAAGCCCCACGTTTCTTTCACCAAAATCCCACATTTCAGCCGTGTAAAAGATCTCAAATGACCTTCTGAAATTCTTAAAATTTCATTATCAATGCATTTGATTGGAATTCCAAATGCTTCATCAATAGAAGGAATTTGATGGCTTTGGAGAACTTGAAATTCCTCCAAACATGAATCCTTAGAACTTTGGTAAAGAAATAGGTCTTAGATGCCCTATTTCGATGTATGATAATCATAGGAGTAGAGAATCATGAAATTCGATGGATCGGTTAAAGATGCTTATGAATTAGCATAATTAAATCACCGCATATATTTATTGACTAGGACCCAAGAGAGAGCCCGCATACATACGAGAAAGCAACCCACCTAAGTAAGAAGAGGTGATGTACCCGGGGTTCTAACCCGAGACAGCAAAAGTAAGAACTGACGCTCCTTACCCTTACCACTCGGGTAAGGAGTCGTTCTTGTCTTAATGGTGACTTAGATCATCTTAAATGTGAACCTTTACACCTTTTGCTTTACAAGAAACTCAAACTTAGACACTCAAATGCACCATACATGTCCCTACTCAACTTAGGCTGACCAACTACTCTTCTTTTTTCTTTTCTTTTCTTTTTATCTCATAAATACTTACACCCTACATGCGTGGGCACTCAGTCCTTTACCACCAACTCGATAATAAGGGATTGATTTTGTTTCAATTTAAGGAAGATGCCTTACCACTAAGTTATTAGTGAATTCTCAATTAACCTACGGATAAAGAATGAGTCCTCTTTTTTTTGGCATTCATATATTTAATATGACGATATTATAGGTAGAGGTTGGAATTGTCCCAAAGTTAAATCTCTGGTAAGCTGTTACATCATTGTCATCGTCACCCTTGTTATTATTGTCAACTGTCATTATCATCGTAATGGGACTAATACTCAAAATTTGAGTTTTTGAGTATCAAGGATAGGGAAGATGACCCCTTGTTATTCTCCATGTGGAAGGGAAAATTGATATTTAACGACTAAAAAAGAATACGTAAGTCTTGATGCTGCCAATTACCTTGTCCTCAAGGTGCAGTTTCAACAATACCACCACCAAAGAATATGCAAGTCAATGCAAGCATTACCTTACCCCCTTTTCAAGCTTTTGCTCACATGAGACATGACGCTCAACCTCCATCCTTTTCTTCTTCCTACTTTCAAAAGCTTGGAAATGTGAGTAATAGCAGTCATGTGCATCCCTCATATGGAAATAGGATCGGATCAATAACACCTTATTTATATACATTGTTAACGTAATCAAACTCCATTAATGAAAGTATTTGATATTTGGCTTAAAATAAATGAATGAGCAGACTCATAGTTTAAGAAAAATGTATTGTATAGTGTGAGCCTTTATTCTAAATATTTAGAAGTCCTTACCATATGGATGTAAGGATGTTTGTTCTTTTATTTTATAACTTATACAATTCATTGAAATATAGTATTTATAGTAAGAACATCTAGGGCCCCTTTGGCTACATTACATACCTTCATTGAAGGATTATAAAGAGGTGAAGTGTGAATGATGTAAAGTGAGGGGGTAAAGGATAGGTGAGGTAGCAACGTAGATGAGATCTTAACTTTTCTAGGATCTTAACTTTCCCTAGATCTCATTTTGATATTCATTCTTAACCATTTATGACATGATCGAATTCTTATACATTATATGCAAACAAACAAAGTCTTTGGAAATGACACAAATGCTCCTCAGTGTGAAAAAGTTCACTTTTTTTATTTTTTATTTTTTTTACTTTTAATTGTGATACTTAAGTAACAATTTATTAAGCCAATTGTGAGCGACAATTACTTGTGCAATCCACCGGCTTGATTCAAACCTAACCTAACTCAAGGTTTTTGTTGATCCTTCTATTTTCCATGTCAATTTTGAGTTGACATTTTCAACTCGATAAATAAATGGGTGGGATTTAAGTTGAGTCCATTATTACTATTTTACATGCAGATCTGATCCACATGACCGATTACACTGACCTACCCAACCCCTCCCTAACCCAACTCGTTAATCAAAGGTTTGGGTTCACCCATGAAAAGCTCCATGGAGTGATGTCATCCGACTGCGTAGCTACTAAAACATCTTACCATGAAATTTTGACCCATTTGATTCGAGTCCCAGGTCCACATCCTGGGCCAATACCCAAATAGTCAAATACCCAAGCCTGCATGGATACACTGTGATAATATAAATTATATTAAAATAACAATTTATATTATTGTATAATATATGAGATATATATAGACGGGGAGGTTTCAAGTACATCCATCCCTCACCATAGGGCGAGGGACACTTCCATAATTGGGCATTTTCAAGTACAAAAGTTACTTTTCAAGGACATAGGGTGAGGTACACATCCTTGTCTTCATGTGCAAAAATGGAAAGTGTCTCTCACCCTATGGTGAGGGATAGATGCACTTGAAACTTTCCCTATATAGACAAACACATTAATAATTATATATTATTATATATAAGACATTATAATATATGATGTATATTAATAACATTCTTTGGCTTGATATGTATATGGGTCCAACACAAGACTCATGTCCAAGCCATGTACATATATATAAAACACCAATTGGAGGTGGCCGTGTGGGTTTGGGTCCAACATGGGTCAACCTGAACACGTACAGGCCTTTTACATTCTACTCTTATGCTTGGTTTGGGCCAACACTTTGAAACCAATGCATTGGGAATGGGATTGGCTTCATCATTTACATGTTAGGTCAGGTCAATGAGTAGTCGGAATAATACAAATGAACCCAACATTGAACCCAACAATTTATTAACCACATCAGGCATGTCAACCCAAAATCGAACCGGAAATACAATAGATTAAACTGAATCATAAACTATCAAGTTAAGAACTGCGTTCTTACCCGTTTATTTTGGGTTCGAACCTCAACAGACACCTTCCCTCACACGATATCTTTTTCCCACACTAAAGGGTTTGGGTACTAAAAAAATCTATCAAGCTGGTCATCAGTTTGACTAGTGGGTCAGTTTAGGAATAATCACCTCCAATTGGCCAATCAAACCTATAACACCAATAATTAGAATAATTATTTTTGAAGATAAAATAAAAAATAAGAATTAAACGTTTTCACCAAGAAAGGGCATTTCAGTCATTTGAGAATTTTAGTTTGACTACAATAAAAGAGATTGACAAAAGAATAATTATCATACTAAAGAGACTTCTCAATAATTAAACCAAACAAGAGGGACTATGAAATAAGTTTTCCATACTATAATTTGAGACGCTTTAGATGCACTCTAGACAAGAAAAAGATCATTTTAGTTCCCATCCTATCAAATCGGTCTTCCTGCCAAGAAATCGATCATTCGTATTCCAAAAAAATAGTTTCCGCCATCTTTTTCCTCCTCTCTTCTCCAAACCCAACCCAATAGGGAAGACCAAATGAAGAGAAAATGCTTTATTGGTTTGGAGGATAATATGAGGATTCTCCTTAGGAAGAAGAGGAGATTTGTAAGGATTCTAGTTAAATTTTCACTGAGTTAAGAAGAATCCGAAAATTAGCTAAGGACAGTGATTTATGAACTAGGTTTTTTTTTTCATCCACACTTGGAATCATCTGAATCATTGGAGGAGAGTGACGCACAAAGATCTTCCAAGATCTATCATACAGTTTCTCAAGAAATGAACATCCAGCCAAGCCAAAAAGGGCCTAGCCTAACTTGAGACTGTCTCATCCTTGCATGATCTGCAGGGTCGGCTCGAGACAATTTAGGGCCTTAAGCAACAAAATCCTAAATAAGGCCTCAAATTATCTATTCTTCTTTTCCGTTTTTTTTTTTTTTTTTTTTCAAGTTTTGAGCATCTGAATTCGTATTTTCTAATAGATACATTTATCATTTATAAATTATAATTAATAATATTTATAAATAAAACGATCACTAACTATAATAAACATACAATGCAAGCATGGAATTAAAAAAATCTTAAAATCATAAAACAATAGAATCTTATTTAGTGATTTATCATTGTTGGTCATAAAAATTGTAGATGTAGATGAATTTCGAATTTGATCCAATTTTTTTATTATGAAAAAAATAGATTATATTTGAGTTGTGGGTTATGATTAACATATATTATAAAAAAGACTGACATATATTATCAGAATATATCCACATATATTATTAAAAAGAAGAAAAAACTAGATTAATAAAAAACTAGATTAATAAATCTTTAAAGAAGATTGCTTTAGAAATAAAAAAAAAGTAATTATAGAGAAAGACAATCTACGAGAGAGACAATGGTGAGCAAGTAAAGAGTACGTAAGATGAAAAAGCGTTGGTGGAGAAACGTTAATTTGAAAAACCTCACTGGTGAGGTGGCAAGGAGTTTAGATTTGAAATTTGTTGGGATTTAAAAAGACACATTTGGAGAAAAAAAAGGATGTCACTTGCTTTAATGCTTTGTTTAAATGTGAAAACATGGCTTTAATGAGATATGATACTAATTACTATTATGGGGCCTTGGGAGGAAAAAAAAAAAAAACTATGACAGTTGCTTTAATGTTTTTTTAGAATTTGAAAAGATGATTTTTATGGGGCCTTATTTTTTGGAGGGCCTAAAGCAAGGGCTTTTCTTGCCCCTGGGTCGAGCCGGCCCTGATGATCTGTGAAGATTACTATCCAGCCAATCATGCAAGAGATGATCTATGTATATCACATTCCAGGCAAAGTCAACACAAGGAAATCACTAGACCACATGACAAATATTTGAACAAATCCCACACAAGGAAAGACCACTGGCTTACATCATTCATAAATGCAATGGTTGGACAAACCGTGTGATAATAGCAGAATCCTAGTGTTATCCTACGATCCAAACCGATTTAACATTTTCTCTTCATTTGGTCTTCCCCATTAGATTGACTTTGGAGAAGAAAGGAGGAAGAAGATGAAGAAAAACCCTTTTTTTTTTGCTGCTTGTGGAGGATCGTTATTTTGACACTTAAAAAATTAGGGGAAAAAAGGATTTCTTGGTGGGAATACCTGTTTAGTAGGAGGAAAACTAAAATGACCTTTTTAATCTAATGTGCATAAGTAAAGTATTTTCTTTTTAAGTCCGCTTTAAAAAAGTCCCTCCTTTTCCTTTGCTCCTGCATGTTGCAACCCATCAACTCCACTAGATGTCGGTCAACACGTCGGCTAAGAAATAAGAAATAAGAAATAAAAGGGATATGATATCACTTTTAATGGCTAATAAAGACAAAATACTCCTTTGAATATCGTTTTCTTTGGAAAATTTCCTCTTTGGAGTGCTCAGGACTTTCTTCGAAGGCAAGACCCCCTAAATAACATGGTAATTGGCGCTAATCTGAATGGACCGTAGAGTGCGGGAGAAAATCATCATTCTCAAAGGTTAAATGGTTAGAGAAATGCCTGTAGAAAATCATCATTCTCAAAGGTTAAATGGTTAGAGAAATGCCTGTAGAAAATCATCATTCTCAAATGTTAAATGGTTAGAGAAATGCCTGTAAGCTTCTGCCACCAATATTTGCGAAAATGACCCTTTATAATTTTCATTGTTTTTAAGAACTTTTTTTAGGAACACGCTGACCCCCTTGTGGGTGACCATTGGTAAAACTCCGGATATGTGTAAAGGGGGTTGGAATGACATTATGGGTCCTATGTGTTTAAAAAAGGGGGTTTGAATAATGTTTCGCATGAAAAACGTTTGCAGATGGAACATTATTTTCATGTCAAGCCTATGTGATAAAATGCATTTAAAAATATACCCATAAGTTTTATGTATGATATACACACAGTAAAAACAATAATATTTGGAAAAAAACCAAGTTGAGCTCAAGTTGGACTTCTCAAGCTCCTAAAATATTGGATACCTAGGTACAAGCTTGAGTTTGAGATTGGTCAAGCTTGGCTCGCATCATTTCTAATTTTTAGGTTCAATTTGGGCCAATATTTCTAACTCTATTAATAAAATGGGCAAGGTTCTGGTTGAAATTATTCATGTTGGCATGAGGTTGGTAGGTTGAACTCTGAGAATGGACTCAACATCAATTCCAACCCATTTTCTAATGTTCTTTCTACACTGGATACATAAATAAATAAATAAACCAATTTGCCAATGGGCTCACTGGTGTCAACCCAAACCCTGAATTGCAGGATCAAATTTGGGTCGGGCTAGCACATCAGGCTAGGAATTGGAACCTCCTAATTAGCCTACCAACCATTTTATAATAGCTACAATTAGTAATCAGGCTTTTTAAGAGAAAACGAATAAAAAAACCTTCAAAAGATTGAACCTTTCTCAACACAGAGGGTATT
The DNA here is from genome assembly GCA_038049695.1 of Cinnamomum chago. Lineage (NCBI taxonomy): Eukaryota > Viridiplantae > Streptophyta > Magnoliopsida > Laurales > Lauraceae > Cinnamomum > Cinnamomum chago. The sequence continues at coordinate 6,772,922 of CP142453.1, read as the reverse complement.
TGTATCATTTGCTAAAAGTAATTTGATTAAAAAGACTCCACTTTTATAAATGAAAGAAGTTAAGGACTTAAGAATAATTCTCAAAGCTATGGTAATTTTTGGGATTTAAGCCAAAAGGCGGAGGAGGGTATAGAACAAATTTCTGTATCAATATGTATGAGGTTGAGGACTTAAAATAATTCTCAAAACTACGGGGATTTTTGGGAATTAAGCCAAAAGGCGGAGGGTATATAACAAATTTCTGCATAAACATGTACAAGGTTCGGTTGTGGGTCCATTGGACTCGATCCCGTTGTTAAGCAGGCCTAAATAACGGATGAAGACTCATTTGCAACTTTTCCTCCGGTATGGGCAGAGGAAAACCTGCATCTACCACATTTCGGCTGTTATATACGGCCGAAAAGCTGTATTTTCTACTTTGTCGCTGATATGTAAGGCAGAAAAGATGTATTTGCCGCATTTCCACTGTATTTGCTACTTTTCCTTCTTTTTTTCTTTTTTTTTTTTCTTTAACTCTTTGAGTTCACAAACTCAGTTTTTGGCTGCCTTGGCGCCTCATTTACAAAGTGGTTACGTGTCTGTTAAAAGAATATAATCCTAAAAATCCTCACAATTATAGATGTGTAATTTCATAGTTTTATATATTTACAATACAAAATCTGCTATAAAAACTGATCCTAAAAGGAATGGTGGTAAATCCCCAATTGACTTCTATTCAACACGGGGACTCGAGTTAGATCAATTTAATTCCCATGTGGGATTGTGTCATTCTGTTGACATTTGCAACCTGAATAAGCGGGTTTAAATTATGTTTATGCCTTTTGCTTGAAGCAAAGTCCACTAATTGAGCAATTTAAGGGCTTTTTACTAACCCAAATGCCTGTGCACAATGCACATCAAACACCAAAATGAATAAAAATGAAGTATAACGAAATTTTAATAAATTCTAAAACAATTATATATATGCCTTGACACATGGAGCCAATTGGTAGAGGCACTCCATCTCAACAGAAAGCTAGAGGGTTCTAGGCCTAGCTAACATACTAAGTCTGTTGCTATTCAGGGATATTAGATTATAACCGCAGCTATAAAAGAAAAAGGAAAGCAATGTCAACCTATAATTTTTTTTGCTGTAAGGGTAAAATATATTAGAAAAGAAAGAGGGAAGAAGAAACAAGAATACAAAGGTCAAAGAGATTGACCCCCAAAAGAACCAGGACAAGAATATAAAAAGAGAAAAAAGCACCAAGGCCAAAGCTCCTCAAACAAAGGAACCAGAGCTACAAGACTCAGCGAACTATATTCATAAAAACAAAGAGGGCGCTGAGATGGTGGTTGACAAAAGGAGAAGATATTTGCATCAGTGAGAAGGAGATAGCTTCTGTGAGACGGGCTTGGATGGAGTGGAGTGAGGGCCTATGATTATAAAAAATAGCCTCATTTTGAGCCTTCCAAAGGTGATAGAGAACAGTGATGAAAATGGCTGCCATGAATTTGAGGCCTTTGGCGTCACAGTCCTTGGAGAGGATCCTCCAGATGGAAGAAGCAAAGGAGGGTCCCCTGCTGCTTGAAGGAACCAGGACCAAGTGGCAATTGCAAGATCGCAGGAGAAGAAGAGATGTCCCACTGAGTCTTCTGCTGCACAGCAAAAGATGCATCTAGATGCAAGAGAGAAACCCAACCACTTCAGCCATGATTCAGTGGGGATTTTGTTGTGCATCAAACGCCAGCCAAAGCAGTTAACTCTGTGGGGGGAGATGTTATTCCATATGAGCTTGGGCCAGGGAAAAGGCAGAGCTCTGTGCCTGATTGTCTGCCACACTGAGCTCATGGTGAGCTTGCCATCTGGGGAGCCTCTCCAGCTGAGGGAATCACTAACAGCAAGGCTGGGAGTGAGATCCTTAAGGAGATGAAGGAGATGCTGGTGAACCATTGCTGGCAGGGACTCTGGAATGACCCAGGAACCAGCTTGGAAGAGGGAAGAGAGCCGTTGGTCCCTCGGAAAATGATACCCAGGAAAGCAAGTAGATATAGGATCACCTGCAGTCATGAGTCATGCCAAACGTTGATTCCCTGGCCATTGCCAAAAATCCAGGAGCTACCTTGGTGAATGAGGGACGCCAAACGACGAATTTTCTTCCAAATGCAGGAACCATAGATGGAATTGTCCGAGCTCCAAATGGGACGGAATTTAAAGTAACGGTTCTTAAACCAAGTGGACCAAAGAGACTTAGAAGTAGCAGCTTGCCAACCAAGCTTGATGAAAGAGGCTGTGTTAACTTCTGCTAATTTCCTGATGCCCAAGCCACCTTCAGCTTTATGAAGAGTAACTGTTGCCCAGCTGACATAGTTAAACTTATGATTGAGAGCATTACCTGACCAGAGGAATTGCCTCATAAGTCTCTCAATCTCCTTGCAAATGGAAGCAGGCAAAGGGAGAGTGGCAGCAAGGTGAATTGGGAGGCTCGAGATGACATGTTTGATGAGAATAAGACGACCTGCAAAAGACAGAGTTTTGGCCTTCCAAGCAGTGAGCTTGGCCTGAACTGCATCCAGCAGAGGGAGAAAATGGATCCTTTTAGGGGACCCAAAACAGATCGGGGTACCCAGGTATTTGAAGTGTGAAGTGGCTACTGGAATTCCTAGGATGGAGTTGATCCTTCTCTTTCTTCTCGAGCTGCATTTGCCAAGGAACAGTTGACTCTTCTGAAAGTTGAAGAATTGCCCTGAAGCAGACTGATAGGTCTCCAGGAGGTCTTGAAGAGTAAGAACACTAGAGGCAGCCCCTTTCATGAATAGGAGGATGTCATCAGCATATAATAAGTGGCAGGGGGTGGAAGAGACCTTAGACAGGGGAAGGAAAAGGCCTTGCTTTTGGAGGTTAGTTAAATGGAGACTCAAGATTTCCTCTGCTAGAATGAACAGATAAGGAGACAGGGGGTCTCCCTGTCTGAGGCCACAGGAGGAACTGAAAAAGCCATGGGGCATTCTATTAAGAAGCACAGAGCCTTTAGTTGTGCAAATGCACTCTTTTATCAAGGAGATCCACGCATCAGAGAAATTAAAGAACTGGAGAGCTGAAAAAAGAAATGACCAATTCAGCTTATCAAAGGCTTTAGAAATGTCGAGCTTTAGGCATAGGGAGCCCTTGTTAAACTTGGAATTCAGCTTCTGGTAGAGTTCAAAGGCCAAGGCAGAGTGGTGTTGTATGTTTCTGCCTTTAATGAAAGCAGCTTGGTGGGGGAAAATCAGCTTAGGAATGATGGCAGAGAGCCTGGTGGAGAGAATTTTGGAGAGGATTTTATAGGAGAAATTCAGCAAGCTGATTGGTCTGAAATTAGTTAAGGCTTTAGGAGATTTGGACTTGGGAATTAAGGCTAGGAAGAAAGTGTTGGAAGCTCTGTGGATCCTTTTGGATAGGAAGAAATGTTGCACTGCAGAAGAAACAGTCTGACCTATGATACTCCAAGATGCAGTGAAGAAGGCTCCATTAAATCCGTCCGGGCCAAGGGAGCTGTTCTTGTTGAGGGAGAAGACTGCTAATTTTATCTCTTCTGAAGAGGGGACGGAAGTGAGGAAAGAATTCTCTGAGGCTGAGACCTTTGGACTGTTAATTTGGAAAAGGGAGGGGCTAGCTTGGCTGTCCTGAGACTTGAAGAGGTTGGAGAAGAAGTCCACTACATGGGATTGAATGGTATCTTGATCCTCTGTGATAGAGCCATTAATGGAAATTTGGTGAATGGAATTGAAAGAGCTCCTGGCCTTGGCTGATAAGTGAAAGAATTTAGTGTTCTGGTCACCCTCTTTCAGCCAATGAATTCTGGATCTTTGTTTCCAGTGAATTTCATGAGCAGAAAGGGCATCATGAAGCTCGGTTTTGGCTGAAAGGAGGGCTGCTCTGGATAGGTCCGAGGGGGCTGAGTCATGGAGTTGTTGGCGATCAAGGACAGTGGCCTCAGCAGCTTTGATATTCTGGGTGAGGTTGTCATAGGTAGACTTAATCCATAGTCTAAGGGTCTGCTTGAGGGCTTTGAGTTTTTTGGCAAGAGTGTATTGAGGATCTCCTACTATAGGTAAGTCCCAGCTAGATTTGACTGTATCAAGGAAGGAGGGGTGGAGCAGCCATTTATTTTCAAATTTGAAGGGAGGGTTAGAGAGAGGAGCCTGAGTGTGGTGAGTAAGGAGGATCGGGCTGTGGTCAGAAGAGATTCTGGGGAGGTGGAGGGTTGAAGGGTCTTGGAAATGGCTAAGCCAGGAAGAATTGACCAGCGCTCTGTAAAGCCTTGCAGCCACATAGGAGGAGCCTTGTCTGTTATTAGACCAGGTGAACCTATTTCCCACGAATTTAGTTTCATGAAGACCTGCTTGCAGCACAGCAGATTGGAAAGCTTTAAGGGAGGAGGCAGTAGGGTGACAGATGCTGAGCTTGTCAGCATGGCTGAGAGTTGCATTGAAGTCTCCAATAAAGCACCAGGGCAGAGTAGAAGAGGAGGAATCAATGAGGACTGCCCAAAGGTCCTTTCTAAGAGAGGGGTTAGTAGAGCCATAAACACCAGTGATGACAGTAGAGACACCTGAGGAGTAATTGTGTAGGAGCATGGAAATATGTTGTGAAGAGAAATCTTTCACTGAGATGGAAAGGTGGTGAGTGGATTTGGATAGGCACCAGAGGTTAGAGGATGTGGGGGAAGCTGAGGGACCATTAGAGTAGAGGGTTTCAAAACCAAACCTGCTCCAGCTAAGGGCGATAGCAGGGGAGGATGGGGTCATCGGTTCAGAAATGAAGATAATGTCTGGAGAGTGTTCGCGAATCATATTAGCCAAAGCACGTTGAGTGGGACGATTAGCAATGCCCCTACAATTCCAGTAAAAGACTTTTAACATGGGGACGGATTGGGGGGGTATTCTTGCCTCTAGATCTTCTAGTGATCGGGCCAGAAGAGGGAACTGGGATTGAAGGAGGTTTCCCTTTTCTGAGTTTACCTCTGGTATTGGTGGTGAGAGGAGGGTTGACTACTAAGGAGACCAATGGGAGGTTAGGGGAGATAATTTGAAAGCTGGGAGGATCAAGAGCATCTGAGCTAGAGCAGGGTGAACTAGGATCAGCTAGGGGTTGGGCTGGGGGAGAGGCTGGGACTGAAAGATCATGGGGGGGCTCAAAGCCTGGGGGCAGTTCTGTGGAGGAGTTACCTTCAGAGAAAGCTTGAAGGTTGCGGCCATAGATAGAGGGATTGTCTGCTGGGTCGAGGAAAGAGCAGTGGTCTAGGATGGAGAAAGGATTGGAGAGGTCAATGGAAGGTGCTGGTATTTTCTGGAGAATGGCAGTGACAACATCATAGGGGAGGTCATTAATGGAAGGGGGGTTGGCCAACTGAATGGTGTCCTTTTGGCTCAGAACTGAGGATAGGTTGGGAGGTGGAAGACTCTGGCTAAGGATGGATTTGGCTAGGGAACAGGGGGGGCGCAGAGGGAAGACTAGGGGCAGAGGGGGGAGGGGGGGGGGATTGAGGCCACAGGAGGGGGAGAGCCAGAGAGTATAGCAAGACTAGGGGCAGGGGGGGAGGGGGAGGGGGAGGGGGAGGGGGGGGATTAAGGCCACAGGAGGGGGAGGGTCAGAGAGTATAGCAAGACTAGGGGCAGGGGGGGGGATTGAGGCCACAGGAGGGGGAGGGCCAGAGAGTATTGCACTCGGGACCGGGGCGACTGTCTGGCAGCCTGTGTTTGAGATCGAAGCTCTAGTGGAGTCCTGGGGGGCTGAAAGGGTTCTAGCAGAGGATTTCCTGGAGAGGGGACAAGTAACATGGTTGTGGCCTGGGGAGAGGCATAAGGAACAAGGGCATTGCTCATAGTCCACTGAAATTTCCTGTTCCCCTTCCCCTTGGAAGTTAACCAGGATGGTGGGAGGCTTAGGTTTGGTGAGATCTAAGTTAACAAGAACTCTGGCAAAGGAGAGAATACGCTGAGCCATTGTTATGTTGTCAAGCTTTAAAGGCTGCCCTATGGAGTTGGCTAGGGAGAGGATGATGTTTTGACTCCAGCAGTGGTAAGGCAACCCAGACAGTCTGATCCAGACTGGGGCTATGGAAGGCCAGGCTGTTTCGTCTTGCCCAGGAGACCAAGGTAAGAAGAAGACTTTTTTCTTATCTATTGATAGAGGAGAAAGGCTGAGGATGGTGGCTTTGTCAGCTGGGGAGTTGAACCGAAAAATGAAATAGCCTTTGTTGGTGAGGGAGACCATACAGGGTCTGGTTAAAGGCCATAGCTTAGCTTTCTCCTCCATCCATTCAAGAGAGGGGTGTCTACCAACAAATCTACCTATAACAGCAAAGGAGAAAGACTCTTTACTAGAGTTTAGCATAGAAAGAGGGATAGTTAGAGATGGCTTACCATTGTTCCATGCTGGAACAGGGAGAGACACAGGGAGGCAGGGAAAAGAGGGGGATGGAGGCGCAGAGAAAAGATTAACAAACGATTGCTGGAGAGGAGGGTGGGGAGAGGCATTGTTGACTGTGGAGCTGTTCTGGAACTCAAGCCTAGCAGTGTTGGCTACTGGGGCTGAAGAGACTGGTACAGTAGAAGGGAGAGCTGAAGGAGTCTGGGTAGGAAGAGGAGGAAAGTTGTGAGGCTGAAAGGAGAAAGGTTGGAAACCGCTGGGGGCAGAAAGCTGAGACTGAACAGTGGAGGGGGAGGGGAGGAGAGGATGTTGAACCAGAGGCTGTGCAGAGAAGGCATGCAGAGGGATGGCGTTCGGAGGTGGAGGAAGGGGCGGTGGTTGGCCTGTGGAGTTGGTCGGACAAAGTTGGTGGGCGATCGGAGGTGGAAGGAAGGGCGGAGGTTGGCCTGTGGAGTTGGTCGGACAAAGTTGGTGGGTTTGGGCGGAAAGGGGAGACAAGGACATTTTTTCAAAGTATTTTTGTGGAAGTTTATTGCTGATTGAATGAGATGTGGAGATGGGTGGTTATGAAATAGATTTGGAGATTTACTGTGGTGATTGTGTGGATTGTGGAGATGGGTGGTTATACCCTAATTTTTTATAGGATTTGGTTGGATAAAAATGGTGTTTGGCATGGACTCTGATTTGGATTTCAGCAATTTCAACCTATAAGAAGGGTTATAAGAGAGAGATGAAAAAAAATCCCACAACAGTATCTTTAATGGCTTGTTTGTTTGTATGAAATTGGATTTTTATATATTCTACAAATTATATTTTAAAAAGTAGCAGAATTTAAAGAAACAAATGTGAATATTTATAGATGGCTATCAAGTAATCTCTCTTATTATGAAAAATTACTGAAACAATCACCCTAGCAAACCATTTTCCATCACCTCTTAATTTATTTTTCATTAAGGCTGAGATTATTTGATAGAGATGTATAAATATTCACCTTTGGTCTTTCAATTTTAGCACTTATAGAAGTATCTTTTTCTCTAACACATAGGAATCTAATTCCTTGCAAATGAACTAGCCTTTTATAATATTAGGATAAAAGATATTATGGGCTTAAAATATATAAGAATTGAATACTTAGGGTGGTTATAAATGAAGATCAAAGGTGAATTTTCAAAATTGAGCATCAAATAACATCTTCTTCTGATTCTATTTTCCTAAAAGAAAATGTAATTTGATGTTCATTAGTTAAGATTCACCTATAATCTTATTTTGTAATTAGCTATGTATTCAATTCTCATGCATTCTAATGCAAGCGAGTCATGTTTGCAATGCAGAAGATTGTTGTATCACCAATCATGGTTTGTAGTGCTTCATGCTATTTTCAATTTGGATTGTCTCATTTTGTAAAAAAAATTGATTATGATCATCAAATATATGAGTTAACATTCTGGATATTGGACTTGCAAACTGATTATGATTCCATGAAAATCATTTTCCATAGTTCATCTAGAATGATGCATTTTGATGTATTCTTGAAAGTTATTCATGTTATCACGTAATATGTTTCCTTTTTGGCTTTAGACTTCCTTATATTCAAATCATGTAAATTAGTCAAAATTCATGAAAACACAAGAGGTTGCTGGAAATTCAAGAAACTCAGTTTTCTTGAGTCAGTTTCCATGGAAAGCACCTTTAATGGAAAATGTATTCGATCCATGAAAAACCCATGTTCTAAAATTATGAAGTGTTGTGTCTTAGCATGCGTCTGTATCGATTCTGAATAAGTGGGGTTTAGATCCACATCTAATAATCATATCAGTTATAAAATGTCATCACAAAGGCTATTATAATAACAAGATTATACAAATAGGAGAATCAGAAGGGGCGAGATGGCAACTTTTGATTGGCCAAGAAATGCTTGATGAGCTGCCTAGAACGCTTTGGCGCAAAGGTGGGAACCTCATGGCCTGCTCCTCTTACTGTCACAAACCTTAGACCCTCATAACCGATTGTCCACCCTCCCACCTGAGAATACACTAACTAAACAAATAAGTTGATATGCTATACAAATAGCTATGAAAAGGTGTACCACACTTAAACCATCTCACCTGAGAAATACACAAAATAAAATAAATAAGTTGATATGCGAGACCAATAGCTATGTGACATGTCTAATCTACAACTCACTTTGTCACCAACAAAAACAGAATTAGGAGTAGAAGTGGCCAAGGACCCTTAAAAAGTTTTTGAAAATCTTATTTACTTGTTATATAACGGCCTTTATGATTTTTTTATTTCTCATACTGTCACCTTCCAAAGGAAAATCTTCATGGTCTGCCCTTGCTCCGTTTAAGTGGAGCCTCCAATGAGAACAAGTGGTTGCTCATATGGTTGGCAACCCCATACATCTCACCCAGTTGCTCACATATTCACATCCTACGTATGCTACTCTTCCTCTCTATATAGACTTCTCTTTATGCTTGTGTGGGCTTCTTTTCCTATACGTGTGGGATTTCTTTCCCACAATGTGGGCTTTTTTTCCCATGCGTGGGCACTCTTGTTTCTTAAACCCCTTCGGTTGGGGTTAAGAACAAAGTGCCCAGAACATGTGTGGGAAAAAATTACCAAGTTTGGCACAAGTTTTCAATCACTAATGAAAAGAGTTGAAATTGTTTGGGCAGTTTTTTTTTTTTTAACCCCAGCAAGGGGGCTTGGACTTAAGAGAGAGCCCGCATATACATCATGGGAAGAAAACTCATACAAGTGGGAAGGGAACTCGCACATGCAAGAAGAAAGCCCACACCTTACCACTCAGGTAAGGAGCCGTTTTCAAAATTATTTTGGGAGTTGGGACATTAACATTACCTCTTCGTCATTGTACCAAGGAGCCCAATCCTCAATCATCTTTAATCCAAGCTTGTTTATCGAATATCTAGTTGATGTTACGGGAACATTTGCATCAGTGTCTCCACTGAAAGAGAAGAATGGAAATCAGAACAAAACAATATCACAAACATTTTAATAAAGGAAATATCAATATAAAGCTAAGGCCGGTGGGATCTCCCTCAGTTACAGTTACATGTAAGCATACAATTGATAATCTGAATACAGGATAACAGGTTCCGTGGACCCAAACAAAATATTGAAGAATAGCATTTTCATTTATAAAATTGAATATTTCATTTCATACCTATAAAACCAAACTCGGATCCCATTGTCGATCAGTTTTTTGATAACAGGAAGAACTGAGGATGGCGCCTCACGCCAATCAAGATCACTGTAAAACAGATTAACAGAAAAAAAAATCTCCATTAGTGTGTAATTTCCTTAGTAAAACAATATAAATTTTATGTTATTGAATGCAATAAGTTTCTGCTATTTAAATTCTTTATGTTTTGTATATAAATTCATTCAGTTAATACCCCTTTAGTTTTCCAGGCGTATTTGTGACATTCTCAATGTGATAGGGAAACTGAAAGATTTGTGCAAAAATGTGGCTAGCACACTGATTGTTTATTGTTAATGAACCAGGCAAACTCGGACCAGTCCAATGAGTTCCAAAACAAAGTACAGTTAGGCGCAGAGTAACCAGCCCCTTTTTACTCGGCTTCATACGTACTAGCCTAGTCTGGAACCAGTATCTTTGGGCCAACTCTATTTTGGGCCAACTAATTTCTCTTTAGCTAGATTGTACGTAGCTGGGCCTGTCCTCAAAACATAGCCCAAATTTCAAGGCCAGACTTTGGCCTGACATTGATTCCACATGGGCAGATGTGAGTATAAAGTGCTGCAGTTCCGGCCCGAGTAGTAACGGGCTGAGTTGGATTAATGTTGAAATAGCCCGTTGACACCCTAGGCCTCAATATGGATCCTTTATGGGCCCCGGAATGTCCTGGAGAATCCACACAGCTTGGACACTCATGATTGTCTCCAATTTATTCAAGTGTTGGTTTCCAGACATCACCAACAAAACTTTGGGTGAACATGAAGGCAGTTTAGACTACTGCCAGTGTTGATCAAACAGAGTCTGCGATGGTCCACCAAATCAATGGTCAGGAATCTGCACTCAATTCTGCATATAGTTATAGAAGAAGATACCTGCAGATAGTCCATGGGTAAGGGATGTTGGTAACATTTGCGTGCAAGGCCTTTTGAACGTCCGGCCGATTGAAATACTCCTTTGCGCTGCCGGTCCCACATGGATTGTACCCTCTGAGCATCCTAGTCTCACCATCCTACAAACATCAATGGGGCCAATGATATTAACTGACTAGCCCGTTGTTCGATCAAATATTAAATTAATACGATCACTAAGCAATGTCTTTCAATCAAATGTGCATGCATTGAAGGAAGAAAGGCAAAGAACCACAAGAGGGTTATATCAAATGATCTTGCCTATCATTCTACTGTAACTAAACTAAATTACTATGGCCACTTCAGTATTCACCTTTTTAATACAGAAACAATGTCACCCAGGATCTAAAACTCAATGTGTTAAGATTCCTACTTAAAAGTTAAAAGTACCTACAAAAGAGAAGGTTTAGAAGAGAATATCAATACCTTTCTCGGTATGAGTTTTGGTAACATGCGTTGGTGCTTTGGAGAGTGAGAAGTCGCAGAGGGGTTCTTGGTGCACATTGGGGAATACAAACTGTACATGTCTATGATATTGTATACTGAGTAGTATCCAGCCAGGGCTTCATGGCATTTCTCAGTTCGAGACACATTCGTAAAATCGCAGTTGTTCTTGATGTCTTGGTACGTCTGGTCAGAGATTATGGCATGGCCCCATGCATAATCAATCATGCCATTTTGATCCATCTCCAAATCAATCCATGGATTTCCAATCTATGCAAAGATCACAAAAGTAAGAAAAAATAAGTTAGATCCCTTTTTGCTTGCAAGCATTTGGGGTTATCCTGCCTCGAGAATTTTAAAAAATTTCAAATGCTGTCCCCGACAAAGTAGGATTCCAGAATGCTAATGGTCCGGAGTATTTTGAATTGCAGAATTCAGCTGGTGAAAAGTTTCTTTTATTTGGCTAGCACAGCAAATTCTCACCTTCAAATCCCAATAAAAAAAAATTCAAATATCTCAGGCTGTAATTTTTCAAAGGTGGCAATTGTTTTTCGATTTGTTCATTTATTACTTTGGGTTATTTTGTTTTGATTTATCATGGGGTTTGCCCCATTGGAAGGCTCTAAAAATCATGTGGGTTTTTTAGAACTCATATTCTGTAAATTATTTATTTCAGAAAATGAGGAACCTACTTACTCTTCAAAAAAAAAAAAAAAAATTCTTTCAAAGATTCCAAACAAGGTGAATTCCTGACAGAAGTGCTTTCAACGAAATACGTTTCGCCATTTGGAATTTTAAGGGTGTGTTATTGCAAGACATTTTTGCAGAAAAGAAAATGACTATATATGGAGATTTTCTGTTTTTCTATAAGACTTTTCACAGGTCTAATTTTCTGAGGTGAAAGCATTTTTCACAATTTTTTAAAAAGCAAATTCAAAAGAAAGAAAGAAAAAAGAAACCACTCACTGCAGACTTACATGAGCTAAACACACAACAAATTAACTACAGAAACAAAAACTATGAAAAATAAAGTCTTTAATTTTTGTTTTTCATAGAAAATAGAATCAGTGTGAAAAAAAATGTCACAGAAAACTATCACACCAAAACATGTCCAAAGAAATGGAAGGCCTGGACCTCAAGACCCACATACTGACCAATAAGAATTTCAAACTCTAGACTTTGGCCTGAACCCAGTGAATTCAGCCATTCAGACAGGCAGGGCCCATGTCCCGTGTATGTACGACCCAATTATCCTCATTCTTCAAAACTAGCTGCTTGTTCACAAAATACAGCTGGAAACTTCATCTTCCCAGTAACCCAACTGGATAATTTATAGGAACAACTTGGGTCAGGCCCAAATGAGTCAAACTCATACAACTTGACTTTTAGGTCGGGTTGGGGGATTGTTCAAGCTCAAGTTGAGATCAGGGCTGAAATTCCTCAGCCCAAACCAACTTGATCTGTGATAACTTAAACCCAAACCAACCCAACCTAAAAATCCAGACTGACCTGAAGTATGATGTGTAACAGTGTGCAACATTCCAAATGAAAATAAACAAAATGCTTACAATAAAACCCTTGAGATTTATGTAATTTTCTTTGCTGGTTTCCTTGTTCCCTTCAAAGATAGCCTCTGCAAGCTGAGGAATGTAGTGCCCTTTGCATGGAAAAAGCCAAAATTAGAAATAAGGAAACCAAAAATCAAGTATAGTTAGTAAAAGAATACATGTATATATTTAACTTTCTCTTGAGTGTTGATACCTGCATAGCTTTCTCCTGAAATGAAAAATTCATGGGATTTGTATTGTGGGAACCTCCCAAACCATTTGATGAGAAACGTATACGAATCGATTGCTAAATATGACAGCAATGAAGAATAAATATCAAACAATTTAGAAGATTGTAAGACAAACTAAAAACATGAAAAATATGGGAATACCTGTAACATCATCTCCAAGCATTTCAATATCTGAACTTGTGTTCGTATATGAGAATCCAACGCCTACCGGCGTTTCTAAAAACAACAAATTCGCCTCTACAGATACAAAACAAAAACATTAATTACCTATCAATGTGTACTAGGGCAATAGAATTCTTAAAAAAAATTTATTTTATGATATAAATATAAAAGTGATTTTGATATAATAATATAAGGGAAATGTTCATATGCATCCATCCCTCATCATAGGGTGAGGGATGCTTCCATAAATGGGGGGTTTTAAGTACAAAAGGGAGATTTCAAGTACATAGGGTGTACTTGAAACCCCTCATTTATGGAAGCATCCCTCACCATATGAACATCCCCCATAATATAATATGTTTATATTATATAAAATCTAAAAAATATATATTTCTTAAAAAAAAAGACTTATAAGCTTAAGATTATAATCATAGATAAGAAGGATGTTATATCCAGTGTCTCAATCACGAAACATGGAAAAATAGATGGGCTTTCTTAAAAGTCACACAATTAAAATTTTAACTAAGTAATTGATATAAAACTTTAAAAGTTTTATATGAAACTTGAAATATGATATTATTTTTGTATAAATTTTATTGACATGAAATAAATTTTTAAGAAATCTAAAATATGATAATCTCCAATTAGATAAGAGTTTGGTAGTGACATGGTTGGATTGAGGATAGATATGAGTTTCTAGACTTTGACCCAAGCTGAGTTCAGGCTCAGGTTTTGGTTTACTTAAGCTATCAAAATGGCAATCAAGAACAGTTTTCTCAACTTCATCCTTGTATGATTTCTTTTTGTATTGGGAAAGGAGGAGGGGCTTTTTTGTTTATTATCTTTCAATTTTAATGCTATGATCATTTTGCCCAGTAAGAAGAAAAGAAAATAAAATAAAAGAACATGAGAAACTATTGAGTGTTTGACATTAGCCACCCTATGCCTAAGGGTCATTGTTGCAAATATCAATATCAAATATAATATTAAATCAAGATATATAGTCTTGATGAAAAACTTATATTTTGGGCTTTATGGAGATGATATTACGAAAATTATTAGAGCGGATCCTAGTCTACATTCTTTTATGTGCATATTGGATCTTTTTATCAATATTGTCAAAAATAGAATATTTTTAAATTATATATAGCCATATGTCCTAGGTGCTAAAAAAGTGTTGGTTGTGTTTTCATCATCGTATCAATGATACTACTATTATAAGATATTTTTCATAAATATTGAATTAAAGGGTGAAATGAAAAAGAGAGAGGAGTTATGGTTCTTGTAGAAACGGTTGAGAGGAGATGAGGGGACAGATAATAGGCTCGAATTAGAAGATTTAAATAGGGTTAAAATCAATTTGACTGATTTTTTTATTGGAATCAACCGCTTTTATATATTATAATTCTTATTGCAATTGAAAAGATACTGTCTTGTTTTAAAATTGTAAAGGTTAAGGCATATGTCTAATGTGAGTGGTCTCACATGATCACATATAAGCACTGCTTGATTCAAATAATTGACATTACAATATTAAGGCCATCATATATAAGCCCCCTGCTTGATTCATATGATTAACATTACAATATTATGATCGCCTTTATTTTAAAACTAGATTCTAAGTTTGCTTAGCACCCAACTAAAAATGAGTTTACTAATATTACTAAAATATAGGACCAATATAAAAAATTTCACACGCATTTGGCAACCTTAATAAACTAGGGGACCTTAAGGCCCTTACTGTAAATATGGCCGACCAGTTGCCTAAAAGATTTGTCTTTAGTAAATTATATGTATTTTTACAAAGTGGTCCTCTCAATTCTCTTTTTCACTAAGTGGTCCCCTCAAGTTTAACATACCCCAACTTTTGTGGAGCCAACTTTTTGCATGCCTGTTAGATGATCCTAATATCATAATCTTTAGCCTGATCAAAGATTAATGATTCTGAGAAAAATATTATTTTCATTCGATAGTCGATACAGTAGTGGATATTGGTCATATTAGTACCAAATAGGGAAGGGGGCATTCACAAGGCCCCTTTCTCCATTTGAATATGTAGAAACGTATAGTGTGAAGAAATTTTCTACTGTGAAATAACTTTTTTCTTTAAATAGATACCTCTCCTTTTAACTAACTTAAAAAAAAAGAAAAAAAGAAAAGAGATCCCCACCTATTGTAAAAAAAACTTATTAATAAAAAAAATAAGCAGGTTTAACTATTTAGCAATTGTTTTTTGTAAATATTCTAAAATAGCTTTCTTCCAAACAAGAGAATTACTAAACGAGTCTGTTTGTTTGCATCAAAATAGAGGAGGTTTTTTAAGTGGTTAAAAATGAAGACCAAATGTTAGATATTTCTTTTCCATCTTTCTTTGATTCCATTTTCATAGGAATTCTTGTAAGTGGTTAAATATGAAGAACAAAGGCTAGGTATCCATTTGCATCTTTCTTTTGTTATATTTTCATAAAATGAAAGGTTATTTAATACTCATAATTAAAAGTTTTTTCTTTGATCTTCAATTTCAACAGCTTAAAAAAAGAACCTTATGTATTGAGTTCCTATATAGAAAAAAAAAAAGTAATAATTTTCTAAAGAGGGAAGTTGAAGGTAGTGAAGATGGATGTACAAATAGATAAATTCCTCCAACTGTATTCTGCACATACAACAATCACCCTTAATTTGAGTTTTAGCAATTCATATATATATATATATATATATATATATATATTAATATATATATAGTGATGACTGATATTTGTTACATAAATGGGAGATATTCCATACGATCTTAGAAAGAGAGAAGGAAGAGAAAGCAGCACAACTTGCCTCTGTTCCACGTGTGATTGTTGTATTTGACCTCGGTCCCTCCCTTCTGCACTAGAAATGGCCCAAGTTCAAGTGCTTCTCCATAGCCAATAGAAGAACAACCGGGTCCTGCAATTAATTTAAAGAAAAGTATAGCTTAAAATGAGAAGTTGCCTGAATGCTTCTACCCCTCCTACAAATATAAGAAAACTTTAAAAAGTACCCAAGCAGTACAGCTAGCCTATGCAATTAAATGCACTTGTAAATGGGAGGATTAAGGACCATTAATTTACAACCTCAAAGAGTTGTGGGGCCTGTCAAAGTTCATATGCAAAGAATAAAATGTATTGGATGTTCTGTACCGTATAATCTAATGTCATGAAAAAGTTATCTATTCGTTGCCCCTTCAAATAAGATGTAATTCCCAACTGAATATTTTATAGATGACCAGTCATCAAATCATTTTGCAAGGGCGAGCACAAACTATGCCACATCCACGTTTACAATTTTGAAAACCAAGTGAGAGCATCCTCTGCTGTAGTGGATCTAGATCCAAATGGAAACGAAGATATGGATGGGTCATGATTCATGGATGAACAAACAGTGCAGTTTACAGACCTTGTCTTTTATTCTTTCTAGCCAGCTAAAGCGGCCTTGACACTGGTCACAGTCACTCATTCTCTATACATGCATGTGTTTCTACGCATATTTGTACTTATCTATATGCATGCTATTCACACTCGTTTGCATTTACCTCCATTAAGCCACAGAAGAACAGGTTTCTCTTGCGGCCTCTGGGTGGCTTCAAAGAACCAGTAGAAGAGTGCCTTTCCATGCCTCTCATCAACTGTCACGTACCCCGCGTACTGCCTGAACGTCACCGGAGGTTGCCCGGGTATTCCTACAACGAGGTCGGCCTCCTGTTGAGCCAAGGGCTCCTCTTCCAGCACCCTTGACTCGATACAGATGAAGAAGAAAACAAAGAAGTAGAGAACACAGTAGACTACTAATGGTGACAAAGCCATACTTTTATTTTATGGTATGAAGGGGTTTGAAAGTAGAGTAAGCAGAAGGAGAGTGAAAGATGGCGATATGAAACCCAAAATATAAATTGGGATGACCCAGAATTTACAGGAGAATATGAGCTTTTGGTGATTGATTACACGCAGCTTTTGTTGGTGCTTAAGCTAAAGAAGTTGGATTTTGAGGACTAATAAGCTAGCTATTTAAGGAAGAGATGAGCTGGTTTTACTGCTTATGACCTTTTTGACTTTTAAGGAAGGTGGTTTTACCAGAATCCTATTTTTAGCCCTAGGTTGTGGATTAGTGAGTTGGAACCATCAACCTAATGAGACATTTTCATCCATTGGATCATGAGAATTATGATCAAAACTAAAAACCAAAAAAGTAATTCCAATAGTGTATATATGATTGTCTTGAGATTGGATGGCTTAACATTGGAGAATGGCAATGTGCAAAGGCAAATCCAAACCTACCCTGTCTCAAACCTGACTTGCCCCATCTCCTGGTTAAACCATGACGGGTTTAGGATAGGATCTTCATGGTCTGACCTACTCCCATACGATTCGGAAATCCTCAATTTTGTGGATTCATGCATCCATACTATTTTTTTCAGCTATATACATTAATAACGATCTGAAATTCTCAGCTATGGATATCCTCATTCAGGAATCCTCAAATTTGTGGCAGTGAGTAACCCTCAAATCTGTGAATTCATCACTCACCCGTTACCAAACTTGCCCTTTTTACGTTCGACATATCTTTTGGTTAGTCCATAATCTTCCATCTAGAAAAATTAGGGAAATTCTATGGAAAAGCCTATAGCTCAAACTAGTTCCAAATAAATATCATTGTATGAGCTCGGGCCAAATTTCACTCTAATATAAGTTGAGCCCACCATCGAATTACGTGTGAGATTTATGGCCTATAAGTCCCTTTGCCTTGTGTATTATCAAATGCTGTGGTTTACATATTTCCAGCCCATGGATGAAGCAGCGTGGGGAAGGAGGAGGATAGTCAACGGGCTAAACTCCAAGCCAAACAACTTAGGGTAGGATGTCTTGGTCTCACATCACAAACAAAAGAGGAACAATCGTTTGAGAGAACTCAATTTTCATTAAATTGTGTATATCCCAAGAGAATGGATTACATCTTTATATAATAAGGTCTAAGCAAGAATTTAGCAATCAATCCCTATTAAATATAAAACTACCTAATTATAAGAATTTAGGGAAATTTAGAAAGTGCCTAACTATCATAGCAATTAAGAAATCTATTAAAGTGAGGAAATCGTCTAGAAGATTAAAGATTAGAAACTATCATGGGAGAGAATCTTGCATTGGATGTTGTCATTGCTGGGCCTTGTAAGCTTTGGGTCTTCTGGAATAAACCTTCAAGCGTGGCCCAGTAGTCTGACCTGCATCAATGGAAGTAATAGTTGATTTCAGAACTAGATATATGGTGTTGATATGTCTTGATCAATAGTCCGTAGGCCCCATCATCTAGAAAACGGTTTACAATTTTTCAATCCTGACAGAAATGTCTTCTTTTTCTCAAAATATGCAAATAATAGAACCCAAAGAATCTGGGCACAAACCTATTGTCAGATCTTTATAACAACTGATCAGAATTTGGGTCAATTGATCTGTATCCAAGCAATTGTGTTGGGTTTGCACAGTGAATCAAATCTGTAATTGATGTGATTATACGGATAATGTGAAGTATATTGGTCTACTACTACACCTTACAATGTACCAGATTCTTATGGACTCAGGCCTGGGCCCATTTATTTAGCTAAGTCTTGGACCAGGACAAGAACATTCTCTTTTGCACAGGTCTGCCTGCTTCCTTCCTTATGACAGAAACTTCCCTAGAAATACAGAAAACCGACTAACCAAGTCCAATAGTTCGTTCCGTTGCCCATCTTTTGAATTTTGACTAGGTATTTTCATTTCAGCCTTCATGAGCACTGATCGGATTGCTAAGGTTATAAGTTCATCAAAACTAACTTTTGGATTCTGTTCTATCCACCATTGCCCTCACATGGATGAAATCACAAGTGTCTATACAAAGTAGGGGTGCACATGGACGGTTTGGATCAATTTAGAGGAGAAATCATCAACCAAACTGAACCCATTGGTTTTCTATTTTTCCAAATTAAACCAAACCGCCGGTTCAGTTACGGTTTTTTTTGTTTTTTTGTTTTTATTATTTTTTTCACAAAAAAATCACACTTCAAACTTGGTCCATCAAATGGAATTATGAGAAGTTGTAATGAATACTAAATTATATTTCATGTCATACATCAAATGATGAATGAACTCTTTCCATCCATCATCCGGTCATGTGATTGAATAACCTAGGCTAGGTTCGGCCAACTTTTCAGGCCAATGAGTTGAAGCAGTACAAATGTTCTGGTAAAAAACACCAACAAAATGATCAAGCACGTACCTATTTCTCTACATAAAACCTGGACTAGACTACATTGTTTCATCTAGACCAATAAATTCAACACAAAAGGAACCTTTTTTTTTTCCAACAACATGGGTTCGAGTGGAATGTAGCCTCAATTTTGAACTAATTGTGATGGGTATCTTCATAGTTCACTTTCTCTTTAGATTAGACAGAACCCCTCAGAAGCGCTACTAAAAACTCAATAACGCACACTTCTTGTAGAACTTTCATCAAACATGTAAGATGCAAGTAAAATATACAAGTGCTTCCCCTAAGGCTAAAATAGTTAAAACTCAATATTCAAATTAATATATACAGTCGGTTCGGTTTAGGCGGTCAACCATGGGCTCAAACTGATAACCGACCGATGTAAGACGGTTTCAATGATTTTCAAACTGTTCACCGAACCGATCTGCATAAAACCAATCCGAACTGCCATATTCTTTGTACAACCCTGACACAAAGCTCAGATGTATGCAAATCTAGGATTGGACTCTCCATTCCTCTCCTGAAGTCTCTTATCAGTCACCACATTTTGATAAATAAACAGAAAGTGAAGAGAGTGAAGAGAATATGCCACATGCCCTGTCAAAGATTCTAAACCCAACTGATACTGCAAAGTGTTAGCAGCCTCCATCAATGACAAATCTACTGCTTAAAATTTCAAACTCCAAACCTGAAAAGCAAATATTAAAAACCTCAAATGGGGTACATTCCATATCTTCAATCCACTTAAGCTTTGTTTTGAATCATATCATTTAAAGTTTCTTTATCCTCACCTTGAGACAATTTCAAAGATACAGAGAATAATAGGACAAAAATAATGTTGTGTAAAAGTCTTCATTGAGAAACAGAGACAAAACATACCTCCTAGCATGGTGGCATGGGCACTTTCCCATTCTAGTTCTACGATTGACAGGCACTTTTAACTTCCCAACCAATGTGCAAATAATAAGGCTCCAGTCTTGTTAAAAGTCAGTCACCTATGATCATGATCAACTATTATGTAATAGATCTTACCACCAACTTATGATTAGGCCTTGAAAGGTTTTTAGGTGGGCTAATAGAAAACCTTGTAAGAGGATGTATTATTAGGAGAACTGTTCTTAATGGAAGTTTACCGAATCTGATACTTACTTTATATACAACCAGGAAATTAATATGATGCTTGACTGGGAGCTTATTCAACATCTCAAGTCATGGGGAGTCTTCTACCAAAATTATAAAATAAAACAAATGCCTTGGAGAGTCTACAACTGTATTATGCTCTCCATGTAGATTTAGTGCATGTGTTCAAGCCATCTAGATGAAGCCTTGTAGCCGTTGAATGTGGATCATAGTACTTGCGTTTGGCAGTTTCATTTGCAAACAAAAATAAAAATCAATGTGGTTGTGGTGCCACGATTTCTAAATTGTTGCCTTGTGAGGACCATTAGATGAGATGTCTGTCACACTGGTTGTGGTGCCACGATTTCTAAATTGTTGCCTTGTGAGGACCATTAGATGAAATATCTGGACATGTGACGCACACCTGCCATGTGTATAGTTTTAGATTGAGGAAGGCTTTAATCAAGGAACTAGTAAGTATCAATTTGGAAGTGGTGGCATTGGGATGGGACAGGTAGGCCTTCAAATATAGTGGGTCTGAGGCCAATTCAAACTCGACCCATTAATTAAATGGGATTTCAAATTTCAATGTTTGATTAGACAATTTTTAATTCCCAAGTCCCCTTCATAAAAGCTCTCTTCCTAGGAAAACTCTGAAGACATTTAATCTGACCTTCCAGTTCCACCACACTATTTGCGAACCTGATCAACATTTTCTAGCCATGCATCTCTCTATTCTTATGAGCAAATAATCAAATCGAGTTGTTTTGTGGGTTTACTTACAGCTTCATGTTTTAATTCTCAGTCTCAAATTTTAAAATTGGAGGCAGTTTAAACGCCCACCCAATCACTAATTAATAAGTTGAATCAAATGGGCCACCCACTTCAATCTGCCCCTATTGGGAAATCTTCAATAATGGCTCTGATGAGTTCAGACTTCAGACCGCAATGTCTGATCCAACCAATTTACCCTTTTTATATGCTTATTAACAGAGAGATCATTAGCAAAACATTAGGGGGGGAATAATCACTCAAAAGTGGTTGACGACTCATATATTAAGGGGATCACCTTTATGCAACCCTACTCGGTCTACAGTGCATAGGGCAAATTTGATATCACATATTCTAAACCTGTCTTAGGGCGAGCCAGGTGTTCATCCAGTCAGAAATGGGTTTTACTCTACCAAAAACCCTTCCGAACCCCTTGCCTGCCCGATTTCTGAGACTCCCTTGGAATGTTCAACAATAAAAGATCAAAAATCCAAGAAACAAGTACAAATCAATAAGGCCATGCAAAGAGCCTCCAGGTATTGCTGCCATCTGATTTGAGTTATAATTACTTGAATTTCATGGAATTAAACAAAAATGAAGTCGATTCCTCCCCAAACACAACTCGTATCAGCAACAAATGTTGCTAGTTTATTTCATGAACAGCCTGCAGATTTTAGAAAAGAGGAGGATAAAAGGGGAGTACATCGAATACTCCAGTGCATCATCCAAAAAATATGACCCCGTCATTTGGTGGTTCTTCCCAAAAAAAAAAAAAAAGTGTTGATAAATTCTAATTTACAAGCCCACGTTCTTTGAAAACATCGAGCATTGCGGCGCCAATCTTAGCAGGGGACTCGACCACTGTCACGCCAGCTTCTCGAAGGGTCTTAATTTTGTCTTGAGCAGTACCCTTCCCACCGGACACAATTGCTGCAAGATAATGACGGGAAAAAGATATCATAACAATGTCAGTGTGCATTAGAAAAAAAAGTCTTGTGGAAAAAATTGTCATCACCATCAACTATTTCTTTGACAAGTGACTTCTAAGGCAGAAAAAATCATTTCCATGAGATCTAATGCAGTTGAAATTATACTGTTGAGATCTTAAAAATGACGGGGGAATTTTACCCTCATCTTCACATACACGCGATTCTTGCTCGACACAGAGGGTAAGAGTTAGAAGATCCAAATCATCTATCCCATAGGGAGTTCACATGCGGGGGAGAGTTTCTTCAACCACAATGAACGAATTTCTGGACTCTCTAGCAAAAAGAAGTGGGGTAGATAGATGCAAGCACTTTTCGGTCTTTTGGTGTAATCTAGGTTTTGTATCTTGTTTTTTCGTAGTACAGGTCTCATTGTTTTTTTTGTGGCACAAGTCCCCTATACCGCCTGATGTACTCTTTTCTTCTTTTACATAGTTTATCCTTAAAAAAAAAATCTATAATTGGATCACAGACAAACTCATTTCAAGTGAGAATCATAATTTTCACCCACACCGTCCTTGGACAATATGTACCGCCCCTTGTGGGGCTCACTTGGATGCACGCCATTCATTGGAAGATAGCGTGATGAAAAGGTCACATTAAGGATATGATTTTAGGAAAAGAATTATCTTAACGAGAACATGACAACAATTGATTTAGGGGCTTTTAAAGTTTAATGTTTTTCTTAAGTTGCACCTTCTATGAAATTCAATCCAACAGAGTATAATTTGGATTAGTATCAAATCAGGGTGAGTGCCAATCAATGGGAGGTTAATGAGTGTGAGGGGTTGTATTGATCTCGAAGGGTTCCACATGGTGGTAAAAAAGTTGTCTTATAGTATAAACAATAATGAAAACTCTCTTACAAATATAAACATGAATCAACCAAAGGTTTTAGAGAAGTTGGTAGATATGTCTGTTCCGTGCCTATGGGTACAGATTATGGAGTAGTCAATAATATACAGACAGTCAATGATATTCACATCTGCTTAAAAAGTGAGTAGAGATTCAACTATAAGTATGCCAAAAAGAAGACTGCCGATGCCCAAGTGGATGGGGGACACATACCTCCAGCGTGGCCCATGCGACGACCTGGTGGTGCAGTGAGTCCAGCAATAAATGCAACAATGGGCTTCCGAGTTCCGCTTTCCTGATTAATACACATTGTCAAATTAAACATGAGTTCCTGCTATAACTAGAATCACAAGAGTCACAAGAGTAGATGAAGCAAGCAACAAGTCATTCAGGAACTATAAATGCGTTAAGAGTTAAGACACAATGAAGATGAAATTGTTCTTTCCTACTAAGCTAAAAACCCAGCTACAAGATTGAAATGGTTCTACCATTACAATGGCAAGAAATCCCTACCCTATATGATGACATAAAAGAAGAAGGAAAAAAAAAAAGAAAAGAAAACCAGCAGAGAAGAAAGAAAAAAACATGCAATGTGGAGATACAATGAAAGAGAAGCATATCAAAGTATGGAATCCTGCTCAAAACCACATTGCAGAAGAGTAATATAACCATAGTCCATCACCCAATAAAAAATAGCCTCTATCTTAATCCATTTCTTCACCTTAGCAAGCTATTTCCCAGCATCTCTATAGTATAGTAGTAATATCTCTTTAGAACCATTAAAATGGCAAAAACATCCCTACTCTATATGATGACATATAAAGAAAAAATAAAAAGATAAACAGCCAAGGAAAAGAAAAGGCACAAGTGCATGCTTGCTGCACGCACGCACACACGTCTATGACTTCTTAATTCCTACTGGGGAAAAAATAGAGAAACGAATTATTTTAGATCCCCTTCATTTCCAAACAACCCCAGTATATGGTCCTGGCTTTCCTTTCCACAGTCCAACGTTAAAATTTCATTCAAGCAATGACACCAGTAGTCAGAGACATCATTAAAGATTACAGGGGTAATTCTATTTGTGTTCTCTGCAGAATTTCATTCAAGCTAGGACAGCAGTAATCAGACATATCATTAAAGAGGAGACATCATTAAAGATTACAGGGGTAATTCTATTTGTGTTCTCTGCAGAATTTCGTTCAAGCTAGGACAGCAGTAATCAGACATATCATTAAAGATTACAGGGGTAATTCTATTTGTCTTCTCTGCAGAATGTGTCTTCTAATGAGGCAGAGGGGTCATACTTTCGGTGCAGGGAACCTGTTCACATGGGCACTGATGCTATTGTTAAATGAGATTCATTGTGTGAGATAAAGTGAGCTTTGAGATCACCTCCTCTCCCTTGGCATATGCATATTGGATTCAGATAATTCACAAGTGTGTAAGGGTAGGCCAATTTACTTGTACTCATCACATGATGAAAAATCTGGCATATAGGATAGCAAAGAGGTTTCTTATAGGCGTTCTCTGTATTTGATATGTGATGTCTAGTGGTTTATACATTGCTAATGTTATTTATTTTTATATTTGATTTTATTTTCAAATTGTTTTTACCATTTTTAAAAGAAAGTATGTCTAATCATCAGAACTAAATGGGCTCTGGTGGCACTGAATCAGTACAGCAACATAGAATCTTTCCCAATTCTACCTAACAAGACATGGAATTAAGCAATGATACAGTAACAGCTTGTACGGATCCAAACACGATTAAATTGTGAAACGTTTCATAGGGAACTATCAAGACTGGGTTAATTTGAAACCAGTCATATCATAGAAAAAACCAATACCATCTTCAAAGCATCTACACTTATTCTATACCTAAATTAATTTTGTTGATCTCAATCTACAATACCTTGATTAGAGCTGCAGCATCCTCTTCTGCAGTTCCACCAATCTCTCCTATAAGAATAATACCTAAAACACAAATGGAAATAGCATCATTAGTTAATGACCAGGCATCTAATCATCAATTAGTAGACAATGCTCACAAAGCGCAGGAATTAAAATTATGGCAAGTAGGCAACAATTCTTGTTTTAGCTTTTGAACTAGGAGGCAGAATGTAGAACCATATCAAAGATGATGAGGAAATCATTTCTTTATATATTCAAAAGAACTCTGTATACAACACACTCCATATGATTTACAGCAACTTTTTATCATATTCCAAGCCAGCAATTTGTTGCAATGGTCAGCAGAACTACATAAAAAATAAAAAATAAAAACCTGTAGCATGTCCACGTGTGTCTGATTCAAACGCAGATTTAAAAATAAAAAAAATAAAGTTTCTTCTGTCAGTGACCAAATAGTAGCCTACCTTTTTTTATCAGTAACCTACTGCTACTCCTTATGTTTCATGGGGAGCAATAGAACTTTTGGTTAAATAAAGTTAAAAAACTACATCACTTGACCTCCATTGCCACAAGAAACAAGGGGTAGATAGGGTTATGCCCTTGATTGCTTACACCATGTAATTGTCTTTCATTGTTCTTTGGGTATAAGGCTCTTATACCTGTTTTTGGCGGTGTATTGGTTTTTTGTTTGCTTTTTTTAAAAAAGTTTCAGTTACCGTTCAAAAAAAAAAAAAAAAAAAAACAATATTACTAAAAAGGTCAAAATAGACCTCAGGTGGAAATTAGAAAATAGTAGACCTGCCTGCTATATCATTTAACACATTTGATGTTCTTCTTTTTATTTTTCTTATTCTTTTTCTTTTATAGATGATGTGGGTACGTGATTCAAACCTGCAACCTTGTGGTTGCAGGAATGAGCACCTTCAAGGCTTCAACTAACTATTCTATGGGCTCTTCTCACACACATTTCTCAGATAAAAAGAAAAATATCACTTATGCATTTCTTAGGTATCCATTAAAAGGAAGTCACCAGTGACATTGTAACAGGAAATATGCACGCAGCAAAACATAATCACCTTTCCGATATCATCACATAACCACCACTATTTACGAGGCTATCAACTCTTTTTTTCTATTAAAACAAAGATGTCACCACAAAAAATACACATACGTAAAAACATAGCTACAACTGAATTAACAATATAGTCTATAAAGTAAATTGTCTAATGTAATAAAGCATTAAAAGATAATGGCTATTGGATTCAATTCTCCAACATCCAAGAATAAATTACCTTCAGTTTGAGGATCCTCAAGGAACTTCTTCATGCAATCAACGAAGTTTGTCCCATTGAAAGGATCTCCCCCAATACCTACACAGGTAGATTGTCCCAAGCCAACAGCAGTTGTTTGGAAAACCTATCAAATGCATGAAAAGCAAAATCAATTTCACCAAACAGGTTCCAATATTATCTGAAAGCTTAGATTCAAATAAGGCCATACCGCTTCATAAGTCAAGGTACCCGATCGGGAAACTATTCCTACGCGTCCTGGCTTGTGAATATATCCAGGCATAATTCCAATCTTGCACTCCCCAGGTTTGATGATGCCAGGGCAGTTAGGCCCAATCAACCGAGTTTTGGTTTGGCTGTTCAGTGCAGCCTTCACCCGAACCTGAGATTTGGGGAAAGGAATTCGATTGAAGGTTACCAACAGAAAATTTACCAATGTAATGGACAGTATAGAAGCACAATTCAAAATGTGAGAAAACAAGCATCACATATATTTAGAATCATCATTGCCATCTTAGCCTTATCCCCTCTATCAAGGGTACACATACCGTCTTCGTCGTCATCATCATCAAGGCCTTTTCCCATCATGAGGCATCACATACATTATGGATATATCTAAAAATAACCTAACATTATAGCCAATTCATCATAATATTTGTCATCCATAATTTTGTCTAAGAATCTTCATAGCCTCATCATCATCGCCATCAGTGAGAACTCCACTTATCTCTGTATTTATGATGGGGATTTTAAAGGTTTTTGAAGAGATCTTGCGAGAAATTCTCAGAAGAGAAAATCCACATCTGGCTTTTGAATGATTCAATTGGAAGCTTGTGTTTTAGTTATGTCAGTTAGTACATTTTTGCACATCTTTCTTTCAAGTAAATGTCACTTTGGGAATTGTTGAGCGAATTTAAGAATTATTATTTTAAATCTTTAAAAAAATTAACCAGCCTTAATTTTGGGCCTGTTGGATAGGTAATCAAGTAACTCATCAAACACACTTAGTTTTGTGTTAATCAAACGTAGTGTGACAAATAAGATGTGCTCATATCTAAAAGAATCAGAAAATATTAAAACACTGTTCAGCTAACATGACCACATGTGGTACCCTTGATTAGGAGTGTCCCCTTTTTTTTTATTCATCCAAGCTTCAGATCTGCATCATTATAGCTTGTTCTCTTAAAAAAGGTTCTTGAACAAAACAGCTTCTAGTCTGCCAACACATTCATGGTTAAGTGGTGTTGGCACCTTAGTTACACATGCAAGCCCAAGGATCGATCCCTACGTCTTCAAGTTTTAAGTATCACTATCCCAACATAGTCAAATATATATAAACATAGTCCATTTTCTTAAAGAACACTCCAAGTTGGCAACAATATCATATCAACTGTCAAGAAAGAAAGGAGTACCCCATATGAGAAGAAAATAAGAAAACTTATGTTAAGGGTAAGAGAAAGAAAGTATAAAGGAAATACTGTATACCATGTCATGCTGAGGGATTCCTTCAGTGATGCACACAATCAGGTCCAACTCAGCTTCCATTGCCTCCATAATAGCAGCTGCAGCAAAAGGTGGGGGAACATAAATAACTGAAGCATTTGCCTTTGTTTCCGCCTTTGCTTCTGCAACTGTGTTGAAAACAGGTAATCCCAAGTGTTCTGTTCCGCCTTTTTTCGGCGTCACTCCACCAACCTATATTAAAAAGAAAATTTAATGAAGGTACAAATTGAATTTGCCTTCCTTTACATTATTTACATAAAATACATAAAAAGGGAGAATTCTCATATCAACCTTGAAAACAACACCAATTGAAACAACAACGTTCAACATGTTAAAATCACATTACAAACATAGAAAGAGGGAACCACTGACAATAAGCATATAAAACACCATGATCTTGTCACATGATGACTTGGAGCTACATAGGAACTTCTAGACCGTGGACCTCACCTACACCACGTTCCTTATATCTGAAAGCAATAACAATTTCTTGATCCACCAAAACAGAAAAGAAAATTGTGATGACTTATTATATAAAAGCAATATAACAAGAATGTGATATGCACCATCAACCAACAGAAAACCATAGTTTGGGCCTGTGCCATAATGCATCCCCTTGAATGTGAAGAGTGCCTTTTTGGAGTAACTTTTGTTAAGTTAATCGTCTATTTACCAATAAACAAAATGCCACATTTAGTGTATGGCTCCCAGGAAAAAATAGGGAAGCTCTATTTGTTTGATCGAGGACAATTGACAAACGCCACACCTGTATGTAATCTCTTCAATCCTGCATATTGTGATTCATATAGAAAGAATTTCTTCTTTCTGAAAGTTGTCACAGTTGTCATAATAAGACAATGACTTTAGACCTAAACTGGTTCTTTGAAATATTTTAAATCTCATCATTAATGCTGCTCTATTACTTCCTTCCAAAGTTTCATCATATAATATGCCTCAAAAGTTAAATGATTTGGTAGTTTGCACAGTTACAAGTATCTCCTTTATTCTTATAAAAATGGACATCAGTACTCTTTATTTATTCATGAGCACTCTTTTCGAATTCAAGATTTTGCAGAACAACTCTTTAACCAAATCACCCCAATTTTACATATCAAAGCCCATAATTCAGCATCTACAAAACCACCATAATTCAGTATTGAAAAGACCAGAATCCAGATCCATGAGCCAAAGTGGGTAAACCCATCTAACAAAGCATTTCCATTTCCATTTCCAATTCAATGACATAGAGAGCAATTCATGCCAAAACTTAAAAAGGAAAGAAAACTCATACCTTCCATCCCTAAACAGATTAAAACCCACAAAATTAAACCACAGAAAAAGAAAAACAAACCCAGAAAAAGGAAAGGTGTATCAAGAACAAGGAGCATTTCATCCCTATCCTTCAGTTCAAATACTATAATTTACAGACAAAATATTCAAAAACTAAAGAAGACCCACATAACAGACTCACCAAAGAATGAAAATCAAACAAAGAGAGAATAGAAGGGAAAGAAAAAAAGATGGTGCGTACCATATTAGTGCCATATTCAATGGCTTGCTCGGTGTGGAAGGTGCCGTTTTTCCCCGTGATGCCTTGGCAGATGACTCTCGTGTTCTTATCAACGAAAACAGCGGGAGGAGGAGATGGAGCTGCCGCGAAATGGCGCGACTGCGATGACATACAAGGATTCTTCTGTTGTTTGCAAAGCTTTGAAGCTATGGATCCCAGGATTTTGGTGGCCTGGCTTCGTGCCATGTCTTCTCTTCCTCAGATTGATTGATTTCAGACCCCCACCTTTTTTATTGTTCCCTTCCCTTCTTCCTCGCGATTTTATTAGGGCATTGAACTGGAAACGGAAAGGAGAAGAAGCGACCTGCCAATAAGGCAAAAAGAGAAATCTGACTGCAGCCAAAAAAATAAAAAATAAAAAGAGGAATCTGATTTATTTTAGAAGGGCCCACTATGACTGCAGCTTCATGCAATGAATCCTATTTGTAAAATGCATATAGGAATTGAATATATAGGTTGGCCAAATTTCACACTATTATTAACGGATAGATTTTTAGGCCCAGAGTGAATTGTCCATCTCAAAGGTTGAAAACACACTGTTAGACAAAAAAAAGAAAAGAAAAGAAAAAAGAATTGACTGACAATGTCATTTTTTTTTTCTTTTTTGCTATTTGAGGGTTTCCACTAATTCCTCCGAGCGGAGAGGAAAACCGTGTAAACTCCCTCATAGCCTCAGTTTGGTAGTACAGTTTCGAACCTACAACCTATGAGCATAAACCGGGGTCCTAAACATGAGCCATCCCTTGGGGTTAAGACAAGATCACTTAAAAGTTAGAACATTGAAATACACCATTAAAATTTTAAAAAAAAATTTGGAACATAGAAATGCATCATTACAGACACAGGAAATTCCTAAGCATCAGTGATCATGTCTATCAACCAATCTGCCTGTTTGAGCCGTGATTCCCAACGATATAGACTATGAAAGGGAGAGAACTTGGTTTCATGTATTTTTTGCAAGTGAAAATGTGGCATATCTAATAGTTAGATATTGGGAATTGGGAATTAAGACTCGAGATGTGTTACGTCCATTACCAGGGACCACTAATATTTTCAAATATTGAAAACTGGAAAACCATTTGAAGATGCCTATGCTCATTACTAGGACCACTAATATTTTCCTCTCAATGGTAGAGGTGTTGAACAGCCTTTTATTTCCTTGACATATTGACGCACAGAATAGAAAAATATTATTTTCATCAAAAAATCTACTGCCACACCAAAACAACACTAAAACTAATTCACCAAGAAAAAAAATAAACCACCAAACATGAATTTATAACTTCCATATAATTCTTTCCTCTCCCAAACCCGATCCTGCAGGCCCCAAGATAAGCTTGTAATATGGTTACGGTGAATCATTAATCCCAAGTTTTGGGCCCCTGGAGAGTTTTCAGCATTCTATGATTTGTTGGTAAAATACAGTATTTTGGCAACCTTCTCCGTAAGAATCAAGCACGTCAGTAGCCCTCCAAGATCACGCCGCTCACACAAAACTCTGTTATTAAGCTTGGTCCGAGCTCCTGCACTTTCTTCCTCTTTTTTTTAATGCTAAAGAGGAAATTCAAGTAGCAAACAGACGATGACAATACAAACAAAGAAACCCAACTATAAACAATAAAACTCAACACACCCAACCAGACATCTAGACCTCAAGAACTGCCATTCTTTTTGAGCTTGATCAGAAATGATAAAATTCTCCATTCTAAAGATGCCATTAGATGAGGATGCTATCGAATCTGGGTGAGAGCAGCAGTGAGCAAAGCTCCTGCACTCTTTTAGGGGACTAGCCTAAACTGTTAAAAGACTAGGTACTTATTAACTGGGAGACATTTTCAAATTTAGCTGCAAACCTGAGACAGAACTGGCTTGACACATTTTAGGCTGCATCCACAAGGTAAGATGAGGAAAAGATGAAGAAAAGCCTTCACACAGCTACAACCTAGCCCAGCCCAACTTAAGTCTCGAACAGGGACCCAAAAACCCAGCGCGGCATCTGAGCTGACACTTCTTATCAGTACAACCCAACCTAAATAAATGTTTGCAAAAATAATCTTGATAATGACTAGCACAACAAAACTCAAACACATGTAATGATCTTCTGATAAAGGTCATCGACTGAAAATTGGTTAGAAGGAATCAATCACTTGACAAATGTCCATCATTTTGAGCTTAAGATCTCTGATCAATATGATTTCAAGAAAACGGGCACCTGCAGTGGAGGAGAGGATATAAAAGTTGACTGTTGAGGTGCCCCCCTTTTTTTTTCCTAAACTGAAGAAAAAAGGACGTATATTACATTTCTGACAATTCCCACAAAAAAAGGAACCATCAACACCCAAAAGCCTTGTTGATCACTAATCTATACAAAAACTGCCAGTACAATCTTGCTGGCAACAGGATGAACAGTCTTGATCCTTGCATGCAAAGCTTGCATGCATATCAAAAGTTCAAAAGTTCCAAAAAAACAAAAAGGACAGACACCTCAGGGGCCGGTAAATATAGCCACCTCTTCAATGGCAGTATCATGAGTCTAGGGAGTGGGTGAGAAAGCATTGGACTGCAACTCTGGAGTTGACTGTGATGATGTGGGAGACCATGGCATTAGATGCTCAGATGGTTGCCCAGGGTCTGAAGAATGTAGCTGCAGTGATTCCATTAAAACTTTATCATCAATGTCTACAGTTTCGGACCTGAAACAACACAATTAATATAATGTGAGGAATGCAAACTTCCTGGCAGGTCAAGAGTACCAACAAGCCAGAATGCATACTAGAACTTCCAAGCTACTCACTGTATTGACTTAGGATCCAGCAAGTCCTTTAGAGCTTGCTTCATAGCATAAATCGTCATTTTCTTTACCTGTTTTGCATGAGCAAATTTAGAACAAGCATAGACAAACAAAGCAACAAATTTTTTTTAAAGGGTGAAAGATCATTTATTCATTAATTGATGCATTTCTTGGTTGGTATTTTCTGACTGGTAGTATACAAGGCGGGACAACTCACTACAGAGGTGTCAACGAATTTGGCCAAACAAGTTAGGAGGCAAGGATCGCAAAATTGCAGTAACATTCAACTCAAAAACACCGGCAAAGCAATCTGAAACTTGCCTTACTAGCTCAACAGAAACCATCTGTTCAGATGAGTGTTCATAAAACACCAAAATTTTGAAACTAGACTTCATGAGATATTTCTATGATAAAAAGAAATGCAGGATGATAAAATCCAATATTATTGTAAAACTTCCTAATATTAATAAAATGTTAAGTTCTTGCAATAAATTTCCTAATATTAATAAAATGCAAAGCTCTTGCAATGATATAATATTTTCACAAGATTTTACCTAAAGCTCTATATCATTTAGTGTTGCATATTATAAGTAACCTTTAATTAAATTTAAATATTTTCCTGTAACCTGTATTTTCAGTTATTTATTTTTGGCACAATTCCCAGAATTCATCCTGATTCGAGATTCCTGAACAATTTTCAATATTTTCCCAATGCAGGAATTGCTGAACACAAGTTGTATAACATTAGCTAGGACTACATTTCTGTCTCCGAAGTGCAAATAAGAATTTACACTCCGCACGTATGCACTGGCTATCATACTCGTGTGTGTTGTTTGTAGAAATGGATAGACATTTACCTCTAGTTTGTCTTCATTAGCTCTGTGATCATGGGGAAGTAAACGGAATTCTTCTGTCAGGCGGATGCACTCATGGATATTTTCTGGTGAGACAAAATCAAGTGCGACCTTTATACATGACTGCATATAAGAGAAAAGGACTCTTATCAACTCAAGACTCCAAATTCATTAAAGCGTAAATTTTGTTCTTGACACAGGCTGATTCACCATCTGTTAGCTGATAGGAAAAACTTTTTGAACTTTTAATTTTACACAATCAATAACCAAGCCAACCCATACCTAATCTTTGGTAGGCTGGATTCAGCACCTATGGGTCAAGCTTAGTTATGGATCGGATTGGTAAGGTGAAGTCACCTATGAAACATGCGACCTATGCATCCACCAAGTCGCACCTTCCGTGTCCATAATAGCCATGCCATCAGTTCATAAATGAGGACAGACACAAGTTCCACAGTTTTTTTCCCCTCATTTGTTAAACCTACACAAAAAGGTTTTCACATCTGACTTTATTTCAATCATGGACGCAAGTCCCTATGAACACAAAAGCTTGCATTATCAAATTCATTGTTTACACACCTTCAAATTTCTAACTTGATGTGGACAGCCAGCAGGAATAAGGACGGCCTCTCCAAGTTTTTGCACAAATGTCCACGGTTCAACACCTATGCATAAAAGGATTTTTTTCAGTAAATAATCTCAAGTGCCCACCCAACAAAAATTAGTCATGCCTAGTGAATAACCAAACTCAACTTACCAAATTCCTCCTTGAGCTTTTGCTTATGCTCCAAAGTTAAATAAAAGCTCTGATCATGGATGGGATGAGAAACCTTTTCATAAAAACAAAAATGTAAGTTAGAAGTAGCCATTAATCAACAAAGAAATATTGCAATATCCATTTTAATATATAATAAGTATGATGTTATCACCTCTTCGACTGGCAAACATAAGTCATGTCTGAATTCTCTAGAGTGCTTCAGAAGGTACTCCTGTAGCTTAGGAACATCTTGTCTCCGAAATATATCCCAAAGAGCACCACCATCCATCTTTGAATTAAGCACCTCGCCATTTCTATAAACTTCTTTGGTGATATTAGTTTGGTGAGGAAGAGAACTAGCATCATTCACTTTCTCTAATCCCCCGAAAGCGCCATCCAATATTAACCTCGATCTCTTTTTGTTGCCACTACCTAAAGCTCTTCCCCTCTTCCTCTTTCTGCCCCGAACCTTCCGAGCAGTCTTATCTTCATTCCATACCCCTCCAGGAGCATCACCTGGTCCAGATGCAGACTTCAACTTGCTTCCAGATCTTGCACCTCTACCCCTCTTCCTCTGTGTAGCCCCAACTTGCTTTTGCCCCACACCTCCCTCGGAAACATCAGGGACATTGGTTTGGGTCCAAGTTTCACTCTCGGCATCATTGTTACTCTCCTCTGCCGGTGAGAGACAGGAGAAGTCGTCACCCATTTTCTTTTCAATTGGAGGCTTGGGTGCTTCACTGGATACAGTTTTAGCAGCAAACAAAAAACTCTCTCCCACTTTCTGATCTTTGTCACCAGCACTTTCTTCAACTTGCTTTTGCCCCACACTTCCATCAGAAACATCAGGGAGATTGGTTTCGATCCCATTTTCACCCTCTGCATCATCCATAGTCTCCTCTGCTGGTGAGAGACAGGAGAAGTCATCACCCATTTTCTCTTCAACTGGAGGCTTGGGCGCTTCACTGGATACAGTTTTAGCAGCAAACGAAAAACTCTCTCCCACTTTCTGATCTCTGTCACCAGCACTTTTTCCAACTTGCTTTTGCCCCACACTTCGGTCAGAAACATCAGGGAGATTGGTTTCAATCCCATTTTCACCCTCTGCATCATCCATAGTCTCCTCTGCCGATGAGAGACAGGAGAAGTCGTCACCCATTTTCTTATCAACTGGAGGCTTGGGCGCTTCACTGGATACAGTTTTAGCAGCAAACGAAAAACTCTCTCCCACTTTCTGACCTTTGTCACCAGCACTTTCTCCAGCTTGCTTTTGCCCCACGCTTCGGTCGGTTTCGATCCCATTTTCACCCTCTGCACCATCCATAGTCTCCTCTGCCGGTGAGAGACAGGAGAAGTCGTCACCCATTTTCTTTTCAATTGGAGGCTTGGATACAGTTTTAGCAGCAAACGAAAAACTCTCTCCCACTGTCTGATCTTTGTCACCAGCACTTTCTTCAACTTGCTTTTGCCCCACACTTCGATCAGAAGCATCAAGGAGATTGGTTTCGATCACATTTTCACCCTCTGCATCATCCATAGTCTCCTCTGCTGGTGAGAGACAGGAGAAGTCGTCACCCATTTTCTTTTCAACTGGAGGCTTGGGTGCTTCACTGGATACAGTTTTAGCAGCAAAAGAAAAACTCTCTCCCACTTTCTGATCTTTGTCACCAGCACTTTCTTCAACTTGCTTTTGCCCCACACTTCCCTTTGAAACATCAGGAACATTGGTTTGGATACCAGTGTCACCCTCCACATCATCCTTAGTCTCCTCTGCCGGTGAGAGACAAGAGAAGTCGTCACACATTTTCTTTTCAACTGAAGGATAGAGTGCCTCACTGGGTTCAGATTTAGCAGCAAGGGAAAAACTATCTCCCACTTTCTGATCTTTGTTACCAATACCAACCATTTCAACTGTGGCTTTCCCACCAATTGATTTTGTGTGCTTTTCATTCACATCTTCCTGCTTCAGTTGAGCAGTAGTCGGCTTACTTTGATCTTCAAGAATATGCTCCTCCTTCAACTTTTCTATGGCTTTAAGCTGATAAGGGGGAAGGACTACTTCAGCAGCATGTGTCAAAACGTTCACCTGTCATAAAGTTGCAGAAGTAGCAAATTAAATGGGATTGTCCAACCATAACAGAGTATAGAATTCAATCCAAATTAAAAGTAATGTGTACATTTAGTAAATTATAGACTATAATCATCTCTGAAAAGCATCAGTGACTCTAAGAAATACTACTACTTCTAAGGAAACCACTTTCTGGTGACCTAATTCTGCTCCATGTGAGCATGATAGACCCAAAAATAATAATAATAAAAAATAAAAAATAAAAAATAAAAATTTGGAACATCAACAATCATATAGAAAACTAATAGTGTGGAACCCAACTACGTAATTCCATCCACACATTACCACAGCTACATCGTAGAGATCTGCTTCAAAATTGATGGCAATAAAATCAAAGGATGAGGTTGCAGAAAGGAATCCAAAAACGCAATTACCAACACATCATCATGAGTTAGTTACTTAGTTTGAATATATGAAAGGCAAGTATTCAAGCAAGCTGAGACCATTCAACTCTCTTCTAACTGTAATGTTCAAAGCTTAGCCCAGCTGCTGTGAAGGCGAAATTTCTGAAAGCTTCTCAAAACCAAGAGTTCTTCAATTGATTAATCAATACCGCTTCCCAAATAATGAAAATGGACCTTATCATCACTACTAGAGGGGAGAAAAGGTGATCATTACTAACAAAAGTTTAACCATACCAATGGCCAAAAACTCAAGCTTGTCAAAAGACTCAACAGTAACCCGACATATAGTCAGTTCAGCCAGGGTGCATGTATCATATTCAAATTCTGATTAGATAAAATCAGTGAGTTTAAATAATTCAATCATACTGAGCTCAGGCATTAAAAGACAAGATTTCAGAGAAAAAATTCCACTATTGACAGAACTAAGCCCACCGCATCCGCCACGTCGCAATGAAGCTTAGTGACAGAATCTCCCCTGCCTAGCTCTTCAAAGACCCCATAAGCAATATATGTCTTTGGCCCCAAATCTGGTTTCAGACTTTTCTTTGGCAGCTTTACAGCAAGATTAAGGTTACCAAGCGTTGGGTGAGTATATTCTTTATACGGCAATGCACTAATGAATTCAGCACCATGACGAGGCAACCGCTCCTGAAACAAGGCAGTAGGAGGCCAATCTTTCAATTTAAGCATCTCGGGCCAAAGATTTTTGTGCGCTCGTCCATCAGTATAACCTTTAAAGAATTGGTGAATGTTAATATAAACCTGCAAATAGAAAAATGCATGAAACCTTGAATATGTTAATATCAACCAGTAAATAGTATATTTTTGTCAAGACATGGTCATCAGCTAAGAAATTTAGTGCATTAAGAAAGTAGCAATCAATACTACCGACCTTCATGACCATATTTTTATCATATTAAATCACCTTCAAGACATGCACACACACAACCCCTTTTTTAAAGTACATCAGACAATAAAGCTTCCAAGTACAATTGCATGTTTCAAATGCCATTAGAGGACAGAAGCACAAAATCAAATAAATAAATAAAAATCTATGTATGAGCAACGGTAGAAAATGCCCTAGTGGTTTCTAGCAAAAGAGTGCCTCTCCCCCTTGATGAATGAGAAAAGATGCATTTAAGTCCAAATTGTGCTGAGGTGCACTCATCTTAAAAGGAATGATTTAAAGAAGCTAATTTTAAGGAAAGGGGGTTTAATGAGTTAACGGGTTCCCCATCTTTTTTTTCTCTCTTTCTTTAAATTAATGATTGTTATTTAGCATTTCCTACTTTTTTCCTTCTCATAAGGAATGCTTTCTCATAGTCGGACCCTTTTAGTGTCAGAAAATTTGCAGACCATCCAATGTTAAAAACCATACTAGGAAGTAAGACTAGTGTTACAAAATTCAGGTTCAGATGCCATTTCAATTTGGCCTCCAAATGAAATGTTTCGGCTGATTCAAAAATTTCGGTGAAATATTTCAGAAAAAATATTATATATATTTAAATGAAAAAAATAATATGAAACATTTAATTTAGTGTACCAAATCAATGCAATATGTCAATTTATATTTGATGGACAATTTCATATTAGAGTGAAGTTTGACTGTCTTATTCATAATAATAAAAAAATTATTGGAATAAAATTTGATTAGTGCAATAGAGCCCATATAGTTATTTAGATTTTAATAGATGGGCGGTTCCACAATGGAGCCCGCTAATTTCTCAAAGCCAAAAGGCCAAAAAAGGTATTTTTTACTTTTTCTTTTTTTCTTTTAAGTTAAAAAAATTTGTTAAGCCCTTCAGTTTTCATTTTTTTCTATTTTAAAAACAAAACCTACATGCTAGGATGAATAATTAAACGAATGGGACAAATCTCTAAAATTCGGACCAAATCGGACGAATTGGAACGAATTCTGAGACAAATAATTACAGGGGTTTTGTTCGTTTCGTTAGAGCAAACGAACAAAAAATATTCAGAAATTTCGGCCGAAACAAACCGAGTTTCGCAACACGAAGTAGGACCCACTGTTGCTAATCATCACATACAACTCACAAAGGTTGTAAATGTTTGCCCACAGTCAAATACGGCTCTTTGTTTGAAAGAAGAATAAAAAACTGGTAGGTAATCAATTCTCCCTTCAGAAGGAGAAAATGTCTCCATCTCAACCTTCTCTCATCGGTTGTTCGGAAATTTCGGTCGAAACAAACCGAGTTTCATAACACTAAGTAGGATTCACTGTTGCTAATCATCACATAAGACTCACAAAGGTTATAAATGTTTGCCCACAGTCATACACCTCTCTTTGTTTCGTAAAACTAAGTAGGACCCACTGTTGCTAATCATCACATACAACTCACAAAGGTTGTAAATGTTTGCCCACAGTCATATACGTCTCTTTGTTTGAAACAATATAAAAAATTGGAAGGTAATCAATTCTCCCTTCAAAAGGAGAAAATGTCTCCATCTCAACCTTCTCTCATCGGTTGTTCGGAAATTTCAGTCGAAACAAACCGAGTTTCATAACACTAAGTAGGATCCACTGTTGCTAATCATCACATAAGACTCACAAAGGTTATAAATGTTTGCCCAGTCATACACCTCTCTTTATTTGAAAGAAGATTAAAAAAAAGGAAGGTAATCAATTCACCGTTTAAAAGGAGAAAATGTCTCCATCTCAACCTTCTCTCATCAGAGCCAAAAACGCCCCTTTTCAAAAAGGGGGCGGATATATATATGGTGACTCGTATTAATAAAAGCTTAACAGTACAACAGAGCTATATTGACAAGCCACAAAGCAAAGGGAAAACAAAGGACCATCAAAAGGAGAGCTACAAGGCTAAAACCCAAAAGAACAAACAAAAGAACTCCAAACAACCAATCAACCAAAAAAAAAACGGAACTTCAAACATCATAGACCCAAAGGAAGCAAAAAGGAGGAATGCACAGCAAGTCTGAGCTTGAAGGAGCAGATCCGCAGTAGGGTGGATAGTTGGATACCCATGAGGCAGAAGTGAACTTTGAACCATCTATAATAGCAGCAACATGGGAGATTTTCCTTCAAAAGATTGAAGATTCCTCTCCTTACAGAAGGTCCAAACAACAGCCAAAGAGGTTCTCTACAACCCTGCCTCTTGTGCAGCCCACACCCAACTTTCAAGCCACAAGAAGACCACCAAGAGTTCGAGGGACATTA
The DNA here is from genome assembly GCA_038049695.1 of Cinnamomum chago. NCBI lineage: Eukaryota > Viridiplantae > Streptophyta > Magnoliopsida > Laurales > Lauraceae > Cinnamomum > Cinnamomum chago. The sequence continues at coordinate 6,733,589 of CP142453.1, read as the reverse complement.
GGCAAGCATTAACGATAATTATTTTTCGACGGCAGAGGTTATAAATAGTTAGGAATAGTTAGAATGCCTCCTCTAAGTGCCAACCAAATAAACATTTCCAACCCGTTGCACAATAACAGCTAATTAAAAAGTACACCGGAAAGAGCCCCAACAAGATGAGACTCAAGTCAAACAGATGACCAATGGAATTAGAGATGAAATCTAACCATCCATAATGTACATATGGAATATTTTAAATCTAAAAACAGCAATGCATACAATATCATTTTTCTTTTTCATTGTTTCTTTTCTTTTCTTTTTTTGAAAGGTAACATGACGCAACCCAACAAGATGAGACTCAAGTCATAGAGATGACCAATGGAATTAGAGATGAAATCTAACCATCCATAATGTACGTATGGAATATTTTAAATCTAAAAACAGCAATGCATACAATATCATTTTTCTTTTTCATTGTATCTTTTTTTCATTTTTTTTTAAAGGTAACATGACTCAAACACGCAACCACATGCTTACGACACAGCACCTTTCAACTGTGCTATGGGCTCCTGTCAATACCATGTATTTTCCTCAAATGCAAAATGGAATCATGGAACTAACCTCGCTCAACTCCAGACACTCAATAGCCGTCACTGCCAAAAAATTGGAACCATTTTTAGCAGCCCTGGATTTCGAAGTCTCACGAAATGCACGCCACATGACCATCGGTTCCCAGCTCAATCCATGTGCAGATTCAAGAACATTACGAACTATCACCGGCTCGCCTTTAATCCAATGCTTCTGGAAATGATCTAGATCTCCATGATGAACATCTCTGGCAGTTGGACAGTATAGATGGTTGTCACTGGAATCTTCTCTACAAGCTGCTTTTCTTAAATTTACATTATCAACATCAGCTTGGCCTGCATCATTGAAACAAGAACACGAAGAAGAAACATCAGGCACCTCAGGAGATTTAATTTTTGCAGCTAATTCTTGTGCTTTCTCTTCCAATTCTTTGAGCCATTCTTCTGAAAAGATACGCTTCAGCTCCAGGAGTTGATTTCCACAGCCACCAATTGCTTCCGGCGGACAACGAATATGGCCATTAGTCTCAGCTTTCCATTCTATCGATGCTGGCAGGATATGATCTGTCAACTTTAACTCAGCATTTTCAGTTGGAACTCCCTCTTGTGTGTTAGTCTTACAATTGGTGTCGCTGCCATTCATATAACCCTTCCCAATATCAGAACTCTGCATAACTGCTTCCCTGCCACCCCCCTGTAAGTGTCCTTCTCGAATCTCGCGACAGCAAGTAAGGCAGAGGTCATATGAACATTCTGGACAGCTGCGATGGAAATCAGCAATAGAAGTTCTGCAGTTGTCACTGCATCAAAACATGAAAAGAACAGGACTTCACGAAATGAAGAACGAGGCTATGAGCACAATGAAATTGAACAAAAAATGTTCAGCTGCAATAAAGAAAAGAAAGCATAAAAGTAGTTCAGGAAGTTGAAGTTTTACCAATATAACCGTTCATTCTTACGAACATCCACTTTTGAAAGCTCTATTTCAGATGAGGACATCCCTACTCAAATGAAAAATCTGGTAACCAAGCAGTCAGAATAAAATACTAACAGAATTCAAGTTAGATCATACCTTGAATATTAGCCTCTAACTCCTTCTCCTTTCTTTGTTCCTCGCGAAATTGTCTTAGGAACGGAAGAAGTAAGCATATCAAATACTGGGCATGCCTCATTTCGTCAATCTCAGTTATTTCCAGAGCTGAATCCTGCATGTGAACAATGAAAATAGGATATCAAACATTGTGTACAAAAGTAGGGATATACTGGTAATTTACATAAAAGAAAATGCTATGGATACGACAAAGCCAAACCTGGAGTATATCCATTCTTAAGCATGCCTTACAATTGCAATTCCCTCGACAAACTGGGCATTCCCTTGAAATTTCTGCCTCTGATAAGCCAGGGTACCTGCATTTCGTGAATCAGCAAATAAATACATTAAAAAGAGGTCTCCTCCAAAATTCAACTTGTCATTTCTGAGGCTACATTTTGCAAAGCATAATCTCATCCTCTGCAAATTAGACGTAAATTATGGAGTTACTTCCCAAGACAAATACATGATTCATAAATTGTAATAAATAACAGACATCGTGCACCATCAATGATTTAAAAAGGACAGATGGCAGCTTAAAAATGAGCTCAAATTTCAAACAAAACCTGCCAATAAGGCCAGGAAATTAATCAGTCCAAAAGTACTAATTCCAAATTTCCAATTCATTTTAGCCAAAACTTTCTGTTCTGTTACAGGAACTGCACTAAACAGGTAATGGAACATTTCACTCCTTCTGGTCAGTTCAATGCTTCCAGCCAGATTTAGTATCAAGATTTATTTTATTCTATTTCCAGGTTAGGAGCACTTTGACTAATATTTCTTTTATGTTTAGGGTCCATTTTTTAAGTTATTGAGGAAAAGACAGGAAGCTCCCAAAACCCAAAGCAGGAATTAGAATCTGTGAAACTCTGTTTCAGAAGCTGGGCTTCTTAAGCCCTTTTTTTATGTGTAAGTGGGTTCCCAAGTCTTAATACTGCTTAGGAAAAGATTGTGCATCTTTTATCAAGCACAGCACAGTAGACTGAAATCTTCAGTTACATTTGGGAAAATGAAACACTGGTTTTCCCTTCTTTTAAGCTATAGACCCTGTGATTTTTCTATTCTTCTTTGAGGTTCTTTTATATTTCTTAAATGTGCCATGCTGGAAAGTGTATCATGTCCCCTCTTTGGCAAGAGTCAAGGTAAAAGGCTACATTCCGCATTAATGCAATGGTGCCCCCTTTCAAATTACTTCTTCATATTCTTCTATTGCTTTTCTCTATAGCAGAAAATTTGAACAAATACCACATGCAAGTTCATTTTTAACCAAAACGTACCTACTCAAAACCAATCAAAATAATACATGAAACTTCAAACAATTTCCACAAAACAGCATTTTATAACAGATATCCCAAGCGATTTCTACACAACTGCACCACACTCATTACAGAAGCAGCCAATGACCGCACTGCACTACATTCTATAAAAGACCGACCCCTCTTTTAGCAGGTAAGACCATCATTATTGATCCTATCACATTATTCTCTGACATATTATTTATAAACCTCATATTTGATTTTGAATGCAAAGGTGATATTAAGGACAATGGTTTTGCTAGCCCTACAAATGTGCAAATCCCAACTGGTTACACAAGGCACTTGTATGAGATCATAACTGCTCATCAAGTGGGCTATGTTGACCACATTATTTGTTTCTATGGTGCATTAATAACTTGGATAGAGGTGGCAATCGGTAGGTTCAGTTCATGTCGGGTTGAGCATTGTGGCACACATGTAATATGCATAAGCTCAAACCCTAACTTGACCTGATTAATTAAGCAGTTGGCAAATTAGCATCTATTCATGTGTCAAGGAGCAAGAATGGACACAAGATAAACCCAACCCATTTATTAACTAGGTCAGAAATGACAGCCCAAATTTAAAAGGGGTGAACCTGAATCCTGAATTATCGGGCCGAGTTTGGGTTGGGTCAGGATATGCTACCCCTAACAGTGGACAATGACCTGTCTTATTAACAGTAGCAGACATTGGTAAAGGTAGGCCTTGCAAGGTTCGTGCGCAAATGTGAAATGGTGGCACCTACGACTATGCGTGTATGTAGTCCAGTTGGGATGGACTGTATAGAGAGAAAATGGATTCAGAAGGTAAGAGAGTCTCTCACATTGCCTAGATCTCTAGTTAATAATGGGTTCAATCTACGTTCAAACCATAATATGTAAAAGTTTTGGATTCCAACTTTTTGTGTTCTGTGTGAAACTTAACATGGTTAAAATTTTATACATACCACCTTTACATCCTTTTTTTTTTCAATCTTCATTTTGCTCTATTTTAGAATGCTTTATATTAAAAAAGGACTGGGAAAGGCTGATATATCCGTACAATATATTGCCGTCAGATGATGTCTAAAGTCTTGGGCTTTGACTACATTAGCATGCTATTTATAATATTATTTCGTGATCTATTTTCTTTGTTTCCTATGGAAGAAACGCTTTCCGCATTTATTTATTTTTTTTGTATCACTTGATTTTTTCTGTTTTTTACTTGTCATTTTCAAAAAAATTTTAAAGAAAACCCTGAAACCTAATTATTCATCTCAACTATATGTGCTTTCTTTTTTTCATGCTTCTTTGTTACCTAAGATTCAGAGTCCCGCAGGTTTAACTTTCATTTCATAAACATTATATAGATTCAATCAGGACAGAATTCAACAAACCACTTGCTCGTCTCCAATTTGGCCATTATGAACACATCGCATCGAATTCGCAATATCATCATCGAGCCCTTTTTCCCCACCACACCAGTGACACAACTTCAACTGGCCCCTTCTTCGGAGGATAGCATCACCTCACACACTTATCTGAGCTTAGCCCAGAACCAAAGCCAAATAGCAAATGCCACCATTTATTTATAAACAATATTTTAACTGAGTTTCCTTCTAGTCCCAAAATCACATAGTTAATTTATATATGTACCAATAAAAAAAAATGCCACTGTTTACTCATAAACAGCTCAAACACTTAATCAAACTAAACCAAAATTCCTAGTAAGAAGAATTGAAAATGTAGAAATAGAAGCTCATACCATCGCGTCGCACATGGAATGCAGTATCTCTTCCTGTTACACTTAGTGCAGCGAATGACCCTCCCTTTGTCATTCCTCTGACACTGATGGCACATGAGAGCTTCCTCTCCCTTCAGCAGCTTCTTCTTTTTCACACCCTACAATCAAAACCAAAAACCTTCAAACCAATTGAAAGAAAAAATAAACATAAGCAAGATAGAGAAAAAAAGGTCAAATTCCTGAAAGAAACCAAAATTTTACTTCTCTATTGATTCCCCTCATTGCGCCGCCTTCGCTGAGTGCCTTCATTGCACGACGCCTTGCAGTCCTCTCCGCAATAGAACTCTCAAAATGTTCTTCTTCTTCTTCTTTATCCTCCATCTTCTCCACCTTTACTGCGATACAAGACCCCTCCTTTTTCTGCACTCCATTCACTGCCTTCCTACCAGGACGCTCGGTAACCCTCTCCGCATTCACAACCTCCAAAGCATCACCATCATCTTCTTCTTCTTCTTTAACCTTTATCTTATCCTTCGCCGGTTTCCGACCGCGGCGCTTCGGAGCCCTTTTCACAGTCGAATCATCCAAATCAGCTCCTTCTTCAATCTTCATCTTCTCCCGCTCCGGTTCAACCCTCTCCTCATTCAAATCATATTCTTCCTTCTTCACCTTAGCCGGTCGTCCACGGCGCTTGGGAGCCTCGTCCGCATTCAAATCCTCCAAAACAACTTCTTCTTCTTCTTCGATCTTCCTCTTCTCCATCTCCTCCAGCTTCCGTCTCACCTTCCTCTCAGGTATGACCTCTTTCTCCGCTTCATCATCATCTCCATTTCTTCCTCTTTTCCTCCGATTCCCTGTCTTCCCCTTCTTATTCCCTCCTCCTTTACGCTGAGCAGCAGCAGAAGCAGCCTTCTCAATCTCATCTTTCGAAACCCTAACCCTAGACTTGGTTCCTTTATCTTCCTCCGCCATCATCGTCCCCTCATTGCGGTGCACTAAGAAATGGACCTGGCAAAGGCTCTTGTCTTGAAGTCGCCAGTTCCTGCAACGGACGGATGCTTCGTCTCCGTAAGAGCAGCGAAGATCTTCTGGAGGCATCCAATAGCAGTCGGGTTCTTCCTCCATGGCGATTGCTCGATTTCGATTTGGGCGGGATGAGAGCAAAGTGGATATGGGTTTTGTTCTTTTAATAGATTTTAATGATGGGTCTTTGTAACTCCTGTTAGTGGTCGGCAGGGCGGTTTCGTGTATATAAAGTCAGTGACACCAATGAATGAGAAATTCTCGACTCAAGTGCCGCTCAAGTCGAATGGCAAAAAAAAACCGCCTTTGGTTCCGCTTTGGAGGGAAATTGAGCGTTTTCGTGGGACTGGCAAAGGAGGGCTTAATTAGATTATATAGCGTAACCTCGTCGTACATTTACAACGTGACAGCAGCAGAAAGTATTTGTACTCACCGGATATTTTCATGAGAGCTGCTACCTGCACACTCTATTTCCCTCTCTACACACTGCATTTTAAAATAAAAAAAACAAAAATAAAAAATTCCTAAACTACCCATTGTCTACATTCGTTCGGCGACACGGTGCCGAACGAATCGAGTTTTCTCGGCGTTACGGGGCCGAACAAACTCGGTTTGTTCGGCCCCGTAACGCCGAGAAAACTCGATTCGTTCGGCCCTGTAACGCCGAACGAATCGGATTCGCCGATTTCAATGGCAATTTTTTTTTTTTTTTACATCCAAAGCATTTGATTATTCTCCATTTGCTTGTCCACCGTGAGAGGGAGAGAGGAAGGGGAGAGGGTGACCGGGCGGCGATCGGCGATGAGCGGGGAGAGGGAAATAGAGAGGGAGAAGGAGAGGAAGAGGGAGAAGGAGAGTGGGCGGGCGGCGACGAGCAGGGAAAGGGAAAGAGAGGGAGAAGGAGAGGAAGATGATGAGGGAGAGGAAGATGATGAGGGAGAGGGAGAGGAGAGGAAGGGGAGAGGATGGGCGGTGGACAACGAGGAGAAGGGATAGAGAAGGAAGGAGATGGCGAGGGTAGTTTAGGAATTTTTTTATTTTGTTTTTTTTTTTTTTAAATGTAGTGTGTAGAGAGGGAAATGGAGTGTGTAGGTAGCATGACTCTATTTTCATATTTGGAAATCGATCCCTGTTTGGTGCAAACGAAGGGTAACATGGAAAAGGTGTCAGAGCATCTCCAACATAGATTTTATTTGTCCAACTCAGCTCCCAATGGGAGTAATTTGCATATGACTTTATCTCCAAGAGAATGGTCAAATCCCACATGGCATTTGAAGGTTGTATTAGAGCAACTCCAACAGCTCTGTTATTCTTCCATGTCAGCAAGATTGTACATCAAACGGTAAAAAATGAAGGTGAGGAAAGACCTCCAACAGAGGTGCTTAAACTGAGCTGGAAAAGGCATACGTCTTTGTATGCTTTTTTTGGCAGACGGTCATCCAACCTTCATTTCTTTGTTTTACAATATAATAATACACAGTGTTTCAACCGTTGGGTGGGATGCAGCTGATATGTGTTTCAACCGTTGGGTGGGATGCAGCTGATATGATGTTCTGATTGATGGTATGCAGTGAACGTTGGATTATAACCGTTGCATTTTTATTTTTATTTTTAAATTTTAATGGTAATTATAAATTATGAAAATTTGAGAAACTCTTGAGCTTGGATATCTATAAATTATGAGTGTTTGAAGTCTTTTTTTTCCTCATTCACACTATGGATTCTCAATTCTCTCAATTTCCTAATTTTTCTACCCAATATTCACAATCTTTCGGTGAGGCATCCGAATTCCCTACTGATGATGCCCCAAAGAAAAAGGCCGTTGGTCGAGGTGCCGGCTTTAGTATAGAAGAAGACCGTCTTCTCATCGGTTCGTGGTTGAATACCAGCTTGGATGCTGTGCATGGAAACGAGCAGAAACTTGGGGCTTTTTGGGAACGAGTGAGAGAATACTATCACAACAATAAGCAATTTCCCAGTGATCGAACAGACAAAATGTTGTCACAACGATGGCAAAAGATTCAAGCTTCTGTCAACAAATTTTGTGGATGTCTTGCCACAATTATTTCCAGAAATCAAAGTGGCACGAATGAACAAGATAAGGTAAAATTATCTATATGTGTGTGTGTGTGTGAGTTTTTTTTTCTTAATTTGATCTTACATTTAATTTTCAGATTGCAGAAGCAAAAAAAATGTACGAACATCTATATGGATCAAGATTCACCTTGGACCATGCTTGGATCTTGTTGAGGCACCAACCAAAGTGGATACAACTGCAGCAACAAGTACTAGAGAAGACATCTGTAAAAAGAGCAAAATCTTCAACTTCTGGCTACTCATCATCTTCTAATCCAAGCACTCCCATAAATATTGAGGAGGATGAGACAATTAACAATGCTTATGATCCCATGACGAGACCACCAGGCAGAAAGGCTGAGAAAAGAAAGATGAAGCAAACCACTATCAACGAGCCCACACCTGTTGCAGATCTCATCCAAAAAATGATGGATGATAAAAAGGAAAGAGATGAAAAAAAATTAGAGCTTCTTAAGCAAAAAATCGAGCAAAATGAGAAGAAGGTGAAATTAAAGCAAATACATATGGAGATGGAGATCATGAGTATGGATACGTCCAATATGTCTGAGGAGCAACAACAATACTATGCTAAAAAAAGACTTGAAATTTTGAGAGGAGGGTTAGGTGGTGGTTTCTGAATTGTATTTTATTTTTGAATTAATATGCATTTTTTATTTTAATTAATGAATTATTGTTTGTTTAAATATAATGTTGTACTTCAATTTTATAATCTTGTCATTTCACTAGCCATTTTATAGCCGTTGGAGAAAACTAGCCATTTTATAGCCGTTGGTGAAAACTAGCCGTTTTATAGCCGTTGGAGAAAACTAGCCGTTTTATAGCCGTTAGAGAAAACTAGCCGTTGGAATATTTCGTATATATAAACCATTCTGGAAAATAATTCTTACACTCAAACTTCTTACTTCTCTTCATCTCAAAATAAGAAAATATTTGGTTCATCACTTTGGAGATGTCTCAAAATTATACTGATTTATCTTCTGATACGACGGATGAGCTATGGCATACTGTCATAAATTCCGATTCAGACGAAGAGTTGCAGATGTTGTGTAGGGCTGCTCTGGAAGAAGAAAGAGAAAACTTACGAAGGAGAAAGAAAGTGCATCGTGGTTCTATTCAAGGTCATGCGGTCATCCAGAGAGGACGAATCTCAGGACATCACAGGCTTTACAATGACTACTTCAGTGAAAACCCTGTCTACACTCCCTCTCAATTTCGAAGGAGGTTTCGAATGCGCAAACCTCTTTTTCTTCGAATTGTAAATGCAGTGGAGGCTCATGACCCATACTTTCAACAAAAAAGAAACTGTGCAGGCAGTCTTAGTTTATCAGCTCTTCAAAAGGTTACAGCTGCAGTGAGGATGCTTGCTTATGGAGTTGCGGCGGATGCTGTGGACGATTACGTGAGGATTGCTGAAAGTACCTCTATAGAATCATTGAAAAAGTTTGTTCAAACGATCATTGATGTTTTTGGCAATGAGTACTTGAGAACACCAAATAGTACTGACATTTGTAGATTGTTATCAGAAGGTGAGAGACGCGGGTTTCCTGAGATGCTAGGTAGCATAGACTGTATGCACTGGAAGTGGAAGAACTGTCCAGTTGCGTGGAAGGGCATGTATGCTCGTGGAGACCACTGTGAGCCTTCTTTGATTCTTGAAGCCGTGGCATCGTATGATCTTTGGATATGGCATTCTTTTTTTGGACTACCGGGATCGCACAATGATATCAATGTCTTGGATCGATCCCCTATATTTACCGACCTCGCTGAGGGCCGAAGTCCTCCCACCAACTACTCAATCAATGGTCATGAATATACAACTGGCTATTATCTTGCGGATGGCATATATCCATCGTGGGCGACATTTGTAAAAACAATTCCATGTCCTAACGGGCCAAAAGCCACAAATTTTGCTGCAGCTCAAGAGTCCGCAAGGAAGGATGTGGAGCGTGCGTTTGGAGTGCTACATGCACGTTTTTTAATTGTTCGTGGGCCTGCTCGTTTCTGGGATCGTCAAACACTTCAGCATATAATGAAGGCATGTATCATAATGCATAACATGATTATCGAAGATGAACGCGATCAAAGTCTTCCACCCAATTACGATGCACGAGAGGGTGAATGCAGTGACCTTCCTGTGTCACGTGACCACACTACGGAATTTCAGGATTTCATTCAAAACCACTTGCGTATTCGTGACAAGAGTACACATTCTCAACTCCAAGCCGATCTGGTGGAACACTTGTGGCATTTCCAAGGTCAATATGAAGAAGGTTGTGATTGACTATAATATTATGTAATTTAATTTTACCTTTTCAATGAAAAATTAATTTCAAGTACAATTTGTGCAATTTTTATTTTTTAATAATTTATTACTTTAATAACATTAAAATCACACCAAATCCCATTAAATATAAGTAAGATATATGTAATAAAGCAAATGAAGTTTAAATGAAAAAAGAATAAAATAATAATTTGACATCTCTCTTGGAGTTGCCCAAGTGAGATGCCAAATTTACATATGCCTTTTTTGCCACATAAGCCTTTATTTTTGAAAAAGGCATATGGAGAAATAAAGTAGCTCTTGGAGATGCTCTTAGTTTGTCAAATTTGACATACCATAAAGTGAGATGTCTTTTCTTTCTTTTAAATAAAATAATGGTAATGAGGGTAAATGCATTTGAAGTTGGTACAAGTAGATGCTAAATTTGAAATGAGAATATTATAAAATAATAATTTGACATCTCTCTTGGAGTTGCCCAAGTGAGATGTCAAATTTACATATGTCTTTCTTTGCCACATAAGCCTTTATTTTGAAAAAAACATATTCAAATTTGAAGTGTCTCTTGGAGATGCTCTCACATCCCATCTAAAAAGGTTTTTATCTTTTTTCCCTTTTTAACCCGTTTGGCGCTCCCCGATTGGACTAAATAAAGAATTTGAGATATACCTTTACAGAAGAAAAAAATTTAATATATTTATCATTTTTTTTAATTTCATATATCAAATATAATTAAAAGGGAAAATTTTGACAATATAGATGAGTTTGTTGCAGTCCCATTTTTACACTTGAGACGTTGCCAAGAAGCAAAATTAATTATATTTTCAAATATAATGTTAGAGAGCGTGCATCTCAATGTGGGCTTCATCTCGAAGTGGACTAGGGTGATTGAAAGATCTCTTTTGGCCCTTCATCTCTGCAAAAATTCACCATAATTCCTAATCATTATCACCTCCATCTAGGCCTCGCAAGTTTAATGGTCTGCAGTTTATTCGGATGGATGTGGAATCAATCCACGATGTACAGTACATCAAATGGGTACAAACAGGGGCGGAACTAGAGAATGGCTGGCAGAGGCCATGATCCCCCCAAATTTTCAAAAAATCCTTTATATTACTTAAAACTTATAGCTATCTTTTGCAATGCCCGCCCCCCCCATGTCCATATTATGGTTCCACCCCTCGGTACAAAGGTGGGCAACCCCCCCGCCCCCCCATGTCCATTTCTTGGTTTCATCCCTAGGTACAAAGGTGGGCACCATGTAAAATTCAAGGAGGGTTGTGTGTGTGGTCCATTTGAATGGACCATCAGGTGGGCCCTACCCCTGGGGCACACTTGATAATTACTCTATAGATTCTCATATTCTTCAAAAAATATATATATAAAATGTGGGGATATGTTATTATTATTGTTGTTAGGATTATTAGAAAACTTTAAATTCATGTAACGATTGGTTTATATCTTCTTCTGATTTTAAGAAAAGTGTGGGAGTGAAAGGCTTCTTCGAGGAGATGAGATCACCCTATGTGCGTCATAACTATGTAGGCATTCAATTTCAATACAGAAGAAGCCTCGCTATTTGCTAAGCAAAAGTCTAGGCCAGTGGGCTGGTAAGAAAGAAAAATCTTGATTCTCCAAAGTCTAAACCAAGGAAAGGATGCCCCGATGCTCCCATGCTGTTAGTTCAATCTTCATATTCAAACCATCGGATGATTTTTCTCCGAAGTCTAAACCAAGGAAAGGATGCCCCGATGCTCCCATGCTGTTAGTTCAATCTTCATATTCAAACCATCGGAGAGCTCATGCATCTTAAACGACCTAAGGAGAGTGCGGACGTGGGAGAAGCATGGTCTTAGTCTTAGGTGGCGTTTGGCATCTCTTATTATTGCCTTTATTTGTCTTAAAACTGTTTGTAACAGTTTTAAGACTGTTTGGTAACTCAAGGTATAAAGTCCATTTGAAATGGAGTTTAGATGATTTGCCTCCATTTCAAGAAGCCAGCAAAAGGATAAGATTTGAATCAGTGGACTGTGTCTGAAGCGGATAGACTGATATCGCTACAGTGAAATGGACGTCCTCATGGGACAGTCCGTTTTTTTTCCTTTTTTTTTTATGATACCCAAGGTCATGATCCGGACCGCTAGATATATGAAGAAGGTCAAACACAGCCATGTGTCAAAATTTGAACCGTTGATCTATCTCGGATCTCAAGATATTTGTAAAAAATCATGAGTCATTCGATCTAATATTCTGGACATTGTGGGCCCCATAATCACGATCCGATCCGTTGGTTCTCTTTGAGGGCCAAAAACAACTATGGGCCCAAAAGTGAGCCTCTAATTCAAAGTGGATCTTGAGATATTTACAAAAACATTTTTGACCATTGATGTCCCATGCCTTAGTGATTGAGTCTTGAAGTTGTACACAGCAGTGTGGTTTTTTATTTTTATTTTTAAATTCAGGCACCATAAATCATGATCCAAACCATTGGATATATTCAAAAGATCATTCACGACTAAGGGTCCAAATTTTAGCCATTGGATCATCATAGATTTTGAGATATTTACAAAAAATGACGGACATTTATATATACTTTTTTTTTAAATCATGGCCCCTAAATGCAAGATCCAAACCAAAATGAAGATCCAAACCGCCTATAGTCATTAAAATGTGGAACACGTGTTTGAGATAAAATTTCAACCGTTGGATGATCACAGATCTTGAGATATTTGCAAAATGCCCAGACCATTAGATCTATTTTTACATGTGTTTTACCAAACAGTCTATTTTTAAAATATCTATGTCTTACCAAACAGTCTATTTGTAAAACATCAATTTCAAACCGCTTCATTTGAAATAGATCTATATCATACAGATCTGTTTCGTAAAGATAAGATTTGTCAAACAAGCCCTTACTCACAAGCCGCAGCTGATCAACAAAGGCAAGTCTTCACTGTACGGGTGACATAAAAGCATCCCTATTCCCTGGCCGTCCAAGATGCGGACCCTATCTTGTGCTGTCCCAATAATGGTTCTGGTTAGAATTGTAGCCATCTGATTTTACTATTGAATGGGGACCGCTGTGGGCCCAATTTACCTAAACCATAATGTCGGGTGAATCATCCCCTAGTGATTGAATATCAAATAATTATTTGATGTTTAACAAAAATAATAAATATAACATTGAACAGATGATTGAATTAATTAAGTTGGGTGTATGGTTTCAATCCAGCAGTGTACATCCCATTGACCAATGTTGACCAGAGCAAGGATGGATCATATGAGTGTCTTGGCCATGCTTTTTTTCAGAGTGAATAGAGTGGAACTAACTTGTTTAGCCCTCTTACTCAAAAATCTAGACCATTCAAAATGAATGTTCTCCCAAGTCGTACAATGCCTCTAATTTTACTTTAATGAGATTTGGTCACGTTGATATGTTTAATATAATTATCCCATGTTCGATCTAATGGTTGAACCAACTTTCATGTGAGTAAATTTTAGGGATGGATTAAATGAGGAGAACGCATCCATTCAGATGTTCAATAAAAGCACCCACAGTGGGAGTTCCATTCCACTTCACTCATTGGAAGTATGAGCGAGACAGACAAAATAATCCAATTTAGCGAAATAGGTCATGTCATGTTGCCATTTACCAAAAAATGGCCAAGACAAGTATTGGGAATTTTAAAAGATGCAATCCTGGTTCAAGTTTAAGAAACAAATACGAAGATCGACAGAAATAAGGGATTGTTATAAAAAAGAATGTTTACCAATTAATACTCCAGCTTTTAAAACACATGACAATAGTATTTACTTCAAAAATTACTTGTGCAAAGGACTAAAGTATCCTCAAGTAGCGGCCGTATGATATGTCTAACCTTTTCTGCCTCTTTCTTTATCATATTTTAGAGAGTTCGAGTATAAAAGACATGTGAATTCTCCAAAATGGTCATTTGGGACCCTATCCTCCGCTAAAATGGAGGACTCGAAAATGCCAAAGAAGCTAAAATTATGGAGATCTCAAAGGACATTTCAGACTTTTTAAGTGGCCAATTGTGGAATTATTCCAAGAGAAAACATAATCACATCATTTCTATTAATTCCCGACATCACAAATTCCATTTGAAAATTATAGTAAAATAAAATGCCTTCTATAGCCTCTGCATATCCCCCTTTTTTCCAATTGCGTTTCCTTGGTTTTGCCAAGGTAGGCCACAAAGGCTGGAACATAAGATATTTCATAGCGAAGGAGAGCAAATTTAAATGAGTAAAGAAGACCCCAATGATAAAATGTAGAATGAGTAGATCTTATGAGAAAAATAATAATTTAGGCCATCCATACAATCCTGAGATCTTTTGCCATTAGCTTTGATTGTAGGAGAGTGAGTCAAAACGTAAACCCTCCCCAAGTTATCTATTCATCTCCTCTGTATAAAACTAGTCTGACCACTTGTGCTTAAACCAAAACATGTAACTGCATAAAAAAGTGTCTAGATAGTATTGATAGGGGTCAAATTCGAAGATTGATTGGTTATAATTAAAATCTTATGAGAACTATTGTTCAAGGAATTAGAAATAAAAAGTAATAAAACTATAAAACGTCTTTGGAAATATGAGGGAAAAAGTCCTTTGAAAACAACTTTAAATGGCTAGTTGTCATTAATTGAAAACTTGCTAAAAAATTTAAGTCCTAATTTCAAAAGTCTTGACATATATATATAGAGACACACACATACATATATATATATATATATACTGAAATAAGGCAAACACTCAAGACGTTATTTGACATTTTCCTATTAAAATAAGTGCTCGTTTGAAAATGCCATTTCCAACCTCTTATTCGCTTAAAGCCGATTCAAAACGTATTTAGTGTGTCTGGAATCATATTTAAAACCTCCATTTGGAACCTTATAAAGAGGAATTCTGTTTATTATGGACAGCAGAGAGAACGAGGATAATTGAAACAGATGCGCACGTCTGCTGCACACAGAGACGCTGATGAATAGTGATATATAAGCAGTCTTTTGTTGCTTGGAAGTTTAAATTTCATTTTATTTTAATTTTGGACCCTAAACAATGATCTGAACCATTAAAAATGCTGAGAAGGATAAAACCAGCCATTGTATAAAATTTCAGTTGTTGATCTATTGCGTATCTCAAGATATGTGTCAAAACCATAAATCGTGATTTTTGAATTCTCCTGGGCCTATAACCACAATCCCAACCATTGAAACTCTTTGGTACGACAAGAACGGTCACTTATTCAAAATTTAGCCTCTTAGTCCTCATGGATCTAAAAAACTATACTAAACAAGGACGACCATGGACATACAAAGCATAACTGACTGGGTTTAGGATGTGTCCGGACACAGTCTGTAAGAACCATACAAACTCTTAATAAGACAAATAGCAACAACCATGATAAATTTTAGTCGTTGATCCTTCACAGATCTTGAGATATTTGCCAAAAAGAAAAAAGAAAAGAACAATTTGATCTAAATCTCTATTTTTTGTGGGCCCTTACATAAAGAACTCAATCGTTGACCGTCGTAGGAACACAAACAACGATCACGAGGTAGAAAATCATCCCCACTCATTTTTAATATCAAGAGATTCATGAAAAACCATATACCATTGGATCAAAAGAGTCTATTTATATCAGTTTTTAATGTTTTGCCAAATAGTATACTTAAACAGTGTTTATTTAAAATAGGGTCATTTGAAGCAAACCTGTTCATTTAGATTTTTCAAACAAGCCATAAGCCCTAAGAGGACGTTTGTTTTTTTCATTTACATATGTAATTGAATTACATGGGTAATGGATACACATAAATCATGTTTGTTTGATGTGATTTTGGTTCACATGTGTAAAGTAACTATGTAAATGGTGTGAAAAATAGCCCCTTTTGTGCCTTAGATTTTCACACCTCAAGAGGTGTAAAAATGATTCACACAGCATTGTTACAAGGCGGACTACTGTAGTGCCATTATGAGCAGTCCGACTTTTACTTTTTTTTTATTTTTTTGGGCCCCACTTGTAAAATCTGGACCATTCATTCTCTTAAGAAGCTCAAACACGGTAATGTGTCCAATTTTCAACCGTTGATGATGCATGGAGGTTGAGATATCATCAACATAATCACAGTCGTTGGATTAATCTATTGTTACTAACATATAGCAGTCCGCCTTTTATGATTTTTTTTATTTTTCTGGGACCCACCTGTAAAATCAAGACCATTCATATTCTTCAGAAACACAAACACGGTCATGTGTCCAAGTTCCAACCATTGATGTTGCTTGGATGTTGAGATATCATCAAACAATCTACAATTTATTCATAAATTCACATGTGAAAAGTTATGCTAGTAACAAACGGTGGAATCTGATCCACATGTGAGTCATTTACATATGCAAATGACTTACATGTGGGTCATTTACACATGTGAATCACTTTCACACGAATCAAACGACCCCTAAGGGCGTGTTTGGTGATAAGAGATGAATCCTCTCTTTAAAGGATTATTTGGTGCATCGGAATTAGACTTTCTTTAATAAGGATTTACAAGGGAGAGGATTCATTGCATCCCATATTTGGCTAGCATAGTGGAATCAACTATGATTTTTTCATGGCCATGTTTGGTAAGCATGCCACAATCCATAGAAAAACAAACGAAAGAAAACAATATCCAATCCAATATAATTCCAAAGGAAAAATCTCCAACCCAAATAAAGAAACATACAAACAAGTAAGAGCTGAAAAAAAAAATTCACAATGCAAATCAACACAAACCCATTTCACCAACTATATTTCAGAGCGGTTAGCTCTTCCCCAAATGCAAGCGACTCTTTTTTTTTCATCTTTTTATGCATTGGGTTGATGTAGAAATTAAAATGAAAAAGAGCACAACAAAAAAATTTTGTGGCAAGAGATCCAACCGACTCTTCTTCTTTGTATGAGTCTCAAAGAGAAAAGGATGATGGCCCATTTGAGTAATCAATCAAGATTGTGGTTTGTAGAATGGAAAATAGGACAACTTCAGTCACTTTGTTTGGGTCTATTACGTTGATTGAAATGGGAATGTAGGGTGGAGTCAGCACCATTGATGAGTTTGAGATTCTATGGATATATGCTGTAGTCGCATGCCATCTTATACCACCGCGGGCTATCATCTGGGAGAAGGTCGGAAATGTGGCGAGGGAGGGAGGGAGGGAGAGAGAGAGGGAGGGAAGCCCAGCAACATGGAGCGGCAGGTAGGGAGGGAAGCCCAGCAACGTGGAGCGGCAGGTGGCGAGGGCATTCAAGGGTCGGTTGGTGAGAGTTTGTATTTTGGCAGAAAAAGCGACTCAAAGAAGAGAATGGTGGAGTGAGGGTAGGGTTTGGGGAACAGCTTTTTTCGTGATGAAATGAGCCTTTTATATCACCTCTTTAAAAGCTCGGATTTATGGGTTCCGATGGAAGGAGCTCGGACTAGATGAATAATCGCAAGCGTGGATTTTGGGAATCCCTTTTCTCTACTGCGGACGACTTCCAAACATGGGCTTCTCAATGAAAAAAGAAAAGTGACTAAGATTCCTCTATGAGGATGGTTACCAATCGTGTCAAATATGGTAATGTGATTTTTTCCACAGCCGTTTCCATCTTTACAAATCAAGGGTCATCTGAGGCATATCTATACATATAGATTTGTTTCATATAGATAAAAGATTTGTGAAACAAGTAATGTTTTTTTTTTTTTTTTTTTTTTCCGGAGACAGATACATAAGAAGGCCTCAATACCGAAACTCACGCCCGCCGTTTTCATCCTTACAAATCAAAGAATTACCCTTAATTTTTGTTGGTAAAAACCAAAGAAATACCGTTGAAGCATTAAAGGCAAATTTTAAAAAACAAGTCTAAGATGTATTTTCAATGGAACTCATGAAAACACAATATACAGCCATCTCATAGTAGTCATTCATTAATAAATGCACTCTTTGCGTTGAGCGTTTCACACTGGACTTCCCCAGCAAGTCCTGCATGAAATGCGGGGTATGTACGTTGCATCCGTCACAGCAATAAAATACGAGTCCCAAGATCGTTATTTGTACACCAATGCTAAGATGATGGATCCAACTCAAAACTCGGATGTTATTAAAACTGTGGTCTATGGAGTATCCGAGTATGGACCCCGGCAGAGACAAAGGTTAATCAGAAACAACTATTGTGGCAAGCTGTGTCCATTCTAACACTCCTGAATTGGAGTCAATATTTCATAAGGTAACAACATCAACCATCTATCGCATCACTAATATATAGGTCCGTCTGGGCCCTACAACATGCAGCCTCCTCCTTTTTAAGTTGGAGTTTCCAGCAGTCTCTCACAAATTTGCTCATGAATTTAAGTATGGTGAGGTTAACAATCAAATCAAAATAAAGAGAGAACAAAATATAACATATTATGATGGTGTTTTATTTTTAGTTATTTGGTATAAAATATTTTTGACTTTTTATATAAAAAAGTGAAACTCTTTTTTGTAGTAGAGAAATGAGATTGTTTTTTTTAACCTATTTTAAAATATTAAGAGGAAATTTTAGAATTATATAGTTTTAACATGACCTTTTATCATTTCTTATCCAGAGTCACTTTACTTTAATTAGTTAATTGTCAAACACGACAGAAATACATGATAGAGCAGGACATCTTATTCAGTTCAAAAAAAAAATTGGTAGTAGCTAAATCCCCTAAATGCCCAACCCAAACTACTCCGTTTAGACATAGAGAAATTATTTAAGCCCGAAAACATGACAATGAAGAATTAATTAACTAAACTCATTCCCATCTACAAATTTATCCTGCTGATGTGCAATCAGCTTAGCCACTTCTATTTACGGATAAAAGAAACTTAAGGGCCATGTTTAGTGGAAAATCGTATGCGAAAAATCATTTTTCTTGATAACAATGGAAATGAGTTTCTTGTAAGAAGTATGGAAAATGAATTTTTTCAAAATACTTTTCCTTCTTGTCCCCACTTTTGTCTATTTCAACAAGAATTCTTTTATTTTTTATTTATTTAAATAAATTATTATTTAATATTGAATAAATAATAAATATTATGTTTTTTCTTTAAAAAAATTATTTTATCATATAAGAAATTTTAATTTTTTTTATAAACAATCCCCTTGCACCAAACAACATGAGCACCAACTAAAATATGAATTTTTAAATTCTATAAAAATCATTTTCCAAGGTTTATATTTCTATGAAATTTGCGGCCATGATAATTTTTTCTTTCCACGTAGAGGGTGTGTAATCACCGTGCCCTAGATGCAAAATTTCCAACCGAAGAAAGAAAAACTCATTCGGTACTCCAGGTACTGAAGAGTCTAATGAAAAAACTTTCCAGTAACAGGATCTCCATCCTTCCAGAGTTGATTGATTCATATACGATGCAGCAAGCCGCAGACTTGAATTACTTTGAATCGCTAGACATGTCTAAATACGATAAAATGAAATCGAAGCAGTGAACAATGAATCTATACCACTGTGTGGGGGCCAATTTCATGAACTAGTTCCTCTTGGTCTCGGCTAGGGTGTGCTCGGTTTGCTACTATATGTGGGACCACGTCCCTTGATCTCGGCTACAACCCGATCCATATCGGTCTCGGCACTACGTGCTGGTCTCGGTCAAACAGTATCCAGCTCGGCCATGTCACCCGGCCCAGTCTCGGCTGTGCAAGACTACGTTTGCACCCGTCAGCAGTGGCCCTGTCAGGGCAGAGCCCAAGGAAGGTATTTGATGGGACTTCAGCCACCGCCCGATCAGGGCGTGATCAGGCCCAATGTGCTTTGCATTAAATGCAGCATGGGCTGATCGGACTCGCATTAAATGCAAAGTGGGCTGTGATGGACCTTCATTAATGACTTTGTGGGCTGACAAGACCCAGGTCACATCACGAAGCCCACTATCACCCTCATCAAAACTGTTCCATATAAAAGGCACGAGCCAGACAGAATGGGGGTAAGGACTCTCACATAGACACCCAGTCTTTCTTCTTCCTCTTCTTCTTCTTCTCCGATCCATTGCTGACTTAAGCATCGGAGAGCCCTGCGCTGCCCAGAGCCAGGGTCCTCTGACCTTTGTCTTTCTCTTCTCTCAGGTTCATACCGTCGCAGCTATCTCCTCCATGCATTGAGTAAGTCCTAAGAGGCATCCTGATCTTGTGAGTATTATTATTTCTGCACTTACAATTGGCGCCGTCTGTGGGGAAACTTTTTCTCTATACACTTTCTTAAACACCATGACCATGACGAGGAGAGCCGCAAGAGACGGAGGAACGTCCAAGACAGGGCATACTGGACCGTCTTCTTCCCTCCCTGCTAAGAAGAGGCCCGGGAAGGAACCAGCTGTAGAGGATGACGCCGAGCGTGGCCTCGTCCCCATCAACGTTCTGGAGCGTGATTCTCGCCTGGAATCTGCTTTACGGAGGAGAAACTCTCAACAGCACCTTGAGGGAGGCCACCTGACAGAGCAGGATCAGCGACGTAAGTCTCCAGTGGTCGATGGATCACACCCCACCGGTCAGGTGGAGTACGTTGAGGGCCAGATAGAGGATGTTGAGGATACTGAAGATGAAGACTACAGCCGTGACGATGACTTGGATTCCACCCTTCTGGCGATTAAAACACAGAATGAGGCCATCAGGGAGAAAGACGCTCTGATCCTCCAGCTTCAGCAGCAGCTGGATAGAGCTACGGGATCAGCGGGACTTCGGCAACAGTCTCAGCAGCATCAGTCACGGCAGCAGCAGCGGTCGCGACAACAACAGCGCTCACTGCGACAGCACGAGCGGAGGGCGCCCCGTGGCAGGCGCCCCGACTCCCCCGAGAAGGACTTGAGGATTCATTTGAACAAGAAAAGGAGCGACCGAACCCGAGATGAAGGCTCAAGCACCACCCGTAGCTACGCGAGGAAGGCGTCCGAGACCATTCCAGAAGGCGTGTATCACGATCAGGAGTGGTTAGACGCGCGCATAAGGGAAACGGTCCAGCGAAATCTGGAGACAGCTGGTCTCGGCCGAGACCAAAAGGATGTTTGCTGCGACCCCGTTGATCTCGGCGCATCCCCTTTTTCTCGAGACATCAGGAAGTACCCCCTGCCAAAGAAGTTTACTGTCCCGAGGTTCGTCACTTATGACGGGACTTCGGACCCAGCTACGCATCTCAGGCACTTTTCCCAGAGGATGTCTGTCTGGGGAGACGAAGGCCATCTGAACTGCCGAGTCTTTTCCTCTAGCTTGGGTGACATCCCCCTGAAGTGGTTCTGTGCGCTCCCGGAGGGGTCCGTCTCGAGTTGGCAGCAGCTCCAGCAGTCATTTATGAAGAAGTTCCAAGCCTACAGAGTCCTTCCAAAGACTGATGCAGACATCATGGCCATGAAGATGAAGCAAGGAGAGAACGTCACCCAGTTCGCCAAGCGGTTCTGGGCGGTTTACAGCCAGATAGAGAGTTCCAAGGACGAAGTTGCCGTCTTCGCATTTCAGAATGCCTTGCTGCCGGACAGCGATCTTCGCAAGGATCTGGCCAGGAACCCGGTTTCCTCCATAGCAGCGCTCATGTCAATCGTCAACAGGTACATCGCCCAAGAGGACGACCAGACCCGGGCTCGAGAAAACCATGGAACCACGCAGAAAGACCGAGGTGAAAGGCCCTCCAAGAAAGACGCGGGACCATCTCGAAGAGATGAGCCTCGGCGAGACGAGCGACGGAGAGGTGAGTCGGACAGGCGTTGGGCGCCTGCCAGCTCGGCAAGGACTCAGATGTTCGCCTCGGCAAGGAGCAAGAGACCCAGGCTGTCCGAGGAAGCATATCGGGCAGTCAACACGGTCTTCAAGATGCTAATCCACAGAATCATGTATAAGGTAATGAGGAAGCCGTATTTCAGATGGCCAGAGCCCATGCAAGGCGACCCTTCTATCCGAGATCAGACGAAATTCTGCTCCTATCACAAGGAGGGCGGCCATAAGACTGAAGATTGCAGGATACTGCGGTCACATTTGGAGAAGCTTGTCCAGGATGGACACCTACAAGAGTTTGTCAGGAGTGAAGGCAGGGCCGATGCCCGACCCCCGCGCCGAGACGAGAGGGGCCATGACAGCGACGGGTCTGAGAAGATCATCGACGTCATCCATTTGGCGTCCCCGCCCATGGGGAGTAACCAAGCACGTGCCGAAGCCAGGAAAGCCGCCCATGGCAAGCAGGTCATGGCCGCCGAACTCGGCCCAGCTTCGAAAAGAGCTCGGAGGGAGCGTCCCGAGATCAGGTTCACTGAAGCAGATCTGGAAGGGGTGCAGCTCCCCCACAACGACCCCCTGATCGTTACTCTGAAGTTGGATTGCTCTAAGCAAGGCGTGAAGAATTGCACTGTGAAGAAGGTCCTCGTCGACCCTGGCAGTTCTTCCGAAGTCCTCTATTTTGATAGCTTCCGAAGGATGGGACTGACAGAGAAGGATCTACAGGAGGCTCGAGTTCCCCTTATCGGCTTCAGCGCCAAACCAGTTTACCCCAAGGGGAAGGTGACTTTCAGGGTCGAGGCCGGTGGCGCGTCTGTGGTGGCGACCTTCATGGTGATCGACGCGCCCTCGCCCTACAATGCCATAGTGGGCAGGTCTTGGCTCCATAGCCTGGAAGCAGTCCCTTCCACCCTCCATCAGAAGCTGAAATTTCCATGGGAGGGGAAGAGCGGCCGAGTCGAAATCATCACGGTCAGAGGAGATCAGCAGGCAGCTAAGCAGTGCCTGACCGCTGTGGTGCCCGGGGAGCAAGAGCCCAAGGAGGTCAATGTGGCCGAGGTGGAGAAAAGCATGGAGCAGGGGCTGGATGAGCTCGGCCAAGACCCAGGTAGGAAAAGCGTCGAGGAATTGACCGAAATCCGGATCGACCAGAAGGACCCGGATCGGTTCTTCCTACTCGGCAGCCAGCTCGGGGAGCCGGAGAGGTCCGAACTGGCCCAGTTCCTGGTGCAGAACAGAGATGCATTCGCCTGGACACCTCAGGAGATGCCTGGCGTCGACCCCGAGGTAATGTGTCACAGACTGAATGTTGACCCTAACCACAAACCTGTGATGCAGAAAGCACGGAGGACTGGGGTCCCGCAGACCGAAGCCGTCGTCGAGGAAGTGGACAAGCTGCTTCAGGCAGGCGCTATCCGAGAAGTTCAATACCCGAAGTGGCTAGCCAATCCGGTGGTCGTCAAGAAGAAGACTGGCAAGTGGAGGGTGTGCGTCGATTTTACCGACCTCAACAAGGCCTGTCCCAAGGATAGCTTTCCCCTACCAAAGATTGACCAGTTGATCGACGCCACGGCCGGGCACGACAGAATGAGCTTCCTTGATGCCTACCGCGGCTATCACCAGATTCCACTGTTTGGGCCAGACGAAGAGAAGACAGCCTTCATCACGCCCAGAGGAACCTATTGCTATAAGGTGATGCCGTTTGGGCTGAAGAATGCAGGAGCCACCTACCAGAGACTCGTCACCAAGATGTTCCACGCTCAGCTCGGCAAAACCGTAGAGGTTTATATCGACGACATGGTGGTCAAATCCAAGCAGACGCGGGATCATCTATCAGACTTGGCCGAGGTCTTCGCTACTCTGAAGAAATTCCGGCTGAAGCTTAACGCCTCGAAGTGCGCCTTCGGCGTTGGCTCCGGCAAGTTTTTGGGCAGCTTGGTCACACGCAGAGGCATTGAGGCGGACCCAGATCAGATCTCGGCTATCCTCAGAGTGCAGAGTCCCACTTCGGCCAAGGAGGTTCAGAAGCTTACAGGGATGGCCGCGGCACTGAATCGCTTCATCAGCAAATCTTCAGATAAGTGCCGACCTTTCTTTCAGCTTCTTAGAAAAAATTCTAAATTTCAATGGACTCTAGAGTGTGACCACGCCTTGCAGCAGCTCAAGGCTTACCTTTCATCACCACCACTGTTGTCAACCCCGACCCACGGGGAGACCCTGTATTTATATTTGGCGGTCTCGGCTCATGCGGTCAGCTCAGTCCTCATCCGAGAAGAGGACAAGGTTCAAAAACCAGTGTATTATACGAGCAAGACCCTTATTGATGCCGAGACCCGGTATCTGCCTCTGGAGAAGCTCGCCTTGGCGCTCGTTAGCGCCTCGCGAAAGCTCTCCCATTACTTTCAAACCCATTCTATTATGGTTGTTACGGAGCACCCACTCCAATCTGTTTTCAAGAAGGCCGACTTTTCAGGAAGAATCTCCCGATGGGCTGTCGAGCTAGGGCAGTATGAGATTCAATATCAGCCACGGACAGCAATAAAAGCCCAGGTTCTGGCAGATTTCCTCGCCGAGTTTGATTCAAGTTCGGCACCAACCCCGCTCGGCACCGAACTGGGGGGTGAGGAGCATGGGGCTCCCACAAGTTCTGAACAATCACCATCTCAAGCCGAGACCCCAGTTTGGAAAATCTTCGTCGACGGATCTTCCACCTCGAGAAGAGCCGGAGCAGGAGTTGTTCTCCAATCGCCGGAAGGACTGGTCATAGAGCAAGCTCTGACACTGGACTTCAAGGCGTCAAACAATGAAGCTGAGTACGAAGCCCTTTTAGCCGGACTTAACAGTGCCAATATCCTCGGAGCTCAACAGCTGGTGGTCTTCAGTGATTCACAGTTGGTGACAAACCAGCTGACTGGAGATTATCAGGCTCGCGACGACCGGATGGCCGCGTACTTGGCCCTGGCAAAGAAGCTGCTGGCACAGTTTCAGTCAGCCGAAGTCAGGCAGATCGGCAGAGAAGCGAACCCTCACGCAGACGCCTTGGCTAACTTGGCCAGCGCTGTTGAGGCAGGAAGAAAGAGGAGCATCGAAGTCGGATCGCTAGCTGTACCCAGCATTGAGCTCCGTTCACCTCGGGAAGTGTTATGTATTGGTCTCGGCCCGAGCTGGATGGACCCCATCATCACCTACCTTAAGGACGACAAGCTTCCCGAGGACAGTGGCGAGGCCCACCGGGTCAGATTCAAGGCAGCCCGGTTTTGGCTATCTCCCGAGGTCAAGCTGTACAGGAAATCGTTCTCGGGACCCTACCTCCAGTGCGTCCATCCGAGTAAGGTCGAGGACCTCCTCTTCGAGATACACGAAGGAATCTGCGGAAGCCATATCGGAGGAAGATCTCTGGCCTATCGAGCCATCAGCCAGGGTTACTGGTGGCCGTACATGCAGAAAGACGCACAGGTATACGCGAAGAAGTGCCAGAAGTGCCAGAAGTTCTCCCACTCCCTCCATCAGCCAGCGCAGGATCTCAGCCCGCTCTCTAGCCCGTGGCCATTCGCTCAGTGGGGGCTCGACATTGTGGGACCGCTCCACCGAACTCCGGGGAATAAGAGATGGCTTATTGTGGCAACAGATTACTTCACCAAATGGATTGAAGCGGAACCACTTTCATCCATCACAGAGCGGGACTCCAAGAATTTTGTATGGAAGAATGTGATCACAAGGTTCGGCATTCCTAGAGCGTTGGTCTCGGACAATGGAACTCAGTTTGACTCCAAGCTCTTCAAGACCTTCTGCCAGGAGCTCGGCATCAGAAACTATTACTCCACGCCAGCTTACCCACAAAGTAACGGCCAGGCCGAGATCTCCAACAAGGTGATCCTCGATGGGCTCAAGAAACGGCTGGACCAAGCGAAGGGGAGATGGGTAGAGGAGCTTCCAAGCGTCCTATGGGCCTACCGAACCACTCCAAGGCGTTCTACTTCGGCTACCCCCTTCTCGCTCGCCTACGGCATGGAAGCAGTCATCCCTTTGGAGATCGGCCTCCCCACTCTGAGGACCGAACTCTTTGACCAAGGACAGAACGAGACTAACCTGGCCAGGGAGCTGGATTTGGCAGACGAAAGAAGAGAAGCGGCGGCAATCAGACTGGCCGTCTACCAGCAGCAACTAGCCAGGGGCTATAACCAGAACGTCAGAGAAAGGAAGTTCTGCGTGGGGGAACTGGTTCTCAAGAAAACGCTCCCAGCCGACAGGGACCCAAATCAGGGCAAGCTGGCGCCGAACTGGCATGGTCCGTTTAAGGTGACTTCTATCGCAGGGCGGTCAGCTTATCGGCTCGAAGACATGGAAGGACGGCTGCTACCGAGACCGTGGAACGCTTCACACCTTAAGAAGTTCTATTTTTAGTTTGTGTGCTTGTACAGTGCTTCCGGATCTAATAAAACTGCGTTTGTTTTGGGGCAAGTTGATGATCAATGACAATGTGACAGCGACTACGGTGCGAAAATGGAAGACCGTCTAAGGCTGGCACTCAGCCACCTAGACGAGTTGCCGATACGGACCATATCTAAGGCTGGCACTCAGCCACCTAGATGAGTTTCCGAAAACGACCCATGTCTAAGGCTGGCACTCAGCCACCTAGACGAGTTGCCGATACGGCCCATGTCTAAGGTTGGCACTCAGCCACCTAGACGAGTTGCTGAAGCGGCCCATGTCTAAGGCAGGCACTCAGCCACCTAGACGAGTTGCCGATACGGATCATATCTAAGGCTGGCACTCAGCCACCTAGATGAGTTTCCGAAAACGGCCCATGTCTAAGGCAGGCACTCAGCCACCTAGACGAGTTGCCGATACGGACCATATCTAAGGCTGGCACTCAGCCACCTAGATGAGTTTCCGAAAACGGCCCATGTCTAAGGCTGACACTCAGCCACCTAGACGAGTTGCCGATACGGACCATATCTAAGGCTGGCACTCAGCCACCTAGATGAGTTTCCGAAAACGGCCCATGTCTAAGGCTGGCACTCAGCCACCTAGACGAGTTGCCGATACGGCCCATGTCTAAGGTTGGCACTCAGCCACCTAGACGAGTTGCCGATACGGCCCATGTCTAAGGTTGGCACTCAGCCACCTAGACGAGTTGCCGATACGGCCCATGTCTAAGGCTGGCACTCAGCCACCTAGATCTGCCGATACGGCATCATTCGATGATGGTACCCAGTCTTATCGATGCCTTAGGAGGTCAGATGCGATTCTCTGGTTTCGCCGAAACAAAAGAGGCCTCCAAGAAATCAGAGCACTCACAGGGAACCCTAACCTGGTTGGTCTGCTCTTGTCCGAACTCACACCCAGATTCATAACACATGGAAAGCGTACAAAGGAAAGCAAATAAAAGCCACACCACACAGGAGACAGATATGAAAAAGGGCCTTTCATTAATAAATATGATATGTACATTGGAGCTCACATCAAAATCAGTTCGGAACAAAAATTACACCTTTGGCAAAAAAAATAAAATAAAAAAATTACAAAGTCAGGTCGACGGCCCCGCTTCTATGTCTTCGATAACGACCACGGCATCGACCTCGGCTTGAGGAGCTTCTTCAACGGGGTCAGGCGTTGGCTCGGAAGGGACTTCGGCCGAAGTGGCAGGGTTCTCGGCCAGGGCTTCATCTAGGGGCTCCTCTCCGAGCTCGGGGAGATTCTGGTATATCGGATCATCAGCAGGAACCCCTATCTTCTTTAACACGGCCTTGCAGCCGAGTTGGTATAGCTTCGGGCTGAGTGCTGTGATTTGATCAAGATAAATTTTCGCAGCTTCCTCGGTCCCCTCCAGGAAGGCGGCATCGACCTCAGCTTGTTTCGATGCAAGGAGTTCCTCCTTCGATGCAAGGAGTTCCTCCTTCGCCTTCCTTTCCAGCTCCATCTCGGCCTTGAACCCCGCCGACCTCCTTTCCTCTGCCTGGAACTTCGTTTGCCACTCGAAGCTCTCTGACCTTGCTTTGCAGAGGTCGCTCGCCACTACATCAGATTGAGCTTTGAGCTCTGCAGTCTTGGCCGCCTCCGCCTTCAGCTCCTCCTTTGCCGCCTTCAGTTCGGCTTCGGCTCCCTGCTTTTCCTTTGCTAGGCGGGCCAGCCGGTTGTCATCTTCTGTTATTCTGTCAGCGACAATCTGGAGCCTTTGGACAGCCTGCAGCGGAGCAAACGAAAAAAGCTCAGCATGAAAGCAAGAAATATTTAAAGATAGAAACACCTGTGACCAGGAAAGTCGGGCACTTACAGCGAGGGAGTGCTGTATGGTCCTCATAAGCAGCAGGGGGGTGTCTTCCGACCTGTGCCTCTCCATGTCCCTGGGGAGTGCACAGGCTCGGCTGAGCGCCGCGATGACATCCGGGCTCCCCACCAGTCTATCCCCAGCATTTAGGGGCCTCCCCTTCCTCAGCTCCATGTCCGGCCTGAACTCGGCCGGCTCAGCACCCGAGGACGTTGCCGCCTGGGGCTCGGAGCGACTCTCCACCAGAGGAACTGCCGGGGTGGGCACCATGTCCACTGCCCTTTCCCTCGCAGCTCGGGGGGAACTTTGCCGTGGTCGCTCCTCTCGCTCCGGCTCCTTCCCCTTCGCCTTTTTCCTCGGCCTCTCGCTTTCCGAGACTGGGGGAGGTCGGGCCTCAATTCTAGCAGGGACGATGGTCCCGAAGGAGGGCGAGGCAGTGCGGGTTGCGGCAACCTTTCTACCGCCGCCGAGGACGGCGTTCGCCAGATTCTTTGGCTGAAACGCGGGCCTGCGCCTCTCCATATCGTCGACTTCGGCCTCGGCACCGGAAGAATAGTTCTCGACTTCCCTTGTCGGAGAATCTACCTCGGCTCCGGAGGTATAGTCTTCAATATCCCTTAGCGGGATGCCCGCGACAACGGCCAACGTTGTGGACGCTCCCGCAACCGAGACGGTCCCGCTGGTTTCTGCTAGATCGGGGGCGAATCTCTCAGGGTTGCCGGATTTCCGTGTATAAGACACGTATCTCGGCTCGTACTTCAGGAGAGAGTAGGCAGCTCTTGTGTGGTGGCCGTGGTAGCAGTACACCTTGTTCAGCCAAGGTGAGTGCCTTCTCCAGCCGTTCAGCTGGGCTTCACGCTTGCGCTGAGAAAGGCCTGCGAAAAACAGCTGAGTTAGAATTCGGCAGCAGAAATAAAACAAAAAAAAAAGAAAGGGAAAATCCGAAACCCAAAGGGGTTAGGTCTTTACTCGGTGGAGTCCCGAAGCGTCGAGGGACTCGGACCCTCCTAGCTACTTCGGTCTCGGTCTCGCCAAACTCCCAGTTTCCCGAGACGAGCAGACGGTCATCTCCGGCGTATTTATTGGAGTCCTCCAGCGCCGTGACGAGGGGTTGGCACTTCGCCTTGACGCGAAGGTAATAGGTGACCCCGTCCCTGGTCTTGCAGAGGTCATATATATCCTCTATATCATGGACGCCGAGACTGATGTCTAGAATCCTATTCAGCTCGGCGACGCCCATGATTATTTTATACCCATTGGGCATTAGCTGGCAGGGGCTGAGGTTCCAGGTCTCCAAACAAGACCTAAGAAGAGGGTGCAAGGGGAATCTGACCCCACCCTCGATGACGGCTATCAGAGGGAACGACATCCAGCCGTTGCGGAAAGCGTAAACAGAAGGGTCGGCTGCCACGATCCGGACCTCGTCCGGGATCATGTAAACTCTCCTAAGGTTAGCCAGGCCTGACGGGGAATCTATCCAATGGGTGAAAATCCCCATTTCCGGATCTAAGAAACCCTAGGGGCTAGGTCTGGAATGTAAATGAAGGAGGAGGGAGCGGAAGAAAACTCACTGGTTTGACGGGGCAAAGTCAGACTCCGACTGACGGATGTGGGCGACTACTGTTGGGAAACAGTACGAGGTCTGGTCCTAGTCCGGTGGCACTAGTTCTAGCAGGAAGCAAGAGTTCTAGCAGGAAACAGAAGTCCAGGCAGAGAGCAGAGGAGTTGAGAGCGAAAATGGCAAAGGAAGAAGACGAAAATGAATATAAAGGGGAGGAATGGGCGCCATTCCGGAATTCGAAGCGGGACACGCGTGAGATGTCGCCTTGGCTTGCGTCGCATCCCCCCTCGAAAAGACAAGATAGCCTACCGGGCAATAACGCGTGGCGCTGTGGCAGTGATGGTTCGCCTTCCCATGCTAATCATAGCCCCCGCATTTATTACCCCCTTTATTGCCTCTGGCAGACGAAGCAGTGACGGCGTCTGGCGCCGAACGAATCACAACCCTTGACCAAAAGGCAGATAGAAGGCAAGTACAATCCGTCTCGGAAGATCGGTCCAGCTCTTAACCCTAGCGCCCAAGAAAGCCCTAGAGGTCAAGAACTGAGGGGCTATTGTGTGGGGGCCAATTTCATGAACTAGTTCCTCTTGGTCTCGGCTAGGGTGTGCTCGGTTTGCTACTATATGTGGGACCACGTCCCTTGATCTCGGCTACAACCCGATCCATATCGGTCTCGGCACTACGTGCTGGTCTCGGTCAAACAGTATCCAGCTCGGCCATGTCACCCGGCCCAGTCTCGGCTGTGCAAGACTACGTTTGCACCCGTCAGCAGTGGCCCTGTCAGGGCAGAGCCCAAGGAAGGTATTTGATGGGACTTCAGCCACCGCCCGATCAGGGCGTGATCAGGCCCAATGTGCTTTGCATTAAATGCAGCATGGGCTGATCGGACTCGCATTAAATGCAAAGTGGGCTGTGATGGACCTTCATTAATGACTTTGTGGGCTGACAAGACCCAGGTCACATCACGAAGCCCACTATCACCCTCATCAAAACTGTTCCATATAAAAGGCACGAGCCAGACAGAATGGGGGTAAGGACTCTCACATAGACACCCAGTCTTTCTTCTTCCTCTTCTTCTTCTTCTCCGATCCATTGCTGACTTAAGCATCGGAGAGCCCTGCGCTGCCCAGAGCCAGGGTCCTCTGACCTTTGTCTTTCTCTTCTCTCAGGTTCATACCGTCGCAGCTATCTCCTCCATGCATTGAGTAAGTCCTAAGAGGCATCCTGATCTTGTGAGTATTATTATTTCTGCACTTACAACCACCAAGTACTCTGCTAGGCTACTTTTTTTCCCTGTCCAAAGATAGAATTCGCCCTAGGAAATGTCAAAGGTTGCAGGGTATTATGATCAAGGAGGAACGTCGCGAAAAGGAAAACATGGCAAGCTGTTTAACGGTGAAACACCAGTCTCAGAAAAGTTGCCATTGTCATTTATACTACGAAATAATCATTTTGGAGCCACTTTTAAAGACACTTAACTATATCATAAAAGTATACCCAGTGAGCAAGAGGGGCATTGCCATTCTATCAATATGAATTTTAGTACAGAGGCATTGCCATTTTGAAGTAGCTAGGTACGATACTTGAGCAAGATTCCCACTGAACATGCCAAAACAATTCCCCAGACCCAGTGAACTCTACAGTCCCTAGCAAAACGAGGATATATATGTAATAATATATGGCTCCACATATTTAGAACATCAGTTGCCCATTAAAACAAAAAACAGAGAGAGATACCAGCCCCCATTTTCTCTAATGCCAATTGTTCAAAACAGAGAGAGAAGATAGCAAGCAACCCCATTTTCTCCGGCTCAGCCCTCTCCTCAATTCAAATCCTCTAAATCATCTTCTTCTTCCTTCACCTTTTATCTTCTACTTAGCTGGTTTCCGACCGCGGCGCTTCGGAGCCTCGTCCGCATTCGAATCATCATCCACATCAACTTTCTCTTCTTCTACGATCTTCATCCCCTCCTTCTCCTCCAGCTTCTGTCTCACCTTCCTCTCAGGTATGACCTCTTGCTCCTCTTCTTCATCATCTTCATTTCTCCCTCTTTTCCTCCGGCTCCCTGTCTTCCCCTTCTCCTTCCCTCGTCCTTTACGCCTCGGAGCAGCAGCAACAGCAGAAGCAGTCTTCTCAATCTCATCTTTCGAAACCCCAACACTAGACTTGGTTACTTTCTCTTTCTCTACCATCATCGTCCCCTCATCGCGGTACTCAAAGAAATGGACCTGGCAAAAGCTCTGGTCTTGAATTCGCCAGTTCCTGCAACGGACGAATGCTTCGTATCTGTAGGAGCAGCGAAGATCTTCGGGAGGTATCGGATGGCGGTCGTGTTCTTCTGCCATGGCGATTGCTCCCGATTCGATTCGGGGAAGAAGATATGGATTTTGTTGTTGGATTTGTCGATGTCTCTGTAACTACTGCC
Organism: Cinnamomum chago; assembly: GCA_038049695.1. Taxonomy (NCBI): domain Eukaryota; kingdom Viridiplantae; phylum Streptophyta; class Magnoliopsida; order Laurales; family Lauraceae; genus Cinnamomum; species Cinnamomum chago. Next base: position 6,701,484 of record CP142453.1, on the reverse strand, counting down.
ACCGCTCGGCAGGGCAGTTTCTTGCATATAAAATAAGTAAGTGATCACAGCGAATGAGAAATTCTCGACTCCAGTGCCTCGAAAAAAAAAATCTCCTTTGGCTCCGCTTTGGAGGGAAATTGAGTGTTTTCGTGGGACTGTCAAAGAGGCTTGATTAGATTAGACAGCGTAGGCGTACCCTCCCTAAGCAGCAAGAAGTATTTGTACTTAGTAGATATATTTAGATTTAGGATTGGACTTGAGACATGACTTTAGAACGAGAAAAAAATGATTCTTACATAGGATTTTATTGAAAAAATTTAAAAATATAGTCATTTATTCTTAAACATCTTTGCAATTTTTATAGTAATGAGGTTATCTCGTCAATTTATTATAATTTTTAGCGACAATAGTATTACGATGGACAACACTAACATCACTTGTCGGAACATCTCCTAATATCGGAACATTTCCTAATATCTTCTTCTTTCTCTCCTTCTCCTAATTCTTCGTATGAGATTTGCAAAGAGGAAACATTGGTGAGGTGAGTTTATATTTAAGCCTTTCCCATCATGTTTATTTTTTTTGTATTATAAAAAATATCCACATGCTAACTCTAAAGCTCGTGTTCCTTCTTAAGGCCTATTGTGTGTTTTAAGTTCGACTCCTAGATGAGTTTATGACCTACTCATCAATTTTACAAAGAATTATTATTTGCAAGTATTAACATCCCAATTTCTATAAAAAAATCAGATTTGCTTGTCTGGGAGAAGTAAGAAGTTGATCTTGGTTTTGGTTTTTGGAGCTCAGTCAAAACCAAATTGATATATTGGATTTGGTAAGTCACTGAGCTTCAATTCATCCATTTTCAGGGTATTCTTGGTTGGGTTGAAAATATAGTGCATGCACACATCTCTGCTGATTGGTTTATCTGGTAGAGCATGTGGGATGGTGGAAGTCTACTTAATTCTCTCTTTTAGTGGCACCCCAAACTCATAGATGAATTTAGTTAGTGCTTGCATCTTCCTTACATCCGATCAATTCACAACTTGGGTGCAAAGGCGGATGGAGTATAAAGGCCCCTAGTGGATTTCTAAGATTTACTTGTAATTTTGGTGAGGCCCACTAATTTTTTCCATAAGGCCCCCAATGAATTTTTTGGGCCCCCAGTGACATTGAACCAGGCCCCTCAATGAAAACTCGTAGAGAACAATTGTGATAAATAAATATGTTTTGTTTTATTGCTTGAAATTATTATATTATATTTGGTCCATATAAAAGGTTTGGGGTAAATTTGCACACTATTTGTCCTTGCTAGGCATGATTTGCAATGAAGTGGAAATCTACAAACTATCTGTCTTTGAATGCACCTTTCTGTGTATTAGTTACTGATAGTGTATGTAAAAGGTCCACTACTTTTTTTATATATTGTTTTTTCTCAAGCATGAAGAAAAAATCATTTGCAATCACATAAATAACCAAAAAAAATATTCCGGGGACATTGCCCCCGGACCCCCTACTACTTAACCGTGCCCCCAGTGATTTTGAATCCTGGATCCGCCACTGCTTGGGTGTATGTTCATATGCATTCATAGCTGACGCCTGCTATATTGGGTAGAGAAGTTGAGATAAGAGATGGGGGAAGGAAGAAAAAAAAGGAAAGGGATAGGTACATGTACAGGCGACGGTGTAAGGAAGGAGAATAAGGAGAAGGAAAGAAGAGAAGGGGGAAAGAAATAAATAAGACGAGGAGGCAGTGTGCAGGGGAGGCAGCAGGTGGGTGTGTGCAGGTGGTGGAGAAGGTGCAGGGTGAGTGCAGGTGGGGAGGAAGAGAAAGAAAGGAAAAGAAAAGAAGGGAAGAAGAAGGTGGGGAAAGACATAGTGGTGCAGTGTGTGCAGTGAAGGAGAGAAAGAGAACGAGGGAGAGAAAGAAACAAAGGAGGTGCTGGTGGATGGGTGTGCTGGGAGATGCAGGGAAAGGTGGGGTGATGAGCGACGCTTTCGTCACTCATAAAAAATATAAAAAAAATTATAAATAAATGGTAAGAGGACCACATTAGTACTACAAAAATTGCGAGAACCTTTCCAGATAAATGGATATATTTCAAAAAATTTCAATAAAATCCTCATTGATATATTTATATTTCTTTTATTTCATATATCACATTTAACTCGGAGGGAAAATTTTGAATTTGTGTAGATGAAATAGTTGCTATCCCATTTTTTCAGTTGAGATGTTGCTTAGAAAGAAAAATTAATTATATTTTCAAATATATAGGTGAATCCTCATATTCTTCAAGAACGTTATAAAATGTGGGGATATATTATTTTTTATTAGGATTATTAGAAAAGTATAGATTCATGTAATGATTGATTTATTTTCCTTTTAATTTTAAGAGAATAAAAATAAACCCCAAGACGTAACTCAGTTGGCTTAGGACTAAGGTTTGCGCCTGGAGGCTGTAGGTTCGAAACTGCACTACTACTTCTTTCTGAGCCCTGAGGGATTTATCAAAAAAAATAAATAAATGGGAACCCTCCTAATCTCCTATAACAAAAATAAAAAATAAATACATGAAATTTTAAGAGAAGTGTGGGAGTGAAAGGCTTCTCGGTGGAGATGGGATCAGATGATCATGTGCATCATAGCCAAGTGCAGTTGGCATTCAATTTCAAGATAGAAGAAGCCCCTGCTATTTGCTAAGCAGAAGTCTATGCAAGTGGGCCTGTAAGAAACCCCAAGGGGTAGCTTAGTTGGCCTAGGACCACGGTTTGCTCCCGGAGGTTGTGGATTCGAAACTCCGCTACCACACTAGGGCTACAGGGGATTTACCCGGCTTCCCTCTGGGCCCGGAGGGATTAGTCCAGCTCAAAGGGTTGGGAACCCTCCGACAGCAAAAAAAAAAAAAAAAAAAGTGGGCCTGTAAGAAAGAAAACCCTTGAGATTGCCAAGGAACCAATGCCCCCGCCGTACTCATTGTTCAATCTTCAAATTCAAACTATGGGCGAGCTCGTTATTTTTTATGCGCATGCGCACATTGGACGGATACCCACCGAACGTAACTTAAAACCACCTAGGAGAGTGCAGACGTGCGAGCAGCATGAGCTTGCTCACAAGTCATAACTGAACAAGGCCAAGTCTCCACTGCACGGGTGGCATCAAAAGAACCCCAGTCCTGCCCGTCCGATATGTGGACCCTTTCATCTGTTGTCCTGAGAATGGTTCTGATTGGAATTGTAGTCGTCTTATTTTAACATTGAATGTGGAACACTGTGGGCCCAATTTACCTAAACCATATTGTTGGGTGAACATCCCATGATGATTGATTGAATATCAAAGAATTATTTGATGTTTAACAATATATATATATATATATATATATAACATAAATCAGATGGTTGAATTCATTAAGTTGCTTGCATGGTTTCAATCCAGCAGTAGACATTGCACTGACTAACGTTGAATAGAGTCGGGATGGATCCTACGAGTGTCTTGCCGATGCCTCGTGCGACCGAGTGAATGGAGTGGAAATTCTTTGTTGAGCTCTCTTATTAAAAAATTTAAACCATTCGAAATGAATGTTGTCCCCTATGGCACAATATCCCCAATTTTACTTTAATGAAAGTTGGTCGCATTGATAGGTTGAATATAATCATCCCATGTTCCATCTAATGGTGTGACCAACTTCTATGTTAAGAAATTTTAAGGACGTATTAAATAAGGAGAAGGCATTCATTCTAAGTTATTCAAATGTTCAATAGATGGACCCACAATGAGAGTTCCACTCCCCTCGCTTACTCATGGAAGCACGATTGAGACAAACAAAAGGATCCAATTTAGAGAAATAGGTCAAGTCATGTCATGGTGTCGTTTATTAAAAATGGCTTGGAGATGTCTTAGGATTTAAAAAAAATATATACATTTCTACGCGGGGTTGAAGTTTAAGGAACAAACACGAAGATCTATAGAAATATGGGATTGTTATAAAAAAAAAGAAACCACAGCTTATGGTAATAAATTACCAATTAACACTTCAGTTTTTTTAAATGTGCCACAATAGTATTAACTTCAAAAATTACCCATGCAGCGGACTAAAGTATCCTCAGGTAGCCATAGTATATGTTATGTTTGGCCTTTTGGACTTGTTTCTTTATCACAATTTAGAGAATTCATGTCTAGAAAATCTGTGAATTCCCCAAAAACCATCATTTGGGTGGAATTTTGAATCCTATGCTAAAACGGGGGATTTACAAATGCAAAAGAGACTGAATTTTTTAGGTTCTCATAGGTCATTTTCATCTTTACAAATTAAAGAATTACCATTGAACCCATTTTAAAAAAGTCAGTCTAGGATGTATTTTCCATAAACCTCATAAAAACACAATATTCAGCCATCTCATAACAGTCATGCATTAATAAATGCACTCTTTGCGTTCAGGGCTTCACACTGTACTTGCTCCTGCAAGTCCTGCATGAAATGCGGGTGTGTGTACTCTGCAAGTTGCAACACAAACCCCTCTTTCAGAGTTTAATAAAATACAAGGGCGACGACCGACGAGTATGGATTCTCTGTGGGAAGACTTCACATTCTTGAGCCCACGGCCATTGTTCAACCAGCAGACTCAACTTTTGAGGTTTTTTTTTTTTCAATAACTCCTTTGTTGTTTGTTCCATGGGAGGGATTCCTTTTGGTCAAATTTTGGTTTTTTTGTTTGAAAAAAATCTATTACACTAAATAATGATAATGAGTTGTAATGAAGAAAAAGACAAAATAAATCTTCCTTTTACCACTTTCCCATTTTGATTTCATTGCAATACCTCACCTGCATTAGAGTTAAGAAACGCTAACATCTACAATTGGCTTGTATGCCTCAGGGCCCGTTTGTTAATTTTACTAATATAGTCAAGTGAAGTTAAACATCCCATCAAAAGCACTTTTTACAAAAACTCCCTCCATCTTTTCCAACAAAAGTCAAAAAGCAACTACATTTACTCACTAAAAAACAAAACAACTCCATTTCCCCATACAAAAAGTCAAAAATATTCAACCCCAAACAACTAAAAACAAAATACCATCATAACTCACTTATATTTTATTCATTCTTTTCATTTCACTTCACTCCACTTTATTTTAAAAGTAAATTACCAAACATGCCCTCAGGCTTGTTTGACAATTCTACTAGTAGAGTCAAATAAGGTAAAGCCTCATTTCTAAAAAAGAAAATCCCCCTAAAAGCACTTTAATTCAAATTTGCCACCATATTTTTTCCAAAAAGGTAAAAAAGTACTATCATTTATCTACTAGAAGACAAAAAAAAAACCCCTCCACTTTTCAATAAAAAAGTAAAAAAGATTCCATCATTTAGGGTATGTTTGTGCAGGGGCCTTTTATGCAGAAATGGGCGGCGACAGGGCGCCGGATTTTCCGGTGTCGTCCCCATGTGTTTGGGTGCAATGAGGATTTTCTCTAGATTTTCAGTAAACGTTGTTGGGGGCTTGGTTTCCACGGAAAAAAAGTCTTGGTTTTCCAATCTTACATGGTAAGATTTCAACCGCCACCATTTCCTCTTCAGTGGTGTTGCACAAATAGCCCCTTACTCTTTCCATTCAAATTGGACTCATCTTGGTACATTTTCCTATGATTTGAACTACCACCATTTTTTCGAGTTCGGATCACCTATTGTAGTTGTTATACTTTCATCGTGAATGGACTAATAGCAGTTCGCCACGTCATTCAAGAATTTAAGTGATTTTATTTCGTTTGATGTAAAATTTTAAACCTCAAAATCACTTAAATTCTTGAATGACGTGGCAAACTCTATTGGTCCACTCACGATGAAAATATAACAATTGCGATCGGTGATTTGGACTCTCATTTTTCCATTTTCTTCATCCCATGTCAATAACCATTTCAAATTCATGTCATTTCAGCGTGGGTATAGATTCCAATATCGCAACCCATTGGCATATCAGTAAGAAAAACATAAACTCTGTTACTAATTGCTAATGTGAGGAATTCTTTATAATGTTTGCGGAAAACCCCTAAGATTAAATACATGACAATTTGGGGTGTGGCACATATCCAGGCCAAGCCCGACTTTAGAAACACAAGCCCAGCCCAAGCCTCAAATGGGCCACACAAGTCAGGCATGAGCCCACCCATTTAGTCAACCGGGCTGGCCTCAACTGGGCTTTTGATCAATTTTGTGGGCTTTCAAATCCATGTTTGCCCAAATTAAATTGGATTACATGCACTCCTTACATGGGCCTGGATTTGGGCTTTCTTTCACTTAATCCAAGCACGACCCAATTTTTAAACAGGCCCAAATTACATATCTGGGCCAGAATCGGGCTTAGGCTAGCCTGGCCCATAACACCCCTAATGATGACAATAGATTTGAGCCATTGATTTTGTGGTGTTTGGATTTGGAAGGTGGGCTCCAATCATAGATTCATGTGATGGGAGATAACATTTGATTCTAAAATGAATGAGACAATCATGGCCATGACTTTAATTGGGTGGACAGTCCGGATCAGTGGATAAATGCCATATATGGGTCAGATGGATATCTCCGAGAAAGATTAGGGGGAATGATACGAGCGCAGATGGGTTGGACACATTCGCTGGTGGTTTCAGATGGACTGAAAGTGCTGATGGCTCTGGATTGGGTGCAATTCAAAGGTCACAAAAATATGACTTGACCTGCTTAGCCCGACCCATGAATGAGCATCGGCCACGGCCCACGGGAGAGTCGAACCTGGCCTGCATCAACAAAATGGTCGGGTTAGGATTGACCCGCATAATTTTTGGAGTCAGCATGTCGTAATTGAAACCACCAATGGCTTAGATGCACACTTTGAATTTGCAAGCCATTTATATGCACTTTGGAATTTGCCAGACACTTAAATGCATACTTATCTCATCTAACTAGGCACTTAAATGCATAATTATCTCATCTAACCAGCCACTTGAACGCACAATTATCTTCAATTCAATGGAATTAAATACAACTTGTTGAAACACACATACAAGTAAGTCTATTTATGAATGGTTTTAATTCAAACAACCCAATTTTAAATAATATCTAATTGAATCAACTTTATTTTTTACTACAAGCCTTAGGCGTGTTATATACACCTTTTTTTTAATATATAATCTTAAGTATGCAGAAGTGCCAATATTTTACAGATTATAAAATTGCCTCCTTTTCTCACAAGAAACTCAAACTCGTACAACAGGGGACAAAGTCCATCATTTTCACAGAGAAAAGAAAACGCTTACAAGAGAAATATGCATAATCTCTTTATGGCAGGCACAGCCAAAACACTCAACAGGGCAGATGATGGTGTCATTTTGCTCGGTTTGGTTGCATGTTGAAAAGGAGTCCAGGACCCTGTTGCAGCTATGGTTGTGTGAGTCTAAATAAATAGGGACTTGTTTGGATGGAATAAGATTTCTATAGAGTTTTTTGGGAAAAATTGAATGCCTAAAATTTGAAAGGAAAGAAGAGAACAGAAGTCAGAGGCCTCGGCCGCTCTCGGAGCAAGATACTCCGATGCCAAAGTTAGTTTGGTAACTCAACAAAGGATAAGGGGGAGAAGAAGAGTTTTGGGTGTCTATATGCATACCTCCTCAGGATTAGCTCTTTGTGTATATATGAATATATATAGGGGGGTATTTCCAATATAGGGGGTATTCAAGATTAGCTCTTTTGAGTCCCTCACTTGAATATTTCTAATATACATACATATATATATATATATATATATAGGGAGGGAGTCATGACTCTTGTCCTAGTGCATCAATGGTAGGGTCCATCGGACCTTACCCTGAGCTTTTAATGGTAGGGTCCCATCCGACCTTACGCTAATTTTTTAATGGTAGGGTCCCATCGGACCTAACCCTGACTTTACGGAAGTCGTGGATCTCGCTCTTTCAGGAATTATGGATGTAACCATCGGGCAAGGATAGCCTCTTATCTCTATCCGATGCATGTCATTGTCTCTCAACACGTTCCGCAACGTGGTTAAGTCTTTATAGAGCTACAGTTGTCCGTGCTTTTCTCGGTTTACCGAATTGAAGATGGTACCAAGGTCAAGCATGACTTTAACACGGGAGCATTCTGATACTATTACCGAGACGCATAAAATCAAGACCAAGACATGTCTAGCCGGTACTTTTACCAAAATTAAGACAATTTCGATATCTTGAAAACAACCCACACAATGGTATAACACATGCCAAGTACTCCATGGTTCTAAAAAAAAGTACTACATTATGGGAGCATAGTTTTGGTTTGTTCAAGGTGAATCTCATTCCCTAAAAAATATATATCCTCAAATTTTAGTTTAATAGGAGTAAGTCATTCCATTCAACGGAGCATGTGATAGAAATGTAATTAATTCCATGTCAATAGATGCCACGTCAATACATAATTACATTTTCAATACTAGTAATCAATCTTACGGCGGAGGCATGTATCTATTAAAGTGAACCGAGGGTAATTATCTCCAACGGTCTAAATTATCTGTATATGAGCCCCATAATGGAGAACAAACATCGGTACTCGTTGAGTAGGACATGGGTACCTCTAGGGAAGAGGGCCCACCTGATGATCAATGGTTCATATTCGTGCTCGGGTACCGGCAATTTCGGATGAACCACCAGTTTGGTGGCCGGGTGGGCTTACCAAACCATTTGATCTAACCCAAAAAAACCAAACAACTCCTTCATGTCTGTTCCGCAATAAGCGCCACAGCCCCACTCCCAAAAGAGCCTCTTGCTGCACTTTCTTCCTACAAATTACACAACAGAGATGAGTTGCAATTCACAAGTCGGTGTGTCGCTTTCACTTTGCAACGACGTGAATGCAGCAGAGTTTTGTGATTTAATTCAAACTTTCACATCAATTCTACTATAGTCTAAAATAGACTTGATTTCAAAAACAGACTGACAGCTTAAAATATTACTTAGACAACGACATTTGATCAGAACAAAAGGTGAAAACTTCAAATAGTTTCTACTCCTAGTTGCAGTAGCAGAAATATTTAAAACACATCCATTGATTCGCTATACCCCAATTATTACTAATTTAAGTTAAAAGCTTTGTAATCCTGAGGAGACAAAGGCCAGCAACAAAGAAACGTTGGAGAGGATTCATAGTAGAAGGTTCTCATGGCATAAAGCTACACATACAACACTCATCTTAGTGCTAGATTTTTACTGAATAAATACTATTAAACTTTGGGGCCTGTTTGGATAAATGAGGAGTGGAGTAAAATGAAGTGTATTTCACATGTGAAGTAGAGTGAATAGAAGTATGTTGAAATTAAAAGTAGAGTACTTCACTTCACTCCATTTGGATGTTTATTTTGAAGTTAAGGTTTGAAGTAGAATCCACTTTTACTTAAAGAAATTGAAGTATTTTGAGTTGAAATGAAATGGAGTATATGTGGCTTCACAACATTACTTCATCTATTGGGTCAGACTCATCCAAACATGATAGAGTTGAAATTTTGGACTGCTAGGGCACATTTTACTTCACTCTACTCTATTTTTTGGCTATCCAAACAGGCCCTTGAGACAGTGTTGGGTAGGGAAAAAATGGGTATAGAAATATGTGGATAAAATGGTGGTAACATTCAAATAAGATCATCTAGAATTTAAATTATGTACCAAAAAAATTCAATAAATTAATTCACTTCAACTTCTATTTCTGCTAGATTCCTTTGGCTTGTTACATTAACATATGGAGGTGAAAAATGCTTACAGGCATCTTTAAATGATTACTTGAAACTGACGATAACTCAACATGCCTAGCAGCTACGAGAAAAATAAAATAAAATCTTGATGTTTAATCGAAATCTTTCAACTAAAGATAATTAAAATACGAGGTTCATTTCAAATTCAAATGATTTAAGACCAATAACTATCACATTGTTTAAAAGCATTTCAACTGCTTCCCTTAAGAGTTTTAATAGAGATGAAATTTAACATGGTATTAGAACTAACGAAAGACGGTAACAAGGGTTTTAATTTAAAGTTGAGCCCTAATCATATTAAGGGATTTAATTATGGGTCAATCTCATGAAATGTCAAGATGAATTCAGGGGTGGCAAATCCATAATTTAGGTTTTTGGAATTTCCCTTCACTATGGTTCATTTTTCAGTTAGTGGCCCCACACCCCCATGTGCCATTCACCACTGTCTACCCCCGCTGCAGCCGCTCAATGATTAGACAAAACTCTCCTATTTTCCATCTACTCCTTCCGCTCCTTGTTCCTACTTCACTTCCTGCTCCCTTTTCTCCCCTCCCTCTCCCACTCCCACACATATCTTTTCCTACCTTTTCCTACTCTCTCCATGTATAACAACGACCCACCGCCTAACGGCGCTCTAACGGTAATGGAACCCCTGCTCAAGCGCCATCCCTCCTCCTCCACCAGCAGCACCGCTCTCGCCGTCAGGAAGCCCCCCTCCAAGGACCGCCACAGCAAGGTGGACGGCCGCGGCCGCCGCATCCGCATGCCGATCATCTGCGCTGCTCGAGTCTTCCAGCTCACCCGTGAGCTCGGCCACAAATCAGACGGCCAGACCATCGAGTGGCTCCTCCAACAGGCCGAGCCTTCCATCATCGCCGCCACCGGAACCGGCACCAACCCCGCACAACCCTACAAATCAGGCGGATCCGCCGGGTTATGGGGCTTGTCGGCGAGGCCGGACTTGGGGCAGCTGTGGAGCTTTGCCTCGCCGGAGATCAACGTCCCGCCGGCTCGCCCCGGGTTTGATCTCCGGGAGGTTGGTGGCGGCGGCGGGAATGAGCGAGAAGGAGCGTCGTTGATGCTTGGGGAGGGTTTAGGGTTTTAGGATTGGTGGTGAATTCGGGTTTCTTAGCTTTGTTTTTTGCTCCTTTTCATTGAAAGTTTGTGGACAGAATAGAGATGCAGCAGCGAGGCTGATCATCTGTGTTTGGATTGTTTCTCACAGACCTCCATTTGATGATTCTGCTTGCTTTCACAGTCTTCAGGTTTATCACTGAATCTATATTTTTATAAGGTTTGATATATCAATCAAAGCAGTTGAAATGGCTGAAAATAAAATTTTGACTGTGTCTCAATATAACCCCCAGGGGTTGGCCTAGTGGGCTGATCATGGTTCCTCCCTCTTCCGAGTTAAAGGGCTTTGGTATCGACCTCACAGTTCTCCTTTTTCAAGGAAATAAATGTTGACTCCATTAGTGCTATCATATTGGGGATAAAAGGTGTTTACACCGGAGGGATTAATCTAGCCCAAATGGTCAGAAACCCTCTTATAGTATAAAAAAATAAAAATAAAAAGGTGTCTCAATAAATTGTTGTGAGCTCAATTCGTCTAGGATCGCGTTTTGCACTCCGAGGTTGAGGGTTAGAAATTACACTCCCATGCTGGAGCTAGGGCTCCCCTTGAGTCGGTAGGAATTATTGGAGGGGCTGTAAGAATTATTCTGGTCCGAGGGACTGGGACAACCTCCGGTAATTTTAAAAAAAAAAATCCCTGTTGTTGAGACTTTTGATCCCCATTGGGATTTGGTACATTATATCTTTCGCTTAATAAATATTCGAGCTATGTCATGAGCTTTGTGTCTATTTTATTGTGGTTTTAATATAGTTAATGGTTTATCTCTATAGTTAATGGACGAACTCTATCGTTAATGGTAGCTATTTCTTTTTTGTGGATTCTTCATTTGTCAATGTGAGATTTTTCTGGATTCTCATGCTTGGGGGCACCTAAAGATTTGAGATAACAAAATTTTAGAAATCAGGGGCACATCTTGTTATGGGGCCCACCAGTAGTCCATTGGGGAACCCGATTTACACTAGATCATTGGGTTTGCACCAGTCCCAACGGACTGGATTGTTAGATTGATTGTGCATTGTTTTTTTAATGTGAAATTTTGCGGGCGGTTGTTCAAGAGGTTGTGATGATCATGTGAGCCTCCGTTTCAAAGTCCTATATGAATTCTCCAACAATTTCAGCTGAGGTAAAATAATTAGCATGTAGTTACTCCCACATATCAAATTATATCTTTCTAAATCTTTCATCATATTTAAATAATTCAACATGGTTCAACATATCACAATTTAGATACACTCTCCTTATTATCTTAGTTATAGACAACCAATCCTATTTGGCAAGCCAATTGAAGATGCATTTGTCATAAATGAGTTTCACCCATAAGAATTTCGATCCAACAAAGTTGGACCTGTCTAGCTTGAAGAACAGGCTGTGGGCTTCTTTTCTGAATGGGCCTCTTCCCCAAACTAGCCTGGAATGAATAATAGGCTTATATAACAATTGATGGGCTTAATTCATGAGACAATCTTTAACGTTGATGTATGCATGCAATCGGTTGGGTTTAAACAGAACTCGCCCTCATATTAGGAGCGGGTTGATGGTGGGTTTGTTGGATTCAGGGCAGGTATGGGATTTTAGATTTTGCCCGAGCCAAATTCAGGGTGGGTCTGGGTTTTGGTCTACATCAATCCACCCCCGCCCCACCCCGTTAATGATTAGTTTCTCAGTGAGACTACTTCTACAGAACTTCTTTGGCATAAATGGTAGTAGATGAAGAGCAAGAAAGGTAGGCTGTAGGTTCAAAACCCAGCTCATGCAAAGCCTGTAATAGAAACGGGTTGAGTTTGGTGACCCATATGTAACTCAACTAAGTTCCTTGTGGACCTTAACTATGAGTTTTGTTGGAACTTCATGGGAATGTTTCAAATGATGAATGATATAGTAACATTCAAAATGAAATGTAATGAACCTGAAGCCTGAACAACCTAAAAACAATAATAACATTAGAACAAGTAGTTCTTTGATATAAAGAGAATGGAGAGGAATCAATACTGTATTTTACATTTCAAAAGAACCAGCTCCTACACTTAAATAAGAGAGATGATCATAACCTAAGATTGGATTAAATGCAAACTATCATATACCTGATTATGAAGAGAAGACAGAATCTCTTATCAATTAAAGACGAAGATTGAAGACCACCATCGACCAGGAAAGCGTCAATCAAGCCCTGCTCTTTTGAGTCTATATTTGAATATCTGTATAGAAGGAAACAATCCTCGGCAAGGAAAGTGCCTCATTATCTGTGTTTTCGGGGAAAACCCAAGTTTGGTCTACATTACTTAAGGAACTTTTTTTTTATTTTTTATAAGAGAGCGAAAGGTCCCTCATTCAGGTCTTGTAAGGCATCTAGTCCATCAACTTTTCCTCCAAGGCCTGTAGTTCATACAGCTAGACATATTTCTACGAGAGCTCCCTAAATACAACATCTCATGACGAGAGGTCTATAGATACGCCACCTGATACATTTTCATGACTGATTTGCCATTTCAACTGATTATGCATAAAATTTTAAAATTTTAAATTTTAAATCTTTCATTCTCCCTCTCCTTCTTCTTCAATCTTGTTTTGCGTTGCCCTCGCTGTTAGACAGGAGAACGAGATGCAAACATTGCTGCTAGTCCCAACACTGGATAGTGTAGTGCCTTTTGGCTACTTTTACATAGCTAAAATCATTCCAGCCCTTTGGTCTTTCCCCAGCGACACTTGTCATTCTATGAATCGGTTCAACCCACGAGGGGGAGTTGGCCATTTGTCCAAGAGGCGCTCATCCCTATTTAGGTAGATCGGTTGGTGAGGTAGCGAGACAATTCTATGAATTAATAATAAAAAAATCAATCAAAAGAAATTCTCCTCCTCAAGGAAAATTTTATGTGGAGGCGCATCAGGTTCTGTTACAAAACCCAGTTGAAGAAGACGAGCAGTGAAGAGATTGGGTTCCGGCTGGAATTTATAGAGGATTTCGAAGCGGTCGCAATCGCAGAATATGAGCCCTGCTGCATCAATATTCGAACCAGAGGATTCCGGCCCTAGGTTCAGCCATGGATAAAAAAAGTTGCTAAGAACAGGGCAGATGAGTTTTTCGTCACAGTTGGTTTTCAGCATGGTTCAAAATCTTGGTCTCGGTTGCGGTATCGGCCGGGCAAAAAACCGATTTGATATCGGTATCGGTCGTGGATATTTGTTCGTCGTGGTCATCACGGTATGATTTTTTTTAATAAAAAAAATCGCAAAAATATCCAAAAAAATCCAGAATATTAGAAAATACTGGAAAACAATATTTGTTTCCATTAATAACAACAATAAATCAAAATCTCGGTCACCTTAAGTTATGAGTCCTGTCTGTGTCGCAGTTCACTGTCTTTTCCAGTATTTCATATAATGCAAACATTATTGATGCTCATGATCAATTTATTAGTATAAAATATAAGAAAATAAAGATAAGATATCAATCATCATTTAATACTAACTTAATAATCAAATAAAGTTGTGAAATTCAAGACTCTGAAGATAGTGACTGAGATAGTGAGTTAGTGACTGAAATAGATAAATCATAAAACACTTGGGCATCAAAATGTTCATGGTTTACCTGAAATTAGAGGGGACTAGTGGAGAGTAAAGACTAGAGAGAGACTGATGAGTATGAGTGTACGACAGATGGACAGCCTAATACCAAGTGGAGTGTCGCCCTGACTCGATATCATCATCATCATTATTTATTTCATATTGGCTAAAAAGATATGATCCATATTGTTGTGCAGCACTAGCACTACCGTACCCATAACCATATTTAGATTATTCTTGATAAGATGATGAACTATCTTGATCCCCTGTGGATTGAGATGACTGATTGTAATCAAATGGCAAGAAATGGTCATGAGGGGCATAAATAGGTTGTTGAGAAACTGGTGGGGGAAGCCTCCCTTGCTCAATTAACATCTGTTCAATAGAAATAATTGGTGTTGGTGAAGGAGGTACCCAATTAGGGTCATATGAATAACCCTCATGCTGTCCATACATGGTACCCTGTTGGCCAACATAACCCCCATATTGTCCATACATGGCACTTGGCCAACATAACTCACATGATGACCATGAGTACGACGCCGACGCTACTACTACCCCCTGCCTCAATCTGTTCAACATGTCTGACATAGTCACAGAGAGGATCTAACTCAGTAGCATCAGGAAAATGCTCAACTGTCTCATAAGTGACAGATTCATCATCTCTATAATGACCCTCATCCCCGGGAGAGTCAGGTGGAATTCCTGCTGATGATGAAGAAATAGAAATACTTGACTCACTCTCTTCATCCACCTCCTTTCCCCTTGGCTCACTCGTATAAGGTGCACGCCCCTGCTGCATTGTCAAGTTTATTTATTCTATCCTTTCTGCAGCCCTCACTAACTTATGCCTATTCCCAGTCAATACCTCCATCAACTCCTCAAACTCTGGGTCTTGGTCTTACCCCGATTCTTCTTGTTCCTCCAGCCATTGACCTAACACGATATCCTCTTCTGAAAATATATAGTCCAAATTAATTGGACAGAAATAATACCGGTGATCCTCAATTCTCCTTCTATTTCTACTCCGGAGCTTGAGGTTGTAGTGAATGTAGACCAATTTATTTAACTTTTGCATTGTCAATTTATTTCTTGGTCTTGTGTGGATAAATGAGAATGTGCTCCAGTTTCTTTCACAATTGGAAGACGATGTAGTTTGACTAAGGACTTTAATAGCAATCGTCCTTAGTGCAGGAGCACTCTCTCCATAATTCAACCACCATTCAGTTGAAAAAAAATAGAAATGATATTAGAGTCAATAAAATAATAATAAGTCATTAAATAATATAGAGCTAACATTACAATCAATACCAGGATAAGTCTGTGTCACAGCTCTCCGCGCAGTCGTCGTTCCAAAGCTTATAGCCCGTACATTGTATATGTCAATTTGAAGACATTAACGTAGAAAAATAAATTAGAGAAATTGCAATGTTATATACTTTTTCCCTTAATTATCCTACATTCCTACTTGATTAGTAGCCCAAATTGCTTCATCTGTATTCTCTGCCAATATTTCAATTACATTTTTTAGTCACAAACGGATTTCATCAGATATGTGTCCATCCGTAAATTGGGGATTAAAGAAGTATCCTGTAACAATAAAAGTAAATTAATATAGTGAGGACTGAGGAGAGAATGGAGAGTTGAATACAACAATTCAAGTATTAAAGGACATTCTTCACTTACCGGGAATGTGTAAATAATATTTCAATTGCCGTCTCCATCGATCGTCGATGATCTTCCAAAACTTTTTGTAATATTTACAATTTGCTTGAATAGCCAGCTTTGATCTCTCCATGGCCTCATGTAAGAAGCCCATTATTGGCTTATCATCGCCATCAACCAATCGAAGAACCTTTATTAGGGGATAAAAAAACATTCAAAACACCCTTCACATGAGGCCAAAACTTGTTAGACTCAATTATTTTACATACTTCAACAGTAATGGGACTTGGCCTCTTTCCCCATTTTGAATTCATGAAATCATGTGAATTTATCAATCGGAGAAGTCATTCTCTATACTTGTAAACACTTTCAATAGCAATGAAGTGGGTGACAAATCTAGTGATGCCAGGCTATACTAATTCATGGTTGTCTGTATGCATTTTCATCATGGAAATGAGTCTATATGATTGATAAAAAAAAATTGGTGATCTTCTTTATCTTACCAATCACTTGCTTCATGACTTTTCCTTTTGCAATATCTTCAACCATTAAATCCAAGTAATGTGCTGCACATGGAGACCAGAAAATCCTTGGCCTTTGTTTCATAAGCATCATTCCTGCAGCCTTCATGTTTGCAGCATTGTTGGTAACAACCTGAATTACACAATTTGCCCAAACTTCTTCAATCACCTCATTCAATAACTTATTAATATATTTTGCATCTTGAATATAATCAGTTGCATTAACTGATTTGATAAACACCGTGCCCATAGACGAGTAGACTAGAAAATTCAAGAGATGACGATGTGTAATGGTCGTCCACCCATCGCACATTAGTGTGCAACATCTTTCCTCTCATGCTCATTTGAAAGTTTGTACCAAAGCCCACAACTCTTCATACTCTTTCTCAACACAAACATGCTCAATCTCATAAGGGGTAGGTGCCTTTATACTTGGACCATGTTCTGCAGCTGCATCTAATATGGTGGTGAAATAAGGAGAAGATGCCATGTTGGGAGCTAGGAATGTCTCCATCCAAAAAAAACTTCCCAGCGGCTATCACTAGATGTCCTCTTGCTTTAAAAAACTTGCCCTTTAATGCTTTCATAATGCTGGGCTGCTTTGATGTTGGTTTTATAAGCATATGGGTCAGTTGGCCCCACTTGCTGAGTTACATGTGTAGGAGGTCTTTCAATCTCCTCAATGTCTGGATGTTGACGAGGTTGTTTTTGACTAAATGCCCGACGCAAACTTGCTCCCCCAGGTCCGAATGACCCACCCTGCTCATATTGGCTACCTCTAGAGGCTGCTTCATATTGCATTCTTCTTCTCTCTTCCTCCTCCTGAAGTGACCTAACACTTTCTCTTTTAGCCGTCCTCATTTCCAGGTCTTCATCGTTATCATCGGAGGAGGAACCGAATACTTCTTCTCTACATGCATCAAATTCCTCAGTTCTTCTTCTTTGTTGTACAACTTTTTTTTTTTTTTTTTTGCATATGCATTTAGGAGCTCCTTCATTTCAGCAGTCACATTTGGTGGCACCCCTAGAGCCCAAATGTTGTTTCAATCGAGTAATCCCGCCACTGAGCACTTTTCCACAATAATTACATTTCACTCTACTTTTGCTTCCAATTGCTTCACCATGGCTCCATGTCGGATCTATTTCACGCACAATCTTGTTCCTATAAAATAAGAAATTAATGTAATAGTAATACTCTAACAACACTTATTTTTAGGAAAAAGTCAATATTTAATAAAATCATTTTCAAAAATCCTAAATATATAGATATAGCATAAAATTATGTAGATAAATCATTTACACATCATACAATGATCATGAATTATTAAAAGAACATATTTATGATGAAATCCCCAGAGAATGATATATTATAATTCAAATATTAAAAAATCTGAAAATAAAATAATTAAAATAAAAATCTAAATCATGTTTATGACTATGAGTATATTTAGATCTTTCATCTACACACTATTAATAAGAATTTTGTATCACAAATATTCTAACAAGTAACAACAATTAATTTTTGAATTTTTTTTAATAAAATCATTTTCAAAATCCTCAATATATAGATCTAAAATGAAAGTATATAGATCAATCATTTACACATCATACAATGATCTAGAATCATTAAAAAAACATATTTATGATGAAATCCCCAAAAAATGATATATTATAATTCAAATATTAAAAAATCTAAAAATAAAATAATTAAAATATAAATATAAATCATGTTTATGACTATGAGTAGATCACACTATTAATAAGCCATTAAGCCTTTGGTATCACAAATATCCTAACAAGTAACAACAGTTAATATATAAATCCTAAATATATAGATCTAACATAAAAGTATGTAGATCTATCATTTACACACCATACAATGATCATGAATCATTAAAAGAACATATTTATGATGAAATCCCCCAAAAATAATATAATATAATTCAAATATTAAAAAATCCGAAAATAAAAAAATTTGAAAAAAAAGTTCAAAATCATGTGTATGAGTAGATTTAGCGTGAAAGTATGTAGATCTAACTTCTAAATGAAGAAAACAACACAAGTGACAAACCTCTATGCTTCATTTATAAAAAAAAAGCATATAATAAAATGCTTTAAGTTGATTTTCTCTTACTTTAGATAATATTTTCTTCAAAATATAGAAGTGAAATTTGAAAATATGCAAGTGAGATGTGTGATGGAGTGTGACTGCTGCTATGAGTAGTAAGGAGATGAAAAGAAAGGAGAAGAAGATGAAGATGGGGGAAAAAAAATGAAAAAATTAGGGTTTTCACCATTTTTGACATATCTCGGCCGATATTTTGAGATATCGGTTCCACCGAGATGACCAAAATCTCGGCTGAGATTTTGACGATTTTTACCGAGACCGATATCTTTGTGAGATATCGAGCCGATACTGGTTCATATCGGCCGATATGAACCAGTATCGGCCGATTTTTTCAACCGTGGTTTCTAGAGAGGATAGTAGTCTTTGGGATCAGTTTAGATATTGTAGTCGCAAGAGGACTGAACTTGTCCGTTGGATTAATTTTTTAATTTCTTTGAACCAGAGAGAGAAGTTTAAAGTGGAACCGGAGAACATCAGGATCGCGAGGTGAAGATTCGGACTCTGTGCTAATTGAAGTGGAGAAGAAGAAGACAAGCTTTACCCGTGGACGTAGGTGTGAAATCATCGAACTCGTAAATCCGTGTTCTTTTTGTGTGGCTTTGATTTGTTTGCTTGTTGATCGCACGCTTCCACATACACGATCACAACAAATTGGCGTCTCTGTCAAATTTACTGATTTTTTTTAATTTTTTGTCAAATGTATTTGAGTTTTTCACAAATTTATTTGAGTTCTGAAACAAATTTCTCCGAGTTCTATATAAATCTATCTAAGTTTTTCATTTTTTGCCATATTTATCTGAATTCTGGACAAATTTATTTGAGTTTTGGACAAATCTATCTGAGTTTTTTGCTAATTTATCTGAGTTATAGACAAATCTAATTGAGTTTTTGGCAAGTTTTTTTGAAATTTGAAAAATTGGTTTATCTTAGTTTTGGCAATTGTATTTGTGTTTTTTAATTTTATTTACGTATTTTGAAATTTATTTACATTTTTTGAAATTTATTTGGATATTTTGAAATTGATTTCATCTTTTTGAAATTTATTTGGATCTTTTGAAATTTATTTGAGTCTTTTTAAATTGATTTTCATCTTTTGAAATTTATTTATATTTTTTAAAATTTATTTGGATTTTTTGAATTTATTTGCGTCTTTTTAAATTTCTCTGCGTTATTTTGAAATTTATTGTGTTATTTGAAATTTATTTGCTTTCTTTCGAATTTATTTGTATTTTTCAAATTTATTTGTATTTTTTAATTTTATTTACGTATTTTGAAATTTATTTTCGTCTTTTGGAATTTATTTACATTTTTTAAAATTTATTTGGATTTTTTAAAATTTATTTGCGTCTTTTTAAATTTATTTGCGTTCTGTTGAAATTTATTGCTTTTTTTTAAATTTATTGTGTTTTTTGAAATTATTGCATTTTTTGAAAATTATTTGCATTATTTTGAAATTTATTTGTGTGTTTTTAGAATTTATTTGGAAAATCTCATTAATGAGATTTCATTGATCGTTGCCAATTAAATGGTAGTTGACCATTATTAATTGGATATCTCACCAATCATGGGATATGATTTAAAGAAATGATAAATTAGAAATATTAGATATGAGAATATGTTAGACAACCTTTCGCTGTATGACTTTTTTTTGTGGATCGTTTGCAACAAAGCCATACTTTGAGGGACCTCTGACCAAAAGCCCCCCTTTTTTTTCCTTCAAGATTTTCGCTTTTGTAAGATCCTAAATCATAGTCAGAACCCTTCATCCTCTTCATAAGAGGCTAAAAACAGGTCGGGGTCAAATTTGAGTAGTTGGATTTTGGGAAGAAGAAAAAAAATCTAATCGACTATCTATGATCTTTTGTAGGGCCCTATAGATATAGAAGACTATAGTCTAAATGTCAGAGTGGATGGCCCAAATCAAGTGCCACATGATCAACATGAAACACATAGTCCATCCATAGTGCAAGGCTATACAATTAGAAAGTTGACCCAATCCCCATAAGATATCCTAGGAGATTTTTGAATCCCATTCAAAGCGTGTGAATTAAGAATCTCAAAGATACTCTGCGTTAGAGTTTTCTATAATAGGGAAAACTCCATCCTGATGTGACCAATACATATGTCTCTAAATAATGAAGCATCCATTCTCTCTCACAAAAATAAAATAATAATAATAATAATAATAAAAATAAATTTGAGACCCTTCATTTTTTACTGGAAGTGAAAAAATATAGTGCGGGGGGGGGGGGGGGGGGGGGGGTCCTTTTAAGAATGCCTAGCTTGTCTCCATGTCAATCCTAAACTGCGGGGGGGTGTTAAATATTAAAATCAAACAAGTCTAACAATGTATCATCATCTCTTCGACTTTGATTATTAAGAATGACCAATCTGCTGTCAAGGCTAATTAAAACCTTTGTCTCTCTTAACTGATTCTCATCCAAAATAGAGACCAATAAAAAGTATTATCATTGTAAACTAAAGACTTATTTAGTCATAAAGCAAGAAAAGTAACTCAGCCGATATGATTTTAGATAATAATCATACATCACAATTTACTCACCAAATACATGTTTCAGAGGCTATAAACAAGCAATGCCCGCGCAAGCCCAATGGGCTTTTACCTAGAAGCCCAAGCCCATACAAGCCCATCCCAGATGGGTTATCTTATGATCTTATCCCTCCCATTGATCCTAATTCCTTTTTTTTTTTGCCAACAGAGGGTTCCCAATCTTTTGGACTAGATAAATCCCTCCGGGTCTATAGAGAAGCCGGATAAAACTCCTGTGGCTCTCAAGTGGTAGCATAAGTGGGCTCAACCTTCAATTCTTAAAGAGGGGGGAACCGATAGTCAATACCAAGACCTTCAACCTCGAAGAGGGAGAAACTCGACCAACCCCTTGCTACCTTGGAAACTCTGCTAATAAAGTCAAGTGAAGTAAATTTGATTTTGAAGAAAGAATAAAATATAAGTGGGTTATGATGATATTTTGTTTTTAAGTGTTTATTATAAAATCTTTTTGACTTTTTATATCGAGAAGTGAATTTTTTTTGTATTTTAGTGGATAAAGGTAGTTATTTTTTTATTTTTTATTCAAAAAAATAAAGAAAATTTTGAATTAAAATACTTTTGACATGACATCTTGTCCAAATAAATAAAAACTTCATCTGACTTTTACTATATTAATAAAGTTCCAAACTAGCCTTGCATATCCTAATTCCTACGTGTGGAATTAGAGAGAGTCAGAGAGGCATCAAGCTATCCTAATTCCCACCCGTGTGGGTCAAGAAAGAGGCATAAAATCGAAGGTGAGATTAGAGTCGAGAGATAGAGGTGAAGTGAAAGTCCCACTAATAAAAGAACCTTTGAAAGGGTGGAGGCACTTCCGAGCAGGCGAGCACAACCCCTATTCTTCTCTACCTTTTCTGTTTCTTTTCTACGTTGCTGCGAAAAGCTCTCCACTCTCCACCCTTTTCCAACCCCAGAAATTCCATAGCATTACCATTTCCGAATCTCCAAACAACCCCTCAAAAAAAGACCCAACTTTTCTCTCCATTTCAATCTCTTTCAACACCCAAGAAGAAGAAGAAGAGAACAGCAACAGCAGCAGCAGCAGCAGCAAGAAGAAGAAGAAAACAAGAAGCTTTTGTTTTTTCTAGCTGGGGTTTAGGGTTTATCGTCTTGAAGCGGATGGCAGCAGGAATATCAAGGAATCTCGTGAAAGAGGTTCTCAACAGGAGGTTGAAATCCGGAGCGAGAGTAGGTTTGCGGCAATTGAGCACAAGTGGGGGTGGGGGTCCAGCGATTCCACAGTCTTCCAAGAAAGTATGAATCTCAATTTCCCTTCTTTGTCGTTGTTTCTTGGTTTGAATACATGAATGCATCGAAGACACCACCATGGGTGGTAACGAAACAATAAAGAAAATGTACAGTATTAGTGATGAAGAGCTGGGTTTTACTTAGATGTTAGAGACATAAAGCCCCCCATTCTTTAGGAGGTAATAATTGAATGAATGCTTGCGAGATTGCTTGTGGGTGATGCTGGGAGATGGTAGAAGCTGAGCTGAAATAGCACTGCAGGCTAGTGGATTGCTACTGCGTGCTTGAGCATGAGTACAAGCATCGGCACTGTGATTCCCATTCCAGTTTAAAAAAAAAAAAAAAAATAGAGAGAGCCCTGTATTGCTGTTTTGGTGATACCCCATAAATTTTTTATTTTTTATTTTTTGGGGGTGGGGGGTGGTTTTGTTTGGGCTCTATCTACAACAGAAGATCATGTGTGGGTACCACATGTGGCATGAAATGCCATATGTCTAATAGTTTGTACAATGAATTTCTTATTCCTTTTATGTTTGCAATGTGCTAGATCTTGTGATAGTTTTGTTTGTAGTCTTTCAGCGAGTTCTTATTGTTTTATGCTTCAAGATGGATCTATATTCTTTTTTTGGTTAATTGCCATGCATTTAATGCCTTTTCTAATCTTCTTTTAACTTTAGGGAAGGTTATTGACTGGAGCTACCATTGGCCTTATTATAACTGGGGGATCTTATGTGAGTACCGTGGATGAGGCAACATTCTGGTACACCTTTTCTATTCTTCATTTTGTATCATACACAAGTATTTTCCTAACGAGTACTTTTCAATGAAGAATGTGTCTTGGAGTGATGATTTACTCATCTTTACTTGTGTGCATAAAAAATCTCTGATTATGTGCCATTTTGCCCATTATTTATATCGTTCGGCATTCAAATGAAGTCTTGATGAGTTTTTATGCGAACCAGCCAGTTAAAAATGGCTGTAGTGCCGCTATCTGGCACTGCAATTTTAAGTAAAAATTGCATACCCAACAAGTCCCCAATGCTGTATGCATGTACCCCATGATCCTTAGCCAAATGTTGTACATTTTATTAAGGCGTGGCGTCAAAGCCTTTTGTTCCCAAGTTAAAGCCTTCTCCTTTTCGGCCAATCTCTGTTTGATACACGTGCATGCACAATATGACTGAAATAATACTGCAGAGCAGGGTTTTTTTTAATGAGTTGTGTATAATGTGTACCTTTATTAATTTCAATGATTTTATGATGAAAAGAAATTCTGTACAATAAGAGGTGTATACTGCAATAAAAGGAGGTTATTGAATAGTAGTAGGCATCTACTAGTTAGAATTTCTGAACCCTTCCTTTTATGGAAGTCACCAGCCCTGTGGCTCATGCCTCTCTGTCTACCATGCAAAAGAAAAGTTGCAAGGAAACAGCTCACTATGGACCTTTACATTTCTTCATAGCAGAAACCATATTTTTAATTCTCTTTACTACAGTTTGTATAAAAATCTTCAAATGTCATTGCTAGGTTAGATTTCCATGTCACACCGACACCGATTTTTTTGAGATGAGCAATGCATTGCATATCTAGGGGTCTGTTTAGGCACGTCCATGGAATTGGGATTCCGGACATGCTATGCCCTCATTTTCCATGGAGGGCCAGAACAATTCTGCCTCTTCCCTCTGAAATGAGAATTTCACTTGATTGTAAAACAGTAGAGTACCACAAAAAGTTCCTTTACTTTTCCAAATCTTTGCATTGCTCCAAACGGTATAGAGGAGGAAAAATTCCACTTTTCCATTTCCACGGCATACACGGACTCCCTAAACAAACCTGTGGACAGGAATTTTCATATCAGGTTCCTCACAACATTTCTGGATTCTTAGGATGAAAATAAGACCTACTGGGTTCTACTACTACTAGTTTAAACAAATGCTATTCTGTGGTGGTAAGATTATTACATTTTTCCCCTTCTGAAGTTAGTGTTAGATGTGGAATAGTTACTTTTGTAGAGTAGTTATTCTTTATATATATATTTTATTTAATGAGGAGCTTATTTGAACTAATTTAAAAATTGTGTTTAGCTCACAATTTATTTTTCCCCCAATCTTGCAAAATCTGTTACCTCATACCTCTGATTCGTGTACCTATATTTGTGCAACTTAAAATGCTCAATAGTTGATTCTCTTATTTCCATTCCATATATTTATGCCCATGCATATTCATAAATCTTGTTCTGATAAATACTCTGTAGTTGCATATTTTACTTGCTAATTTAAAGAGACTTATATCTTTCAAAAAATATCAGTAGTCTTATCTTGCCTAAAATTTGTGCAGTGGGTGGCTATTTTCAGCCACAAAACTTGTGAACCCATTATTTGCCTTGCTAGATGCAGAGGTCGCTCATAGATTAGCAATATCAGCAGCAGCTCGTGGCTGGGTTCCAAGGGAAAAGAGGCCTGACCCATCAATACTGGGTCTTGAAGTTTGGGGACGTAAATTTTCCAATCCACTAGGTCTTGCTGCTGGTTTTGATAAAAATGCCGAGGCTGTTGAAGGCCTACTTGGGTTAGGCTTTGGCTTTGTAGAGGTTGGCTCGGTGACCCCTGTTCCACAGGAGGGTAATCCAAAGCCTCGTATCTTTAGATTGCGGCAGGAGGGGTAAGCGCGTATGTTGCTTCTTAGTCATTGCACTTTGATTTACATTTTTTTGCTTGTTCAATACTTTGGATGTCATTTATGCATTAAATTCATCATGATCTGCATGGTCTTTGCTCATTTTTAAATCTTGAGTGTCATCAATCATTTTATTGCTTTCCCTTTTTTTGTGCTCTTTTTGGTTTCTCTGTGTAGTTCACGTTGCTACAGATGTTTTGCATATGATTAAATGTTGGTACTCTTTCCAAGCGTACAAGCAAATTGGAAAAGGTGCTAATATTTTTCTACCTTGCACCACTGCTTTATTAAATATCCTAGTGATTGCTTTTGCTGGCAGTGCTATCATCAATCGATGCGGCTTTAATAGTGAAGGCATTCTTGCTGTTGCAAGACGGTTAGGAGTCCAACATGGCAAGAGGAAGCTCGATGAAACTTCAAGCTCTTCATCTACTTCCAATGATGAAGTAAAACATGGTGGAAAAGCAGGTCCCGGCATTCTTGGAGTCAATATTGGAAAGAATAAGACAAGTGAGGATGCTTCTGCTGACTATGTTCAAGGAGTCCATACTCTATCCCAATATGCTGATTACTTGGTATTTTCTGTTTCTTAACTCAGGATATTTTAGCTGTCCCCTGTCCTCTTTTTTTTTTATTATTCCCTTGATCTTTTAGTTTCCCACATTAACTGATGTACATCTGATATTTTAAGTTTGCATTATTTTCATATAATGTTAAAGATGCAGTATTCTACATTTTAAGTGGTGTCACTATGCAGGTTATCAATATTTCATCACCTAACACCCCTGGACTGCGTAAACTACAAGGGAGAAAACAACTGAAGGATCTTGTTAAGAAGGTTAGAAGCTTCATACTTGTAAACTGAATCCAAGTATCAACCCCTTATTTCCATTGAATTATACTTTCTGACAGTGATGCCTGCCATTAATTAGGTACAAGCTGCTCGTGATGAAATGCAATGGGCAGAAGAGGGTCCACCGCCCTTACTTGTGAAGATTGCTCCTGACTTGTCTAAACAGGACCTTGAAGATATCGCAGCGGTATCCAAGTGTTAATTGTATTGCATGAGATGCTTTTATAGTTAGTGTTTCCTTGTCAAGCTGTCTAACGATTCCCTTTTCTCCCTTTTTTTCTAGGTTTCTCTTACACTCCGTTTGGATGGATTGGTATTTTCTTTCTCCCTGACATACTAACTCTCTAGTTGAGTTATTAGATTGCTTTAGTACTGCATGTTTTTATGCTTCTGTTTTTATTTGTTAATTCACTGAGTGGTGTGTGTGTGTACTCCTATTGATTTTACATATTGATATAATTATTACAACTTACAAGTTTACCGTTATAAAAAAAAATAATTATCGCAAGTTTAACAATCAAGGTTTCACTTTTGTGGCTCTTGTAAATTCCTTTGAATGTGTATGAATTCTTACAAAAGGGAGATGGTCTTGAGTTTTTAGAAAGTTCAACTTTAAAAATGCCAAATTAGACAAGGGTACCCTGCAGAGGTACAAGGGAAGGATATCATTGGATGCACTGTGGCATCTTCTAAGATGCAAGCTGACTGGTGACTTATGTCATGTGTCATGTAGCTTGATATGGTGGATCCGGGAATATCGTTGTTACTAAGATTGTAATGTTAGTCTGGTTGCTGTTGTCTTTGAATAGTAGTAATATGTGCTTATGCCATGTTTTTCCAAATACCTGAATAGTGAAAAAATATTTGAAGCTGATGAGGCGTGGTTCAAATTCTGTTGGAGGTTTGTCATGAGCTTATCATTCAGAAATAAAGAAGAAAAAAAGAAAAAGAAAATGTCACGAGCTTCGGCTTTTGACTTCTGAGTGCAGGTACATTATTATTGAGGGTCATTCTGTTTCCAGTATAAAGTGGGCTTTTTATTCTAGTGGTCCGTTCCTATGGCAGTAATCTGATTTTATTAGAAACACTGTTCTTGGCTTTGGAAGGTCATTTTGTGTTTACAGGCAACCCTTGGAAAGCACATGGGATTAGCTGATACGTTGGCTAATTATGATACATTTGCACCCATCTTTTGTACGATGCTTACATTTTGAATTGTATTATGTTGATCTTTACACTGTTCTTGGCTTTGGAAGGTCATTTTGTGTTTACAGGCAACCTTTGGAAAGCACATGGGATTAGCTGATACGTTGGCTAATTATGATGCATTTGCACCCATCTTTTGTACGATGCTTACATTTTGAATTGTATTATGTTGATCTTGTTTTTTTTTTTCTGAAAATGGTGACTGAAATTCAATGCTCAAAAGGAACTGTACAGTATAAGAGGGATATACTGAAACAAAAAACCACCAGAGTGGAGAGCAAAAAATTGAAAAAAGGAGCTAAGCCCCCCCCAAAAATGGGCAACAACCCCCAAGAACTAAATACGAGAGAACCATTAAGGACCAATGATCAGGGCATTTTTCCTAACTCCTCCTTTGGCAAGTTTATCAGCTGGTTCATTGGCCGATCACTTTATTTGGTGGAAAGAGACGTTCAAAGCACCGGAGATTTGTATCACCTCTTCACAGATGTCTAAAAGGTACCAAGGGGGAGTAGAAGTCTTGGTTGCCCATTGAATGACACACTAAGAACCCCCTTCCACAATTAATCTTTGTGGTTGAAGGCTTGAAGCTTGATGATGTCCAATTTTAAGAGTAAGAAGTTCGGCTTTGTTAATCGACGAAACACCAGTTGGACCAGAAAAAGAAAGAAGGATGGTGCCTTCCTCATTTTGAATGACAACCCCCAGACTTGCCAGACCAGGATTTCCAGTAGCACTACCATCAAAATTAAGTTTGAGAGCCTGTAGGTCGAGGACACCATCTAGGGGAGATCCGCTGGTGGTGAGCTCTGGAATAGGCTAATTCCTTCCAATTGTGCATAATGGTATTCACCGAGATGCCTTTGAATGTAGGAAGGGGAGAGACCCAAGTCGTCGCTAAATACTTAACTTTGTTAGCTAACTTGTCAACTACAGAAGATTTGCCTTCAAAACACCTCAAATTTCTCTCTTTCCAAATAGTTCATATGTTCGCCAAGGAGAGATTCCACATTGTTCTTTCCCTCCTAGGTCCCACACCAAGCCTCCAAAACTCAAATAGGGAAGAAAAGGATATTATGTTAATCTTTTTTTGAGGAATAAATTTATTTATCATTTCAAAAAAAAGTGTGATAATTTTTTCTCGACTTGACGAATAAAAAGAAAAGGTACATTTGTCAACTTTAATTTTCTGTGTTTCTTATTGTGTTGTCTTTAGTGTCACAAATCTCCTTGGGATTTCATCGCCTAGGGATAATATTGGAGATTTTCAAATTGTGGGGATGTCTTGTGATATTATCATGAAAAAATGATATGGGGAAATTAATCAATTTAATAAATATGTAAATGGTAAATAATTTAAAAATGTTTTTTTTTCTTAGGAAGGGTATAATCAACATCATATAACCGTCCCCAAAATCATAATGATAACAATGAGGGTGGTGATGATAATCAACATCGTCACGATATATAGTGAAGATCCATGAGAAATACTAAAAAAGAAAAAAAAAACCTTGCAGAATGAAAACACCAATCCATGTTTCTCTGTGTCTGTGTGTATGTGGACCTTTGAGTAAAATTTAAGAGGGGAAGAGTTTTCTTCTTGTGTTGGTCCTAGTCCTAAGCCTCAGGGAACTGACTGTAAACTACTTAATAAAGGTGAAGGCAAGACGAAAACCGATACCATAGCCTTCACATGTCAGTTGTAGGACCTCTCTTCTAGTGGCAGAATGCCTTAAACGTAACACTACTTCCCTTGTTAGCTTGTGCAGTTCCTTTTTTTTTTTCTTAACCAGATAGCTGGTTTGCATCAAGTTGAAGTCTATGCCTCTCAAGTTGTAGTGCGGAAACTGCCCGGAAATTAGAGAGGAAAAAGCACAGGGTTTCTCACTTCAATATAATATCTGCCTAAAGTTGCTTTTGCCTGTTGAATTCTGTGATAACATCTATTCTTCATTTACTTTGTGTTGATTTCTTTTTATGCATGCAGTATAGTGATTGTTATCAACTTATTGCTGTACCATCAGACTGGGGTTGGTCATGTAATTTAATGATGCGTTCTTAATATATTTTGAATAGATCGTATCCAATACCACTATATCAAGACCAGATCCTGTAAACGAGAACCCATTGGCTAAAGAAGCTGGTGGCTTGAGTGGGAAGCCGCTCTTTGATCTATCCACCAATGTTCTCAAGGAGATGTATATTCTAACACGGGTACGTTGATCTCACGCATCATGTTTCTACACATAAATGTTCATTTGTTCTATGCTTCACACCTCTATTGGCAATTGGTTTTCTTTTTGATTAACACCTCATTCTATTTTTCGCACTAATTTGGGCGCTTCGATGTTTTTTTTTACTTGCACCGTATCAGGGGAAAATTCCTCTTATTGGATGTGGCGGCATCAGCAGGTATTTGTGGTCTACAGCATGAGTGCTTGGGGCTTACCATCATTATCGGTGTTTTCCATTTAACCTGCTCACATTTGTTTGAAAATACATCTGATGCAGTGGAGAGGATGCGTACAAAAAAATTCGAGCTGGAGCAACCCTCGTTCAGCTCTACACAGCCTTTGCCTATGGAGGACCCGCACTCATACCCCAGATAAAGGTACAGTATTTTGCTTCTTCAAGTCCCTAGTGCTTGAAGTTTGAAATGTCACATGCAGAAAGCTTTTGATTGCTTATCTCGCTTTAAATTTGTGAGTAATGAAAATATTCATATAACGGAACGTGAATGTGTATTTCCATCAGATCATCATTTGGATTCTTTCGGCCTACGTGTTTAGCTGTATTTGTTTCAATTAATTTCCTTTTCTTTGCATACTGAGCTTGTTATTTTATGCTGTACCACAGCCTGCAGTTATAATACTAGGCTGAGTATATATTTTTTACCCCAATGCTTTTGAGATGTCCTTTTACATTCATGGAGAGGTTTTATTAAGCATCAAGTTTCTGAAGACCACTTAATTGTTTGCAGGCTGAATTGGCAGAATGCTTGGAAAGGGATGGCTTTAAATCAGTCTATGATGCAGTTGGTGCTGATTGCAGATAGCTTTTCCATAGACAAACAAGCACCTTTTCACAACCAAGATCTATACCATACAATAGAATTTCAAATTTAAAGTCTTCAGTTGTTTTCAGGAGGCGATAAATTTTCTTTTTTCTTTGAAATTCAATTTTGGATGATTATATGTAAGGTTAGGGAGCAAAATTTTGTAATATTTATGGTGATTTTGGTATCATAGTCACCTAAATGTCACGAAATTGCATCACATTGGTGGAAATGAGCGGATTTTATTTATTCTGTTTGATTAGTTGTGCTCCTCTTCTGTAGAACGAGATTATTTACTGATTGGAAAGATTTGAGTATGTGCAGGTGTTTTGGGTAATTGCCATTCTCCCCTTTAATGTTTGTTTGTCGCGGGCTTATCCCATATTTTTAAGGTCCACTTTGTGAATTCTACTTTTCCACTAAATGCCATTTAAATAAAACAATGTACTTTGTAACTCCTTACGGCTTTCTTCTCAGCATGATTGAGGTCTTAAATCTTTTTAATTATCTTGGACTTGTAAATAGATGTCCAGAACCATTTTTAATGGGCATCACTTTTCTCTTTCATTTTAATCATCTGGAACATTTCTCCAATGTGCTCATGGACAGCTCATTGGACATGTTATTGATTTTTTAATACTATGACTGGTAGCTATATGTTTTGGCCTTGGTTTGAGCTAGGCAAATTATCAGATTCTGCAATTTGTATGGGAATTTGTAATTTGATCATTGAGTAATATTGTGTTACGGCAAGCCTGCAACAGCTTATCCCATTTTCTCCTGGCTGAAAAAAGGGATTTGGTGTATTAGTCCTCCTTAGCCCAGGTTTTTTTAATTTCATGACTGATTTTTTCCTCATATCCCATGTGGGTATAGTGTATTCCATAAAAAACTGATAAATCTCATGATATCATGGGATTGTCCCATGATATTACCTGGCACCATTTGGGAATTTCTTTTCAAATGATATAACCTGAGAATTGATGGTCAGATGTTTATTTACTTTTTACTAAATGTCATTTTTCGTATTTTGTAAAAAATGAATTCACTTGTGTGTTGCAGAAAGTATATGAAACAAAAACTAGAAAGTATATGATACAAAAACTGATAATTTCCATGATATCAAGAGGAGGGTTTCTAATGGAACCACGGTTTTATCTCTCCACACCGAGGGGAAAAAAAAAAAAAAAAAACCCCTTAACTACCCCACCGCCCTCCGTCCCCAGTCTCAGACAAGGAGGGAATCTGAGAGAGCCCCCCCCACCCCCCCGATTTTCTCTCCCTTTTTCTTGTTCTCTCCCCTTCCCACCCCACCTCTTCCTCTCTTCCTCCTTGGACAAAACCGCAGTTCCAATAGAAGCCCTTTATCATTTGATAAGTTGCAAAAAAGTTAAAAAGTCATTGACTAGTAACTTTAGTGATATTATCTAAATTTTGGTCATGATATTGAAAAAACCGGGTTGTAGGAGGACTAATAAGTCGGAATCCAAAAAATATAATGGGGTCAAAGTTGTCCAATAGGTATCATTTAATGGTTGATGATCCATGGTCAGGCTCGGCAGTCACTCTCTTCTTTTTTATGGGCTTGCTTTAGTCTGGGCCTGGAAAGGTTCTTAAGGTCACGGGGTCAGGAAAAGGCCATAAAAATTAATAAGACTATTTTTTTTGGGCTGGGCTTCCTCTATGTATCCATGGAAGGACCCACTGGCCAGGCAGTGCATGGGCCTACTTGTGAAAAAGTCCAAAAACGAAAAAACATAAAAAAACGCCGTTGCCGGGGATCGAACCCGGGTCACCCGCGTGACAGGCGGGAATACTCACCACTATACTACAACGACTTTGTTGTCAAATGACAAAGAAAATTAATAATTTGTCTTAATTAATCGACATATCTGATTAACATGTTTAGCTATATTGAAATTATGTACCAAAGTAAAAACCATTTTGAAGGGAACTTTTATCAGAAAATACAGTTTTCCTTTGCCTACCACTTCCTCCTCCCCTCTGGTCTGGTCCATCCAATGCTCAATAATAGGAAATATCCTTTTTCTACACCTTGAAATAATGGAAATTTGGTTGTTTGCATTTTCTTTTAGTGTAGCCATAAAAATCTTGAGGACTTAAAATTAAGGGGCAGAGTCATTTGATCTTTTAATTGCCATACCTCTTATCCCAATAGGCCCCACAGAACTTTAGTTTTTTTAATTGTCAAGATTAAATAAAAGATAATTTTGTCATTTTCTGCATAAAAACTAACAATTATTTGTTTCACTTGGGGAGGTTTTACTTAAAAAAATTGCAAAAGCCTTTTTGAGGTTGTTCTCCCTTTATATTTATACCAAATTACCATCTTTACTATAAAAATCCTCGAATTTCAATACAATGTAGGTAAGAGGGACCTATAGGCAAACAGGCTTTTGGGGCCTACTTGTGTTGATGGAATTGAATTCCTAAACATTCTAAAAGGAATGCAAGTCTAAAAGTGGCTTGCAATTGATGAAACAAAGGTTAGAATCCTTAAATGACTATCAAACAATAACCCCTTAAATGCAAGTTAATTTATAAGAGATCGAAAATGAATATCCAACCATCACACTAGTAAATCAAATCCAAGTCAAGTCAGGCGCTCATCTACATCTCCACCCTGAATCCGTGACGCATAACCTCTTCAATCTTTCTTTTTAGAACACATTTTCTGATGAATTCCTGAGAATTCACTTCCATATAAGCCGGTCCCTTCAATGTCCTTCAAACCAGGGGTAGCTTCAACCCCCCAGTATGAACCAACTCATCAGTACACTGCATGCAATAGGTTGTTGATTAAGCATGAGCAACGCTCTTCAATCCAGCCAGCAAAACTGGTAAAACTCAAATTTGATTTGCAGTTAAGGCTGCTTCCAACTTGATATCACAGCATGGCTGTGAACGTGAAGTGAAAGCTCCACAACACTATACCATGCTGCAGTAATCTTATTGCATAGTAAAAAAAGAAAAAGGCAATTTAAGATCGTTCATATCTCAAAATTTCTCAGAAGAAACTTTAAACAGTAATCTTTTAACACAGGATAGTATCAGAGACTTTAGTTTCTGCATTAATCATCAGTTCCAGGCAAACAAGTCCTTAGAACAGAAAACAGAAACAGAAGATGCTAGAATGGTCAACCACATCCAAGCTTTAAAAAAAATCAAGGAAAATGAGAATATGTACATTGAACAGAAAGTCCAACATCACATTTAAAAGGTATGGATATTTTAATCCGACAGTATGCAAAGCACCATGTAAGAATACAATACATTCAGTCGAATTATTAAAATCCCAAACTATATCATTTTATCCAACCTGATGATAAAAGGAGATTATCTCCTAGCAGAACACCCTCTATGGGAGGCAGCGATCAGAGGGGCTGACAAAGGTGTCAACTGAAAAGGATGGGGTAAACTGAATTGACCCACCAGAGACTCCCTCTACAATGTATGGCAGACCCATTGAAGTAGCAGTGGCTTCAGCATTGGGTATAAAGAGATTGGCTGTTGGTATTGAAGTACTTGGTTCTGGAGATGGTGGAAGATTTGCCCCCATTTCTGTGTTGCTCATTGGCTGCTGTGCGCCACCGACTCCTCCCTCCATGTTGCCTTTGAGAGTGCAGTTTTGTTCCACCTGATTTGCAGAAAATGGGTGTCTGCGGCCCCTTTCGCCTCTGACAATCTTCAAAAGAACAATACACAATTCAAATCAATCTGTATGAATAGTTCAACTAGTTAAACATCAGGGATTTTTGGGCTGTGTAATTAGAAACAAAATAATGATAATTAACACTATGAAGGGGACTGAATCTCTCTATGTTTACCAGCAATTTAGTCATCACAAAAAATAAACATAAAATATGGCCATTTTGGACACTAGAAAATAGGAAAAGAAGGGCCACACAAATCACAATGCTCAACCTGAGGATAGCATTGTATCACCTGGGCTGGAACAGTTAAATGTGTAGAGCAGGATCAGGCAGCTATAGGCTGTGTCAATCAATTTGGATTCAATCCAGATGGTCAAATCCCAAGCCTAAGCTTGAAATAGAGAAGAACTATGCGTCCACTATAAACAATCACATTCACAAACATAACAAGAAATCTGAATTTTTATTGATGAATAGCATAAATTTAAGAATGCATTCCCAATCTGGGCTGGTCGGCGAGCCCTATTCTCTCTTCTTATTAAAACTAGTTACAACTCATCCTTGACAATGAAGATAATAACTAACTCTTTAAAAAATAAACAATAGGACTCTTGCTAAAATTAAAGACACAAATAAACCCATAGATCTTACCAAATGCATCACCATTCACCCAGTATGTCTCCACATGTCATCAATGATGTGTAAAGCAAACACTCACATAAAATGGGCATACTTCATGCTCACAACCAATAAAAACCTACGGAGGTTCGTGATACTTCCTATTGGACCTCCTTGCACGAGTCTTGGGTCCATATGGGTCCAGAACTGGTTGGGACTGAGGGTGATCCATGGACTGAGTTAAATGGACCACGGATTGAACCTGACCCATGAACAAGTCCTAATTTTGTGCACTCCCCTATCTGGGCTTCAACAACATGAGAAATGGTTAAGAAATAGAATGATGGCCCCTACAGTGGACAACCAAGGCATGCATTAACAATTTAAATTAGAATACTGGATATGACATTTACCATCTAGACCTGTTTACAACAACCATGATCAGGGTAATATGATAAATTTGTAAATAAAATGCACACGACACCAAGGTCACCCCAAAAGAAAGTTGAGCACAGAACAATTAACATCCAGAAGCAGCTCTGCTACACAGCTACTTTCCACTAGCCTGTTAAGTGACTGGAAAGGTCACCTAGACAAATATCACTTACATATTTTCCAGAGACTTCCTCTTTGTAAATGATGAAAAAGTCACCAGTCTGAAGCTTATGTGATCTAACAAATCCTCCTGAGGTTATAAATGAAAAGCTTTAGTACTCAGCTATTTGATCGACTTTTAAACAACCAAGTTTCAAAAGATCCTAGAAGAGGTGAATATTCAGTAGATACCTGTATTTTCCATGACATACATCCTGCTTCGGTTGTTTGGCCAGTACCTGAAGAAGAAAAGGGTAACCCACTCTAGAAAATTTCCTATTAACTGTTCAAAGACAGAACATGGTCCAAGCCCTATAGTGTTTGACAAACAATCATCACAAGTTGGGAACAGCAAACAGCATTTAACTGCCAACCTTCTCTACTGATCTGTATATACAACTTTTGTTGCTGTTTCTTTTGTCAGCAAGTAGGCTTTCAAATTATAATAGTTTGAAAAGAAATACTGCAGGCGTAGCCTAATGCTCTTTCAAATCAACTGATTTGGACACAGAAAGCTTTTTTTTAAGCCATTCCAAGCTCAAGATTTGGCTTATTAACTAAACATAAGGATCATAGTTACCAGTAGAGCCAGGTGGGAGTGGCAGCTGCAACAGAAAAGAAAAATTATGCTAATCAACAGTTGAAGTCCTATGAATCATTGAGAAGAACATGCAGAACCCCACTTAGATGACTTATCAAATATAGACACGACCATAACATGCCTCAAAGATAGGTTCCCACTTAGCATAACTTCAAGCGCGACAATGGAAGAACAAGTAATACAGTTAACATACCTATACTTGAATTCCCATCTGACTGCAGAAATCATGTCTTCCATGAGCAAAATCACTCCATTTCGTTCAGACAGAGGAGGAAGATTTGCCTCTGCATCTCCCTACAAAACCATGATAAAAGTAGAAAGTACTCAATATCTAATGTTGGCACATCTTGCATAAGAGTCAATTTGCTCTAGCTTTGAAGAAACAGTTGGACACCATGAAATGGTTATATCCAGAGAGACAACTAGAAATTTCAAAACAGGTGAGCAAAATCTACATTTTGAGGCATCTTTCTTGTCTAGTTAGACCATCAGATTGAAACTACAGCATGTAAATTGCATCTTGCTTAAATAACACTCACAATCTTGCCAATGCATCAAAGTGATATAATCATCCTAAATCAAACATGAAACCACAATGAAGAATATAATTTCAATCCAGCAGTGGAGCATTCCACTATTGGTTATATTCAAACCATCTCTAACTCACAATGGCATAGTTTGATCCAATGGTCTACTGTGACAAGAAGTGAGCCTCACAATGCAGATTGATATTTCAATACTACCTTTTGATTACCCTTTCTGAAGTGATTACACACGACAAAATACATTAAGATTCTATGAATATCTTAAAGAAAATACCACTGTGTGATTCAGTAAAAGATAATGCAGCATACTTTTGGAAGTACTATCCTCCCAAGGCTACCAACATCACTGTTTCGCAACTCTTTTCGCAAAATCATTGTCCATGCCCTGTCCTCTACCACCTACAAAGATCACAATCTTTTATGACAAAACATGGAAAGAATGGAATTTTGATGACATCATCCTAAAAGGAGACTGCTAGCATGTAAAGGCCAGCAAATTCCATCAATGCTCTAAGTCAAGGTCATATAAGGAGGCTCTCTCTCTCTCTCAATTTCTTTTGCTAAAAGCACGCAAAGGCTTTATGCAGTCAACTTGATTGCTCAGACACATCTGCAATTACACACAACAGCACCTTCACATCCAAGCAATGCAAAGGGTGGACCACTTTGTACATGACTGTGCCTAAAAGTGAAGCAGGTCTGTTCATCAGGTCAGCCGCACAAGTAGAAGACTGATGGGAGACAAGGAAAATCTATTCAAAGGTCCACATCAAGATTGTATATACAGCCCACTACCTAATACCTATTAATAAATGGATCCCAACTTCTACATGGTTTGGATGTGCACAAGCTGGGTTCACCCAATGCAGAGATTTTAGATTCCTCTTAATGCTTTATTATTTGCACAAAGGAGAATAAAAAACTGAAGTGAATATAACAGACCTTATTATTCCCAGATGTATCCAAAATTTCCAAATTCCAACATCCAGCATGGTGTTCTAAGGAAGGACTCAATGACTGCTTCACGATTGCAGCAAGTCCGAATGCATCACGGCCCCATATGTGGAAGGGCATCATTTCAAAACTGGGATTCTTAATTCCATCTAAAACAGTAGAACAACACATATGCCTCTGATTAACCAACTTCCGTTTGCGAGTAGGAAATGTTGCTCCCAAAGAGCTACCAATACTCAAATCACAAGAAGCCATGTTGTAATTTATATATGATTGCCTCCCACTGACGGGATAGAGCGGGAGTTGATAAAAAGGTGCTACAGGCAAAGAGGTTGACTGGAACACTGCATAGTCACAATAATTAGATTAGCTTCAAGTTATACAGAATTCCTAGTAGTGTACTTATAGGTAAAAATAGCACCATTCTCCCTACTAAAGGTCACAAAAGTATAAAATTACATGAGGAAGTAAGATGACTATGATAATATGCATATCCGTGTACAAGCAGACACCATCCCAGTCCCCAGAAATATTCACACCCACAAATGGAATCACACAAACCACCACATATAACAAAATACATTATCACATATACGATCTCAAAGTTAATCCCAAAACCAATTGGTGATGGAAAACTACACAAACGGGGGACCCGAAGCACGCGCATGCACAAGACTACAATGCGGCATGGGGCCTTCTTGCCTTGCGCACTTGTGCCTGCACAAACACACAACACAGCATGTGACATTTTTTTTCCATGCGTGGTTTTTAACCCGAGACGTGTTGGCTCTGATACCATGTCACAGTTGCTAGCAAGTAATCCCAAAACCAACTGGTGATGGGAAACTGCACAAACAATTGCTTAACACCCCCAACATTCAATGCACATTGACGCAGACTAAAGTCTTTACAATATAAAACAAAGGCATTCGAGCACATAAATATATTCACATATGCAAGCAAATCTTGTGCAAACAATTTTGTACCTGAATCATGACAAAAGCTGCCTGTCATATGAGGATACAAGCCTTCATTGTGTGGTAAAAAGTTGGCAAAACTGAATGGATTCCAAATATCATAAGCCTTGCTCCTCAAATTCGGTGTCCCAAAACTTGGAAAACACACATTACCATATGGAATGTATGGATGTGCATATGAGTTATTCATTGATTCTGGTAATAGTAAGTTAAGCTCAGATCCCCCATGATTAAAAGAATTCTCCAGAAGAAAGCGGCCTAGAAAAGAATAGCTAAAGATGGTCAGTTTTTTCTTCAAGAAGACGTTGCAATGTTTTTTAAGTTAGAAATATAAGATATTAGTGTTCAAATGCGGATTTCATGCATTATATTCTCTTCCAAAACTTAAAAATATGAAATGAGGTAACTTGCTGTTTAACTCAGATCCTCATGTTGTGCTCATATTTCATAACAAAGCAGTCAATGACTGAATTCTTATACAGATGCATACCATGGAAATATCTTGTGACCTCTGCAGAGATCATAAAAATCATAGTTTTCCAAGCTAGACATAACAACAAGGGCCTGTTTGTTTCATGTAATTGAAATATTGAATACATAGGAATGGTAAGATTTTTATTTCTAAAAAATGGTCAAAATTGAAGAAAAAAATTTGAATTTCTGAAAATGACCATCAACTTATATCCCCTCAAATGGAAAATGAATCATGGGGACATGGGAGATGAATATACCGAGCTGCGGCCACCCTAGTAATTCAAATCCTAGGAAAGTGAGGATTGCATCTACATTCTACCTTATATTCTACAACCCCCTCTCGCGTCTTTTGGTGGATAATCAAGTAAATATATATATATATATATATATATTGCCAAATTTAAAAATGATGAACCTGTTTGTAACTGCAACGCCGGAGCCGTAACAGTGAACCTGCGATTGAACTGCATAATCTGCTCCACGTCGATCATCTCCCCGGCTCCAACCTGAACATTCTGCATGAAGTTCATGGCCGAAGCGGCTGCACCCAAACCCGGCAAAGCCATCACATCTCCATTCCCATCCTCCACAAACCCAACACTCCTCGAAGAAGATGAATCTGCAGCAAAGCGTTTGCCCTTCCTATCATCTCCCTCTTGGGTCTGCATCTTGATTCTAACTTCTCAAGCAACTACCAGTAAGAGAGAGAAAGTTTGGAACTTGGAAAACTCCATAGTTGTGGAGGGTTGTTTTTGTAGTGAGGGAGGTCAGCTAAATTTAGAAATGAACTAAGAACAGGTAGGGTTTTTGAGGTCAGATGCATTGTATTCGAGGGAGATGGGGTTTGAGCCGGCAAAGGTATCGGTATCGGCGTCGTGGGAGTGTAACGGGTCGAGCGTTTTCAGTGCTTGCCATTAATATTGATGCTTATCTCTTCTTCAATTGATTGAGAAAAAGCAAGAGCGGCTACTGATTCAGTGGAGAGAAACGGAAGGGTTTTAGCTTTCTCGTTCTTCTTCTTCTTTTTCTCGATATCTAGCTTTTGTTTTTGGTGTCAAGGAGAAAAAGAAGAGAGGTTTTATCGGTTCGCGAGCGTTTTTCGGCTTCCTTTCCTCGGTGTATTTATTGGCGCGCTTGGCCCTAACCGTCACCACTGGCTAGCCGATTTCAGGGTCACTGGTTCAAATCTAACAAAAAAAGTCAGATAAACTCCTTTATAGTTTTAGTGTGATAATGCAGTTTTAAACCTATAATGTTAAGGTGCAAATCATGATTCTAAGCCAACGGAGCTATTCCTTAAGATTAGTCATTAGTTGAAACTTGAAACTATGACGTTTATTTACTCATGTGGGAAAGTAAAAGAGAAGTAACTATATATCTTGTATGATTTTATTCAGTATGATCATAGATTTGAATTTCTATATAAGAAAATATAAACTAGCTAGGGTTACATTGGAGAGAAATGAAGAGAAAATTTTGATATTAATTAATTAATTTTAACCATCCCAAATGGATGAACGTGTGACAACAAGGGAGCCTACTCCATTTCCTTTTCTTTTTCTCTAAAGATTAGCTATGCTTAGAGACACGCCTTATATTAAGTCATGAAACATTTTTATTGCATTGCTATCTCTTTTGAATATGGTGAAATGTGCCATATTTATATCTTTGCTTAATGACAGGCCTTATCTTAAGTCATGGCACATTTTTATTGCATT
This sequence comes from Cinnamomum chago, assembly GCA_038049695.1. NCBI lineage: Eukaryota > Viridiplantae > Streptophyta > Magnoliopsida > Laurales > Lauraceae > Cinnamomum > Cinnamomum chago. The sequence goes on along the minus strand of CP142453.1, from coordinate 6,660,966 downwards.
AAAAGAAACAATGATGTAATAAAAATGTGCCATGACTTAAGATAAGGCATGTTACTTAACATAGTTATGACACATTTTTCACTTAATATAACACTCCTCATACATAAAAAAAATAAAATAAAGTTTAATGGCTATAGCAAGTTTTTCAATTTTCCCCTTTTGTTTTATTTTTTATTAATAAAGATTTTACATTTTTCTTCAACAAAGTTAAAAGGTTCATATAGGTTGTGATATCACAGCCTACAAATGAATATGCCATTTCACGTACCCTCTGACTTCAGAGTTCCGACATCTTTTTAAAAAAAAAAAAAAAAAAAAACTTAAAATATAGTCATATCATAATTAATAAGTTAGTAGATATCTACATAATGTTTTGGTAGAAGTCCTCATTTTCCCTTCCATATATACTTGTAAAGTACAAGTTCATATGAATTAGTTGTCTGTACAACACAACATATATACATCAAGCTGCCATCAATGTTAGAATATAGAACTGGTGGCAATAGTATTTCTCATTATTTTCGCTTGGCCATCTGTTACATGCCAACCCAACTTAATCGTCATTAGTATTAATTAATGAGGATTTAATTAATTAATTATGTTTAGTTGTAAATCATCGAACTTAGTACTCATTAGTCTTTTTAGACCGAGTTAATTGAGTCTAGAGTCTTGAATAGAGGAGTGGAGAGGGTCGAGTCAAGGACTTTCCATAATTATAGAATTTCACATTTGGTATTATTTTCACGTCATCTTGGCGTCATCGCGTGTATCTCGTTGAGCACGTCGATTTTCGTATTTAGCTCCACTTCATTTGATCACTCGTTGAATAAGTGAGCCATCATTTGACTTAAATTGAAAATACATAAATATAGTGGAATTTTGTGCAAATTCCCATCTTTATCTCTTTACAACAACTCCAACCCAACTTCATTTCTACTTCATTCGTTTGGTGCCTGTTAGCTGTGAGAGAACTTTCTTCTCTTCTTCCTTTCAATTTCTCTTTCTTTCTACAAGTCTTTGTTTGTGCAAGTAAAGGTAAGGGTGAATGCCTTCATCTCCTTCATCTCCTCAACCTTGCTCCCAAGAAAACCATTTCTTCTCCAACTCCAAATTCGGATTCCTTGTTAAGATCAGACTCAAATCCATCCTAGGTGGTATTTTTGAGTTAAAAAGGAGTCAAAAGACCCTCTTATTAGCTTGCATAGGCATTAATTGGTGTTTTGATGGATATTTGTGTCTAGGGTTGAATCTTTTGGGGATTTTAGGATTTTGAACACAAGAGGATTTTAGGATTTTGAACACCAAGAGAATATAAGAGTTTTGGAAAAGCTTAAATTGAGGCAAGTATAAGCTTTAATTATAATGCATGTTGTCTAATTCCTTGATTAGTTATTAAATTCTATTTTGTTTTCCTTTCTAATGTGATTAGCCTCTTAGTTTAAAACTTGAGAATGTTTATGATTATTTGAATTTTGTGGGTTTACTTAGGAATGGTAAAGCTTGGATTGGAGGGAAATGATTTAAAACAAAAAATCAGAAATAAGGAAGAAGAGTGCAGAACCTGCACTGAACCGGACCAGGCTCTACCTGGCAGCAGGGTGGGCCTCCTGCCCAGGCCTGTTTCAGGGCAGGTTGCAGGCCAAATTCTGGGCTGTTTCAGGGCTGGTTGCAGCCCAAATTATGGGCTGGTTTTAGGTTTGTTTCAAACCCATTTCAGGTTAATTTTAACCCAATTTTTGGGCTGTTTTCCAACCCATATCAGGCCCATTCCTGGGATGTTTTCCAGCCCATATTAGGCTCTAATTCCAGCCCCTTTTCCCCACTAATTGAAGCCCATTTTAATATTTCAAGGCATAGGCTGAATTCCTACTTTTTCAAAGTAGTTAAGAGAAGCTTGGATTAGTTAAATGCATGTGCAGATGGGGAATTACAAGCCCGTTTATTATTTCATTGCTTGGGCTAGAATTCCTACTTTTAAAATAGTTAGAGAAGCTTGGAATATTTAAATGCATGTGCAGGTGGAATATTGTATGGAAATGCATGTGCAGGTGGAATAAGGCATATGTAGGTGGAATAGTTTATGGAATGGGAAAAGAACAGATGAGATGGACATGGGTCTTAATTGTTTGGACCCTTTTTGACCCAATTAGAAGGGGTAATGATATTCTACCCTCTAATAACCCTCCATAAAACTCTTTAAAGAGGAATATGGTGTACACCTTAAACCAATAGGTGATGAAGGTTTTAATTGACTCTTATGACTTTACAATGGAACCCTTAACCTTCTATTTGTCTAAATGGGAAATCATAACTCTATGAATGTTCATTTGAGGCTGAAAACATTCATAGATTGTACTCATTGGTCTTAAATTATTCCATGAGGGTAGGTTTAGGAATTTAATGTATTTTCTCATAAATTGTGGCACCAAATGAATGATGGTAATACATTGATCTTCAAAAACTACCTTGAAATGGACGATGAGAGGCTATGAATTAAATAAATAGATTAGAGTTGGTTAGTAAATTTCCTTGATTCTTTGAACTCTCTTGCATTTCATATTGAGTAATATTAATATCATTGACCTTCAAGTGGTGATCAATGCATTATATGTTGATGTCTTCTATTACGATTAATATAATTGGAGTGGACTCTTGAAATAAGAGGAATGTGAATATTTGTTATTGATTTGGTTCAATTCGATTTGAGATTATGAGATTTTATATCTATATTGGAAATTTCATTCACATTCTATTATTATTTTGATTCGATTGGTCTGATACTACTGAGCTTCGACCTCGTGATACCCGACGGGTTTAAACTTGGTTTAGTTATTTGAGATCACTGCAGTAGATCATCTGGAGCACCGGAACTCCATAACCGGGTAGCCAGCTAGCCTTTGGCCGGGCCGCTGGTGACATCCCAACTAGATTCACTCTCTATTTGAGAGGATGAGCTTAATGTGGTAGCCAACTAGTGTGTTTTATTCCCCATTGACTCGTAAAGCATGACTTTAGCACAATTGCCTAGTTATTACTTGATATTGGCATCTTTTAATCAATTGTCTATAAATTCAATTTGTTACATCATGTAATTCATTATTAATGCATATACTTGCTGAATCGTCGTATTCATGATGCTATTCTTGGTGTCACAGACGCAGGTGCAACTCCCTGTCCTGAGGAGGCCCAGGAGGGAGAGGAGGTTACTCAAGAGGTACCTTCAGGTCTAGAGGAGTTGCCAGAACAGGGGCCTGCTTAGAAATTCTCCTCGGAGTGCACGAACATATGTTTTGAGAACTTCATTAGGGTGTGACTAACCCCTTTTTGTGTGAGTCATACTTAGACTTCAGTTATTCTTTTGTTTATACTCTTGATAGTGTTGTTTAGGTTCTTTTATGCATCATTTTTTTTGTAAAAGTAATGTTTCTACTTGTATAATTCTTTTGTGTCAAACTTGAACAACTATTTAGACTAAATGGACAATGATACCTTATGTTTGAATTACAGCTTCCGTTGATTAATGGCTATTGATATGTATGGTGAGCTTGACTCACGTGTGGAAAAAGTTATTTTTCTCTCCGTCGTGTGTTGTATTTGGCTTGAGACAGGTACAATATCACGGGAGTATGTGTGCCACACCTCGGGGATTACCCTAGGTCAGGGTGATCCGGGACCGGGATGTGACACCATCATGCCAAGAAGAAGGTGAAAAGGGTGGCGTTAGAACATTGTGTCATTTATCTTGGATATGTTGTTTTGGCTGCGAATCTATGCAATTTTGAAGGCCCCGATACAAGGGTGCAATTTGTGGACTAGGCCAAGCGTCTCTCTAGTTATATGTAGGATCTTATGCACCCATTAAGCTATCATTTACCATTCAATTTTAAAGGAATGGTAACTCAGTGGGTGCGTAAGATCCTACGTTATATATTTCCTTGTCGAGTGCCTGGTGACTGGCTGTATACTAGAGTGGTGCACCAAAACCCCCACTGAGAAACGTGGTCCGTGGACCGCAATAAAGTAGTTTTCCCTTGGTACAGAGTTTAAGCCCTAACCACGGACACAATGAAAATCATAACTTTGTCGATTAAAGTAAATCCAGAGTCTGACTTGAAACCTCAGTCTGCAATAGATTCATATCCTATGGGCCATGGTTTATAGGTGACTATCACATTAACTGACCCGACCTGCCTAAGCAAACTTGGACTCGAGCTTGGCTCATATGCTAATCAAGCCAACCTCAAGCTGGCTTGATATAGGTCACATTAAGGGCTAGACTCGAGCTCGAACTCAGCTTGGCTCGTCTAATTTTTGGGCTTCGCTTGACTGCTTGTGCAGGAGCAGAGCCCAAGCTAAACCTGGCTTGTAAAAGATTGTCTTGAGCTTGATTTCTGCTTGGCGACAGATGAATTTCATAAAATAGAATGGGCAAGAGTTCAGGTCTATTTTGCCTAATATCTAAACGGGTTGCACATGAACAAATGATACTCAATGGCCCAGATTAACTTTCAATAATGTGGGCTGGATCCGAGTAGGAATTTTTGAGCCAATAAGAGCAGCACTTAGACATGCTTCATTTTGAAACGTACACCTATCAACAAGATCCTCTGTACATCCTAAACTCCCATGTCCCTAGTTTAACCGAATGCTCTCATTAATAAAGAGCAGAATGAAAAACCTCCCACCTGCTCTTTTCTATTTCTAGCTGTAGTTCATCTTAGTCCTCTCAGTTCCAACAGCCTCCAAAACAGTCACTCCTCCAGCACTCCTATAAATACATACATTTATGGATCTCTTAACCCTCATCAACTCTCCCCTAATCAACACTAAACATGGCCTCTGCCAGTGCCCACACCAACATCTACATAAAATTGGCCTTCTCTCTCCTCCTCCTCTTCCTTGTGATGGATGCCACTGCTGCGACGAGGAAGTCTCAAATGAATGTAATTGACCGATGCTGGCGAAGGCGTCCAAATTGGGCAAGGAACAGGCCCCTTCTCGCAATGTGCTCGGTTGGATTTGCAGGGAAGATGACCAACAATGTGGGTAGGGGTGTGAGACACTACACAGTCACAGACCCCAGTGATGACCCGATAAATCCCCGCCCGGGGACGTTGCGGTATGGTGCGACGCTGATTGAAGGAAAGGTGTGGATCAGGTTCCATAGGAGTATGAGTATAAATCTTCAAAAACCGCTTTTCATTAGCAGCTTCACTGCCATTGATGGGCGTGGTGTCAATGTCCATGTTGCTAATGGCGCGTGCTTGGTGCTCTATGAGGTAAGATTCATGAAAATAAATGAAGTTCTTTCTAAGACGTACAGTAGTAAAATTCAAATGCTGATGTTGTGGTGATATATACATGATCAGGTGACCAATGTTATAGTTCATGGCCTACACATTCACCATTGCCAAAGGCCATCTCCTGGCAAGGTGATTGCTCCGGGGGCGAATATTTTAGATTTAGGTAGGTTCGACGTCGATGCAATTGCAGTCATTGGGTCTTCCAAGGTTTGGATTGACCACAATACACTCTATCAATGCAAAGATGGGCTAGTGGATGTTACGCAAGGCTCGACCGATGTTACCATATCAAACAACTGGTTCAAGGATCAGGACAAGGTGATGCTTCTGGGTCATGATGACGGGTATGTGAAGGACAGGAGGATGAGGGTGACTTTGATTTTCAACCGTTTTGGCCCCAATTGCCATCAACGTATGCCTAGGTGATCTACATTTTCCCTCTCTACTTGCCTCTTGTTTCATATTATTTTAATCTCTTGTAATCAACTCTCACCCTTATATAAATTTCCTTCCCAATTCACTAATTCTTCAATCATAATTCATATTATATGAAACTACAGGGCTCGACATGGCTATGTTCATGTTGTGAACAATCTATATGAAGGTTGGGGAATGTATGCCATTGGGGGAAGCATGAATCCTAGCATCAAAAGTGAATCTAATGTCTTCATATCTTCTGGCAGCAATAAGGTAAATTTTCACTCTCAAGTACCCCAGATTCTGAAGTTTTTTTCTTCTATTCTTTCATCCAGGAAACATGCTAATTAGGATTTTCATGTTAACCAGGTGACATGGAGGGGTGGAGGTGTAGGTTGGAATTGGAAGTCAAAGAATGACCATTTCCTTAATGGAGCTTACTTTAGACAATCAGGCAGTGCTGTTGCGAAGCCGAATTATAACCGCGATCAGAGGTTCACAGTGGTAAATGCTGGAGTGGTTAGGCTCCAAACAAGTTCTGCGGGCGCACTCAGATGCACAAGAACTAGATGCTGATGAAGCCTATGTATATGTCTGCCTATGTATGTGTGTGTGGAGTGAGGGTTTCAGTTGTTATGGTAGTTTGGTGTGAACAATATATTGTTGTTGAACTGTAGCTCTATAATTTTATGTTGGTCTTGGCAATTGCCAATCCAGCAAGATAATAGAGGATGTTCTATATGATGGTTTTGATTTCTTCTTTATCTTCAGGTATGATGTTTAAGTTCTGCTGATTATTGTTGATATTAAAATACAATGAACTAATTGAGGTACTAATTAAAAATATGAAGATGATCCTTCATTGCATAGAAGGTTCATTTGAATGCATGATTATGTTGGTTGAGTTCAAATCAGAAATTTAAGGCCGGGTTGAGTTCAGTTTAGAATCGCCACCCCTACTAATACCTTTCTAAATCTTCTTTAGTTGCGATTTTCTAACTGTTAATTAACTTTAACCCTCATGAAAAAGATCTATACAACATGAATAAAAGCTAAAAAAATCATAGTTAGCAGGTCTCAGTCTTGTTAAACCTTATCAAGAAATTGTTACTCTTGTCATTTGAAGCTAAAAAGACACATGCTAATGAAATTAGAAAATAAAATAAAATTGTCAATAATCCTTAATTTTTCTAGACCGCTCAGTAGACAGCCTGGTTTTTATTCTCTCAAACTCCAAATAACCATTGAATATGAATTATTTGATCTTCTTGTACGTATGCATTATTATTTATTATCAAGTTACAGAACCACAAGAAAATACAAACAGAAGCTTGCCCCTCATAAACTTAAATGGACCCATATACACACCATGGTTATCACATCCGATTACAACAACTATCTATTATGTAGGGTGCTTTCATCAATGTGGTTCATGCGAAATTTTCATGATCTAAGTCAGTTTGCACAACGGGCGGTGCTGGATTTCCAGTCTCCAATGTCTGCAAAAGTTTGGAGAACCCTAAATTAAAGGTACAAATCTAAAATCTCACACAGCTTCCATGGAATAATTCCGGAGGATAAAATCCCCTTTGCTTCACATGATGCCGCCGCACTTGGAGTATTTTCAAAGGGCTACTTTTTAAAATTCAAACAATTCAAGATCAACACCTTATTCTATTTTAAAAAAAAAACTGACTCCAATTAAAATTAGGCCACCGTCACCACTCTAATCAGAATTCATCATGTGGCTCATCTCTAAAATCAAAATCACTTGAAATCACTATTTTATCATATAAACACACCGACAAAAATAAAGTCATATATATAAGGAGGTGCTCATATGAGAGATGTCTCTCACTTCACATGAGAGACCGTGTGACATCTCCCATGAAAGATAAGGTGGGGGGCCTCATATTGAAGTTGTTGGCATTGTATGTGGATGTGAAGGCCTCACACAATCTCTCATTTAAGATAAGAGACATCTCTTATAGTAACATCTTTTATAGGAACATCTCTCATATATATATATATATATACGGTGAGGGATGCTTTCATAAACGAGGGGTTTCAAGTACAAAAGGGGGATTTCAAGTACATAGGGTGTACTTAAAATCCCCCATTTTATGGAAGCATCCCTCACCCTATGGTGAGGGATGAATGTATATAAACATTCCCCTATATATATACACACTTACATTGATCATCATATGTATAACACATTATTTTATTTATGTATTTTAGATGTGATCAAAGGTGGTCTTGGCCTCTCTTGAAATGAGAGTTGGTGAAACTGTAGATTAATGGAATTCCTTCTTTTGATTAATGGAATTTCAGAATCTCAATCATAAAAAATGGTACGTTTATCTCCCACTGCAATTTCGTGAATTTCAACAAACAAACACACTACAAAGCCATCTCCTGATGTAAAATATAAAAAAATAAATTACAAATAGATACATGCCGCCCATGGCATGGCAAAGCAAAAAAACGAACTCAAAAACATAGAATCCTCATTTTTTTTTTTTTCCATTTTATCTTCTCCCTCTTCTCTCTCTTAGTAGAATACGAAGGAGAAGAGGAATTTCTTGAGAGAAGTTCCCGTTCCCACATGGATCTGGATCTATGGATTTCGAAGGTAAAAGATGGCAATCATTTGATGGAGGACGAGCTTCAACTCCTCTGCGAATACGTAAGCTTTGCTTTTCGATTCTCCTCTCTCTTCATCTTCTTCTTCTTCATTTCCTTCTCTATACTCCTTTCCTTACCGATCTAGGGTTTCTTCTTACAAATCGCTCGTTTCTTCCGTTTTTCGCAATTTTAGGGTTTCCTATATCACTGCGCCTCTTTTGATCTGTTTCTACAGTTGTAATTAACCCTAGATTTCGTATCAAAAGCTACTTGTTTTGCTTCTTCTTTATATTGTTTTGATGCAAGGCTAGGTGTTTTTGTTTCAGTCTTTTTGGGAGAATAGCTTTTGTTGTTGTGATTTGGATGGAATTGGATTGTGCTTTTACTCCCCGGAAGGGGTAAAAGGTTAAAATTTGAGGAAACCCCGGGCGATGTGAGTTGGGATGGCTTCAATTTTCATTCATTGTTTCACCTGCATAGATGAAAGTGCTGGAGTTGATTTCTCCCACACTTCTCTCAAGGTTTTTAACGGTGGCCTTGGATTAAAATGGACTGCTGGGATGCGGATTCCGCCGTTCCAGTTGTGGTTATGGGACCATGAGCTTGCTATTGATTAGCTAAGATGGAGATATATGAAGAAGAAGATATGGATTATGTTATGCATTCAATTTAAGTATGAAATGCTTTGTGTGGATGAATGTAGAGAAGGTGAGATGAAGCTTACAGTAGAATGGAAAATCAAGGAATGTTGTTTAAAATGGTTTGGGCATGTACACAAAAGACCAAAACACCCATTGTATTGTGTATTAAGGAGTTCCATCTTCAAGGACCTTGAAAAAGGGGGAGACTAGTAAAGAATTTAAATGAAGTAGTGAAGGAAAACATGATACATTGTGGAGTTACTGAAAACTTGGCTGTAAATGGGGTTGGTTGGAAAAGTAGAACTCACAAAGCGTACACTAGATAGATGGGATAATGGTTTGATGTTGATGACGACGGTGCATGAATATCATAGTTGTGGGTTCCTGCGAGTCATTTTGCAAGAACCTCTCATTACTTGAGCATGCATGTGTGCTGGGTGATTTATTTTTCTACTGAAGTAACATTTCTTCCAAACGAACTTAGTGATTTTTTTATCTATTACAAGAAAAGCCATTTTTACAAGAGGATAATTTCTATTAATGAAGTATATATTTGAATGATGTCCAATATCACGACATTTACTTTTCTTACCATACTGGAATGAGATAGTGACCGCATTCGTTTTTGTTGGCATTCAAACTATGACCAGTTGGCTGGCAACGTTGGTTGGGATATTATGTGATACTGGTGGGCATGGAAAATGCCCAAGGTAGTTTCTCTCTCTCTCTCTCTATATATATATATGTATTTGCATCATTTCATACATATCTTGGTGGTCAATGTTTGACTGAAGGGTGAAATTCCTTTGAGGACTTGTATACTGGTGACCCCTAGGCTCCACTTAGCACATATACTTATTGGATGGAATCTATTGCCCATCAGGCCGTTAACAGTGTGGTAATTTTCGGCTGTGCTGAATTTGCTTCCTTGCACATTCAAATAACTTCAATTGTTGAGCTAACTAATGATTCTAAAAAGAGTTTAATAGACCAAATGGTTTCTTTTAACTATCTATCGTGTTTTGAGTTCTGTCTAATTAATAGCCGTGTTTTAGTCCTGGGGTGGTGGGGCCTTTTTGTTTTTTCCATACCAATTTATGTAGTGAAATCAATATAAAGAGGCATTGTTATGATGTTTATTGAAGTAATTTCTAAGCTTCACTATGCCTTCTTGTTCTATTAAAATTGCGGGAAACGTTTATTTGACTTGGAATACTACCATTAGCTTCGGGTTTTTTTTTTAAATCACCAAATACTACCATTTGTGGGTGTTTGTAGTGATGATCCTTGATCTACTTGAATATATATTGGTCAACTGTTTTCGAGTTAACTTAACTCTGTTATTATCTTTTCGCAAGACAATTTGACAGTTAATAGTGTTTGGAGCTACGGCTGTCATTTATTTCTATTGACTTGTATGTTCACCTCTCAGGTGAAGGACATTCTCATTGAGGAGTCAAACGTTCAGCCTGTAAATAGTCCAGTGACTGTTTGTGGTGACATTCATGGCCAGTTCCATGATCTAATGAAACTTTTTCAGACTGGGGGACATGTGCCAGAAACAAATTACATTTTTATGGTAAAAGCTTTTCCGTACCCCAATAAAACTCGAGTTGTTTTTTATCTGTTGTGATCCATTTCATTTAGTGTTACATATTACTGCTTGTATATATTACTAAGCCACTAAACACTACTGGCAGGGTGATTTTGTTGATCGTGGATACAACAGCCTGGAAGTTTTCACAATCCTTTTGCTTCTTAAAGCAAGGTATCCTCTTATTATTTGTGTGTGTGTGTGTGTGTGTGTGTGTGTGAGAGAGAGAGAGAGAGAGAGAGAGAGAGAGAGAGAGAGAGAGAGAGAGAGAGAGAGGTGGTCATCTTTTGCGTCCTTGATTTGTTGGTCCGGTGGTTTTACTTACATTTGAATGCTTATGCTGCTAAATCATACACTTGCATAGTTATGCTCGTATGCCATACTCAATAAACCCTAAGTACTAGAAACCTTGTTCCTTTTTTTTTTTCCAATAAATTCCACTTGGTTTTTGTTGCTAGGATAGATTCAATTTCAATGAAGTTTTGAATTTATCTCAATATTATCAAGAGAATTTCATTGCTATAATTCATCTTAATGTTACCATGATAAATTTGAATTATCATTGCCTGATATTTATGTTGCCCAATAGGAAGGAACTTCTTTTTTGTGGGAAACACTGTTGAATCCAAATATTGAAGCTCATTTTTTATTTAATTCCTCCAATTAGTATTTTCCACAAACTAAGAATTTCATTATTACTGATGTTGGTGTTCCAGTTGCCGGTTTTAGATTTATGCTGTTCTGTTGTGGTTTGCATTTGTAACCTTCTGTATCAGCTTGTGTCTTTGTGGAAGCTCTTCTCCTTTCTAATTAGTCTAAAACAAAATTCGGTTTGCTTATGGCTTCTTAAAATTTACAACTTTTGTTATTTTATGTGTGGTTGCTGTTTGCTTAAACAGATGAAACAGAAGAATCACACAATAACTTTACATTGCCTCCTTGTTTCTTCAATGTTCTCATTTTTTTCAGATACCCAGCAAACATAACTCTTTTGCGTGGAAATCATGAAAGCAGGCAACTCACTCAGGTATTCTTTCTTTCATACCATGATGATGTAACTCTGTTTATGGTAGGTACTGGTTTTAGATTGATTTGATGTCTATTTAAGAAGTCCATGGAAATCTTGTTTAGATATTCCTTTTTCATCAATCACATAAAGTTTTACCTTAAAAAAAAAGGCAAGCGTAGTAGAACAAAATGAAACTTTGCAGTATAAGAGGGATATATGCTATATGCTGCAGACATGTCTTGTGGACTTATAGTTTTGTCATCTTGTTTGCCACTTCATTAGCAATCCTGTATGTGTGAATGTAAGGTACCAACATTAATTACTGATTTATCATATTTCTTCCAAAATAAATGGTAATCTCCACGGGAATTCTTCTTATTTCCTTGATCATTTAATTGCATCATTTTAGCCCCTTCTAGTAATAGGATCCTTCATCCCTGCTGGCCTTGAAAAAGACAAATCAAAAGTACTCCCCAGTCCCCACTCTCATTACGCACTTGGTTTTCCTCTAGTCACACTATTGCCATTCAACTTCTTTGTTCTAATAGCAGGTGGTTTCCAATTTAACAGACCATCTCCTTTTCTTTGGCACCTGCTGTACATTCCCCCGACTACCAATGATATTGAATTGCTTGAAACTATGAATTCTTCTATTGATGATATCCAATAAGCTATCCATACACTAATACAATCAATATTTCCTATATGGGTAGTGCTAGACAATGCCTGGATGCATGATCATCTCACTGGGGCCCACGAGATGACTAGAATGCATGATGATCATGAAAGTCTGTTGGACAGAAAGATTTATATGTGATCCATCTCTGTGCAGAAATTAGACTCATTAGATCATCCCAACTCTTGACATGGCCCTCAAAATTTAATGGTTTTAGAGGCATTATGTTCTTAGGATTTCAATCTTATGGTGCGGAAAAGTTGGATGAGTGTCAAATTTGGGCTTGTGACAATTCATTTTGAGAAGAGAGAGAGAAGGAGAAAGGGGGGAGAAGGAGGGGGGATTGTAGTGTGTGTGAAAGGGGACTAGATTGGCTCAAGATGGGGCCCATGCCCAAAAAAACATAAAGGGGTGTTTTTAAAGTGGGTCCCCCCACCCCAACCCACCCACCAAGAAGAAAGATGTTTTGAAATGATGTTTTTTGTTTGAAGAAGTTCCTTATTTTTCTCTTGGAAAACATGTCAAAAATGAAAAGGTGTTGAGACCCATAGAACTTATCACTTTGCCCAGTATTGATGGTGATTAGTGAATCCTTCTCTTCTACTATTTATAAATATGAATAAAAGAAGATAAAGGTGTATACTTATAGAAAAAGAGGCAGTACAAGATTGAACTCAAAATGACAATCAGCTGTCATCTTTGGTACCATTAGATGCAGGTGATTCTCTGTTTGTTGATATTCCCATCACTCTTTGCAAAGGAAAAAAGGACTTGTGCCTTCATCCCATTCAGAAGTTCGTTTCTTATGCATTTTTTATTTCCATCTTATGAAACCAATTTGTCTGCTGTTTCTTCCATTTCTCTTCCTTCTTCTGTTGCAGAAACCCTAGATGATCCAAAGTGTAGAAAATTTTTCCTTAAAAGAGCATGGAACTTGGGATCTAGTGGATCTTCCTTAGTTAAGCTAAACATGTAGTTTTTTTTTAATTACAAGGTTGGCCTACTGGCCAGAAGTGGTGCTATCAACCCAAACACCTAGGGAATGATCCCTAGGCATGTGTGTGCTGCCAAGGTGCCAGCACCACTGAACCATAAGTGTGTTGGCAAGCTAAACATGTAGTTGGCTGAAAATGGGTGATACTCTGAACCACAAACGAAATTGCTCAGTTGGGCAGTACAAGGTTTGTTCAGTAGTGGAAGGATATATATTCTGATATATGACATTGATTATCAAGTGACTTCTTGTAATGTTTGTTTTTAGATTTTACATTGTTTTAGTACTCTTTTCATTTTTTAAGATCTGTTTTCTTTCACTTTTGAACAAATGTTTTAAAAACTATATTTTTGATATCTTAATCCTTAAAGATATAAGTAATTCCAGTTAGAAGATTTTAAATTCAATTTTGTTTTTTCATACCCTTCTCCAAGTATCACTCAAGTGATTGGTTTTCCTGGTACACACTGCACCTTTGCGATTCACACAGTTTGCTCAAGGGCAAGGTCTTTAGTCCAACTGACTGCATGCTTTCACAGTTTTGGGTCAACTGGGTTGGCATGCTCAGTGCTATCCATTTTCAGAACATTGACCGGAGGGACAGAAAACATGGCAGGCAAAGAAACAAGTGACACTAGGAAACAGGGCGGCCACCCACAGTATCTAGGGAAAATGCAATGCAGGGCATGCAAACCAATGGAAATAAGATTCATGTGGTGTCATAATTGGTAGGGGAGTTTAATCCACGACATGGGGTTGTCCGTGTCCGCTCTCTTTTAATTGTCCCATTTTTGTTTTTTGAATGGTAACTTTTCATTAAAAGCAAGCAGTATAAGAGGACTATACTGACAAACTTACAAAAGAGAAAAGCAAAACCGCAAACACAAGACAAGACAACAGGAAACCCAAGGAAACAAAATCGAATTAAGGCACTGCATTAGAGAGTCACTTTCCAATTCCGCTTAATTTGATCCAAAGAGTAGCCTTTGAAATGCTGAAAAATGATTACCCAAGAAGCAACCAGGAACTTAATCTTTTCCAACAAGGATCCGCAGCTCACAGACTTCCCCTCAAAACATCTTGAATTTCTTTCCTTCCACAAGATCCAAATAACTGCTAAAAAGGACAGTCTCCACAACTCCTTCCCCGAACTCTTCCCATTCCTTAAGAACAATCAAAGAATGAAGATTGATTATATAAGAACATACTCTTTTCAGGAAAGAGTGGGGCTCACCTTCATATGAGGGCCCACTGCTAAAATAGTGCAGCTAGGATAATTAGTATCCTCAATGGCTTGTGATGGCTCCTGGGTCATTTTTGTTTTTGTGATAGATCATTGCAGAAATTCAGTGTATAAGACTGAGATGAGGCTTCTTTCTTTTCTAGGTATATGGTTTTTATGACGAGTGCCAGAGGAAATATGGAAATGCTAATGCATGGCGGTATTGCACTGATGTTTTTGACTACCTCACCCTCTCGGCAATAATTGATGGAACAGTACATCTCTCTCTCTCTCTCTGCTGTTATTTTTCACTACACTGTGGATTTGAAATGTCCTAACCAGCGGAGCTGCTACTATTATTATGATGGGGTGATTTTTTTTTTTTTTTACTTCTTTTTTATAATACCAAAGGTGCTTTGCGTACATGGAGGTCTCTCCCCTGATGTTCGGACAATTGACCAGGTACACCCTTGCTCACCTACTTTTGATTGCTCGTGTATTTTCTTTCCAGTGCCCAGTTAACTTTTGCCTCGTAAAGACAAGTAAACAAATGGCTTGTGGGTTCTTTTCTTGTGTTTTCTGGCAGATGAGGGTCATCGAGAGGAATTGTGAAATCCCACATGAAGGGCCCTTTTGTGATCTCATGTGGAGTGATCCAGAAGAGATTGAAACATGGGCAGTTAGTCCACGTGGTGCAGGTTGGCTTTTTGGATCTAGGGTCACAACAGAGGTAAATAAACACGTTAGGTCAACCTTGAGGCTGGCTTATATGAATGTATTGTTTCTCATGCAATTATTATCAACATAACTTTCTATTTTTGCAGTTTAATCACATAAACAAGCTAGAACTTGTTTGCCGTGCACACCAGCTTGTCCAAGAAGGTCTCAAGTACATGTTTCAAGATAAGGGCCTTGTTACTGTGAGTCATGTGGAAATGTTGGTTTATATTGTTTTTGATATTATTGCTCCTGTGGTTGTTGATTTGTCAATGGCAGATTAAACTTTCCATGTATATTAATTGAGTTGAGTGGCTCTTGGCTTCTGCAGGTGTGGTCTGCTCCAAACTACTGTTATCGATGCGGGAATGTAGCTTCTATATTGAGCTTCAATGAGAACATGGCATGTCACTATACCTGTTGATTTTTTTTTACCTCTCTTTACTTATTGCTTGTTGAGACATATCTGTCACTCTTAGTTTTCTTGCTTTCTTGCTTAGCATTGCCATGTTTTTTTTTCTTTGGGCGGCTTGCCTTGTAGCTTTTCATCATCGATCTCTTATGATGTTTTGCACTTTTGCTTTCTTTAATAAAATTTACACTCACCATTCTCCCAACAACAAACAACCCCACCCCCCTCTCCTCTCCTCTCCTTCTCTCCTCTCTCCCTCCTTCCTCGATAGAAGGACATGTTTGTGCGGAGCCACGGAAGAGGAAAACACGTGTGTCCTCTTATGCGGAACTCAAATCCAACCTTGTAGGTAGGAAGGAGCCATCCTCACCTTCAAATAAAAGTAAGAGATTTAAGGCCGCTTTCGGTGATGATTTGTGTCTGCACCAAATATCAAGCGAATGTGTTGGCAGAAGATGCGCCCGTATTCCTACGTGTTTCCGCGGCAAGCTTTCTGCACAAACGCATCCTAAATGAGGTTTTAGATCAAGTATGCAAATACATGAATACTTGAACTCTTTAAGTTGCTTGACACAGTCCGGATGTGACCGTCCAGTTATTGGTCAAGATCATGTCTTAAAGTGTTAGCAAACCACATTGTAGGACACCATTATTTTATAATCTATGGTGGGATGGGGGGAAGCTCAGTTGAGTAATTGTCAATTTGCAACCTGGAGCAGTCAGAATCTATGATGGCTAGGTACTTCAAAACAGGCGAGATATCGTTGTATTGTATATGATACTTCACTTCTATGTGTAGAATACATATCCGTGTCATATTCATGGCATGTCCTTACCATATCCACGCCATATCAAGGCATCATAGCCTAGAATATGAATATTCAGTTTGACCTATTTAAGTGCTCTTGTCAAGGAAAAAAAAAAACAAGAAAAAAAAACTTGTAAGTGTCAACTCAAAGCAGCCTTTAGTTTAATTTGTTAAAGTTCTCTTGTCAAGGAAAATTAAAAAACAAAAAAATTGTTCTCTTTTAAGTGTCAACTCAAAATTGCTTTTTTTTTTAGGAAACTACGAAAAGAGGGACCCTAGATGGCCACTAACCGAAAAAGAGGCCACTAGTCAATATTGCACGGAAGTGACCCCCTGTGACCACTTCCGTTTTTTTTATTAAAGACTTAAACGTGTGACGACGTCGTCGTTTAATATTCCATCCAAACGTGTGACGACGTCGTCGCTTAATCGCCCGAAACCTCATTTTCCCCATTTTCCCCTTCTTCCTTCCTATCACAATTCCTCTCTCACAGATCATAGAATTCCCCTTGTATACCCAAATCCCGTTGTGGCACATGCATGCAGTGGCCCAAATCCCCTGCCCAGATCTCTCCGATTTGTAAACGTAGCACGAGGTCAATTCTTTTTTAGTTGTCTTCTGCAACGACGAAACTTGCGCGTGCTCGACAGAGCCCAGCCCTCTTCGTCTCTCTGTTCTTCCTGTTTCTGCTGCAGGGCCTACAACAAATCTGTACTGCAACCACAGAAACCAGAAACTCAAAGGATTTTCTTCATCTTCTCAAGGTGTTTGGGAGAGGCAAGCCTCTGGTCTCAAAGCTTGCAATAATCTCTGAGTACATAATATTTTCAGGTGTTATGTTTGTAGCCCTCATCTACTACTCAGAAAACGATCCCATCAAGCGCAAGGGCAACCACACCTTGGGAGGAAGGGGGAAAACGATGGGAGGAAGAAGGGGAAAATGGGGAAAATGGTGTTTCAGGCGATTAAGCGACGACGTCGTCACACGTTTAGATGGGATACTAAGCTACGACGTCATCACACGTTTAAATCTTTAATAAATAAATAAATAAAAAAACGGAAGTGGTCTCAGGGGACCACTTCCGTGCAATATTGACTAGTGGCCTGTTTTTCGGTTAGTGGCCATCTAGGGTCATTTTTTTCGTAGTTTTCTCTTTTTCTTTTTTTTATAACAAAAACATCTTTTAGTTTCCAAATTAAGCTTTTTAATTGTTCATGAACCCCCCAACCGCCCCCACTCCCCAAACAAGCAAACAAAAACTCAAAAAAATAAAAAATAAAAAAGGAAAAAGAGTGCCTGAAAAGTTAAAGCTTTTGATCTCAAGTGACTTGGTGGAACACTTGACATCCGATTCAATTCACCCTCCGAGTCCCTGCAGCCAAGTCCTATGTGTAAATGGTTAAAGCTAATTTATTTTCTATATTTTTTGTTGTGAGAAGATGTGGAGGCATTTGGGGTCATTTTGCACACATTTTTTTATGATCAACAACCATATTCTGTGGAAGATCAAAGGTAATGTTCATTTGACATGTGACCACCTATTATCACTTAAATTCATTATGAATAATTAAAACACATTTGGCTTGAATTTTAGGAACATCATTTTCTATTTTTTAAGGTTCTTTTATTATTATTATTATTATTATTATTATTATTATTTTATTTTTAGGTTTTGGGGGGGGGGGCTTGGGGGACCAAATTAGTCTGACTTGGCCGAGTTGACTTGAATGGAGGGGGGGCCAAGTTATCTCCCAATTCTGAGTTCTAAAGCTTTGCTTGACAGAGTCTACCTCAGCTTTTATTTATATATTTTTAATGTCTGTTCTATCATTTTTGTTGCATAACATCCATAGCATTATGGTATTATGTTTATGACATTTGCTGATGGTTTCATTTCTGCTTACTTTCCTGATCATACAGGAGAGAGAGGTGAAGTTTTTCACAGAAACTGAGGAGAACAATCAAATGAGAGGGCCCAGGAGTGGAGTATCTTACTTCCTATGAGGACTTTGGCTGCCACCTTGCTTGTATTCATACCACATGTAAAATCATTCCAAGTGCTCCAGGCATTTTGGTGCCCGAGAAGGGAAGATAATTTTAACAAGAGCATGAGATACATTGACAGTTGCAGGAAGTGATCTTTATTTTTGCCAGCAGGAAGATTCAGAGCTTCTCCTGGCCTTGCCATTTTTTAAAACACGTGTTGTATATTATGGTTTTTGTCAACAAGAGTTCTAACTTTCCTCAGGTATCTCGTTATTGTTGTGGGTTAGATTCTAGTAGCAAGTTGATTGTTTCTTTTTACCCAAATGTTATTCCAGACTTTGAAATTTGGTTTCCAATTAGGGCTGTAAAGACCACAAAATTATTGGGTCTCATCATTCTTCCACTGCCAAATTTGGGCTACTTCCTTGCACAATGGGCCTATTTAGGTCTTTGGAAACCTACTCAGTTACAAATGTAAAAGGTTTTACGCATTTGGACAACTTAATATGTAAATCAGGTGACTATAAAATATGGTGCAGTTGGATAGCGTGAATTATACCTATTAAGGTTTGCTTTGCTCTTGCTGTAACCAAATGCTGGTTAAAAAGGTTATTCTCGTTTATACATACATATAAGCTGGGTACAGGGCAACCAAGTTCTGAAGATGTATGCACACCTAGGTTATATAAGCTGAAGGCCAAAATCTACAGTGAGGGACCGGGGGGATGGAAAGATCTATGTTAGAGCACATCAAGTATCAAGTTTGACTCCAAATCCATGCTCCTAATCCCTTCATCTGTGGTCCATAAGTTTAATGACGTTATATTTAAAAAAATATTCTACCCTCGATCTAATGGTTCGGTCAATTCGGATGTGTGTCAATCCTTACGATAAGTAACTATGGGTTCCATATTGGTTGCTAGGTTTGGATGGGTTGTTGGTTGGGCTCTACAAAAAAGTTCTGTATACGGTTCTCACTAAAGTTTGTGTCTGATGTTATCCCTCAGTGGGTTCTTTCTGTTCTATTTTCAACACGCAAGGTTATTGAGAGCGCAATGATTGTTTAAGTGCAAAGCTTGTTCCTTAAACTTCATATTTGGCCATTACAATTAGAACCAATGAAGTGTGTATTGCAATAACCTGTCAGCTGTTGCTCGAACGTTAAAAAGAACAAAATAGCATAACAGCACTAGTGTTTATTCTTAACCTTCTATATTGCTGATTTATCAGGTGTATTAAGCATTAACAAAAGCTTCCAATCCAACATTGTGACGTTTTGGTATTTCATTTTATATATTATTTATTTGATTATTATTATATAATTGATTGTATTTTAATTAAATATGCGATTAGTCTAAGTGGGGACTACGCTAGACTTAGGTTGGTGAGTTAGGCTTGTCTGATAAGTATTTTGAACCATAGTTAACCCGGGCTCAGTTTAGTGGGTATAATCATTTTCTAATCCAAGCTCTAATTTTTTTTAAAAACCCAAACTCTATGCTCTTTAGACTACAACTCTCATTCTTATTCCCTATTTATACACCACCACATTCTTTTATTTTTACAAACAACTCTCTCTCTTCCAACTTTTCTCTGGATTTGCACATCGAGCTTTGGCAATAGGAATTCTAGACCATCTCCTTCAACCACAGACAAGTGCCTAACCTTCTCTTCCTTGATTTGTGTGTCAATGCATGTAGAAGCCCTTTTATACC
Organism: Cinnamomum chago; assembly: GCA_038049695.1. Lineage (NCBI taxonomy): Eukaryota > Viridiplantae > Streptophyta > Magnoliopsida > Laurales > Lauraceae > Cinnamomum > Cinnamomum chago. Next base: position 6,640,842 of record CP142453.1, on the reverse strand, counting down.
CTTTCATGTGATAATGTGATTATGCGATGAGATTATGAGAAAAACTGTTTTACATTCATGATTTTGTATAATCGGATAATAGTTAGATTGGGTTGGGTGGCTGGTGTGAGTTGGATACAATTCACATCCATCGGAAGCCGTGCTGTCAAGACTGAATAAAATTCCATAAACAGAACGTCTGGATCTATTACCACAGGTTTGGATTGTGGGCCCTGGTGGACCATACTGTTGTTTGATCAGGACCGTAGATCTGGTAGTAGACCCATGGGTGACCCCATTGATACAGGTCCCACATGGAGTGAACCCGTTTGGCTGCCATCTTGTGTTTACAATCTGGGAAGCGTGAGTACTCTTGAAATATTTTATTTGTATTTAATCAGGTTGTAGGACCCAATGATCGATGGAATCACAGATCTGGCCCGATCATATGGCCGCACATGGCTGAACGACCTAGTTGGTGGAGTTGATTTGGGACTGGGTCCAGTGGGGCCCACTGTCCGGACGTCCCTGATGAACCTGGCGAAAAGCTCGTCGTTTTGAGAATGGGTTCTGTGTGACCGTTGTGACTTCTTCATGAGAGTGAAAGGTTTGGGGTGGTTTGACCTGGACTTGAATGGGAGAAAAGGAGTTTTTCCATGTGACAGCAAACAGAACATTAATTACTGTTAAATTATTCACCTTGCCCTTTAGATTCTAAGAATTAGAAAAAGGCCCCGTTTGTTTTATAAATCCAAATTAAATCCTTTGACTATTTGAATGTGGAAAGTGTTACTGATGGAATCCTTGAGTTTTTTAAAATTATAAACTAAGATTATTATTATTTGTAAATTAATAATAAATCATATCTATGGTTTTCAATGTGTTAAAATTATATTTTTGTACTTTATTATTGGATCTTTAGACCAAGTAAATACCGTCCGTGCACGCAGTATATTACTATCGTAGGGTTTAGTACTTTGTATGACATCGGGAAAATCCTAGTGGATTCGAGATCAACCTATCTCGATTGGAAAACCTTTAAGTAGGTCTATGCACCATTGATTGAGAATGGGTGCGTTGATCTTTTATCTATTAAAGATTCCTGTGATTATTGGATACAAGACCTTATGTTTGACATTATGATTGACTTGTGATTATCCTTTGACCTTCGGGTTTGCATACATGATTGAGTTTGATATTGGTCTATTAGTTGCATATCCTATGATTGATTGGATATGGACCGTGATGTGGCATGACAATCGATTGAGATATTATAGAGGTTAATTGAATGAATTGATTGGTATTCGTTTGTGGATTATTGTGCAGCCAGCCCTTCACTTTGACCTAGGTTTGTGTGTTAGAGCTTTACATTTCACTAAGTTTATTTTATTATGATTTATATACAACGATTAGGTCATAATTGAACGACTGCAGTTGTAATTGGACGGCTGATCACTGATGTGAGCGGACACTGTAATATCCGACTTGATTGATTGACCGGTATTCTGTATTATTGATCAGTTTATGACCACATGACCACCCAAAACAGTAGTAGTGCTTCTGTGTAATTATTGTATTGCTCTATTGTGTAGAATGGATTTAGATTGTACGTTCTTTTCATTATTGTTCCATTGTTAATTTCTTATGATCATTACCTGTCACCACTCACATTGATCTTGTGTTTTATTTATAAATTATGCTTTCGCGCTTGCTGTATACTTTGTTTATTGATGCATAGGTACCGACCTCTATCCTGCCGAGGAGACGGAGGAGGGTCAAACGTTTCAGCGTTTGAGTCAATTAACGAACCTGAGTAGAGTGCCAATGATGGCTACGCAGCCATCTGAGACTGCACGGGAGTAACTTTCATCGTAGAAACTATTTTAGTAGCGATTCTTAATAATGAATATAAATTTAGTTAGTTATTTTATTTAAGTTATTTTGGAAAGTTTAAACCTTAAATATTCAGTAGTTATGTATTGGTTTGATTTTGGATATTGATATCAATTGATTTAATGCTTCCGCAAATATTTTATCATGACTCATGAAATTTTGTGGATCCATATTTGGAAGCTTGTGTTGCATTAAACACAAGAAAATAATTATTTATTTATAATTTTCACATTAACCCATGACTGTATTTTAGCAACGTGACGAATATAATAGGCTGAAAACATGATTTTGACCGTGTTTCATCGCGATTCTTGTCATCTGTCGCCTTATCTATATCCCTGTAAATAATTCACACGGGCAGACTTGGCCCCAGGCCATTTCACTGATTTGGTCAATAAAAGACAGACAATTACATGTAGATATGGTTTCAGACCACATCCGCCAGATCAAAAGGCCCTTTGTAGTTTTAAACAACCATGTATCATCCTTGAGAGTTGAAAGAATTGACTAATGTATAGAACACTGGAACTCAAAATATTTATTTTAAATGGTTGTTAGGGACCCTGACAAAAGTGAATAGAAGAAGTGCAGTGGAAAATTCCAAAATCTTGATGTAAACAAACACGCCATTGGGGCTTCATCTCTCAAGAAGAAACGGGAAACAAAGGCACCATAAGTCATAGCAATGACAGTTTGAACATTACAAGCTATGGACCCGATCATTCTTTGCTTCTAATTAGTCTTTTTGTAAAGAGAAGAAAGGACACGGTAGCCACATGCATTCATTGTTTTCCAATTTTCATGTCTAAAGAAGTGTAATTTCATGCATCTCAAGCAGCCCATCATGCACAAAGTCAATAATGTGATGGAGCACTACTCAAGATTCCCATTGGAAACCAAGATAAAATAAGCAAGTTTTTCATCATGTCCCATCAGATGTCTCCACGTAGCTCCACGCGGTTATATTCCTGCACCTAGTCAATACACACGTCTGAAATATGGACATGGAAGTTTCCATAGCAGTTTGAATAATTTGGCCTGATATTTTAAATGATTTGGTAGAGTATGCCAAGACCCATTCCCACATTAAATCAGGATAGGGAGTGTTCGTTAGCTGAACAATAATTCTAGATTCTGTGTCTTTTATTGGGTGAGGAAGTTGCCAACAACCGCATTTCTGTTCATACAAAGACACGACATTAAACCATTGTCAAATAAGGACGCATGCAAAAAATGGGAAATATGTCAAACACACCCATGCCAAAAGTCTATATAACATAACATTGTATTGAGTTTAAAACACCATTTGAGCCCTTCTGGTAATAGTATATATAGCTTGGAGGAGGAGAGAGTCACTCACATACATCTGTTTATCAGGAGCCTGTGGAATTAGTTATAAGTACTAGAAGCCAAGTTTGGACCTGGATAACCAAGCAATCAATTGATTCACTCTCCAAATAGAAGGTATATACATTAACATCCAGACTTCTGAGTCGTTAGGCATGAGTACTGATCATCATCAGAAAATCCACCCTGTAGACATCGAAACGGCACCATCTGCGCCGTTGGTGAAACACGACTCGCTAAGTTCTATAGACCTACATAGCCCAGTTCATCAATTCCCCCCACAACATCGCACGATCCCCGTGCGCTATTCGAAGCCCCCGAAGAAGAGAAGCTGCTGTTGTAGATTCTTTTGTTGGACAGTGAGCCTCCTCCTCATTCTCTTGGTCCTTATTGCAGCCACTGGGGGTATCCTATACCTTGTTTTCCGACCAAAGCTGCCCAAATACTCCGTCACCAGCCTGCAAGTTTCCGATCTTCAGGTCAATAATTCTGATAATAGCCTCTCTGCCACCTTCAATGTGGCAATCACTGCAAGAAATCCCAACAAGAAGATTGGCATCTACTACAAGGAAGGGAGCAACATTAGCGTGTGGTATGGTGATACTAATCTATGTCATGGGGCACTGCCAGCATTCTACCAGGGTCATCAGAACACCACAATCCTCAACGTCTCTTTGACCGGTCAGACCCAGTTTGGGAGCACTTTGATGAGTTCATTATTGGAGGAGCAACAACAGACTGGGAGGATCCCCTTGGATCTCAAAGTCAGGGTGCCAGTGAGAGTGAAATTTGGGAGTTTGAAGCTGAGGAAGGTGAAATTCTTGGTCAGGTGCAAGTTGGTTGTTGGTAATTTAACTGCTGATAGTAATCATGTTAGTATTAGAACGAGTAGCTGTAAATTTAAGTTGAGACTCTGATTTTGTATTCATTTGTTCTTTCTGTTTAGCCCTTTTGGATTGGTTTTAGTTATTTTGGTTGATCATTACATATCTATTTGTTTTCTTTACTTACAAGGATAGGAAATGGAGTTGTATATATTACACTCCATTCCATATACTTGGTCACATTCATGTATTTGGTCTTTGGCATGTATTTGCTCACTTGGGATATTAGTGAATAAATGATGGTTTTGAGAAATGGTGTCTGATAGATACACCTCCTGATTGGATCTACCAAGTGTTAGGGGTGCTTCCAAACAAAAAATAAAAATGAAAAAAATGTTAGGGGTGCTCATGGGCCAGGCAAGCTTGAGCTTGACCTGGGACCAGCTCGCATTGGGGTGAATTTGGGCTCTGTTTAAAGACCCATGGGCTGTACTGGGTGGACCGGCTCGCATTGGGGGCTGTATCTGGGTCCACCTAGCCCTCATATTTTGGAAATATGGCCCGAAAACTAAAAGGGGAGGCTTTGTTAAGCTTTGGCTTTGCCAGGTGTGGCCCAGCCCATAAAAATTCGGTCTTTACTGATCAAATTATGGGACAATCCATATGATTCACTGTGACTGATCTTGACCTAGATTTTCAAGAATCTAAGATTCAGCTGGTAATGAAGGGCTTTGAAAAAGTTAATTTACAATATCTTGGTCCACTTTTTAAGGATTCAAATTACTAAGGTGGTAACTGTGTAATCATTTTTCATTAAAGGATAGTATATGACTATTGGCGAGTCTTTTACTTTTGTTTCTTCAAATTTAGCCCCTTTAATAGGAACACATTGGTTACCTTAATATTCTTGCCTCTTGACATTTTGGATCTATTTAACACAAAAACATAATGGGTCTGGATCAAGCTGCATATGCACATCTAGATGCATGACAACAATAAGCGATGGAGAGATTTGGATGTGGATTAGGGTTGAACTTAAAATCAACATGATCCAATTATCCTAGTACTTAGTTTCAGGACCACTAACTCCAAGGCTTAAGGGGGGCTGAGGTTGGGCACATGTTTTAGCATCATTTTAATCAAATCATCCAAACTTTTGATTCTAAAACCTTAAAACTTTTACTGTCATGTAAAAGCATATCAAATAATGTTTCAATCCTATGGTCAAATCCATACAATTACAGCGGAAAGTGCTTGAAATTATTTGGATTAATCATTGTGGGTCTATTTGGAGTTGCATTTCCATCTTCCTTTCCTATGATCCCTACACAGGGTAGCCCAACTAGGACCTGCCAGTCCAGTTCAAGAGTCAGGCCTGAATATGGGGTACAAAAGAAAGCTTGGCCCAGTAGCTGTCAGAACAAGGGGCCCTATAATGGGGCAGAGTGGTTGACCTTTCTTGATCTGGTGGGTAGGGTGCACAGATTTTACAGGCTCGTGTCCACGCGCGCTGTGGGCCCACTCCAATCACAACAATAAATGGTTTTGAAAGTGCACTGCATCCATCTCCATGTCAACAATCATCATTGACTATAAGGATTGGTTTTAGCCGGTGTTTTTTCTGTTTTTGTTTTTGGGGCACTTGACCTTGAAAAGATCATGAGTGGAATCTACTGTGGGGCCATCAATATGATCTTTTCAAAATAAATGCCTTCCTTGATATTGGAAGTCCTCAAAATCTATCAAAATAGGAGTAGCCACACTGTTAGTTTGAGTATATATATGAATAAAAAGCTGATTCACAATTTTAATAAGCATTATAATCATATACAGTCATCACAGTTTTAACTATATATTCAATCTTATAATGGGATTAACTCCATTTTTTTTTTTTATATAGTTTAAATACTCAAGCTTCTTAACTCCTCAAAATTTAATGGTTGCACATCATTTAATTTTCCAGTTATAAAACCCATCTATGCGTATGTTAATTGTTGCAACACTTTACTCATGTCATTTGTTGCAACATTTTCTTTTATGCTCGATGATAGTGAAAAAAGATAAAGTGATTTATCCGTTAAAGAAGATTTAGATTTCTTATTTGATGAAGAGGAATGTATGATTTCTCTCTATCTCTAAAATAGCAATCTACATAGGACAAAATCCTCACATTGCACTAATGCACCCTAGAAGCATTGTTTGTGAGTATGGTTGTAAGCGGGTATTTGATTATCCAATTATCAAGAAGGACCGACCGGCAAAAATACTAGGTTTGGAACCTATTTTAGGTACGATTCATAAACGAGTCTGAGTCCAAGTCCATATAGGTTCCGACCTGTGGACCCAGGACCAGGCATATGAGCCTAAGATGTTTAAAATTGTATATGAAAATCAGCTTTTTTTTATATATATTTGTATGTATAATACTAGAGGTGGTAGACTTGATGCACTGTTATAAGTTGAATGATATGCTTATTTTAAAGAAAAATGAGGAATAAAGAGAAATTAGAATCGATTTTGAAACTAGATACCAGCCCTTTAGGTGGACCCGGTTTTAGAATCGGATCCGAGTTTCCCTATCGAGATCGGGTCTGTAACAAACAAAACAAGTTCCGAGTAAAAAATCGGATCCTGAACCGTTATTTAGAAATGAGTCCGGATATGAGTTCACTATGGTTCTAATGCGAAACCGTCAGGGGCGGAGCCAGGATTTCTTCTTGGGGGGGTGGGGGGGGGGCAAAACTTGAATAAAATTTTATTTCACCAATTACTTTGCACCCAAAATGGACATAGGGGTAAAAACTCAAGCAGAGGGTGATTCTTTTCTGAACATCAACAAGGTTTTCTTTGGGTGAACATCAAATTTCTGAACCATGACAGTGTTCAGGCACACTCACCTCTTTGCAAATTTCTCGTCCTCTAACTTGCAAAGGTCATCAGTTGAGTTCCTTTATAGGAAGTGGTTGTGGACCTGTGGTTTTTAACTTCTTACTTCTCTATTCTTCTGTAGCCAAAATGATTTTTTGTTGTGTTAATGGTGGACAAAGTGATTTTGTTGGAAGGACATGCCATTGATTCAAAAAACTGGGGGGGGGGGGGGGGGGGGGGGGTGGGTTTTAAAAGGATTTTCTAAAGGCCTGGCCCCCCGGGCCTCAATGTGGTTCCGCCCCCGGAAACCGTCCATTTTGCAACCCCATTTGTAAGCCACATTTACTTGAAAACAATTATGCAAGGAAAAGTTGGCTGCTTTTGGGTATTGAAAATTCTCACGTGTAATACAGCTGCTTTTCCAAGCAAAACAACACAGTAAATTATGGAAGATTCAAGTCTGCATAACCTATTTTCCCCAATGGCTACATGCCCTACATGTTCAATTTATCACTGTATAATTAAAGTCCCACTAGCACCACCTTCCTCTTTATTTCCTCTTTGCTTCTTATTTCGTCTGGTCTATTTCTATCTTCTCGTTTTGAAATCTCAGTTCAACAGTTCGACCCACTACATTAAATATGTCGGGCCTAAGAGCCTCCAATGTCTGTCCCAGACTAGCCCATACATTCAGATAACAACCCTGGAAAACACACATGTTGAAAGTTGAAAAAAAAAGGAATCTACTTTCCTGTTTGGAGTTATGACCAGGCTTTCCCTACACAATGCCAATGGTATCAGATAAACAATAAAAAGGTCTTTTCCATTATTTCCAATGTGAATGCAGCTAAGTAAATCTCAGTAAAATTTTGACAAATACTCGGTAAGATCCCCCAAACACTTGAAATTCTAGTACAGAACTTTGTTATAAAGTTTCAGTAAATGCCACTATATAAAATAATTAATAATAACAAACACTATACATCACTGAATCAGATTTTAAAATTTCTCCCTGTAACAAAGGTAGGTCTGACAACCAATTAAAATCTAATAAATTCGAATTATAAATACCACTCATATAATAAATCAATCATATACCACATTTTTTTACGAATTGGGCATGTCTGTCATCTTTGACCCAACAAAACTAATCTCATTTCCAGGCTTGGCACCCACTAAACCCACACAATCAAACACCAAGCAAATCCGGGATGGACTTCACACACTTTGACATTAGAAAGCAAATCCACACCTTATGCCACTTAGGCCCTGTTTCTTTAGTAGAATTTCTGTCAGGAATTCACCATATTCAAGAATTTTTTGACATGATGTGACAGGTTGTCCCCTGAAATTTCTGAATTTCATGTTTCTTTACTAAATTCCAGCTACATGAAATGTCTCTTTTGACTTTTGAAAATTCATGAATTCTACTTCATAAACAATTTGATGGAATTTCTGGATGTTCAAGCTCAAAAGAAAATTCAGAAATTCCACCTTATCCGAGAATTCATTAATCAATAATTACTCGAATTCTGGTAAAAAAATAAGCCCTATGTGGGGAACCAATCTTGGATTACATGGGAATATAGGATAATTGGAGAATGTCTTGGAAGACACAATTTTTATGTCATTTATGTAATCTGATGGGATGGGCCCACTGGAAATTCCAAGTGGCCCACCCACTGAAGAAAATGAGAGAGAGAGAGAGGAATGGAAAGGGAAGTTACGATGGAAAAGCTGGTTAAGCAATGGGATGGAGAGGGGGTTGGGACGAGGATAGCGACTGGACGTCTCCTTTACCAATTGCCTCTGCTGTAAATCGGCGTCTTCATCGCCGGTGGACGTACATCATCTCTCTGCAAAAAGCCAAAACAGCACAACCTCCCACGCTCCCACTCCTCAGCATTTAAATCCCAGAATTTTAGCTCCCCGAGGTACCTAACCAATACTTCTTCACTTCTTCCCTTTGTCATAGTAATAATAATGGTGATCCTATTCCTGATGATGGCCCACTCTTTCTTTTCTTTATAGTTGAATTCCTGATGAAATTTTTTAAAATTCTTGGGCATTGTGGAATTTTTGAATGCTCATTATTTTACTTGAGCATTCAAAACTTCTATTTTGAAAATTTCACCAAAATATAAAGAGATTGAAATTCTTAAATTCTATAAGCTATTTGATACTTTGCAGGGGAGCAGCATTTTGAAATTCTTTGAAGAAACATGCCAATTACAAATGCTACATGACAAGATAAACATTTATGTCCAAAAGTAACCCCAAATGTTGTAAATTCTTATAAAAAAATTTTAATTAAGAAAATCAGATTTTTTGTAAACGTTTTTGTAGCTGTCAAGAGAACGATCCATCACATTATGTAAACAAAGCCTATGACATTAAAACCCTGTTGTAAATTATAGAGAGAATAAGACCCCCATTGAGGCTTTGAACATAGAAATCCTGAGTTAATAATAGAGCCCACATAATGAAATTTGAAAAGTTCAAAGTTCATACTAAATGCCCTCTAGTTATTTGGGGTATCTCAAGTTTTACATTAATTCAGGTACTTAGTTGGTTGGATTGACTTGACTGTTGGATGATAAATATGATCAAAACAATTTGATGCATGTTCTTGTTATATCTTTTTTATCAAACAGTCTATTTAGTGGTGGCCGACAAAGCTACGATGGATGTAAAATAGTCGATTCAATGGTGGAAAAAATTTGGATTGATGTAGAATGCAAGGATATCCCATATAACTTAATTGGGTTTATTTTTAATGGATGAGATTTTAATTGGTGGGCCCTAACAGGTGAGGATTTCTCTAGTCTAGGTTAAAAAAGACTCAAGATCAGGATGCAGACTCCAAAGTGTTGCCATCGGTCCATCTACAGTGGTACAGATTTTATAGGTGATATGTTCTGGCGTTGGATGTACAGATTAAATTACATCTCTAGTACAATTATAGCCCCCTATCCAATCGATGTCCATCAATCAAATTAGAAAAGAAAAATGCCAAGAAAGGTCCAATTTCTTCAAATAAGCCCAAAAGTGCTTATGATGTTCCAATTCCGGTCCAGATATAGGACCCACCCACCCATTATCTTGAACCGTCGATCTGGCTGGCCCACCAGATGTCCCAACTCCAGCCAATGTTCCTCTTATAATGGACTTGACATTACCTTCTATGGATATGTCAACTTTTCAACCATGTTGAAATATCGTAATGTACCACTGTTAAAAAGAAAAAACCTTTTTTCACATCAAAAAATTATCAGCATCTCACACTTTAATACGAGATAAGGTGCCCCTCACATTTTAAATTATTAATATTAAATATAGATGTGAGGGCCTCCGTATATCTTTTATAGTAAGAGAGATGCTCTTAACACATAATATCAAAGCATCCTGGCCATCGAATCTGTACCCACATCTAAAAATAGATGGTCGAGATAAAAAAAAGGTCCCAATCCGCGTCAACATCGCTTAATTCCTCGCGTCAATCAAAAGTGCTCCCGCAGTGGATGATGCGACACACATGCCACAATATTCTGATCCACAAACAATATCATAGCATCCCAGCCGTCCGATCCATCAAACGAGGCCCAACTCCAGCTTTCTCCCTCCCCAGCCGAACCAGCCCCATGTGACCTTCCCCCAGACTTTCTGACATGTTGCCGTACTACAGTAGAGCAGCTGCGGCACCACCTAAAAGCATACCTCTCCCCTCGCCTTGCTATACAAGCTACACTCTCTGTCTCTCACAGTATTTAAAAAGCAACAGAGGCATTGCTTTGCTTGCTACTCGTTTTTCAACTCTGGGAGGGCTTGTTGTGGGCCTTGTAGATTTCCCATCTTTAGAAATGGCAACGATTTCTATTATATTGGAACCAACCACACTGGTCTTGTGTAGAGGGAAGAGAAGATGCAGGAGCCTGTATTGGAGAGTGCGAGCTGAGATAAGGAGGCAAGTGAAAGGGAGGTCGAGGACAAGGTTTAGCTTCCAATATGACCCTTTCAGCTATGCTTTGAATTTCGACGATGGAGGGTCTGGTTTCCTTTACTGAATGAGAGAGAGAAATTGATGGAATGTTATTTCTGTGATAGTCATAGAGAATGATCAATGGTGGTAGGATAGTAGTAGACAAATGTTTGTTGGAGAGGTATGTTTTTATTTTGTAAATGAAGTCATGTAAGTTTTTTTTCTTTTAATCTTTTGTAATGGGGTTTTGATCTAGACTTTGGGTACTGGATGTTCATGTTTATAGTTTTTCTTTTGGCGTTTTTCTGCTCTCTTTATGGGTTTTGGCTTCTTGTTGTTTCGTTGATACGAGTGGCTGCAAATGTTTCAGGCTGTGCACTAGAGAGAGAGACAGAGAGTGATTGATTGATTTCTCTTAAAAAGAGTGGCCACTGGGGTTACCATTGTGTGAGGTCGACCATAGTATGATCATGCTTATAGGAGCTAACCCAGATTTTACTTTCATTGTAACGCTATGATATGATCAATCCAACCGTTCATATGGATTGAACTCAAATTCGAAACAGTTCATATCAAGTGTCCATGTGATGAATGGTTGATAAATAAGGTCTACGTGGTGGGGTCTAGAGATGGACGGCGACATGGGATCATTTGATTCATTTCTCCTGGATACATGAATTTGTAGATTTCTTTTCCTGGGTCATACTTATGGCCCATATATGAGGAAAAAGGCTTTCCATCTTTTGTTGATTTTCTGTTCTGTTTCTAGTGCATAGAGAGGCTCTCCTTGGCCCTTGCTTTTGCCTATGAGTGACTACTTTTCTTACCAGAATACTCTAATTAAAGCCAGCTCAAAGCTGCCATTCTTCGGATTTCATTCTCTTGTCTTCTGCTTTTCTAAAACAACATATTTGACAGTTAGACCGTTTGGATGTCTCCAATCTCTCTTATCACTTTTCCTACATCAACATAATAAAGACTACTAATTTACCCCAAAAAACATAATAAAGACTACTGATTTTGGCTAACTTTGTGCATCCACTGGCAACAGTGTCCTGAATTTACAACTTTATAAGAAAGGACCACGCTTACTTATTCAGACCACCATGGATCTAAAAGAGGGGACGCTTTGTTTCATTTCATTGTGATAATTTCTCAACCCAGAGTATATGATTCCTAGTGGTATACTGGTCACTGCCTCTGTGGGTAGGAGACAGCCCCACGTATTAAACGATGTCCGCGTCATTGGGTCAATCCCAACAGATATTGCGGATTGTATCATGTGATGGGATTAGAGATAAAAATGATTGCAACTCGATATTTTTACATGTAGAAAAAGTTGTGAAAGTCTACCAAATCTCCAAGAGATCTCATCATGTCCTTCAGGGTCATGGGTCTATTCCCACTCTGTTTTAACTGTTGCAAGTCTCAACCAAGCTGCGTATATATTGTGAAAAGTGCTCTCTGTTGGCTCACCTGGAGACACGTCTTATTCAGAAAGGCAAGTGGTTCGTCGTGTGTGAAATCAGAAATACACATCAAAATACGAGGAGTTGGTCAAAAAATTCACTTTGATCGTTTCATCTTAAATTCTTTTTAAATGCATTTATTTTCCACCCTTTGGTCATTTATTTAAAAAAAATAAAAAATGGAGGTCATATGATTGGGGGGTGGGGGTGGTTGGGGCCGAAATGGAATCGAACCTTGACCCGTTTATTTATCGATGCCTAATTAAGGACCCAAATTTGGCCTTTAATGGGTTGAATGGATACTCGGGGTCATTTACATGCCTAATAATTTATTTGTGTGGAATTGAATATTAAAGGAATCACTGCTACAAAAGATAAATGTGAAGATGTAGATGAGACTTAGACTTCTCTAAGTGGATTTCCACCCGCATTTTCCTCCTTTTTAGCCACTTTAATAGTTCTTAAAAATTGTGAAAATTTAACCATGCAAACAACATGCCCCTAGTTAATGTTTTCTAAGTTCATCTATCTTTGTAATTTTTTTTTCTTGTTTTAGCTATCGGAGAGTTTTCAATTCTTTGGATTGTATAAATTCATCTAGACCCAGAGGGAAGTCAGGTAAACTTCTATGTGGCCCCATTGTGGTAGTATATTTTCAAACCTACAAACTTTTATGTACAAACCGTGATTGTAGACCAATTATATACAAATCGTGATTGTAGACCGATTGAACTATCCTTTTTGGAATTTTATATCTCTGTAGGTCAATTGGCATTTAAAAGGAATGGCTATAAATTCATGAGTGAGGGCTAACATTATCAAAGCATGCGGATCTTTTTGGACACCCCAATTCTTTGCAGGGTATCCCTTCTCACACGGTTCCACATAGGGAAGTCCATCATGTCTCTTATGTGGGTCACACAGGAGGACCCGGCAGAAGCTGTTTGTTGAAGGCACGTGCCTTTCTATATTTACCTTCTGTTACCGCATCGGCCCGAATCTTTCAATCCACATCTATACATACGCATTTAATGCGCGAAGGAAATGGACGGTAGGGTCATGTTACATGGTCCTCTCTCGGCCCAGAAATGTCGGGAGCCGCGGCGACATCTTACGGTAGTGAACAGTGTACGGTCCAAGAGAATCTACATGAGCTGGTTTGGCGGGCCCCATCTGTTGACCACCATTTCCTGTAAGTCAATGGGACCTACTTGGGCTGGACTCATAGATAAAAACCTAGTTTGTAAAAATTTAGATTTTAGAAGTTTGATTTATGACATTTTAAAGCTTTGATTGTCCATTTGTTCGATCCAACTTCCAAGTTAATAAAAAAAAACAAGATTATTAGTTTTAATAGATATTTAATTGGAGATGAAAGTGGATCTTAGGCACATTGAGTTTTAATTGATTTTGCAATATCATTTAGATATTTGAAAGGCTGGTTTAAATTAACATACTTCTTAGTTTGTTCTTCAACCGAACCGGGCCAAGGTGAGGCGTATTCAGACTTGAGCCAACTTTAGACGTATGGGCCTTGGTTGTCTAAGTCTGTCCATTTAGTTAATTTGATACGCAGAACGGGGTTAGTATTAGTTGTACAAGCTGTCTAGCAATTGTTTGGAAAAAAATTATTACATTATTTGGGGTAGGGGTTTTTTATTTTTTTTTTCTTTTGCAAGGATAAAGATCGCTGTAGCCTTGATTTTTCATGAATTTATAGAAAAAGTGTTTTCGATGAGGAGATGGAAAGGAACAAAACTTTCCCCTATAAAAGCGGTGTCCATTGGCCTTCATTTTGTGGACGCCACATGAATAAGCTTTTAACCGGGCCTGTTCATTTATTAGAATTCAAAGAATTCATATTTGTATAATCTGTAATCCTCCAAAAGCTTTCCTCTATAGTAGAATCTTTAAATTCTCTTATTGGTTGGAGCATGAGAAATTCTCAAGAGGGTTGAAATTCGGGAATTGCAAAGGATAAAAATGGCCCTTTAGTTGGTTGAATTCAGAGTTGTAGCAATGAAATATGGATTTAAAAATCACGAAAGGACATCCATCACAATTTTTTGAGCCCTTGATTATATGGGTAACTCGAAAGCACTTTGGACTATGGCCTTAAAATAAATAAATAAACAACTTATGTCGTAATTATCCTGGGAGGCGCGTTGTAATCCTCCTCTAAAAGACCTAATGATGGATCCCTAGGTCATTGAGCATTATAGTTTTAATTTATGTTAGTGCTTATATATATGGGTTTTTTTTTTTTTTTTTTGCTTGGTTAGTTATTGGCCAGAAGTAACACTTCAAATTGAAGAAATAGGGATTGGTCACTAGACCTACCTATGATACTGAGTTGTGAACACCACTCAACCGCAGGTGCGTTGGCGGCGTTTGATATTTCTTACCAATTGATTGATTATAGTATTGCAAAAGTTTAATGCGCAAGGAGGGTGTAACATTTCTCTTTTAGCTTTAACTATGATGCATGAACAACCTTTTTTAGAACTTAAGGTCATTCTGTGCTTACCTTCAAATTCGAAGAAATAGCATTAAATGATATGTTTAGATCACTGTATATAATGATTGAATTAACCAGTATATAAAAGTAAGAGTTGTTTAGTTATGACATCTTATAAATGGAGTGTGCTTAATTTATTTATGAACGATAATTTAATGCCACGTATGACCATATAGATAATCACATGCAGTTGTTTTGACAATTGCAGATTACCACTTCCCCTTTTGTTATTTTTAACTTTTCAATGTAACCAACTTGAATTAATTTTAAAATCTATGCCAACAACCTTGTCCATCAATTGGTGGATGATTTGTCATTGATCGATGAAATTTTCTATAATTTGCCTCGATAGGATAATTGTTTAGATCTGCTCGGTTGGATTAAATTTAAGGTGATAATGCAAAAACTTGTTAGCCTTTTTATTTTTGTTTTTTTGTTTTTTTTTCTTTGGTATCGAAGGGTTCCCAATCTGGTTGCAAACGAGTATCCAATTCTCCGTTTATTCGGAAGTTCTGACCCGCAAAAAACCGATTCTGGAACCTATTGTAAGTTTCGATTCACAAATAGGTCCTGGTCCGAAACATAATTTAGGTTTCGATTGATAAACGAGTCCGATTTTGGATCCACATAGGTTCTGACCTATGGACCCGGGACCCGACATATGAGTATTTGATATTGCAATTTGTACTTTGAAACCAACTCTTTTTTTACATTCTTATGTATAATATTGAATATTGTAGACTTAATGCACTCTTATAAGTTGAATGATATGTTTATTTTAAGAAAAAATGAAGAATAAAAAGAAAATATAATCGATTTTGGAAATAGATTCGAGTCCTCTAGGCGGACCTTGTTCCGGAACCGAATCCGCGTTTTCTTATCAAAACTAGGTCCGAAACCAACAAAATAGATTCCGATAGAAAACTGGATCAAGAACTGGAACCGTTATTTAAAAACGGGTATGGATTCGAGTCCACTATGGTTCCGATCTGGAACTGTCCCGTTTGCAACCCTAGTTTCCAATCCTTTGGGTTAGACTAATTCCTTCGGACCCAGAGGAAAGCCTGGTAAACCCCCTTATAGCCCAATGTGGTAGTGTAGTTTCGAACTTACAACCTCCGAATGCAAACTGTAGTCGTAAGCTAATCAAGCTACCCCTTGGGGCTAAAAAAAACTTGCTTGTTTGTATCAAGTAATAAGGATTGAAGCTTTCATTTAATATTCAATGAATTAAGACGCAAGGAAACATTCATCCCCTTTTTTATAGTAAAATCCGTCAGATTTAATGAACGGGTAATGAGGATTGGAGGTAAACTGCTCAAGGTTGTTGAGTGACACTTTTAGATCAATGCAATGCTTGTTTTGTGAAACTATTATAATAAAAGGCAAGTGGTTATTTGTGACTGCTAAGATTACAAATGGTGTAATGTAAATTATCTAGGTATAATGTGTGCGGCCATCTATGTACCCTCCATATAATATAGGGGGATTTGGCGGCGGGTCTCTGAACATTTCACTTTATTGTCTTATGTCAAAATCTTTTCTTATAGTGTGATAGGTAATTTTTTCAAATTTGAAAACTTAAAATATCTAATTTATCCTTTCTTCAAATCATATCCCATAATTAGTATGATAAGCCATTAATAATGGTCAACTACCATTAAATTAGTCACGATTAATAAAATTCCACTAATGAGATTTTCAAATCAATTTAAAAAAAACACAAATAAGTTTCAAAAAATAGGAAAAAAATTTCAAATAAATTTCTAAAACTGAAATAATTTTAAAAAATGAAAATAAAATTTAAAAAACACAAATAAATTTCAAAAAATGAAATAAATTTAAAAAAAAACAATAAATTTAAAAAAAAGCAATAAATTTCACAAGATTGCAAATAAATTTAAAAAGAAACAAATAAATTTCAAAAAATATGAATAAATTTCAAAAGATGAAAATAAATTTCAAAAGATCCAAGTAAATTTTAAAAAAATATAAATAAATTACAAAAGACTCAAATAAATTTCAAAAGAAGTAAATAAAATTAAAAAATGCAAATAAATTTAAAAAAACACAAATACATTTGCCAAAACTAAGATAACCCCAGCTTCCAAATTAGTGAACAATGTGGCAAAAAACTCAAGTATTTTTTTTTGTCAAAAACTTAGTTAAATTTATTTCAAAAAATACAAGTAAATTTCAAAAGACACAAATAAAATTCAAAAATACAAATAAATCTGCCAAAAACTTATATAGATTTGTTTATAACTCAGATAGATTTGTCCAGGATCCAGATAAATAGCTTAAAACTCGGATAGATTTGGCTATAACTCAGATAAATTTATCCAGAACTCAGATAAATTTGTTCCAGAAGTCAGATAAATAGCCAGAAACTCAGAGAGATTTGTTTAGAACTCAAATAAATTTATCTAGAACTCAGATAAATTTGTTCCATAAGTCAGATAAATAGCCAAAACTCAGTCAGATTTATCTAGAACTCAGATAAATTTGTTGCAGAAGTCAGATAAATAGCCAAAACTCAGTCAGATTTATCTAGAACTCAGATAAATTTGACTGGAACGGGGATGGACTTCTGGAACGGGTCAGGTAAAACCCGATCTAGAACCAACTCGGAACTGCTGCAGATCTTATGCCCACTTTCTTCTTCTTCTTTTTCGTTTTGGAATCAGAAACACAAAAGCAAACTTCCATTCACCTTCTTCCTTGATTCCGGCGATGGCGTAACATGACGTCCAGTGGTGATCCCCCCTCTCCGGCAACACGTAGGAACGACTGTGGAGCCGGAAATCCGGCGATGGCGCAGAAGATCATCTTTTTCTTCGTTTCGTGTTTTGCAAGTCGTCTTCTTCTTCTTTGCACGTGTTTTCTTCTTCTTTTTTGTTTTCTTCTTCTTTGCAAGGGTTTTCTTCTTCTTCTTTTTCATCTTTTTTGTAGGGGTCTTCTTCTTCGTTGTAGGGATCTTTTTTTCTTCTTCTTCTTCTTTGTTGCAGGGGTCTTCTTCTTCAAAGATCGATCTCAACTGTTGAGATTCAATCCGTCAATATCCATATCCGGTTTGAAGTAATGAGGGGGAGAATGGAAGATTTGAAATTTTAAATTTCAAAATTAGATGCCTAAACAGTTGGAAGATGACAACTTAGTAAAGTAAATTGTATCTAGGGACCTCTGGCTGCAAATAGCTTAGCTGCTTGGACCAGAGCTCTTAAAAAGAATTTACCTTGACTGGATGCTAGATAGATTCAATTCTAAGGACCTTTCGCTAATTATCTCTATAATATAATAGTCATTGCTCGTTAGAATCGGTTGACCCCGGGCTGCAGACCAAAGGTCCAGTGGCTGACGAGGGATACCTTAGGTAAGTAAGAGTAAAAAGAAAAGATTAATGACGGAGGGATGATTTCCGCTTGCATTTGAGTGCTTTGCAGTCCATTCCAACCGATGCCAATTGTCATTGGGGCATGTGAAAAATTTCCAATATTATAGATGACTAGAGTGTACACTTCCTAGTGGGGCCAACTAATCACCGATTCAAGTGTATCACATTGAGTTCGATCATTTGTTCGATCCAACTTCCAAGTAAAAAAAAAAAAACAAGATTATTAGTTTTAATAGATATTTAATTGGAGATGAAAATGGATCTTAGGCACATTGAGTTTTTAATTGATTTTGCGATATCATGTGAGTGGTTTAGATCTTTGAAAGATTGGTTTAAATTAACATACTTCTTAGTTTGTTCTTCAGCTGAACCGGGCCAAGGTGAGGCGTATTCAGGCTTGAGCCAACTTTAGACATATGGGCTTGGTTGTCAGGCCTAAGTCCGCCCATTTAATTAATTGGATACCGTAAATCGGGCTTTGTATGAGTTGTACAAGCGGTCCAGCAATTGTTTGGAAAATTTTTATTAAATTGTTTTGGTCATGGGCTTTTTTTCTTTTGCAAGGATAAAGATCGTTGGAGCCTTGGTTTTTCATGAATTTGTGGAAAAAGTGTTTTAGATAAGGAGATGGAAAAGAACAAACCTTTCCCCATATAAGCGGTGTACATTGACTTCCATTTCGTGGACGCCACACAAATATGCTTTTATTAGGGCCTGCTCATTTCTTAGAATTCAAAGAATTCATATTTGTAGAATTTGTAATCCTCCAAAAGCTTTCCCCTATAGCAGGATTTTTAAATTCTCTTATTGGTTGGAGCATCGAGAAATCCTTAAGAGGGTTGAAATTCAGGAATTGCAAAGGATAAAATTGGCCTTTTAGTTGGTTGAATTCAGAGTTGTAGCAATGAAATATGGATTTAAAAATCACAAGAGGACATCCATCACAATTTTTTGAGCCCTTGATCATATGGGTAACTCAAAAGCACTTTCGACTATGGCCTTTAAAAAAAAAAAAAAATTATGTCCTAATCCTCCTCCAAAAGACCATTAGGTCTTTGAGCAATGTAGTTTAAATTTATGCTAGTGCTTATATATATATGGGGGTTTTTTTTTTTAGCTTGGTTGGCTATTGGTCAGGAGTGACACTTCGAGTTGAAGAAATAGGGATCGGCCACTCGATCTACTTATAATACCGAGGTGTGAACACCACTCAACCACAAGTGCATTGGTAGCATTTGATATTTCTTACCAACCGATCGATTATAGTATTGCAAAAGTTTAATGCGCAATGAGCGTGTAACATTTCTCTTTTAGCTTTAACTATGATGCATGAACAACCTTTTTTTAGAGCTTATGGTCATTTTGTGCTTACCTTCAAATATGAAGAAATAGCATTAAATGGTATGTTTAGATCACTGTATATAATGATTGAATTAACAAGTATATAAAAGTAAGAGTTGTTTAGTTATGACATCTTATAAATGGAGTGTGGTTAATTTCTTTATGAATGATAATTTAATGCCACGTATGACCATATTGATAATCACATGCAGTTGTTTTCACATGTGATTTTTTTAGAGCGTCTGTCTAACGAACCGAAGTTTTGAACCGAACCGAATCGAAAATTTTTATTTGGTTTGGTTATACGGTTAAATTGGTTAGATTCGGTTAAGATTTATAGCAAATTTGGATAATATAGTTCGGTTCGGTTTTGGATGTTTTTCACCAAATTAACTCAATTAATCGGATTTATTAATATATATATATATATATAAAAGTTTGTATTTTAGATATATAAAATATATAAACTCTTAAGGCTGATAAACTGTTGAATACTTGGTTTTAATATCTTTTTTATTTTGGATATTTAGAATTTGCTAGTTGTCTATACTTTGGGTTTTTTTATTATAGAAATATTCCCAACAAATTTGGGCCCCATAACAAAACCCAACATATGACATTTCGACCGAATTGACCGAAATTTAACCGAAATATTTTTTGTTTGGTCGAATTCGGTTACAACTCATAATTCGGTTGGTTCGGTTAAGAATTTCTTTGACCGAAATATTTCGGTTCGGTCAAAATTTCGACTAAACCGACCGAATACTCACCCCTATTGGTGGATGATTTGTCATTGATCGATGAGATTTGCTATAATTTGCCTCGAAAGGAAAATTGTTTAGATCTGCCCAGTTGGATTAAATTTAAGGTGATAATGCAAAATCTTGCTAGTCTTTTCTTTTTTTTTTTCTTTTTTTTTCTTTTTTTTTGTTTTTGCTATCAGTGGGTTCCCAATAGGGTTGTAAATAGGTATTCGATTATTTGATTACCCAAAAGTTTCGACCCACAAAAAAACGGATCTAAAACCTATTTTAAGTTCCATATCATAAACGGGTTCAGGTCCGGAACCTAATTTAGGTTCCGATTGATAAATGAGTTAGGTTCCGGGTCCATATAGGTTCTGACCCGTGGACCCGGGATTTGGCATATGAGTATTTAATATTGCAATTTGTGCTTTAAAACCAACTCTTTTTGGGCATTCTTATGTATAATACTGGATACTGTAGGCTTGATGCACTATTATAAGTTGAATGGTAAGCTTATTTTAATGAAAAATGAAGAATAAAAAGGAAATAGAATTGCTTTTTGGACTATATTCGAGTGTACTAGGTGGACCCGATTCCAGGTTTTCTTATCAAAACTAGGTCCGAGCCAACAAAACAGATTTCAATTCAAAATTGGATCTAGAACCAGAATTGTTATTTAAAAACGGGTTCGGATCAGAGTCCACCATGGTTTCGATCCGGAACCGTCCCATTTGCAACCCTAGTTCCCAACTCTTTGGGTTGAAATAATTCTTTCGAACCCAAAGGGAAGCCGGATAAACTCTTTTGTAGCCCCAGTATGGTAATGCAGTTTCAAATCTATAACCTTCGAATGCAACCCATGGTCGGAGGCAGAGTGAACTACTGATTTGTATCAATTAATGATGATTGAAGCTTTCATTTAATATTCAACGAATTAAGACGCAAGGAAACATTCCTCCCTTTTTCTATAGTAAAATCCGTCAGATTTAATGAACCGGCAACAAGATGTCCTTTAATTGGAGGTAAACTGCTCAAGGTTGTTGAGTGACATTTTTAGATCAATGCGATGCTTGTTTTGTGAAATTATTATAATGAAAGGGAAGTGGTTATTTGTGATTGCTAAGATTACAAATGGTGTAATACAAATTATTTGGGTATAATGTGTGAGGCCATGTATGTACCCTTCATAAAATAGTCCTTGCTCGCTAGAATCGGTTGACCTCGAGCTACAATCCAAAGGTCGAAAGGCTGACGAGGGACACCCTAGGTAATTAAAAAAAGAAAGATAAATAATTGAGGGATGATATCTACTTGCATTCTAGTGCTCTGCAGTCCATTCCGACTAATGCGAATTGTCTTTGGCGCATGTGAAAATTCTCTCATATTATAGGTGACTTGTTTTGACTTTTCTAGTGTAGACTTCCTAGTGGGGCCACCTAATCACATATTCAATTGTATCACATGTATACACCCCATGGATGTTGTCGGATACAGTGGGTTTGCACAATTCCGAATGGTCTGGACTGTTGGGTAATTGGTTTTTTTAATATATAAAAAAGTTAACTTTTGGGCCTAATATTAAGGGGTTATGATAATGTGATGAGCGTGAATTTTACGTAGAGATGGGGTCCATCCAAATATTTCAACCCCACACGCTCACATTTCCAGATGGGCCCCCCATTTGCCTGCCCCACCAAGGTGCGCATAGGCACACGTTGATACGGCCCACCATACATAGAGTCCACCACCAATTCAATTAGGGGCATTCATAGGCCGATCTAGGCATATCCAGGCCTGGCTCGGCTTTAGAAACATAGCCCAGGCCGGGACCAAGCTTGACACGGGCCTTAAAAGTTGGGCCTTAGCCCACCCTTGTAATCAACGGAGCTGGGCCGTAATAGGCTTTTCATCACTTTCTTGGGCATTGGAGCGCTAATCAAATTAAATTACATGCATTTCTTACCCGAGTCGGGCCAGGCTGTGCTATGGGCCAGCCCTAGCTTAGGCCCAGATCGGGCTAGGGCTGGCCCGGCCCATGAGCACCCATAAATTCAATCCCTTTGTACACAAAAGCTTTCCCTTCGTTTTTGGTAAGTTATTCCATGCACACCTCGTGCGCGTTTGATAGTGGGACTTACCGGATGGTTCATTTGAATAAACCACGAATAATCATCGGATCCCTAGGTTAGCATCATTAAAAAACAGGTGCATGGTCAATCAAACCGTCAATTCCATTTAGATAGAGATGATCAAGTTGGGCCTCATATTTTGCATATGAATAAGTTCCATATAGATCTTTCGATCTCCATAACCTCAGGCCCAAGTGAGCCCTACAATGGGGTCTACATAAAAGTTTTATACACAGATCACACACCCGTTAACCCTTGCTAAGTTTTCAATTGACACATTTTTTTCTTGATTGGTTCAATTGACACATTTTAAATGTCAAGAAACGATATATTTTTTGCTTTTTTTTTTTGCTATCGGAGGGTTCCAAAACTTTAGAGGGGGATTAATCTCTCCGGGCCTAGAGGAAAGTCGGATAAACTCTCCTGTAGTCACAGCGTGGCAGTGCAGTTTCGGACTTATAACCTCCGGGAGCAAACCATAGTCCTAAGCTAACTTAGCAACCCCTTGGAGTTAGTAGTGCTTATTCAATGTTTAACACTTGGCCACTATGGGGATGGGCTAGGTTTAGGGACCAGGAGATGGGATATGATGCAGATGCTAAATGGCTTTACCTTGCAAACTAGCCCCAAGCCCACATGCTAGGTCGGCCCAGTACCACCCTTACCAAATAGAGACAGGTCTAGCTTCTGGCCAGTTATGGAGGCTTCGGCTCGGACCAGTAGAAGAATATCAAAAACCCAATGGTTCGACTATGTACCGCCAAAAGCCTACATGGCGGGAATTAAAAAAAAAGTGTAAATCTCTACCGTCCGAATAAAAACTAATCAACGGCCAGAATACCAGCTAATCCCACGATCCGTGTCAAAAGAAATTCAAACTCTTCCCGCGATTTCAAATCACCCGCCAAACAAAAAACCCTTCTCTTCCCTCTTTTTTTTTTATACCTCCAATCCAAGCATTCCAACATCCAAATCCTCGAAACTTCTATTTCCCCTCCAAGGACAGACTTGAAAGCAATCTCTCTCTCTCTCTCTCGATGGCAGCGGCTTCTTCGAAATCGAACCCTCCAAGGACTCGAAAGCGGGTGGAAGTCGAAACCAGCTCGCTCAAGCGCGCAAGGGACGGAAGCGCTTTCACCAGATGGTATTCTTTTGCCATTTGATTTGATTTTATTTGATTTCCCTTCTCTTTTTTGATCGTGGGTTTGCTCTCGATTCTTTGTTTTCCCCCATGTGAAAGAAAATTGCGAATTTTCAAGTTTCATTATCAGTATTAGGTTCTGGGGCAGATGTGATTTATTATCGTTTCTTCTCCACTGGTTTTGCAGTGAAGAATGTAATAAGGATGTCCCCGTAGGTCTCATTGACATGCACAGTTGCAGTCTCGATTCAAAGATCAAGATGAATTTAGGTATCTCCTATACCTTTTCCTTCCTGATGTTATCTGATTTATATGTTTTCCTCCTTATTTTGCTAACTTCTCTATTTTGTTCTCTCTAAATACAGACTCGCAGATTGTGGAGACTGTTGCAGAAGTTAGAAAACCTGCAGAAAGGTGCATTTCTTTATATTCTACTGTTTTGCAGACTCATTTTCTACGTTTTTTTGGTTTTTTTTGCGATGATAGTTTTGTATTATGTTTAATGACTCTTCTCTTATTTTACTTATCTTTATATCAATGACAGGAAGAAGGTAGTATCATCAGAACCAAAGGCAAAGAAGGGTAGAAAGGAGAAGAAGGAGAAAGATCCAAACATGCCCAAACGCCCTCCAACTGCTTTCTTTCTCTTCATGTATTCATCTCTCTCCTCTCTGTTTTTTAGCTCATATACGTATAGATCCATTGCTAATTTGTTTTTCATCTTAATGGATTTGTTATTATTATTATCATTAGTATTCTGGGAATTGGGAGCATATATAAAAGCATCCTAAGGCTGGGGAATTTGGGCATTAGCACCACTTCATGTGGGGTTAGAGGAAGAACAAAGCTTGTCCCATTCATACCATTCTGGCACCTTTATTTAGGTGCCTTTATAATGTTTTAATCATTTGAATAATTGGTTGTTTTTTGAACCCATCAATTTTAAATGAGGAGTGTCAAATTGGAGTTATCTCTCAATGTATGAGAGTTTAGGTTTAAGGATTTGGATTCATCATTTGTGGGCTCTGTAATGAGTTAATTTTTTTTCCCTAGGAAAATGAGACCTGTTTTTACATTTCTGAATATGATTGAATTCTAATGAAATAAGCTATAGATTGATAATGAAGATGTTGTCAAAGCCTATCTAAAGTCATTGTAGTCAAAAGTCTATCTAAACTCATTTTCTGTAAATTGTTTGCAAATCCATTCTAACTGCTCACCTAAATGTGCTTTCTGGTTTCAGGGATGACTTTAGGAAAGAATATAAGGAGACCCATCCAGATTCAAATCGTGCTTCAACGGTAAAACATCTTCAAGAGACTAATTATTCCTTTAAATTTTGTTCATGCTTATGAAATTTTGATATGATGGTGATAATTTTTCTTTGAACTGAAAAAAAAAAAAAGGTTGCAAAGGAAGGAGGGGAAAAATGGAAATCCATGACAGATGAAGTGAGTTGTATTTTCTTGTCTATTTGGGCCTTTCTTTCTTCCATTTTTATTGTCTTGTAGTCTTTTTTTACAATTGTTTTGGTGATATTATTGGGACTAGTGTAGTGATGTATGGAAATGACATTGTAATCAGGAAAAGAAGCCTTACCTGGAGAAAGTGTTGGAACTAAAGGCCAAGTATGGGAAGGCTGTGGAAAATGCCAATGCTGAATGTGAAGAAGTATGCACATCCTTGTTATGAATTTATGTTGATTAATAGAATTGGTTTCTTAAATTTGGTTCACATATCTTTTTTTTTTTGTTATCTTTGTCAGGTACTTGAGATCTCCGATAAAGAGTAGAAGAACAGTTGCTGAGAGCAATATCAAATGGCTTCAATGCCAACCTTATGTAAATGTTCATGTTCTGTAGAAAACTAGAATTACTTGCTGACCTTGTTTGAATGAGGGTTTGATTACTTGCCATGTATTTTCCCCTTTTGATGTAGGACTGCAGTTGAGCATGAGTCTTCCAATGTTCTACTTCTTTTTGCCTCTTTTTTATATTGTTGTGTCTTAAGTTGATGAAATTAAGATTTATATGTTGAGATCAACTAATATTTGGATGCAATTGAAGTACTAACAGCAAGTGTCTAAACATGGGGTGGTCATTGGATATATGATTTCATTTTAAGAAAAAAAATCTATTTATCAGCATTATATGCACTTAATGCCCTGGAGTTATTACTTGCTGTTCTTGCGGCATTACTGAATGGGTTTGAAGTGTAACTATGGCATATGTAAAAGATTGTGGTGTTCACTCCAAATCTTGGGCATTGGCTGAATTGGATGGGTCTTGAATTTTTGTTGATTAGATTGATCATTGAGCTTAACTTTGGAAGTATTTACTGATTAATGAGTTTTTAATGTTGTAAATTGTAGCTCAAAATCAACTTTAGCTGCTTTTTTTTTTTGGGGTTTAATTATGGAGTTAGTAGATTTTATACATTATTATAAGTTAATGATTACTTTTTTAAGAAGAGAATAATAAAATAAAAAATGTAAAGAAGTCAAGATTGGTTTTAAAATTGGAGCATAGTCCTTTAGTTTGAATTGGATTTGGCTATTCTTATTGAAATTGGATAAGTAACCAACAAAATAAATTTTTAGTCACAATTGGATCTGTCATTTATAACTAATTTTGTAACTAGGTCCAATATGGTTTTGATTTGAAATTGTTTAAAGCCTTCTTTAAACACAATGGTTTTAAAATGTTTTAGTCTTATAGAATGTTATGTGATTTCTTAGAATCCCGAGCTATAGTGAAAAATATATCTTTACTCAAAGAGGAAGATAAGGGAAAAGAAGTGTACATGATCTCAACAATTTTTGCAAATAATATTTTTAGATGATATTTCTTTGTTTTTCCAATTTTAAATGTGGGCCCTGCTTATGAATTTATAACTTTGTGCTTAGTACTCTATGGGTTGATTTGTGTTTATGGGCTCAGCTGCGATGCAGCGTTGCTGCACCTTAGTATGGTGCAGTGACAAGCTCCATCCAATAGATACATTGCACGTCATCAGGACTTTAAAGAAAGACATTAAAACCACGTTGCAAGTTTCAAAGTGCGTTTATAACCATTGCATATTTTAATTATTTCCGATAATAACCCTACAAGCTCACGTTTTTAATTTTTTTGTCATAACTCATAAGTGATGAACATGGCACTACCTTTATATAAACAAGAATATAGGATTGCATTTTGTGGTTTTAAACATGAGGCCTTTCTTTAAGAATTAAAATATGGGCTCTACTTTAATGAATTGTTGTACATAGAGCCTCATTTTAATAGGAATTGCAATAAGGAATCCACCATTGAAAATGAGGCCATGTGTTCTCCAAGAGCTCATGTGTCTATTACAATTTAGGTGCCCTATAATATGGCTCCACTTAGTAATTTCTAAAAGGGCGAGTCCACATTCATAATTACAAAAAATGGACCTATATTGTAATTTCTAAAGATAGGTCCCATGCACAATAATCTCTAAGCAGACCCTTATTGTATTCTTATGGTGGGCCTAGGTAATTTCTAAAGGTAGGCTCATGTTTTAATTCTTATAAAGGTGGGCTCCATGTTATATAATTCATAAATGTGAGGTATGTTGTAATTCTTCTAAAGGCATACTCCATGTACAACAAGTCATAATGTGGGCTCATGTTATTATTCTTAACTGGTGGGCCTCATTTTTGCAATTTAGGCGGGTCCTCAAAAGGTAAGGCAACGTTCACAAACTCACTCAAAAAGAGTAAAGGCTGAATTTGTAGGGGCATGATTGGAAATCAGTCAAATAAAGGTTGGCTCTAAAGTCCTTTTCAAACATAAGAACATGTTTTTAAAGTTTTGATGATGTAGAATGTATCTATTGGATGGAGCTTGTTGCTGCACCGTACTAAGGTGCAGCCACGCTGCATTGTAGCTCCACCCTGTGTTTATTGTGGGGTGTACATTGTCCTCTTGGGTCCTTCCATTTCTTAGGCCTTGGTTGTTTGTTTTTATTTGTGTTCTTTTCTTTGCTGGTAAGGAAAGCTTCTTTTACCACCCCCACCCAAAAAAAAAAAAAAAAAAAAACAGAAAAAGGAAACTGCTTAGAGAATCTCAAATAAACTCTTTGTTTGTATATGTTATTAAACATGCATAGGGGGTATAGTACACAATTTTGTTGTACCTATTAGACC
This sequence comes from Cinnamomum chago, assembly GCA_038049695.1. Lineage (NCBI taxonomy): Eukaryota > Viridiplantae > Streptophyta > Magnoliopsida > Laurales > Lauraceae > Cinnamomum > Cinnamomum chago. The sequence goes on along the minus strand of CP142453.1, from coordinate 6,613,046 downwards.
TACCCAGATGCATGTCAATCAAACTAACTATTGGATGAGTAGATTTGAAAATGGATTCAGGGAGACTTCAAAAGCAATGGTCATATATTTAGACTTTTGTTTAATATGGGAGGAGTTTATCAATGAAAAGTAAGGCTTTTATAGGCATCAACTTTGGACCATGGCCCAATTAAGGGGAGTAGAGCATTAATAATATGAGTTAATCATAGTTAGGTTCCTGTATGTTAATTAAAGGGGAAACCTAGTCATATATTTTCTTAAGGAATTTGTCATATGCAAAATTATTGTAGTAAATATGAGAATGTTGGACTGGTTATGTGGTGAAAGTGGTAGAAAAAAAAATCAGAAATGAGTGCATTCAAAAGCATTTATGGGTAGAATAAAGGTGGTAAAATAAGAAAGACTCTTTTGAGATTGATTGGACTTCTCCAATGCAAGCCAAATAACAAAATGAAATGGTGAAATAAAATTAATGCAGCTAGCCCAACACTAGCAGATAACCCAGCATAGTTGGGTCAAAAATCTTTGATGATGATTATGTAATGGCAGTTAATTATCTCCTGTTCAATGCAATCCTCTGTAGCCTACTTTGTGCTGCTGCTAGCAACGGAAATGAGGTTGAAGCATGGAAGATGAATGTGAGAAATTAGCTTGCTTGGATTTTGTTTTGGTGTGAATTTTATGATCTCAAAGGGCTGGGAACCCTGTGTTATTAAAAGGAAAAAAATTGAAAAGTTCAAAGAGAAAAAAATATTTCAGTTTTTCAGTTAATGAAGTATAAATGAATTTAACCCGGAGGGATTAGTGGGAGCCCAAAGGGTTGGAAACCCTCGGATACTAAAAAAAAAAAAAAAAAAACAAAAAAAGAAGAAAATATAAATTTAGATGTTAAGCTTCCAGGTAGTTTGGTCATTAAACCTGCTCTAACTTAAAAAAAAAAAAGAAAAAAAAAAGGTAATGTACTTTATGCTTTCTTTTCCACTTTTCTGAATGCCAAGGAAAAAAAAAAGGAAACAACTTTGCTGATGAAAACAGATTTTTTCAGGTTGGTGGGTCAAGGCAGATGAAGAGAATGGTAGGAGAGTAGCGGCAGATGAAGAGAATAGGAGCAGCTGAAGGATGTGGCTCATGCTTCTCTGATGATCAGATCAAATGAACAGCTGCTCTGTAAAGTGCCCATCATCACAATGTTGCATGTTTTGGCGTTCTACTGGTCCTTTCAGGTAAGTTTGTGGTCACACTGTTTATCAGAAAAGCCAAAGAAAAAAGAATCTTTTTCAAGCTTAATCAAATTTTTTTTTTTTTTTTGGGTTTGGTGAGCCAATTTTTTTTTTTTTTAGAAAAATTGATAAAAAATAATGATTGTTTTCAAGATATTATGGAACACCATTTATTTTCAATGGGGAGGGTCATATCACTTTTCTGCAAAAGAGTACAACTATTATATTGAACATGCCCTTAACTTTGGAAGCTTTTCTACTATGATTCTACTCTATAATAGGTAATTGGAAACAAAGGCACCACAAATTTTAGTTATTCAATTACGTGTAAGATCTATGTTCTTCAAAACTTTTACAGTCACTTCTTTTTGGGTTTAGGGAGAGTTTGCTTGTTTGGGAATTGAGTTCTTAGGATTCCAAGCAATGCCTTTAGAGATGTCAAATCGGTGGGCAGATCCGCCGGTCAACAGGCCACGACACGACCCAGTCGATGGCATGGCCCACCAGGCACGGCCCATGGCCGAGGGAACTGGAATGACCGGCCCGTTTCGGCACGCACGCTATCGGCCGACCCATCCATAACGGTCAGCCCGTCAGGCCCATCAAAGAAAAAATAAGTACTAAAAAAAATATGACACATCAAACTTTTCCATTCTATCGGCCGACCGATCCATAACGGGCAGCCCGTCAGGCCCATTACAGAAAAAATAAGTACTAAAAAAATATGAAACATCAAACTTTTCCATTCTAATTTGAGTAATATGAACTAAAATATCAACTTAAGGGAACTATTTTTCCTCCTCCCATTTTTGCATTTTTCGTTAGAAATGACTGAGGCTCCTGTAAAAAGCAATTTACTAGAACTTTTTACTTCAAATCAACATTGATAACCTAAAAGAAAAACACAACTATATAATTATTGGCTTTCGAAAATTCAACAAGAGATATATTGCATTAGTTTTTTTTTCCTTTTATTTTCCCATTAAATACTGAAACTAATGGGAAAAAACCAGAAAAAGAAACCATGGACTCCACTTTTGATGTGTGGGCCCAATGTAAGGAAGGTAGGTCAGATGTTGATATATATATATATATATATTTTATACTTTTGTAATGTGATGAATGCCCGTGTAATATCGAAAAAGGCGAAAAAAATTAATTGAAAAAAAAAATAAAATTAAAGAGGCACGCAGAGCATGCCCCGCGACGCGCCAGGAAAAATTATTGGCCGGCCGTGCCAGCCCGACCCCGTTTGACATGCCTAAATGCCTTCTAACCAAGGGGTTAAAACTGAAAGGGTACAAATGGGCCATACAGGCCTTTTTTTTTTCCCTTCCAATTATCAAGAATCCAAAGACTTTTGTTTCTATAAATGGTTAAAATGAAGAATAAAATGTGAATATTAAAAAATGGCCATCACATAACCTTCCCTCTAATGGAAGTCGAATAAGGGAAGAATGGGAAATGTAAACCCAGCCAACTCCCTAGTAATTTAAATACGAGGAAAGTTATCTTTAGCCTATACTTCCTAACATTCACCCCTCTACTCTATAATAATTCTTTAGTGGAACTCATTTGACAATGAATACCTATGTATCTATACAAAGAATTAAACATGCCCTAAAAGACATTTAATTGTTAATTTGTGGGATACGCTTATAAACTAAGGCTGCAACTTGGGTTGGGATGAACTCAAACCCCGACTGCCCCAGTCCAATTTTTCATTGGGTTGGCCCGAGCCAATTCAGATTTGGGTCAGGGTCAAGTCAAATGATGACAAAGGGAGTCAAATTCAGGTCCAAGACTTAGGAAACCTGAGCCAACCTGATCTTGTTTTACAAATGTATGTTATATTTCTTATACTATTAAAGGTTCTAAAGTATGAAAGCTGTAGCTCTACATGCAATTTTTCATCTCAACTGCTACGGCTGTCAATGTACCCTGGTATTTACCAACTTAAACTGCTAATGAGACGAAGTTGCAGTGGTCCAAACCAACAGTTTTGACAAGTTTAAATGAGTTGGAACCAGTGATCAAACCAGTTTGATCTCTGGTTCAGAAAGTTTTTTTGGTAGAGGGTTCAGAAAGTTAACAACAACAATCATACTTAACAGGATAAGATGAATTGTGCCTGGGCAGACTTGATGCCATATGTAAGGGCTAGGTTTTGAATTCATGTCCATAAAAATGAACTAGTCCAATAACAGCACGGTATTTCCCTGCACTGTAATATAAATAATCACATATTAAAAAAAAATTATCTCTTTCCATAGGACAAGTTGGATAAAATAGATTAGAGAAATTGGAGAAAAAAATGATATAGTTACATAAGAACAACTGAAACATGAGTCGTTTGATGGAATAATGAGTGGGTAGTTATATGAGTAGTTACATAACCGTCAGTCAAAATTATAATTGACGGTCAAAATTGAAGACTTCCTAGCTTAATATATTATGGGCTTGTTTGCTATAAACTAGCTTTGGCTCTAGCCCTTCCATTGACAGCCAAAGTTAATGAATGAAATTATTCACCTAAGATTGCAAAATGTGAAAAAGCACTCCCATTTAAGTAACTTTATAATTGGAATAAATAGAGAGAAAGGGAAGTGATATGATATAAAACTCTAAACAAGCAATTGTTCAATACTATGCTTTTTAATTAGGTTGGAAAACTTAATGCTAATTAGGTTGGAAAACTTAATGCTTTTTAATTGTTCAATACTATGTTCAAGAGTCTTTCTACTGTACAAATCTTAATGCCAAGACCAGATGCAGATTTTTACCAAAAAAAAAAAAAAAAAAGAAAGAAAAAGACCAGATGCAGATGTGCCAGGCTTCAGGTCCAAGTCTTATCTATAATTAAGATTTTCATGGGCCATAAGCTGGCCCACAGAGACCCAGTTAGAAATTAACAAAGCCAACCCACCCTTTAGATGAAAATTGCAAATGGTACAATCACAGGAATCTGAAACTGAAACTTTGGGTGGAGGGATTGAGCTTTATATCCATCTACAGGAATCTGAAACTGAAAGTAGCCATCCAAATCATTTGCAATCACAGTCAAGTCAGTGTCAAGTGCTTTGATAGGAATTTTTTAGGGATCTCCTGTGGCAACCAACCAGGTATAAATGAGTATATGCATGTATATCGCTCATGACCCTAATCCCTTTGACCACATACCAACACAAAATGTCATTATGCTTTTGGAGATTCCTACTACTCTCTCCAATCCCACCAAACTTTACCTTTTGTGGGCCTAAAGGGTCCATACAACCTAGGAGAATGCATCAATAAAGAGTGAAAAACGCATCCTACTGTGAAGTGCTGTTAGCAGCACTTCAACTTCAGGACCAAAAGCTATAACCTTTAGAAAAGCCATTGCTTGAATGTCTATAACTTTGGTCAGATTAAAGGAGGACCAAAGAACCCAAGTGAAGACTTCCATGTGGCAATCTTCCACTAATCCATCAATGTGTTGGCTCTCCCTTTGGTCATATAATTCATCGTACACTACCTGCCATGTCTCTTTGATTGATTTTGAGAGAGAGAGAGAGAAAGAGTTTTGGTGCCTGCAAACCCACTCTCCAACCTTTATTTTAGGGAAACAGATCCCCTGTTTCATCCAAACAGGGGAGCTCTGTTTTGGACGAAAGAGGGACTGCCACGTGCGGGGGCGGAGGAAAGAGAATTTGCTTTTCTCTTTCCTCTGCCCCCGCACCTGTCAGTCCCTGTTTCGTCCAAACAGGGCTCCCCTGTTTGGACGAAAGAGGGGATCCGGATCCTTTTATTTTAGATGGAATGCCAATTGCTCCTTTTATTGTGTGCGTGGTTAGTACTAGAGCACTTGTTGATTGATCTGATGATTTGGGTCACAATGCTCTTGGTTTTTATTTGATTTGTGTGTGGGCATGTGTGTTTGTATTGAAGTAAATGAGGGTTGATACTTGTGCGACCAAGTTGTTCATAGGATTTGGATGTCAAGAGCAAAAATTAAATTCATGCCCGCAAACCCATTGTCCAACCTAATTATTTTAGGTGGAATGCTAATTGCTCTTTTTATTGTGTGCATGGTTAGTACTAGAGCACTTGTTGATTGATCTGTTGATTTGGGTCACAATGCTCTTGGTTTTTATTTGATTTGGGTGTGGGCATGTGTGTTTGTATTGAAGTAAAAGAGGGTTGATACTTGTGCCACCAAGTTGTACATGGGGTTTGGATGTCAAGAGCAAAAATAAAATAAAGCCACCCACTGTTGTGACAATTTTACTTTATCCTTCTTTGTATGTTAAAAGGGAAGTGATATGATATAAAAGTTGCTCTCCACCTTTTTCTTCTTCACTTCCCCTACAACTAAAATGGTTTAAAGGATTCTTATTTAGGATTTAATTTGTTAATGAATTTAAATCTTTAATTATTTTGGTTGTGACTAAAAGCCCCATAATTCAATTTTGAAATTGCAAATAACTCATGCTCCAAACTTGGACTCTGTCATACCAATGGCTTCAAATATTAGATCTAAAATCTTACTCCACTTGCAAATAAAGACGATAATACATGCATGGATTTATGTGAAATCTCTCATCTTATCCTAGCTAACCTGGAATTTGACAATAGAAAAATCATGACCCACCAGCCAAGGAGCCATGGATTCATTAGATGCGGCCGCAATTTATTTATTTTTAATCTAGTACAAATTGAGGAAATCTCTTTTAATGTGTTTCATTAGTTGTTGAGTGTAGTTTAAGAAAATTGAAATCGCATAAATATACTAAATTTTCACTCCAACAAAAAATTGGTGTGCACAAACATACCTTTAAAGTATTCTTATGATCTTTGCTCACACTCTAGCAGGTTTAGTAACAAACAGAACAACCTCACAGGAAAAAAATAAAAAGGGGTTATTCCAAGAAAGAAACTCCGACCCACAAAAGTTCAATGAGATAATGTTAGTCATATGTAAGAGTTTGAACATGAGATATCTAATTCAATGTAGATGGGACTTGAGAGCTCCTAGGAGGAGAAATACAAAAGTCACAGGTTCAGGAAAGAGCTTAATCACAGTCAAAAGAAGCAAAGAATCCAGAGGAAAGGTAATAAAAGGTACTTGAGAAATGCAAAAGATAATTTACATGGCCACATTATGAGAAAAAATTTGAAGGTAAGGAGATGAGGGTTAAAAAGGAAAAGGCGAAAAGGATGATTTGCATGTGCAGCCCACTTGATCATTGCTATTGAGACATGAGCCCTACTTGAAGAAAGACTTCATCTCGTCGTGTGTCATGCTGGGACCTGCATTGTGACATCATCGTTAGTTCAAATACAAATATTTTTACAGCCACTTTCATTTTTAACCTTGGTGAATGAAATGAGATCTAATTTTCTAGGATTTCTCAACTTAATGTCATGAAGTTCCTGTGAGCAGGAAAAGAGTTAATAGTGAAAATCTGACCACTGTAAGTTGAGTTTTAGGTTTAAATCGCTGATTATCATGATCCCAACAAGAACATTAATGAATAGAAACTGCTTCCTCTGCAGGACTAACGTCCAATTCCAAGATCACTGAAACTCTGTTGCCTCAAGAGGAGATGGGAGTCTTTAGATTAATTTTTCTGGGGTCTGTTTGTTTGCATTAGAATACATAATAACTGAATATCTACCGTGGCTAAAAAATAAAGATCAAATAAGATTTCTTTTAGGAAAATAGAATGAAAAGAAGACGCTATTTTGATGGTCATTTTTGGAATTTCGCCTTTGATATTCATTTTTAACAACTCTATGTATCCAATTTATATGTATTTTAATGCAAACAAACATGGTCTAATGAATTTCTAAAGCCTTTTCTTTTTCGTTTTTAAGGAGTACTAATGAATTGCTTATTTCATAAAACTAATTGGTGAAAGTTTTTCACTGTTCTTTCAAATAGGTCTTCTCTAATGGTCAAGACCCATTGCAAGCAATTCTTTCCCCAATTTTTTTTCAAAGTGAACACAAATGCAGAAATGGTACTCTTCACTAAATTCTTTAAAGTGGAGTTTCTTTGCCTTCATTTTTCCTCTCGTCTGTACATCTTCTTTCCCAACCCACCACCATCTGCCTCCTTACCTATAGAGGATAGTCTATAATACACGGGCCTGGGCCTAGACTATCCTCTATCATGATGCTGGCCACATTTTTTCACACCAAATCAAATGTGTTTTTATCACTAGTGTAGGGACTATAAAAGATGGATTTTTGAAAATTTTTAAATATTATTTCCAATTTTTCCAAAAATGAAAATTGAGCCGCACGAAGATACCATAAGGAATAATTTAATTATTCTTAGGTGCCACTTTTTTCTTTTCACATTCCTTCTCCCAAGATTATTTACTGTTGTTGTGGGGCTTTTCATTCATTCATTCACACTCTCTCTCTCTCTCTCACTCTCATAATGATCATCATCATAACATTAATCTGATACACACTAAAGCAACTCGAAACTAGCAATATGTAATTACAATAGGGTGATGCCCTTGCAAGTTGCAACGACTACTATAGAACTAGAGAACCATCAAAATCACAACTTCCTTTACATGCTACATTACAGGAAGCTAATAGGACAGTCACATGCTATCTATACTACTAGCTAGCAGGTGTTGGGCCCAAAGCCCACAAACCCATTTGCTGCATCAAAGGTTATCTGGATCCCCTCCTGTTGGATGTTCCCTATTATGGAAAGCCCAGATGAGGATGGCGCAAATGCAAAGCAGTATGTTCCCACCTCATCCACCGGAATCAGAATATTATTCGCCGGTACCGTCAACACCGGCCCACTGGAGAAGTAAAATGACACCGTCGGCACTCTCACCAATTCAAACCCAGAGAGATCATAGCATGTGTCGAAGATCGATATGCTAGAGGCCCGTGGAAGGCCCACGGTGCCAGCGATGAACGCGTTGCGCAAGGCCTGATATGCTGCATTTGGGAACCTGGTCACCGCCGTTCCGGTGTCAATCACAGTGCCACCATCGCCCAATTCAGTAAGCCGGAACATTCCCTCGGGCACCGGCACAGTGACCCCACCAACACCGAGGCCCGCAAGCCCAATGTAGTAGAAACTGGGGGCCCGTGGGTTTCTCAATAGTGGGATCCATACAGCCCCGACCGGCACCACTCCCCGTCCGAAGGCCAATGATCCCGACGACATCGTTCCCCGGCTCACAAGACAGTATCCAAATGCACCGCCGGTCTGGCCACCGAGTTGGCCGTTGAACGACATGGAGCCGCCCCCAAGGCCCAATAGCCCGGATGCACCCACAAAGAGCCCATGGTTCTTGTGACCGCACCCAATGGCTACATATGCGACCCTGGTGCTGCCAAAAGTAAGGGTCTCAAGGGCGAGGGTGCCTATGGTATAGGACCCATCGCCATACAAGACCTCATAGTGGCACCTGCCGGCGTGGCATTTTGCGTTCTCTAGCCGGCTGCAGACGGTAGAGTCGCATGCCACGCCGGCAAAAGATGCCGAGGCTGCCGGGTCAAAGACCGGGTCAGCCTGGTGGTAACACTGAGAACAAGGCTGACATTGCACCCACACAATGTCACTCCCTGAATCAATCACCATATATTGGTCCCTTGGGGGGCTCCCAACACCAATCCTCACAAAATATTCTCCACTCCCCTCATTCATACCCGACACCACCTCCGACCCGAAATCCATCTCATGGTAACCAACTCCGGTCAGGCGGCGGGTCAAGCCTTCAACTCTCCTTTTGTCTCTCTTCATTCTTTCATTGAAACGGCGATGGTAGCCGGAGAAATTTCCAACCGAGATCGCATCCCTGTGGACCAACTTCAATCGCCACCTCCGGCCGCCGTCATCACCCTGGTCGGCGACTTTCGAAATTTGCCGATGACCGGATACTTCAGAAGGCCGGAGTTTTGTGCTGGCAGTAGTTTCTCGCACGTTCAAGACATGGAAGCCAGCATCGGAAAAGGAGGAGGCTCCACCACCATGGAAGTGTAGCACCACCACTATGAGCAGAGCTACTAAGGCTGCTACCATATTTTTCTAATGCTTGTTTTGCTTGGCAAACACTTGGGGTTTGTGGGGATGAGGAGAGATTTATTTGGGTTGGGGTAAGTCTTAAAAGTGATCAGCTAGAGAAGGAAATAATTCAGTGATGGATATGTTACTCTTTATTTTGTTTGGTTGAAATAGAGGTATGTGTTTGTTGTTTTTGAGTGGATATCCTTCTTTTTCTTTTCTTTTCTTTTCTTTATAGTATTGTCACCTTTCTTGGTCTGCCTCCTTAGTAAAGACAAACAACCCTTCCTCCCTTTTAATAGGTGTTTGAGATAGAGTTGCAAGTTTAAAGGTTGAGGGAAATGTTATATTATAGATATCAAACATTTAAAATGGTGATTAAGGTAAGCCTTTCTATTGAAGCCCATGCAAAGATCTAGTTTGTGATATTCTATTTTACAAAAAGGTTTGTACATTTCTTTTTCTTAATTTATTGATATATAAAGACCATCTTTTTAATTAACTACACGAATGTAGATTTGCATAGTGAAAGTTTAAAAATAGAGTACAAGTATAAATGTAATGATATGCACCAAATGTGGTTCTAATTAATCAATCATCTCCGCAATTTTAGTTTTGGGGGGGTGGGAACATCTACTACTACAGGAGAACATCAAGATTACAGCTTTATTTAACCTGTTGAAAGACATCTGCATGTGTCCGACAGTACGACAGGACTATTCACCCCACATTAAATAAAAAAGTTCTAAAACTTAGTCCATCAGTTCAAATTGAAAGTGAGAAACCTAGAGGCCATTTGGAGACTCTAGTTTTTGGATCTATTTAACTTAAAAAAAAAAAAAACTGATTCAAACATATGTTTGAGTGCTTGAAAAAGCTTAGATAGATATCTATGGAATTAGCTTTAAGACCTTTTCCTCTTTTTCAAAAAGTAACGAAAGGGTAACTTTTTCAATTGCAAAATAATATTTTTTAAGGTTTTTTTTTCAATAATGTCTCAAGCAATTAGCTAATTTATGACTTTTTTTTTACAAGTTTACCTATGTAACTTTTACTACATCATAAGTTTGAGTTATTATTTTTACTGAATGACAACTTTGCTTATATAACTTTTACTATAAATTATGTATGATTTTTTTTAGATATACAAAATAGTTTATTTATAAAATTGTCTAATTGAAACAATTCTATTTAAAATAGATTTAAATTAAGTCAGCTAGCTTTATTTTAAATAGATCAGGTTTGTCAAAAGAGCCTTATACCCTTTAAGAAGTATTTGCTAGATCTTGCTTAGCTCTTTGGTAGATTTAGCCAAAACATGGCAAAGGCTTTGTTGACTTTGTTTGAAAAAAAAAAAAAAAGAATCAGTTTAAAAACAACAACAACAACGATGATGATGATAATAAATAATACCTAGTTTTGACATTTGACTCGGTTAATACTCAGTTGAGTCTTTGAATTGTGTAAGCCCCATTACTTGGCAAATCTATGTTAATTCTGAGTTGTGGTACTATATATGACAACACATTTATAATCTGGACCACAGAAAGATAGGCCCACCTGCATCCAAAGCTAGGCCCCAGAATATTTTTATTAAAAAGGTTAATGGATATGGTTCCAGATTCAGATGAGGGATCCTAAATTGTCATTTGAACCAGATATTTCAGGAATTGGACCCCAATTGGAGCCCTCTGCAGCCCCAATAATGGAATAAGTAGAAAGGAAGGGAAGGGACATGGTGGCATGATTAACTGTGAGATGATATTAAAGCACCCCATCCATAGTGCCCCCTCCATGTCAAATTTCTACATCACCAATATATGAGTCCAATGTTTATGGAACTGGGGTGCATGAGGATACTGTACATGTCCTATTTCAATCCCCTGTACCCTCTCCAAAAAAAAAAAAATACTCCACTGAAGGCACGTCAGGTCAAATCCCTTTAATTAATGCAAAAATTACTCAGATCAAACATCTTTATCATTGAATTGAAATAACCTACCCCCACATGACCATCACATCCTTTCTTGCAGGTGAGAATCAATGGGGAAGATACATTTGGACATTTGGTGTATGTTGCCATTAATTGTTACCATCTATTTAATGGTCTTAGATTAAACGGTTAGCAACATCCAGTAGAAAAAAGCTTTTTGGAGATGACAAGTTTACAAGGCCTCTCTTATGATCTTATCTAATGGGGTTGCTGGGCCACAAACCTTGTATTTTGCTTTTAGAAAAACAGGAGAGAAGTTAGGAGGAGAGAACTGTAGAACATCCAGATCCTACTTTCTGAGGCTTCTTGATTCCATGTCTCTTTTATGTCATAGACAGGGAAAATTTTGAGCTGTATACAGCTCAAAGTGAGCCCCACCACTTACAAAATGGTGCATATAGCTTGACCCAACTGGGCCTCATTCTGCATCCTGCAAAACGTGAATACTACTCTGGAGCCATTTGAACCTCAACAGACTGGGCCAATTTATATCCAGGACCTAATACTCCATTAACTCCCATCTCATATCATAGGCCTAGAAGTCCATCCCAAGTCCACCCCATTAGCCGAGTTACATCCTAACTCTGTTAAATAAATCACAATGATACATTCTGTGGGCACGTTGTTAATTTTTTCGGGAAAAAAGCGCCGTGAACCCAAACGCAAACCCAAACCCAAGCCCAAACCTATTAAACATTGGGCCCAAATCCCAAGCTTGGGCCATCTTGCAAAACTTTGTTTTTTCAGCTTGAAACTATGTCATAATGGACTTAAATCTTTTTGACCCGCCATCAGTTGACAAATGGTTTCTAGTTGTGCTATTGTTATTTTATTGGGTTGGGCTTAGAAAGGTAAGTTTCTTTTGTTTATTTCATCTGAAGCACATGAAATTAAAAAAACGCCACCTTTTCTCTTAATGAGTGGAAGGGTTAGTTAAAAAGATTAGATAGCAAATCTGCGATTATGAAAGACATGAATATCAGTTCTATATAAGGTTATCTTAAAAAAAAAATGTATGAACATACTTCTCAATAATGATACATCTGTAGTTATAACTGATGAAGAAGGAAGACGAGTGCCCATAGCACGGTGGAAGGCGCTCATTGTTACAATCTTGATGTTGCGAGTTCAACTCATGTCCGGTATCGTTGCAAAAATAAAAAACGAAGTCATGTCTGGTATCAATAAAAAAATAAAAAATGTCTTGAGAAGATAATTTAGATAATCTCAAGTTAGAAACAGAGTAAGATTCGAGATCTCATAAATTAAAAATGAATAGACCACATTAAAATTTTATATAGGGTGTTTACATAAAGATAGATGAGTGCACCTAAATACGACAAGGCCAGCCAAAATGGTAGAATAGAAAAAAAAAACTGGTGAGAGGAACGTCACCAAAGGCTAAAGCAATAGAATTTGGAGGCATGCTTCCAAATAATTGAGGCATGATGAGCAAGCAAAAGCAACAACACCTTTGACTAATACTAATATGATACTCTTGCTCTCAAATCTCAATCAATGTCTTCTACTCTCACTTTCAAGTTCCAAATCATGGTTTTGATAGCTATTTATTTATTCTTTTTGTCCTTGTTTTTTCTCTCATTGTTTTATAATTTTGATCAAAATCAAATTATGCTGTCCAATAGTACACATGGGTTTTTAGCAGGGCTGATATTGATTTTCAATGAGTAAAGTTCGACACCTAAACCATGTGGAAATGTCAATCTCTTTTCAAAACAACCGTGTATAGAATCGAGTGTCCCTCAGGCTTAGGGCTAAAGGCTTCTGGGCTGGAGTTCCCAGAGTTGTAAAAAAAAGGAGCATCTGTTGGTCCTTCTGTGATTATTTCTTTCTAAAATTTTGTGATTTAAACAAGATATATAGTTTTTTTTCCCTTAAGGAAAAGGAAATTAAATGTGCCCTCATGCCCACTGAGGGTTTTTTTTTTCTTCTTTTTGCTAATGCTATAGGTAGGCATATACCTAGATGTGGACGTCCCACAATGTTCCAAGTGATTGAGCAGTTGGGCCCCATTTTGTGGATCATTGATCAGCTGAGTCCCACTTTTATAGATCACTGTCAAGCACATTTCACTAGCCACACTCCCATAATGAAAGTGGCAAAAATAAAATATTTTTCAACAGGGCCACAATCAACTTACAAGAGTGGAGTCACCTGATTAGTGGGCCACATTGATATTAAGCTCCTGGGCCCACTTGATGTAGATTTGAAACTGGCACACGTGTGACTGACACGTGGATGGGCAGGATCCCCCTTCGATTATCAGCTATAGATGCTGAAAACAGCCCATATGTATATCAAGGGCTGGGGCCCTTGTAAATCAAAGTGGGCCATTTCTAATCAGGAGATCATCTTTTGGAATCAATTCCTTGACATTGGTCCGAACGAGTAGTCCAATTCCCATGAAATAATTGTGGGCCTATTTGACTCCCTGATCTGGATCTTTCCATTGTGGGCCAGCCCTTTACAGGTCAAGGTCTGCTTATGAAAGGTACAGATTGCGCGGGCTTGGATTTCTGGCCCAACAATATAAAAGTAGTGGGATCAATTGCATAGTTTGGATGCCATGGGTTGAAAAAAAGGCCTACGGTGGGCTGGCCCAAGGCCCAACCCAACCATGTTCTGTGTCCATATCAGCATTTGAGCAATCATTTGCCAATTTGGATGATTGTCTCGCAGGGGGAAATGGAAAAGTAGAACAGGTTCAGATCTTTATCATAGTCAGGTTGGGGAAAGCTTCTTGTAACCTGGACCTAATTTGGGTCGATGTTCAGGTTTTGGGTTTGTGTACACTTACATTATAGACCCAACCCAAACCAGACCTGTTTTTCATAGAGGTCATTTTATCCTGTTATAGCAGGACAGAATAGCTTCAAATTTTTGCATTATTTTGTTCTAATAGCTCCTGTTGAATATTTGTTTAGGACTAACTGATTTGCAACAATTTTATCAGTGCAGCTCTTTTGGAAGCGGATCCCCTGTTTGGACCAAACAGGGCCTGACACGTGGATTACTCTGCCATCTCAGCTGATGGCTCTTCTACAGTGAATAAAAAAAAAGAACAGGGGCTTTTTTTACAAATTTATTACAATGAGGAGCCCGCCTGTCTTTAACAAAAGCCCGCCTTTTTGTAACTATCTTCCCTGCAAAACGTTTGGGAAGGGGAAGAGGATCCTGCAACTACAACTCATCTCATTGTCTATCCTTTCCCCTTCACAGCTCACACCTTTTCTGTTTCTCCAAATCTTTCTTGAATCTTCAAATGTTTTTGTGCTCATATTTTTCCCTGTGGAATCTGAGATTGGAAAGGTCGGATTGTAGATCCGGAGCTTTGAAGCAGATTTAATGGCGGAAAAGGGATAGTAATGCGTAGGGCATTCAAAGATCAGAAAGTCTATATGGACCGACTCCAAGGCCCGATTTTTGGACCGATCCTACGTGGATTGCTGAGGTGGCCCAAGTGGGCATTTTCATTTTCAAAGCCTGCCAGAAACGAAATCGGTGAATGAATGAAAAGGCCCTAACGTCTCTCCTCTGGTTTTCTCCTATGAATGACAAAGAATATTCATAAGTGTTAAAACTGTATGCTAAGGATATATGCAATAAATACTGAGGTTGAAGTGTTTCATTCAGCGTGGTCCATATACTAAGGTTTGAATCTTACGCATATAAAGATTCAAACCTTAGTATATGGACCACGCTGAATGAAACACTTCAACCTCAGTATTTATTGCATATATCCTTAGCATACAGTTTTAACACCTATGAATATTCTTTGTCATTCATCGGAGAAAACCAGAGGAGAGACGTTAGGCCTTTTTTATTCATTCACCGATTTCGTTTCTGGCGGGCTTTGAAAATGAAAATGCCCACTTGGGCCACCTCAGCAATCCACGTACGATCGGTCCAAAAATCGGGCCTTGGAGTCGGTCCATATAGACTTTCTGTTCTTTGAAGCCCTACGCATTACAATCCCTTTTCCGCCATTAAATCTGCTTCAAAGCTCCGGATCTACAATCCGACCTTTCCAATCCCAGATTCCACAGGGAAAAACATGAACACAGAAACGTTTGAAGATTCAAGAAGGATTTGGAGAAACAGCAAATGTGTGAGCTGTGAAGGGGATAGGATAGACGGTGAGATGAGTTGCAGTTGCAGGATCCTCTTCCCCTTCCCAAACATTTTGCAGGGACGATAGTTACAAAAAGGCGGGCTTTTGTTAAAGACAGGCGAGCTTCTCATTGTAATAAATTTGTAAAAAAGCTCCTGTTCTTTTTTTTAATTCACTGTAGAAGAGCCATCAGCTGAGATGGCAGAGTAATCCACGTGTCAGGCCCTATTTGGACCAAACAGGGGATCCGCTTCCAGCTCTTTCAGGTACACTAGCTGGTTCTAGGAAAAGATAGTTATAACTTAATAACATACATAGGTAAGACATCAAGAGTCCGGATTCCCTATTTCGTAGAAAAAATGGGATACTTTTTCTTCCAATATGTATTCACCAACTATGTAAAATCTTATGTCAGCTAATGCACTCTCTCAAAAATGGGGAAAAAAAAATCAAGGAGATTTTACAAGGTTGGCAAATGCAGATTGGATGAAACAGTATCTCCCTGTTTCTAAGAAACAAGGGATCCGGATTCAAAGATCAATCTCTCTTCCTCCATTGCCTGATATTTGCACTTCGAATCTGCAATTTTTCTTCAATTGAAAAATGTGTAATTAGAAATATTCATCATCGTTATTTATCCCATCCAAGGGCAGAGCTAGGATTTTTTGTTTTTATAGGAGGGATAATCAATTGTCGACGGATAATATTTTATATTGATTAGTTTATTATTAATTAATTAATTAAAATTTCTTTTTGCAGCTCAAATAATGTTCTTCCACACCTGCCAAAACCATCTATCGTCTGAGGTTTAGAACTTTTGAGTACGTAGTAAACTGATTTTGACCACTCAGTTGAAGTTTTCAAGCACCCAATTGACTTTTAAGAAATAATTAAGAGAACTTAATCAAGCTCTCTAAGCATTACATCTTGAGTTCATCACCACAATCTCCTGTTTTTCAAGCAACTGATCTGGTGTTCCAACTTTCAAGCAATCAAAATTGAGATTTTGTGGAATTGTAAGGGACAAATTTACCCTTCAATTTGACTCTCACTTGAACAACCTTGCATCAACTTGGTCAGATACTTGAGTACTCAATCAGTTCATCATAATCTAAAATTGAGCAGGGTATTGGAGGAAATCATGTCAACCAAACCAACATACTGAAAAAGGCAGTCTCTGTAGCTTCTGTTAATTAGCTTCTGTCAGGAGCTGGCATTGCTGGTGATTGATGGAGACCCTAATCCTTTGCATTGAAGTGCCGAAGCATAATAGGGTGTTGAAGCATGTGTCCGCAGGCACTTTAACAAGTCTCTATAGAGACGATAATGAAGATGCACCTTAATGAGAAAATTCAATTACTATTAAGTAAGTTTGAAAATCATCTTCTAAATAAGAAAACATAACTTAGGGCCTGAAAAACCTAATTAAACTAGGAAACTAAAATACATTAAAAACCTAATCCCAGTTACAATAAAATCAGAAACTAACATATAATTACTTAATTAAAAATTCTAAATCTACTTGGATCCTACATATGTGGCCAGAGGTCTATCAGCATCAGCGATAGATTCTCTAAACACCTGTGCAGTTCATGAGTGGCGCTACATGGATCCCAGTGAGGTTAATTGACCCTACTGATATCTGGAAAAATATAATAAAAAAAAACTCTTTAATGAATTGAAGTAATGAGAAGCTTTTGACTACACTCAATGCCTAAGTTAATGGGCAATTTGTCTTCCAAAACAATAAAAAATAAAAAATAAAAAATAAAAAAACTGATGGGTCCAATTTTTATTTTTTAAAGAAATTTCATTTTTTAGACATTCTGTCGGTAAGTTTTCATTTACCCTAACTTAACCTATAAATACGGTATTCTCCCCGTATTAGAAGGAAAAAAAACCCTAATATTATCAAAAGTAGATGACAGATGTTGATAAAGGTAAAAACAAATTTATTCGATTTGTGGAAGATAAGTCTTTTATTGACCCCACTGACTTGAATTTTTGGAGCTGCCACTGATGCAGTTGGATAATAAACTTAGTCCATTCAGTTAATGGACAACATGAGTCTCCAAACACATGATGGGAATGAATTTGTATAGATTCCATTTGCAACTGGTATAACTCAAGCCTCCCTTTTAAATTGCTCTCAATTCAACCCTATGGAATCTTTGTTCTCAGTTTCAACAAGTTCACAAGGAATTGTATTCACTTAGAACTAAGAATTCCTTAACCGCAAACAATGGTGCTCTAAAATGATAACTGAGTTTGAAAAAATTTTAATTATGGGGTATGCGATCTCTAGATTGGTGTACTCAAACAATCAACCAATAGTGTGCAGAAATAAACAATATGCAGCGGAAATAAACAAAACAAGCACACACCACAAGGACACCAAATTTAAGGTGGAAAACCCTAACCGGGTGAAAAACCACCGATCCGAACTGGATCAAATCAAACACTATGAATCTCGTAATTACAAGAAACTCAGATCTTTTCCCCAGATATCCCCTACCCAAGGACTGAAGTTACCTTGTGTCGCTTCACGCTTCAACGACTTCACACCGTTGATTACAATAGATTCAATCCAGCGTCTGACTCTTAAAATCTTCTCGCAAGAAGACAATCTTCTACAAAGGATGCAGAAGAACTTGACTCTAGAGAATTTGGCAGCACAACTTCATAAAATCCCTAGAAATTTTTTTTCTCAATGATAATCTCTAACTCAAAACTTTGAGAGGTGAGGCTTCCCTCTTTGGAATAGCCCTTGAGTCATTTAAATAGCCATAAGGACGTGCTTAGAGTTGCCTAACATGATTAGGACTAAAACCAGTAGTTTGAGCACAATAAGAATAACATTTTCCAAAATTCGTAGTTTACTGCGCTTGGTTTGCTCGAGCGGTCATTGGGTGCGCTCGAGCGAACCAGCCTCTATTTCAGCGATGGGGCAAACCGACTTATTCGCTCGAGCGGATATGATGGTCGTTCGAGCGGACCCCTCTCTGGATAATCCGGAAATTCAGCACACTATATCCAACAAATTTCTTTAAATTCTTTCGAACTTTCTTCTTCTGAGTCCTTCCAATATTATATCTTCAGAGTTCTTTTCTAAATAAAAATTACAACTCAAAAGACCCACAGTTTTGTCCAACCCATGAATTTAGCCAACACTAAAATTCCCAACAGAGTTCATTTCTTCTTTCTTTGTTTTCTTTGTACAACCTGTTTGTGCAGTTGAAGTTATAGATTCTCAACAAGATGCGCTTTGCTGTCTCATTGATAAAATGTTTATTATGTTGAAGGATTTAATTATGTCATGAATATGTTGTTACCACAGAAGGTAACTTCACCTAAACAGGACAGAGTTGGTCTTCTTTTGCCAATGAGGGAAACCCACAAGCCCCAGTCCAGTTCTAGCAATTTGACCCTAGTTATGAATCATTAAAAGCTACAACAAATGCAAGATAAAGTAGAATTTTGTCCACTTTAAGTCCTGTAAATTGCATTTGTAAACTGTTGCACTAGTTGAGCTCAATGGCTGATCACAATTCTTTATTAAACTTACCTCACTTGTTACTAGAAACAGTTCTCCAAATCTTTTGACCATCTTGTATTAGTTTGGCTTCGTTGATTATAGAAATAGGCAGGAAGAATGCTACATATTTTGGAGGCATGCTTCTCTACATGGAGTGAGATCCACTGTTGGATTCAACGACCACTGGGATTTCAACTCACCCAAATATCATTCCTGTGATGATCAGAGGCGTGGTTACTCACAGCCAGGGGTGTGGTTTACTTGAAATAGAATTCATTATGTGATGGGGATGACCCAGTGGAAAATTATAATTAGAAATCCTCTTTAAATGTAGAGTACATTTTAGGCAATTCTATATGGAAATGTCTCTGTGAATACTAAAGAAGAGAATCAATCCAGTGTACTTCCTCGAAATCTCTAAGTGGAATGAGCTTCTGGTTCACAAATTAACCAATAACCATAGCAAAAGATTTAAAAACCACCTCTTCAAATATTTAGAAAATATGGCACTGTGTATGATAGAGAAAGTTACATCTACTTGGCCCTTCAAATGAAGACTTCATACATCCATCAAATCTTATGGGAGTTGGTGGAAAATGACCATGATGCACCTGAAAATGAGTCAAATATCAAATTTCATTTTTCAAGAATTTTAGCTTCAGCCAATTCAAAACATGCTTGGGATTCTCTTGGAAAAGGAATTTCAAGAATTTAGAAGGTGATCACCTTTAAACTTAGTACATCATAATGGGCTGGCTTAATGTGTTCTACTCAAAAGACAAGATAACCAAATCTATCTTTCTAACACATTTAAAGATATTTTCCTATAACAGTTTGATAAAAGAAGAGTCAATTAAAACTATTTTTTTCTCATGTTTCTAGCATCATAAATCTAACTGATCATTTACATAGTGCATTGAAAGGAACTTTTTCTATTTGATGTGCAAGTACCAGCACCATTTGAATTTTGTTTTATGATCTTTTGAAAAAAAAAATACCAAATATTGGGCAATTGATACAAAGATGGTACTCGTTAGGTTTTGATAAAGATGAATATATGATTAGAATAACGACATTTTTTTTTTGGCTAGTAACTGCAATAAGAAAAATTTGACAAGAACTTTCAAGGGTGCAAACAGAGTATTTTATATTATTCGAGCAATTTAGCAAAAAAATACATTTTAGATAGAAGTAGACAAAAAAGATCAATTTATGGGACCTTGATGAGTGTTAAATATTGCATATTTGACCCCTCATTAGTCCAAGTTTTATCAGCATCTCATTTGCCTTACACAGAGATTTTATCATTCTATCACATTAACTGATTATCGGATTATCATGTATAAATCCAATTATTTGTAGCTTATTTTTATGTAATTTCTCTTGTGTAGGTGGACCCCGCGACTATACTAACATTCCGGCTAGTGTCCCAAGCCATCAAGAAGAGATTTCAATAAAGAAATTACATGAAGAAATATTAGGAAGTGTTGAAGAATTCCAAAATAAGAGGAGAAGACTTTATAGATAAAAGAAGTCATTTTTTAACACAAAGGATTTGTTGGTGTATTGGTTAGAGTTTAGGTTGGTATGGAATAAGTTATGGGTTCAAATCCTAACAATTGCATATTATTATTATTATTTTCCATCCAACTCACCTCTCCATGTGAAAGGATATGAGCCAATCATCAAATCCTATAAATTAGAATGTTTTTGTAGAGTGAGGGGAGATCTTTTGGCAAGTTAGTCTCTTGCAATTTTATTTTTACTCTTAGATTGTAATTAGGAGCTTCTTTGTAACTAATCTAGAGAGAGTGTGTATTTGAAAATCATTAATGAAGATTTGGAGCTCTTTCTTGATGTTTAGTGGCTAAGGCTCTCATTTTGAAGCTAAGTAATGTGATTAGTTCAATTCTATGCATGTTTTAGTTCAAATTCCTTACTTTTGCATTCATTGATTAATAGATCTTAGATTTAATTATACTAATCTCTCTCATTTTTCATGCTCTATCTCTACACTTGATGCTTGGACAATCTCAATTGATGCTTTGTAGTTGGATTAAGTTCTTTCACATAGCATGCTCTAGAGCCCTTATCTTTGATCTTTTGTAGTTTGATTTTGATGATTAATTGTTAGGGTAGTTAGGTTATGATTTAAAATCTTTGCCTTTTGTTTTTTTTACTTTGATCTTCATTGTTATATCATCCAACCCAATTAGGCAAGAGATTGCTAATTGGATTGTAGATTTGGGAGTTGAATTAATTTCATACTTAGTGGATTTTGGATTGCCTAATCTCTTCTTTTTATTGTTGTTAATTTAAATTCTTGTTTAATTTGTTATTTTCACTTTTAGATTGTTACGTCCACATTTCAAATCACTTGTTTTACAACCCTACGTATTTCACACTACATCTTCATATAAATCTTCCATTTCCACCACCATTCATCCATCCACTAGTTTAGTGTAGTTTGTTGGATTAGCTTAGATTTTGTTAATTTCATACCTTAGATTGTTAATTAGTTGTTTACATTGCATAGTTTATTAGTTTTAATTATTCGCGTCATTTGTCTATATTAGCTATACCTTAGTTCAATTCTACATTAATTGGATTCATTGCTTGTTTCATCCTCTCCTCGTGTGATCAATAATCCGGACTCTTTAGTCCTTTACTACTTGACGACACCGTAGTCTTGCGGTTAAGCGTTACACATCTAAGTGTCGATCAGGCCTCACACCAAATCAACCTTCTTGCCCAGAAAACATTTTTTCACACCCAAGGTTTTTTTGGACAGAAATGCCGATTTGGTGTGAGGTCCCCGAAAGTGACCTTTTTGGTGTACTGTCCATCTAAAGTGTTTTTATTTTTATTTTTATAAATTCCTCTTTTATCTTATTATTGCCCCTCAAAGAGAATTTATACATTAATGTTGGAGAGCATTATGAAACATGATTATGAAAATTAAGATATCTAAGTTTTAGCACAAATTTGTCCAAACAAAAAGGTATGGTCGCTTTGGCCTATCCTTTACAATTGGAACAGGAAAAAAGAATGTGAGGGTTGTGTACATGCAATTATGATGCCGGTTGAAGCTACATCCATCGCTTTACAGGTAGTTGCATTGAAATCGACCGAAAATTTATGGGGCATGATTATTGACCTCTCTAGTGATGTTCAAGTTAGGGAGAAGATCTGACCATGAAAAAATATTTCTTCACATGAAAGTTTCCTCTTCCTCCTTCCAAGACTTCTCCAGAGGACTTTTCTTTTGTTCTTCTATTTTGCATCTCTTTGTACTTCAACCATCATAAGGAGAATTTCCTATCCATATGCATCACACACATGCGTGAGACCCCTTTACTTACACCGAATTCATTAATCCGAGTTTTCATTGATCAGATTTGACTGGACTGTTAGATCATGGTCAAATTTTTTTTTTAATATAAAGTTGCTAAATTTATGGGCTACGAATTAAGGGATTAGAGGCGATTCTAAATTTTGATATCTGGCCCCATCCAAGTAGACACTTTGTATCCTCCTAGCTTTGCCATCAGTAGGGCCAATGGGGACCTCATCAAGCTGCCTCTCACCATCTATATATGCACAGGAACATTACCCAATAAAATAAATGAGCATGAGCAACCTACTCTTGAGAAATGTGCATATGCCTTGAAACATAAATGAGTCATCTGCTTAATCTGTTAGCTTTCGCTTATCTTGTGACCCACTTGTAGCCAATCGTCATAGGCTAAACTCTCTCTCTCTCTCTCTCTCTCTCTCTCTCTCTCTCTCTCTCACACACACACACACACACAGCAATCATATATAATTTTTAAAAGGAAATGAAACATTGAAATTACTTAAACAAAAGTGAACTGTATTGAAGGCTGAAAACCATAACAAGAGTATGGAGCTAAATAAAATACTAAGAAGACAATGAGCTGCCTGAGATCAATCAACTCTAAAGAAGTATAAAGATCCCTACTTTATTTCTGGCCATCTTCTATATTCCACTTCCTTTGGAATATGAGTAAATGAAAGGTCTACATTGATATAAAGGACCCAATCTCCTTCACAATATCAGCCAATCAGCAAAGTCTTACCCAAACCAAGGGCTGAAGGAGAAAATTTTCCTAAAATGAAATTGAGGACATGTAAAATACCTCTTCCAATATTGGAAGAATCCCCATCAAGAATATTCGGAAAGCTATTAAGCATATGTATCTCAACGAATATCTCAACTGCCTTCTAAACTTTTTAGTCCCATACCAATATACCATATGAGCCTCTATGCACTAAACATCCTTTAGTTAATGCTCCTTTACAATTGAGATCATATATATAGAATCTTTGAAATCCCAAGGATAAAGTCTATGGAACCGGATCCCCTGTTTGGTCCAAACAGGGGCCTCCACATGGGGGGGCGAAAGGGGGGCGGAGGAAAGAGAGATTGACTTTTTCTCTCCTCCGCCCCCCATGCGGAGACCCCTATTTGGATCCTTCTCCCACCACTATATCATATCCTTGAGTTTACAACAAATAAATTTCCACTTTATAAGTAGGTTTCCTTAGTTTTGGAATATCCTTCCTCACCTTGGAAACTATTTTATTTCTCCTCCTTTCATTATTCTCCACCTCCCCCTCTTTTTTGAAGCAAATAAATTTCCCCTCATATTTTGAAGCAATAACCTTCCTCTCTATGCATTCCTCTCCCTCCCAATCCTAAGATTCTTATTGGTCTCACTCTTCTCTTAGTTCCTTCGATTAGTAACTCTTCTATTTATTTTACGGGTTTATTTTTAGCTATAATGCAAGATACACACTGACAAAACATTTATGCCCATATTTTTGCTTACATAATTTTGTAAACTACATATCATCACTGTCATAATCATCTTATCAACTTACGCTCTTTTTTTTTTTCATATATTGGAGGGTGTCCCAATCCTTTGGGCCGGACTAATCCCTTTGGGCCCGGGGGGAGCGGGGTAAATCTCCTGTGGTAGCACAGTTTTGAACTCTTAGTTTAGGGGCAAATCGTGGTCATACGCCAATTGAGCTACCTTCGGAATTAACTTAGGCATGGTTCATAAGTTCTACTTGTAATATTGAAGACAATTGCTGGTGAGTGAAAAGTGGGCATCTGACTTGGGAGCACTTCAACTTGGGATTGATATGTGGAGAGCGATGTGCCTTACCAATGAGCTGCCAATGGATTGACTACTTGATGACCCCATGCTAACACTATTTCCAGTTTAAACAAAGCACAAATAGTGACCAAATAACAATGAGCTTTTTGTATATACCCCTCTAAGGTTTTAGTATTTGCAAATAGACCCCTGCATCTTCATTTTAATACCTTTTCTGTCCCCAAAATCAATAGTCTTCCAACCACCGTAGATTTTTAGGGCGAAATGACACTTTTGTCCATCTTCTTTATCCTTATATGTATAAATTCAATAGCTTGGACTTAAATTTTTTTTTTTTTTTATAAAGGATGTAACATTAACAATTGCACTTAGTGGGAAAGAATAACCCTACATAAATTTATTTTTTTCTTATCAATACATGATTCATTTTATTAAATCCAAATTGATCATGACGACAATTGACACTACTTATAACTTTTATGATTTATCCAATCCATACATGACCCACCATTAGATTGATGAAAGTCTCAAAAAACTCGATTGTACTTCATGTATAGGGAATTTAAAAGAAATATTAGGGGAACGGGTAAATATAAAAAAAAAAAAATTTAGAATTTGCGGCGGGGGATGTTTGGCTCTATGTAAAAGAAATATTGAGGGACTGGGCAAATGTAAATATATATATATATATTAATTTTTAAAATTTGAGAGGAGTGAGATGTATTTTAAACTTTTCTTAGATATGGGTGGGGGCTTTAGTTCCCAGGCCCTTGTACCTAGGTCCACCCTCTGTCATGTTCATGAGAGAGTTATTGAGAGAAAATATTGAGATTTGAGATAAAATAATATTTTTTTTGTAAATAATAATATATTTATTTTTGTTTAATAGACGTAAGGGCAAAGCTGTCATTTATATAAAAATCCCACACAAATCTCATGGTGGTTGCCCATTCTTTTTAACAATATTGATTTTGGAGATATAAAATGTATTAAAAAGAAAATGTAGGAGCCTATTTACAAATACTAAAACCTCAAAGGCCCATATACAAATCTTACAAACCTCAGCATGGTATATACAAAAAGCTAAATAACAATTCTTTAAAAAGAAAAAAAAGTAAACACCATCCACCATGTCTCTGTCAAATCACTGTTGTGGCAGATGAGACACCCCTTCGTTTGGTTGAATGTTGAAACAGAACAAGGCCTCTTTTAGTTTCTCCTGGTGGGTGAGTGGGTCAGTTACAACTCACTAGTGTTTCCAGTTGAGTGCAATTACCATTTTCTTCTTTCCTACTCAGTAAACTTACCTTATAAACTGCTGAGAATCTGCTATCCACATGCACAGTAGCCAATAAAAATGCTACCCACAGTAAATCAAAGGACTGGTTATTAATGTCATGTTGCCAACTCATGGATAGGGCCACGTTCATTTCTAGCCATTCATTTGCAGACCATCTTTAACCTAAATAGACTAACCCCTGCAGAACTTTCTAAAAGTCACACCCAACTGATTTGAGGGTCCAAAATCCAGATCTATGACTAGAGACTAGAGAGGCAGTGAGCCACCCTCCCCCATAAAAGGATTGTGGTGCCCTGAGGCCAATTTTCTAACCCTATGGATTCGGTTGAATGACAGGAGCCGGACAAAGGGGAGATTTGAATGCTGGTCAATGTTAGGCTAATAGGCGGTGGGTGGGTTAAATGACAGAGGAGGAAGGCGGCATAAGGACAGTGCTGTTACTGTTCAAGTTCAAAACCATTCCTTTTTTTAGGTGAGAGATTGGCGGGGGCAGCTCAATTTCCCAGACCAACCCACATGGATGCAAAGGGCTCACTTCAAAGTTCAAACTCATCTGGGTCAAACTCTATTACAGCTTTGCACATTCACACAAGCCCTATTCCAATCCAGGCATGGGACCATTTCCTTTTGGTAAAGACTCTGTCTTTCTTTTGGAGTTAAGTAATTTTGATTAGTGTTTCTAACTCCTGCAACCTCTCATCAGTCACTGTCAACAAAAGTTATATTGAAGTCCTGCTAGTGTAATGATGCCATTAGTAACAGTGAAATCGAGTCAGGACACTTGGGATGTAAGTGGGGTCCATTAATCTTGCCATATGAACCTGAGTAACAAAACTAAAGAAAAGAAAATGCTTCATTAACAATGGATTTTTTTATTATTCTGAAAACTGATACTTATTGCACATTAAGTTTTCAAATCCTTCATTAAAACACATTGGTTGCGTTTCCTGTACTCTGCCACTTTATTTTTATAAGCCAGCAATAATCATAACAAGTGCTATTATTGGACCCAATTGATGAGAAAAAAGTAGCTGTTTATTGCGGTAGTTATAATTATTTATAAGTAGTAGTAGTTGTTATTCTTCACTTCTTCTTGTCATAGATTGTATAGCACAAGTTGATATTGGTGATAGCCTATTGATTTTTCTTTTTAATTTTTTTCCCTAAGTGGCTGATTGTTTTTTTATGTATAATTGAAGGGTATACAAAGCTCGTCAATGGAGGAGATTGTTCATCATCATTAAAGCCTTATTCCTATCATTTAGCTTAATCTAGCCCATCTATATTTATCAATTAGAGCTAAATATATATGGGGGGGGGGGGGGGGGGGGGGGGGGGGGGCACTAATGAAAAGCCATTAGAGATGCAAATGGGATCGGATCTGTCTCTATAGATTCAAAAGAAAACATATAATATTGTATCTAGATCTAATAATAAATAAAAAAATCGAAACTAGTTCTGAAACCAAATCCAAAATACCATAGTATCATTGGATAAAATTGCTTAAAAATAAACTTCTTTTAAATATAAAAGTGGGCTATTATATGGTACATGATTAAAGCTAAGTAGATATATATTAACATTAATATATAAATGTAATCATCTTGGATTCAGAACTTAGGGTCAGAACATCATGGATCAGATTTCGAATCCAAACATTTTAGAACCTAGATGCATGGATATAGATCGGGATTCAAATTCCTCCTAGATTCAAAAATAGATTCGAAATCCACTTTATTTAGTACGGAGACTTTGGACACTCGGATCTTCCATGCCTGTTTGCGACCCTAGGTTATAATACGGTCTATTTTGTAAAAATATTGTAATTAAAACAATTTTATTTCTATTAGCAGCTTCATTTCAAATAGATCAGATTTCCAAACAAACCCTAGAATCTCTCTGAAGTCATTGTATGATGCATCTGAATAATCTGAGATAGGGCTTGAGTCTCACAAGCAAACTTTGACACGAACGCACCACTTGCATGGAGTCGGCAGCTAGGAGTAATCTGTTCGGACGTATCCAAGCCTGGTAATAGTAGAATTAAGTCCAACAGCAATACAGTTGTAGAATTGGTTGGAGAGTTTGAACATTCTAACCAAGCTTCTTAAGAGCTACAGGTGTGGAAGCCTCATTAAAGGTAGGGCCCACTTGCATTAAATGGACCCAACCACACCCACCAGCCCTTATTAATGGATTCATGATCACCCACACCAGATATTGATCATATTCTCAGAATCTTAAAAAAACTACAACATTATAATATAATTGTTCCCATAATTTCAGATGGTTGAGTAGTCGTTATGAGCAGATGCAGGACTAGTACTAGAGACCCATCAGTTTCACAGCTCATACCAAAAGCTCTCTCTCTCTCTCTCTACATGCATTTCTTCTTCTCCAACTCATACATTCAACTGCTCCAAGAACACTTTTCTTCTCCCTCACTCTCTGTCTCTCTAGCACTCTTTTGCAGTGTTTCACATCTTTTCCATTTTTCATGTGTTAGGTTCTTTCTATCTTCCTATATAAAAAGATATATAGTCTGATTCTTCTTCTTCATCATCTACTTGGTGGGTTATCTCTTTATTTTTCTATCTACGCATAGGAAGAAGCAAAGATGAGGAATTCAGCAAACCATGTTATAATGGAGATAGAGGCTAGTAAGCCAGCAGGGCATGGAATGGTAGTAGGGGGGTTGAGTCCTCTTAGTGAGACCCTTTGGAAGGAGAAGACAGATACTGAATTCATAGGAGATGTGTCTGCGAGGCTCACATGGAAGGATCTGACTGTGACAGTTTCACTAAGCAATGGAGACACACAGAAGGTGTTGGAAGGGCTTACTGGGTATGCCGAACCGGGGAGCTTGATGGCTCTTATGGGTCCGTCGGGTTCGGGGAAGTCAACGCTCCTCGACGCGCTTGCTAGTCGCTTGGCAACCAATGCATTTCTTTCTGGAACTATTCTTCTCAATGGAAGAAAGGCTAAGCTGTCATTTGGGACAGCGGTGAGTTGCTTCTTCTTGTATATGAAGTAGCATTAATTGTAGAGGTTCTGTTGTCTGTTTTCCTTTGTTTTTGTGCTTTGAATGGTAGAAAATAGAGGAAGTTTGTTCTACTGTAACTTGCTTGTTTCAAAAAAAATAAAAAAATAAAAAAAAATAAAAAAAAAATTTGGTTCTTGATTTATTTCTGTATATTTTACTTGGATATTTGCTCCTTGAAACTCATCAACTTTTTGTTTGTTTATTTGATATGATGCAAGAAGCATGTAGCATTCTGTTTTGCATTTTTGAATGAGCCCCCCTAGATGAATTAGATAAGGCTTCCATAATGATATGGATCTGATTTCTTTTGTTGATGGTGACATTATTCATTCTTATACTCTTATCATTTTTCGTTCCAAAATCATGTCTTTTCATCAACATTAGGTAGATGAAGATCAGTACCTAATGACCAATTCATTTATTTTGAAATTGAAGAAAAAACCAATTCATTTATAGTATTGATTCTTGTTTTAAAATCAACATATCAGCTTTTGCGTTTTAGATTTGTTATTTGTTATTTTTTATTTCTTTAAATATTGAGTGAAAAAGTAGAACTCGCAGAGCTAATTTTAGATATATCCAAGCCGGCTTTGATGATGTTGACAATTGATTCAGTTTTGGTTTGGATTAGTAATTAGCATAGAGATCTTTTCAGGCAACTCATAAAATGTGCTCTTCTATCTCAGGCATATGTGACTCAAGATGACAACTTAATTGGTACTTTAACGGTGCGGGAGACAATTGCTTACTCTGCCCGCCTCCGTCTCCCGGACAAGATGCCATGGTCGGAGAAGGAAGCTTTGGTCGAGGGCACAATCATCGAAATGGGTCTTCAAGATTGTGCAGACACAGTGATTGGAAACTGGCATTTGCGTGGTGTTAGCGGAGGAGAGAAGAGAAGAGTTAGCATTGCTCTTGAGATACTTATGAGACCCAGATTGCTCTTCCTTGATGAGCCCACAAGCGGCCTGGATAGGTAGCAACCAAATTCCACACTCAAAATTCTCTGCTTTGTGGATTGCAGATATGACCAGAAATCACCAAAAGCTTTCATTATCTTCTTACTCTACCTGAATATCAAGCCAACCAAGTCATTGTTGTTGTATGTGTTCTTTGTTTATTCTTTTCATTTCTCTATGTTGTTCTTAAAGAGTCCTTTATTGGATATCTTCTCATTTCTCTTCCATCGCAACTTCAGCCTTTGCCCTATCAGCACAACTTCAACCTTTATTGTCCTTTGTATTTTAATCTGCTAAACAACATTGGTGGAATTTATT
The DNA here is from genome assembly GCA_038049695.1 of Cinnamomum chago. Taxonomy (NCBI): domain Eukaryota; kingdom Viridiplantae; phylum Streptophyta; class Magnoliopsida; order Laurales; family Lauraceae; genus Cinnamomum; species Cinnamomum chago. Next base: position 6,583,376 of record CP142453.1, on the reverse strand, counting down.
ATATCTGCTTCCAATTTATTTTTTTTCCTGCAACTTGTCATGTTTCCCTTTAGTTTACTTTCCATGATTTAGAATTTTGGATTGATTCTTTCAACACCTCTAATTGGAAATAAATATGGATCTATGGACAGTGCATCCGCCTTTTTCGTGACTCAAACACTCCGCGGTCTGTCTAGAGATGGTCGGACTGTTATTGCATCTATTCACCAGCCTAGCAGTGAGGTGTTTGAGCTTTTTGATCGCTTATACTTGCTCTCTGGTGGAAAAACAGTCTACTTTGGGAAGGCTTCTGATGCATATGAGGTAAGCCTAAGAGAGGTCTGTTGTCAATTTATCTTTGATTTTACAAATGAGTTGTAATGTTGATTCTTGACTGCAGTTTTTCGCACAAGCTGGTTTCCCCTGCCCTGCGCTGAGAAACCCCTCTGATCACTTTCTGAGGTGCATAAACTCAGATTTTGACAAGGTGAAAGCTACTCTGAAGGGATCAATGAAAATGCGGGTATGAACAATTTGTTTCTTTCTTATTTCCTTGCTTTCTCCAACATACCATGGTTGTGAGATTAGAATTCCAGTTTCGATAAACATCTTTTTCCTCCCTCTTCTCAGTTTGTGATGACAGATGATCCGCTAGAAAAGACAACCACAGCTGAGGCTATTAGGACACTGATCAGTTTCTATAGTTCTTCTCATTACTACTTCACTGCAAAAGAAAGAGTAGAGGAAATCTCCAAAGTGGTCAGTAACTTGGTGTCTTTGTATTTTTTACCATCTTAAGATAGAGTTCTATGAGCAAAAAATGCATGACAATTAAGCTTCATCTGTTGCAGAAAGGAACCGTGTTGGATTCACGAGGCAGCCAGGCTAGTTTCCTAATGCAGGCCTTCACCTTAACAAAACGCTCATTTATAAACATGTCAAGAGACTTCGGTTATTACTGGTTGAGGCTTGTGATTTACATTGTGGTGACCATCTGCATTGGAACTATCTACTTGAATGTTGGAACCGGCTACAGTTCTATACTGGTATGTTCTAAGCCTTGAGGTTCTGATTATTTCCCATTGCCTTTTCACTCTCTTTCGTTTCATCATGAAAGGGAAAATTGAGCTTTCCGCCATTCACCTGGAGGTCACAATCACATTAAACTAATCGTATAAGTTTTAAATGTAACAGCTGCAATAGTCCACCAACTAAATCAAGAAACTTAAAACTAAAACAAGGATTAAAGTTGATGTACTGAAGACTCACTCGTAATTGTACCAAACCAAATGGCTTTACTAACCTTGGCAAATTTTCTATATGCAAAGTTCTCTTCGATTTTCTACTCCACTGCTGAAAGGAATTGAGGACCAAGTGTCTAAGCCTACCAAATTCTCAATCCATATCCATGTATTGAGCATAATGTCTTCTATTACTCATGCTCAATCGAGCTTTCAGTGATTCATTTTAAATGATGTACAACAGGCAAGAGGTGCATGTGCTTCTTTTGTCTTTGGCTTTGTCACCTTCATGTCGATTGGAGGATTTCCGTCATTTGTGGAAGATATGAAGGTTCGTACCAAATAGCGATCATGTCTTTTCACTATCATTTATTTGACTGAAACTTTAAGCGGACTGAGCAACTTTCGTGCTCAATTCATGCAGGTTTTTCAGAGAGAAAGGATGAATGGCCACTATGGGGTGATGGCATTCGTCATCAGCAACACAATTTCTGCAATGCCATATCTAATCCTCATTACCTTTATTTCTGGGACGATATGCTACTTCATGGTTCACCTTCATCCTGGATTTATCCATTATTTGTTCTTTGTGCTGTGCCTGTACGCTAGTGTTACTGTTGTTGAAAGCTTGATGATGGCCATAGCGAGTATTATCCCAAACTTCCTCATGGGAATTATAATTGGAGCTGGGATCCAGGTAAGCTCTATCCACTCCTGAATCTGCAGCCTAAATAATTGAAATAAGTCCTGAAAATGAAAATAAGACCAAACACATCATTGAGACCTCATAACTATGTCCATTTTACATAGTATCAATGGTCCCCATGTTCTAGTTTGTTAGTGCTAATGCTAATATTGAGATATTATGTTATTTCAAACTATTCATGGTCTAAAAAAATGGAATAACCTTCTGTATTTGTGATATCATGATCACTACTATTACCTTCATATATTTGTTCACATGTTTTTTTTAATGAGTTCTTCAACACATTGCTTGTTTTTGAAAACTCCATGTTTGATAAACTTGGTAAAATGAAAATCACAAACTAGTTAATTTTTTTTATTAAGACAGAACACGTTAATTGGCCTGACAAAATAAAGACTTACTGTAGAGTTGAAACTTGGCCAATCCAAAATCTGATTATTTACTCTCTTTTTTTAATCTTTTTCCTTTTTCCCCAAAAATTAGATACCTTTTTTGCTGGATGCTATTAGTCAAAACTCTAAATCAGAAACAAATTCAGAGTTGAGTATGAGATTATCAAACATTAAATCACAGACTTCATTGAAGTTTAAAAGTCAAGGAGGAGAAGATCTTCTGCATGAGATATTTAGCCACTAGATTGAATAAACTATATCAGAGAACGGCGAAGGAACTTTAATTGTGAACTTGTAATTGCTCTATTTGCAGTGGTCTTTTTTGTTATCACCATGTTTCTTTCTTTATTGTTGCACTTATGTCAGTAATGAGTAATCACATCTGATGGCTGATGGTTATTGTATTATGGATCAGGGGATTTTTATGCTGGTTTCGGGGTATTTTAGGCTCCCAAATGATATCCCAAAACCTTTCTGGCGATATCCAATGTCCTATATCAGTTTCCATTTCTGGGCACTTCAGGTTGGCACTCAAAAAACTGATTGAAATTGAGTTTGTTCCCACTTGAGACTTCAATATTTTCATATGAATCCTGTAAATGTTCTAATTGTTGTTTGTGCACCTCAGGGCCAATACCAAAATGATCTAAGAGGTCTGGAATTTGATAACCAGTCACCGGATCTCCCGAAGATCCCTGGCGAATACGTTCTAGAAAATGTCTTCCAGATTGATGTGAACAGGTCGAAGTGGTGGGATCTGACTGTTCTTTTTAGCATGATCATCATCTACCGCATCTTGTTCTTCATCATGATTAAAATCAATGAGGACGTGACTCCATGGATAAGGGGCTATATAGCAAGGAGAAGACTGCAACAAAAGAAGACAGAAACAATTGATCATGTCACCCGATCACCCTCCTTAAAGACCTATGTAGCCAACTCAGCAGCGGGCCCCAGTAGAAGCTGAGGAAGCCAGGTCGGATTTGGTTCGACAAAAAGCTGAAAAGAGTGTTGTTTTACAGTAATTCTAATAGTGGTTTCATTTAACTGATCAATGCCATGTTCTCTTATAATGGTGAAGCTCAATTCTCTCCATATACAGAGATGATAAGAATGGTAAAAGATAAAAATTCAGATAAAGTGAGCAGCAATTGAATTGCTGTAAATGACACTGATAGTGTCTATATACACATAATAATCAAATTGAAAGGCTTCATGCAACCTTTCTCATATATATCTTTATGGTAATGTGTCATTTATGGCCTGCTAAATGTTATGCTGCTCATCCTCATTGTTCTGTTTGATTTACTAGACACCGATCAAGTGATTTACCAGTATTCCTCGTAAGAAGTATGTCTAATTTGGGTGGTCCCCCAACCACGTGGGCCTCATTTGCTTCATATGATTATCATTATAATACTTCTAATAGAAGACTTAGATCTTCACCCCAATCAGACAATGATGTTCAGCAGGTTACTCTAAGTTTCGGTTAGTATTTAGTAAATTGGGAGAGAATAAAAGCCAATGTGATTAGCAGTGGTGGGTTAGAGAGAGAAATGAAAAGGAAAACTAAATGCTGAGGAAACACATATGCTTGCAGGAATGTGTAGAGTTTACAAGAGAGGAAAGAATTTGAAATCTTTCATGAGACTAAAACTCATGAATAGCACCAACAAAACAGAAACATCATAGAATGTCATTTGAAATAGAATCCTCAAACCCAAAACAACCTAAGGCTTATTGAAGGTTTGCATGTTAAGGGTACTAAGAGAAAAAGGTGAACCATTCAAGACCTTAAATGTAGTGAGATAAGGCGCAGTAGAGGGTATTAGTCATTGGAAACATTGCTGCAAATAGATAGGATTAAGTGGAAGAGTAGAACTCGCGGCTCCAAATAGCTGAAATAAGTTTCTGATGATAACAAGGATGGCAACAATGATGTTGATGTTTTTATCTTTAACGTCAAGCCCACGGCATTGACATCAACTGCACAGAATGCAAGCCCTATCCATTTCTGATGAAGGGGCCAATCTCTCTCACTTCGAATTTCAAGAAATTAATGAAAGAATGGGGGTTTATTCTTCTTGTTTGAAAGTTATCCTGACAGACGAATCTTCTATCAGCATGTACATCATTATTTCACAATGTCAGGATTCAGGAGGACCAATCAGGTGTCTTACTAATAGGGCTTGCCATTATCTGAAGCTTTGGCACCCTGACTCACCAATACTGTTGAAATTTAGGCCTTACACTCTTTACATCGGTAAATGGCCATCTAAATCAAAACAAATCTAAAATATATCTAAAACGTCGAAAGCATAAAAAGTTGAAAATTTTAATATCAATGCTCAATGTAACTAAAAGTTGCATTTTAAAGCTTTAAAACTAAAGTAATAACAATTCAGAGCTTTAAATTTATTTTAACATACAGATTCTTTTTTTCCAATTTTGCTCATTGGCCAGATGTTAAGAAACCAGTCAGCTTTATCGGTTTGAATGGTACAATGGTTGATCAAGTTGGTTCACATGGCTCCAACAACTAAGAGTCAGTGGTTCCAGTTGAACTGAACTGCAACATGTAGCAGTTAAAGTCCAACTGAATTCGACAGGTAGTCTGCCTCAGTTTATATACTGTAAGCTGGTGATTTCCTAGTGGCTGGTTCAAACTTAAATTCTGTAGAGGCCGTATGGAATGTGATCTTCAAATCATGTGTGATAGCATTTTTCTGATTGGGGCGCACTGGTTCGAGATGAATTATTATTTAATTAATGCCCATTGAAGCAATAATCTTCTTGTTTTCTGTTTTGGTACTCCAGCCAATGGGGCTGGGATCCAAGAGGGGCATACACGGGAAGGCAGCCTGAACACGCAGGAAGAGTGGGCATAGAGCAGCTTGTGGGAAGCAATAATCTTGTTAGTTACATGCATAAAGCAGCTTGTTGGGAGTTGGGAATTTTTATTACAGGTAGATAATCTGTCCATGAGAAAGATTGAAGTCAACAGAGTTGCCCTTTTTCTTGGGGTTGGCAATAACACCCACCCAACTGAAAATAGCATCATGGGTTAGCTTGGCAATGTAACATCTATGACTGGGAATGGAAAAGATCAGTTAGAATTTATGTAACACTGGCACAAGGTTTAATAAAATCAGGTCCTATATTAAGCCAGGGTATTCAAGGGGTGCATTTAAAGAAAGAAAAATGTGGATTTTGGCCTACTAATTTTTATAATTTCAATAATGTACTGTTTTAGCAGGAAAAGCAGAAACAGAGTACTGTATTTTCATCTATCAGAAACATGAGTGAATCAAGAAAGTAATTAATCACGTTTGGTTAGCTGTACGGTGTAATCACACCTGACTAGACTTTTTAGGAGCCTGGAGTGGACCTGAGCCAATGCCGGAAAAAGGAACCAACTTGGACCCGATCCGTTTACATCCTCATCAGGTGCACTGATTGCAGATACTAATAAAAACATCACAATTTTATATGAAAAATTAATGAGAAAAACAATAAGACAGATATCACGATATTTAAAAAAAAAAACTCACTGGAAACTAAAAAGGAGAATATGTTCTGGTTGATAAAAAAGGAAATCAATGTTTGTATTAAAAAGGAGAAAAGAACAATAATTCAGTTATATCAGTATAGAAAATAGTTGAGTATACTGGATCCTTCATATCTTCATTCTCTCTATTCTCATTTTCTTTGAGTTCAATGAATTTTTTCATGTTAGCGATTCTTTAAAAAAAAGAAGGAAAGAAAATAGAGCTCCTAGTCCTTGCTGCCAATGACTTGATGTACTGCAACATTACACTGATCTTTAAGTTCCAAGAATATAGAAATCCTGGTGATTTTTAGAGGGAGCTTATCAAGCACACCCTGCAAAACAGAAAGTAGCAAAAGAAAAACTTGCACCTCTAACTTACTACTTTAGCATCAGCTTCCTCATATATTCCATATAGATGCTTTTATTGGGGTACGTTGGCATTAGCTTCTTCACCTACTGCTTTGTTTTGATGCATCAATTCAGGTAAGCTTGTGTTAGATTCCTCATCTGCTCCATTTTGATGCTGTGTTGGAGGTACTTGAGCATTGGGCTCCTCTACTCCAGTTTGATCCTCCAATTGAAGTACTCGACCACTAGCTTCTGCATCTTCTATTCCATTCGAATGCTCACATTGAGATACTTTAGTATCAGCTTCCTCATCTAATCCATTGGGATGCTTTGATTGAACTCTAACACGCTTCCCTTTGAAATATCGATACTCCCACATTGTTGGTGGATATTTCTTCATCAACTTTTCATATTTGTCCATCATTCCCAAGTCCTGGAATACCTTTCCAAGCATCTCCACTATTGAGCTGTTTGGCTTGATGCCCAGCTCTTCCATGTCAGCAAACACCTAGGGGATCCAAATTTCAGGTTAGAAAGTCTTCTGCAGCATCTAGCCAGGCAAATGAACAAACATCAAAACCATTAATTAACGCAGTATAAGGAGCTTTCAAATAAAGCTACAAAGCACATGTGCTTAAAACATGCAGTTCAAGAAGGGGAATAAAATGTGGAAGGAAACCTGTTAATAATTTAGAACAGTTTCCGTTTCCGTCGGAGCAAGGTATATAACTTTTTGGTAAGCAATATTTCCAAGTTACATATACATATTCTGCTTCCCTTTTCCTCATCCATTTCAGGCCATGAGAATGATATGAAGGACCACCATGGAAAGAAGGACAGAAGCATCCAGGAAAGAAAGAAACAAAGAAACAGAAGAAATAAACATGTAGCTGGCTAGAGTGCTCATTTTTCATTGCAAAATAGAAGCACAGTTAAACCATTAGCCCAAATATGTCTAAAATGACATATTCAATGAACAACACTGCAAATGGTACTGTAATTTATATGGCCATATTAATGCTTGTCTATGCTCATGGACAGTACAAAACTACAAATTGATCAGTTTTTTGGAGTTACCTACTCGATGAAATTTTTCTTTGTTTTTTCCCGAATATATGAAAGGGAAGCTCTATACGCACGGCCTAAATGACCCTAATTCTGTGTCGACCAAGCATTCTGTAAGGGCATTCTTAAAGAGATCATTCATCTGTCAGGACTTAGGATGTAGTATTGATAGGCAATGGAATAGATATTGCCACGTCCAAACAATCCTAGCCATCCCATGATAACTTGCAAGTGGATTGTGGGGCATGGAAAAGATCCATAGCCAACCGTCCATATTGCATGAAGTCACCCGTTGATTGACTTTCAAGCTCTATCCGCCGAGGGTTCCACCAGTTGAACGACATGGATAGCTGAATTTGGGGACCACTTGATTGAATGCTTGACAGCTGTTCATCTTCACAAGCAGTGCATTTTATAGCACCTCTAATGTGGAACACTGCTTCTAAAACCGCCCATCAGCTTTCATGGAAAGTACAAGCTTAAGATTATGGATGGTAACGGGCAGATGATAATGTGGAAGGGAAAAAATTATTATTTCACAAGATAGCGGTTAGACCAGCTATGGCCTATTGAGTAGATATGTGCCAATCAAGAAATTACACATACAACAAATGAGTGTAGACAAGATAAGTGTTAGGAAGAAAAGAACAAAAGACACAAGCAAATCACACACAGATTTACATGGTTCCCTCGATCTTGAGGTACGTCCACGGATCACACCGATTCCACTATGCTCAAAGGTAGAAGATGAGAATACAAGATACAACTTCTCAGGCGGCGATGCTAGGGTTACATAATAGCACATGGTAATATAAAGAAAATACCCCTACAAGGTATCTGCGACATTGGACCTGAATTAACAGTCTTGAAATCAGGCTCCATAACTTAATGGGGTGTAAGATCCTATAGTGGTGTCAGAGCCTGGTAGGTCTGGTGTTACAGGACACGCGTTTTGCAAGTTGCGCAGTAGGAGTCGCGGCGGGTGTGTCATTGAGGGAGGGATTGTTGAGACTAACGTCTACCCTCGCTCTTGAGCGGTCATAATTGTAATCAAGCCCTCGCCCTCACCATAAAACCATTGTTGTGCCATCTCCTATCACCAATTGGTTTTAGGATAAGTGGTAGCTCAATGAGGTGTAAGATCCTACAATAAGAATGTTGAGATGGATGTGTGGTAAAACTAGGAGAGATAAAATAAAAAATGAGCGCAATTAGTAGCATTATGGCATAGCATCAATAGGTGAAAAATTAGGAGAGACTCATTTGAGATGGTTAGGATACGTGCAAAGCAAGCCAACAACAATGCTGGTGAGGAAAAAATCTTTCCATGTAGGTTGTGCCACCTCAAGCAAAAGGCTAAAGAGGACATGAATGAAATTAGTAACGATAGATGTGAAGAAGTGCAACCTATCCAAAGATTTGGCTAAGGATAGACTGGAACAATGAAACATAATTCATGTAGGTACCTCAACATAGATGATGAATGAGCAGATGAAACATGTGATGATACAATTCTTTAGATATGTCATGTGAGAAGAAACAAAAATCACGAACCATGTATATCTATTGAAATGTAAAACAATGACATAATAGAGTATACCTCAAACATCTTCTCATGCATGCCCCTGTTATAGTAAATTGAAATCATTTTACAAAAGAATTCACGAGGCAAGTGTTCCAAACTTTCAGAAAATATCATTGTCCAAAGTTCTTCAGCTTCTTCAAGCCTACCATCCTCTGCTAAAGCATTTAGTAATGTATAATAGCTCCCCTTGGTTTTCCCTTGACCTTTGCTTAACATCCACTTTGTCACCTACCCCACCAGAGTTCGTATTGAATGACAAGAATTTTTTTTTTAAAAGTAGATTAGGAACAAAAGTGAGAAAATTGAACCTAAACAGCCTTTGTTAATACCTGAATTACCCTCTTCCATTCTTCTTCATTCTCAAGAGTCTTCAGAGCTTTCTTCACTGTAATTAAAGGAAACTCTAACTCCCAAGCAACGAAAGAATCAAGAGCCCCATAAACTTCCTCCTTGACATTTGACAATCCTTTTATCTAAGAGAGCATGGAGAATGAAAGATTCCCATGTAAAAGCCAAAAAAGGAATGCAGAAGTAGCAACCAAATAAAACAATGACATAATAAAAAAAACCTAAATTAAATAAATGTTAAAAAAGTAAAATTAGTATGCATGCATAAGTAGGAGATTCCTCTTCCTAAAGATGCACACCAAATCATGAGTTGAGGAGGCTCAATAGTTCCTGAACTTGGTTGCTAGTAGTCTTTTGGGCACATATCTGTAGCCCTGTTTACATGGAAGAGGAACGGAAAATCTTCTGCTTTTCTGCAACTGTTCCTCTCCCCACGTCCGGTGCAACGACAGTTCCTCAAGGAAGACCCTCAAAAACCAACATTTTTTCCCTGCAAGGAAACGCAAGTCCAACCCCCTCTATAGGAAAAATATTTCCTCTTCTATGGCATTACACAAAGGTGTCCTTTATGTTGCTATCATGTTGGATGTTGAACATTCTTGACCTCATCAAACTTGTTCTAGTTGTCAAGAGTCCAAGGATATGTTTAACTTTGTCATGGAACACTAGAAGTTTCAGATTTTAAATGTGCCCATAGTAAGAGTTATAGAACTCAACACACCCAAAAGTGTACAGGAGAAAAAAATTAAATTGAATATTTTCAAGCAATGGATGGTGATTAAATCTGGAATGATTAGACCTTGAACCTGACAAAGTCGAATTACTTCAGCATGGTTCACAGCTCATTGCAGATAAAGAGTCAATTTAGGCCTTGGGTTTCTAGGTCCAACAAAAGGAATTAGAAAGTGATATACCAGTAATTAGCCAACTAAGTGCAAATGATTTGCTTCCCATTCCAAAGGCACGAACGAAATGACAATTAGGATTTAGCATCATTCTTTACAGAGCTGAACCAGGTCATGGAATTAATTTCGGCAGAAATCATATTGCAAGATGACGAACTGAATCAGCTCAGTACAGTTGATCTAAAATCATGCAACAATACTTACATGGGGGTACGCTCCTTGCATGCCATCCACAAGGTAAACCTTCGTAATTCGCAAATCCCATATGCTAAAATAGCGAGCATCATACAAATGACAGATTGACATCAACATCACATTCGAAAGTCCAAACCATCCAATTGACGGGCACTAAATGGTCGAGTTTAGGAGAAAATGCTTAGTGAAGCATACTTATGGGAATTAAGTCTGCAGACCTCTTTTATCCACCTTGCTTTCTAGATACTCTAACGTCTTCCTGGCTAAAGTGGTTTGATGAACTTAGAAAAGTTGGTCATGCTAAACAACAGTACAATAAAACCTTACACATTCAATAAGCTTTGCTGCCTTAGAAATGGTGCCTATTCTCTTTCTGGATTTCCACACGCGAGGATATCTTGGTCTTGGGCCTTTTAAAGCACATCTCTGCAACACAGCAAAAACACTCTATATATGAACACAATTGAACATAATCATAAAATATATAAAAAAAAATAAAAAAATGTAACAATGTAAAAGTAAAAAAAAAAAAAAATTCTATATATAAACACAAAAACTTCATTGAAAGGTAAGATCAGACAAAAACCAGCACCCAAAATAAAAAATAACACCCACACAAAATCACAAAAGACTCCCATCCCCCAATTCCTCCTTTTGCATCCAAAGCAATAACAAAACAAGCTAAGGGGTGTTTTACTTAAAAATGAATGATGCCATGAAAAAAAAAAAACACCCTAGAATGGCAGAAAAACATGTTTAACTAAAAAAACAGGTACAAGATTATAAACAGAAAATGCCCTGAGTGTTGTCAAGATTTAAAAATTTGGTGAAGAAGTGCTTACATCAATCAATAACATAATTATAGAAGGGCTAAAAAGAAGCTCACCACAGAAGAACCATTCAATCTCCTTGAAGTGTCTGTTAATACCAAACTTCCGGTAACAGTAGCTGGAGGAATTCTCAAAATGAGCATCTTGTCTTGGGAAGATGTTTAACTTACTAAGCGAGGACGAAGACAAATGAGAAGAAGTAGATATCTCTTTCAAACCAAATGCAAGCTCTGAAAAATCAAGAAAAGAAGAAGAAGAAGAAGAAGAGGCATTTGATTTTGGGGAATCTGATGAGGTTTGATTTTGTTAGATTTAAGCGATCCTGAGAAGAAACACTGAAAAGTGGAAGAAGACCCAAGCGTCCGAGGGCGAGCTGCTGCAGCTACAGCTACAGCCTGAGCCTGTTTTTGGTCCGTAAGTATTATCGTCAAATTATTATTATTATTTATTCTTTATTATTAGGGGCTTTTACGAAAACGAAAATCATCCTCAAATGTCCGTGTGCCTATCTTTCCTAAATCAAATATAAAAAGTTGGTTTTTTGTAATTATATTAAATAATATATATATATTTTTGTGTTCGCATATGTATTTAATTTCATGCAAATAAATAAATTCATTTAACTATATATTCCAATTTCAGACAAATAAGCCTTTGATTTTAGGGTTTCAAAGTTTACCATTTTTAAATGTATATTTTTATTGTCATGCGACTCCAAATTTTTATGGCCAGTTAAGTGTGGAAGGGTTTGGATTTGACCACGCAAAAGGAAAAAAAGAGTGGCCCTTTAAAATCCAACTTCTTTTCTAATCTTACCGGCAACATGAACTAGGCTCTACATTACTAGTATAGTTTAAGTCAAGTAAAGCCCCGCCCCCCTACTCCAAATAAAAAATCAATCACCTTTATTCACTAAAATAAAAAAATACTCCACTCTCTCCTATAAAAAGTAAAAATGATTTCATAACAAACAACTAAAAATAAAATACCATTATAACCCACTTATATTTTATTCTTTCTTCAAAATCAACTTTACTTCACTTGACTCTTTTAGTAGAGTTGCCAAATAGACAGGCTATAGGCTGGCCTCATGATATAAAATATCACCTGATACCGGTTCATATCGGCCCATATTGGTCCGATATTTTTGTGTGATATCGGTCTCGGTATCGCATGCCAAAATATCATCAAAATATCGATTTAACCGATATATCGGTCAATCTCAGTTAAAATATCGGGCAACATAGAATAATGGTAAAAAAATCCTAAATTTTTCACTTTTTTCCTCATTCTTCCCCTACATTCTTCCTCTCCACTCATCTCCTTAGAGCAACTCTTCCTCTTTAGCTCATTCTCTTGCATATTTTCCAACACTATTTCTTGAAGAATTTATTTTATTTTGGTAAGAAAATCAACATGCTCCCTTATTTTAACTATTATGTATTCTTTAACAATCCATACCGAATAAATGATGATGATGATGATATCGAGCCTGGAATTATTAGGCTATCTCTCTCTCTCTCCCCCCTAATTTCAGGCTCCCCTAATTTCAGATAAATCATGAACCTTTTGATGTCCAAGTGTTTTTTAATTTATTTATCTCACTGTCATGTTTCAGATTTTAATATTTTATCTTCATAGTCTTGGATTTCACAACATATTTGATGATTGGGTTAGTATTAAATGATACTTAATATATTATCTTTATTTTCTTATATTTTACACTAATAAATTGATTATGAGCATCAATAATGATTGCATTATATGAAATACTGAATAAGACAACTGCGATACAGACATGACTCATAACTTAAGGTGACCGAGATTTTGATTTATTGTTGTTACCAATGGAAAAAAAATATTATTTTCCAGTAATTTTCTAATATTCTGAATTTTTTGAATATTTTTACGATTTTTTTTTATTAAAAAAAAGTTCACACAACGACGACCGCGACGGACCGATATCCGCGACCAATACCGATATAATATCAGTTTTTCGGCCCGGCCGATACCGCGACCAAAATTTTAAATCATGGCTGGCCCTCAATTCGTTTATCAAGGAAAAAAAACAAAGACCACCTGTTTAACTATGCAGTCCTCACACTTATTAGGTAGGCACCGGCCGAATTGCACCCAAACCAGAGAGATTGATTTACCTGTAAAACGTTTTAACTGCATATTTTACAAATTTGTTGCTGAAGTGAAAGATGAATGCTGGATAAATGAAGAAGTACATTGACCAGTGAACATTCAGCTACACTATAAAATCAGACCCCCATGGTCTTTTCTTTTTCTTTTTTATCCCCAGCTGAAGTCTCTTTGGCTTTCCATATTAAGTTCCATTTCTTCCATCCATTTGTGCTGCCACAATGAACACACCGAAGTTGGCTTTTAACAATGGAGTGACAACACGTATCAAAGCCACCAGTTTCAAACAGTTGGGTGGTTTGCACGCCCACACACAGTACAAAATAGATCTGTAGCTTGCCAATATAAAATACAAGACCTGTGCATAAAAATGTGGGAATATACTGATCTGACATTAATATGGAACGAATACATCATGTTTCTTCTTGCTACATAGCGGACTGGAACACACTCGCTCACCCCACTCATGCACCAATGTCCCAACCATCTGCGCTATACAGCTTGGGATGAATACATCAAAATTCATTCATTATAGACAAAGACTTATGACCTCTACTACTCACTGTATGACTTCAAAATAATAACATGCTCACGACCCCTGCAGTTCATTGCTATCATCAGAAAGTAACCAATTCAGATACTCTGATCCGTTATCTAATATGGAACTCTGACCAGGTGGAACAACCCTCTTTCTCAGTAATGTTTCAACGGTAATGGATTTCCTTTTCCGCCCACCACGTGCCCTTGACCTAAACCGCTCATCAGATTCCAAAAAGTCACCCTGCAATCAAGAAACAAGAAGGAATTGTTCATAAGTGCTTGATATTAATAAGTCAGCAGTGTTCAAGTATCTTCATGGTTAGAGTATAAAACTAGAGAGAGAATAAAATGATCATCAATTCCAAGAAAATGAAACAAATCAAGCTCATTAGAGGCAGATCAATGCCACTGGCATAATATAAATTGCATGATGCAAGCTCAATGTATGGTATAGACTGATATTTTTGGTGACACAGCATATCTGCTGTTTCAACAAATATACATACATATTATATACCTGTACATTGTAAGTGGCTGACATGACATCTCATCTTATAACCAATGTTGAGACAAATACATGAAAAAAAGAGTAAAATAGAAACCTTGATGCACCGAGAAAGATGGGACCTTTTTTTTTTTTTTGAAAAGAAAAAAAAAGAAACAAAGAAAAAGGTTCTGGCAATCTGAAGATAAATGGCATAAGAGATATCAGATTAAGGTCACGAAAGGCAACACAGACTGGAAAGGATAACATAATAAGAACATATGGCTCCATGCTATAAGTAACAAGGATAAGATTGCATAAGATATAAAATAATTTGAACATGTAAATTTTAGTATACATGTAATTGTAAGCAACTTAGCATGGTAAATTGTCTCCTCCACATTGAAAACCAGAAGGCATCAAACTTACATGCATATAGACATGAGCAGCAGATCTCTCATGATTATCCCTCACATGCTTGAATGGGAATTTCTTCCGGCACCCAGAGACATGACATGTAAATGGTCGGAGCCCAAGGTGAACAGCCTTTATATGCTGCTTAAGGTTAGAAGTCTGGAAATAATACATTTGTCAGGTAAACCACTACTGGCATCATATAAATTTTTTTATGACATACTATAATTCTCTTAACAAGCTCAACACAAAAAGTAGAAGGATGATAACATAAGAATGGTAATAGAACCTTACAGTTGAAAATGAAAGACTGCAATCTTTAAAACTGCACTTTATACTCTCAGTAGCATATTTATCTTCATGGGTGCGGAGGTGTCGCTTGATATTTTTCTTGAGCTGTTGGGTCCCACAAACCTCACAGGGAACATATTGGTGGCATAATCTTAGATGATCCTTAAGGCATTCAGTGTTCGAGAAAACCTTCATACAGCCAGGTTCACAGCAGATTGCCTCCACAGAATCCAGTTTAACTGTTATGGACAGGTGAATAGGGGAAGAATTATAATACTGTCACTTGAAAGCTTCACACAAGAGAATAGTTTCGACTTGCAGATAGATTGATGAAAATGAATACTT
The DNA here is from genome assembly GCA_038049695.1 of Cinnamomum chago. Taxonomy (NCBI): domain Eukaryota; kingdom Viridiplantae; phylum Streptophyta; class Magnoliopsida; order Laurales; family Lauraceae; genus Cinnamomum; species Cinnamomum chago. The sequence continues at coordinate 6,568,010 of CP142453.1, read as the reverse complement.
TCTTAGACCAGCAAATATATATGTGTGTGTGTGTGTGTACACCTATACACCACATTATCTTCCATTGGGTTTGCCTATTTTCCACATTATCTTAAATTGGGATTTTCTTAATAAATAAAAAAATGAATTCCAATATTTCATCATATACCCAGAATTATGCCAAAAAAGCCTCAACTGACTCAATGATAGTGGCCCTTGTAGCTTTTGGTAGAACAAAATCGGAAATGAGAGTTGTAAGAGCTTTTTTCCATCAGTAAATAAAACTTCAAGCCCAAGCACTCTATAGCTTAGTGGTGTCAGCGAACGGCACCTCAGTTTCAGTGAATTGCCCATGGATCAGTCCTTGGGCCTGTGGGTCGTTGTGCCTCACCTCCACTAGCAGTCCGATGTATCGGAAAAAATAATAACAATAATAAAACTTCACCTAATCAAAGCATCTTATAGAAAACAAATTGACTGCCTACGTTGCTTACCATGTGAATCGTCATGCTTCCTCAACTTTGATGCAAACTTAAATATCTTTCCGCATTCCTGGCATATGTGCTGCTTTTGCACGTCAGGGTCATGAGAGGCCTCATCATGAAATTCCTTCACATGCCGTTTCATGTTTCCCTGGAAAGCGAACTTCCGGTTGCAGTTCTCAATGGGACATATGAAGAGTTTTCCTTGGTGCTGGAGCAAGTGGCGAGTCAAATGATCTTTCCTTCTATAGTTAGAATTGCAGTCATCTATTGGGCATGTAAATGACCTCTACACCAAGTAGAAAAAGGATAACCAGCTGAAGTTAAACTAATGAAAACACATAACCAAACGACACGTACAAAAACCAAGTTACCATGATCTTTAAATCATGCGATAGTAGTGATACAAGTAACAGACAATCAAATAACAAGGTGAGGGAGAAACAGGATCAAAATCATGCAATAGTAATGATACAAATTACCTAAATTCCAAGCAAAATAGATCAAAGTGATCATTCAATGGCTAATATCAATACAGAGCTGCATAATTATCACTTTTAGAGAATCATAAATACTGTTGGAATAGTTGTCAACAAACCTCTCAGAATTAGGTGCGTGAATGAGGCAATCCTGAAGGAGCTTCACAGGAGGTCACCCATCCTGATACTGGTCCATTCAAGATCAAGAATGCAGCCTCTTCGCATTTTGGAGTTCTTTAGATGGGATCCAATGCTTCACGCCAAAATATCCAGTTTTCTTGTACTATTTTCATCAACTAAAAAACCTAACCCTGCAAAACCATTTCCTTTCAGGCCATGCAAATTAAAAAAAGACACTAAAAATCAGTCATATTAGACTATATCCTATTTAGAAACAACAAAAGACTAGTCAATTTCTCCAAATCAAAGAACCATGTAATTTTTACAAATAAAAATATAACATTGCATGATATTCAAACTTCATTATATTCCTTATAAAACATCAAATTTAGGGGAAAACTAAATGGGAAAAGAATGGTCCCACACATAGAGATGCCATCCTACCTACTGCAGAAAAGCTATTCCAAACAATGAAAAAAAAAAAGGAAAATCTTGCTATAGCATACAAATACATGCATTATTGCCTTCCTTTTGATTCACACATTCTTGAAACAAAGCTTAAGCACCCACTTCCTCATGCTCAAAAAAAAAAAAACCTCAACATTTCCCCTTCATCATAAAAACAGATAAATGATTCCAGAGCAGTTAAGCAATTTCTGAATCGACCCATTAGAAAAAATTGACAAACACCAAGAAATCAATGGGTCTAGGCAAAGAAGGGTCTGTTTTCTTCATTTTTCTTGTTCTATCTTTTTCACTTTTTCCAGTTACATCGCATTCAAATTCTAAAAACCATGTAAAATCCAATAGCAATCCTTTCCTCTAATCCAGTCCACTTACTATGATTTTGCTCAGTTCTTTTCGATCGTTTACTTGAAAACAAAAACATTGATACAAATTCGAGGGTTATATGAAATCTAAGAGAATAGAGGGAGATACCACAAGAGAATGGCTTTGCATATGCTGCTTAAGATACGCGGGTTTTTTGAAGCTCGCACCGCATTCCTTGCAATCATAAGACCTGGGCCGCTCATCATCACATTCCTTTTCTTTATCTTTGATTTCATCCTGAGTTTGGACAAAACACACACATCCATACAAGTTCAAGTTGCAAATCAAGAAGAAGAATAAGAAGAATCGAAAGAAAAGAGAAGGGATTACTTAAAACCCTAGATGATTCGATTCGATTATATTCAATTCGACTGCTGTATATACCTTGTGTTGGGATTGGATATGGGAAGATATGAGAGATTTCTTTGATCTGCAAATACCGCAGTAATCGCAGTAGTAGCGTCTTATGTCTCTGAAGATGGGCGATGGAGGAGTAGTTCCTACTTCTTCTTCTTCTTCTCGCTCTCTTCTTCTCATGGGAATTGGATCAGAATCCATATCGGCCAAAGAGAGAGAGAGCTAGAGAGTGATGCAGGGAGGGATGGTTTTATAGGGTTAGGGTTTTTGTAGGATGTGGGATGCTTGGATTTTGGTTAGGGCTACAGAGTATGAAAGTAATTTCATTTCATAGCCCAAGGGCCCGTTGGTAAGAAAAGTAAGTGCGCCCGGCTCTTAGTCCTTGTTTTTTTAGTGGAATTTCTGTAAAAAATTTACCATATTCAGGAATTTCTAAAGATGATGTGACATGCTGTTTATTGAAATTTTTGAATTCCATATTTATTTACTAGTATTTTTGGATTCCAGCTATATGAAATGTCTCTTTTAACCTTTGGAAATCCAGGAATTCCACTTTCTTTACATTTTGGTGGAATTCCTAAATGCTCAAGAACTTTCGAGATAAGAATTCCTGAAATTCCAGCAAAGAAACGGGCTCTTAAATTGGTAGCCCTAAAGAGGAGCTTTCCGTATAAGCTCAGTCTTCAGATACTTTGGGCCAGTTTGGCAACTCTAATAATAGAGTTAAATGAAGTAAAGTTGATTTTGAAAAAAAAAAAAAAAATGGGTTATGATGGTATTTTATTTTTAATTGTTTGTTATGAAATCTTTTTTACTCGAGCTTTTTTTGTATTTTAGTAGATAAAGGTGATTGCTTTTTTACTTTTTTGAAAAATATAAAGGGAGTTTTGAATTAAAGTATTTTTTATATGACATCTTGTTTGAAAAATAAAGGCTTTACTTGACTTTTACTGTGCTAGTGAAGTGTCAAACTATCCCTAGGAGTAACGGAATTGGATTCTGAATGGAAGGACAATTGCAAACCCGTGGGAATTGCATTAAAAAGGCTGTGGATATATTTGGTCCACTCTATGATCAAATCTTAACTCTTCACAGTATCTATCCATCATAAATTAGTACTACCCTGAATTTGACACCCACCTAATCTTTGATAGGCCCTTGAATTGATCAAGCATTCTCCAGCGGCCAAGATTTGGTTAGCTCAAAGTTGGCCATTGACAAACCTTTCAAAATTCTACCCTCTAGTAGCTAATACCAAAAATAGAAATTGCAAATTCTACGCTCAGAAAGAACCTGGCCAATGGCCAATTGGCCATGAAATTAAATAGCACATTATGATATATTAAACCGGAAGGTTTTAGATCTAATTTTGACTTTACTTTCTAATTTTGACCAAAAGTTATCTTTTCATCTATACAACTGTTAACATACTCTCCCCATCCTCCCCCACTTTTCATTAATATGCTTCTCCTATTTATGGACTCCAATCTTCCCCCTTTTCTAACATACATATAGAATCATATCTCTTCGTGCATATCCGTCATTAGCACGGGTTTTTTGTGCTAGTATATTATTATTATCACTACTGAAAGCACATGTATTCTTTTTGGCAAATGTAAGCTCACTATAGTTTTGAACCCACGAAAAATTTGCTCCCCTTAGCCTCAAAAAAAGAGTCCCCCTCCTCTTTCTTGAAGAACTTCTATACAAGTTTGGCCTCAAGTGGGCGTCTCTGAGGTTGAGCACCCAATTATCAGAAGGGCCTGAATCGAAAAGAAGTCAGATACGGGTCACAGACTCTACCAATTTTAATTTTGGGTCCAGATGATTTTTTTTATTTTTTAACCATCGAATGCCCGCCCGCCCGCCGTTGTCTTTAACCATCTATTTACAGTCCAATCAAATAAAAACTTGATTCAACAGAACAATATATTGACCCTCCATCAATTTTTGATTTGTTCCTATTCTTATGGCAAAACTTGTCTATGAAACATTGAAGAAACAATGGCAAAAATATGTTACTTTGGATGGAAGAAATTACACGTTAAAAACTTCCAGAAGACCACAAATAGAGAGATATCTCTTTACAAACAGATATAGGCAAATGCCCTGAATGCCCATAATATTACACAAGTTAGGAAACCCTGAATGCTAGGATCTGGTGTTAAGAGAAAAATCAATTTTGGGAAAGAAAATGCACTCTTGCAAGTTGGTACTCTTTTCCTGCAACCCAAACCCCGGTTTGCGACCACTGCACATCTTCCCAGTCAAGGTTCTCCTCCAATACCTGGAAAAAAAAAATCTGTGACAGTTAGGAAAATGTATAATGTTTAAGCTACCATGAATGCAAAAGGTGTACACTACTAAAGAAAATGTTGCTGTACAATACAATAATGATTATTCTGAGAGCATAGACTGGTAAACAAGTAACATGCCTCTTGAACCAGCCCACCTCATCAAAAGGATGGGTTTAGCAGTTGTAGCTTCTATGAGATTGTGAGGGAAAACAAATGCATACATAATATGATAGGATTGATCTGTGCAATTTCCAGCACATCATTCTTTCCAAGAGGTGGCCCCCAAGGACTGGATGGTCCAGGTGGGCAAGTAGATTAGTTATTAATATAAAACAAAGTTTCAATGTAATGCTTCCACAGAGGGTAACAAAAAAGACTTACGAGCCAACAGTAATTAAGAATCCTGAAAATTGCTACATTGTTTGGTATTCTATTTGAGAAGGCCGATATTTTTAAGACATAAAAAAGACACTAGTGCTAGGCTAGGTTACATTGAATTCTTTGGAATGAGCAATGTAGGACATGCTTCTATTTCGAATTTAAACATTTCTTCACAGTTAATAAGAGATTGTGCCATTCTAAGGGAAAAAAGAGGTTAAGAAGAGATTGTTGTCCTTTTTCCCTATGAAATCTAACTAAAACATTCAAATACTTATTACTTCAGTATTTAGAGTAAGATAGATATACATTGAAATCTTTTTGTTGGTGTTTTTTTTTTATTGTTATTTAAAAAAAAAATACCAAATCCATGAATCCTATATTTTGGGATTTTCCCAATTGGACAGCCTTGGATGAGTATTAGATTCCAAAAATCCCACCAGTATTCATGCAACTTGGTGCTGGGTGTTCTTAGAATATGATAGAACAACATGACTATTTCACAAAATAATTGACACTCTTCTTTTCACATTTTGGAATCTAAGCTGACTCAAAGGTCTTTTGCAACAATGAATAGTCCCCAACACTCTTGCGACTAACATAATTGTATGAATCCACATATTCAAAACATATTTTCTCCCCTTTTTTGGGTAAGTACTTCTCTACATGCTGATGACTACATTAGACAATTTCATAAATGTGGGGTGGTTTTGGTCAAATAGCTATTGAGATAAGTACCTCCAAATGTTCGACAGGTAATGGGATTCCAACGGAACGCATGACTTTCTGCGGAAGAGGTCTTTTACATCTAGACCATCTGAATACATCAATGATACCATCGCGATCTGTTGGGTTTCTGTCACTGATTTGGGGAGCATGTGGATTATGATTTTGCAGCTTTTCTGACTCTAATTCTGGAGCCTGAGAGCTTGTTGCCACAATATTGCTGACAGCTTTCTCTCCATTGAAACAAAGCTCATACCTACACCAAGAAAATATGGGAAATGAAACAAAAATAAATGAAAATTAAAGAACAGAATTGATCGTGCATTAAAAATAACTCAGCATGTTTTTCCCTATCCTAATGTTCTGACTGAAAGTATGAAACAGATCCCTGTCTTGGTAGGGTATCCATTTCCTGTTAGCACTCCTACACGTGCACAAAGTCAGACTGGATGCTGCGGTCCAAATCATGGATCTCCTTGATAAGATCCAACATTCTCCAATGGGGATGGGCAGTTCTCATTAGCCCACTTAATCGACTACTTGGACTCCCATTCGATCATGAGTTGTTGGATTTAACATGTCAGCTTCCCTCAAATCGAAGTGACAGGAACTCTGCTTCTTTAGCTCCCCAGATATGCACAGGGCCTTGAGTAGGACACAGTAATGGATGACTCACTGTCCCAAATCAAACCGCCCACTCCAACCAACCTAGGTTGCTTCATGCACTACCATCAAAATCCACAAGCTTTGGAGGAGAGAGCATGAAAGCAAACAACTGAAATCCACCTAGAGTCACCAATGATATCCCTTAAACATATCACAAGCAAAAATGCTTCCCCTCTCAGGAATTTCAAGGGCACTACTGCCCAAGAAATAGTACAAAGGAAAACTAATGAGACGAGGGCTCTTTGACTCACCGAGTCACTGACTTCCCTCCAAAGCTCCTCCTATTACTGCTTAATTCAAATTCAATAGATTACTGCCACAAATGACATGGATCCCAAGTGATGATGGCTCTCCGATAGCATCTGAAACACCAAACCCCAATTAACTCCTTAGAGCATGAGTGAGGGCTAACTACAAGTAAACATTTGAATCACAAAAGAGCTTTTGGAAAAGTAGTTGGCCATAAGGCAATAAAGCAAGATATGATCAGCCAATTCAGCATTCTTGAGAGGGCACACATTCACAATGATTCTGCCCCCACAAACCCTCGCAAGTAATCGCCATGCTGCCAAAGCCAGTTTCCAAGCAAAGATCAATTCATTTGCTCGAGAGCCTGGATCAACAATTTTGCACAGTCCAACTGGCCTTTGCACTTTGGATGCGCCTTGTGCCTTGACTAGCTTGCATCAATGGCACCTTACCCCATACAAATTTCAATCAATCATTTGCCCGCTTCACTCATCCTCTGCACTTTTGTAGGAAATTCACAAAGCTGCATGGCACTTTCTTTTTGGCATTCCAGCTACAGCCAGCCACCTGCACGCCCTTCCTCTCCCCTCTGCTATAACTCGGCCTTCAGGCTGAAATTTTCCAACTTCCAAGTGAAGGGCCTCTCGGTCCACCATCGATCCGACAAACCCTCACTCTGGGAGCCATCTCAATTCTCACTAGCTACTTTTTAAGGTTGCCTCTCTCCCCATTCAAGCCTGTCCAATGCTTGTTCCCGTCATCCCCGCACATAACCTCATATCAACCATCTCTACCACCTTCCAAGCTTCCCTAGATTTTAAACAAATAAATGTAAAACCTGTATTTCTCTCAATGTCTGTCTTCAGGATTAAACATTCAGTCATTGTCATCTCGGATTCAACCTTTTTCATATTCACCAATAAGCAATCAGAAGAAGAAATTATTATTAACATCTATTCAACTGAGTGCCAAACTCAAAGCCTTGTCCCAACTATATTGGGGTTGGCTACATGAATTATGTTTCTCCATCCCAACTATGGCCAAATCCTCCAATAGGTTGTACTTCTTCAGATCTAACCTTACTACTTCCATCCATGTATATGTATCATCTAACCTTACTACTCCCATCCATGTATATGTTCACACACACACACATAGAAATATATAAATAGCGTACCTCTTTGAATGTGATTCCAAATACAATACTTCTCCCTTCTTCAAGCGCGCAGATGCATAAAGCGGCTTCTTAAGTCCTTTATCAGCAACTATGCCCATGCTATATTTAACCCTGATCAATTCTCAGATTAGTTGGACAATAGGTACAAAAGTGTTTTACTGAAAAAAAAAAAAAAAAAAAACATACGAAAGTATTTGAAGGAAAACCCAAAGAGAAACAAACAAAATCGAATTGAACTCATCCAGAAGTCCAGAATCACACACCTAAAATATACTCTATCAGATTGACAGTATTATATAATTTTCTGTTTCCTAGATTTGCACATGAAAGTTCCATACAGTCACGACCACATCAGGGGTGGCAGTAAGAGTGTAAGACTGCAAGTTCGGTGACATGATAATTTTGCTGATACCTCATATAAAGGTGTAAACTGATTTCACATGTATTTAAACAGTGTTACGCAAATTCTTTGAAATGAACAATGTGCCCATGCTGAAAACATACCAAATGAGACAGCGTTGGATTCTTCATGGATTCTTGTACTACTAATTTGAACATTGTTTGGCAATTGATAAAATATTATTGCCTTTTTTCCTTCTGGAATCTAAGTAAGATAATAGTATCTCTGGACATGGTTGTTTAACTAAGATTTATATATTAATTTATTAAAAAAATAACTTAAATATTATGCAAACTCATGAATCCTATATTTTGAGGTTGCCAAATGGGGCAACTTATACCAGTATTAGATTCTGACAGATGTCCATGTACTCATGCAGCTTAGATTAAACGGAAAACTCCTGCACCATCTGTGACACTATCTTTGCAGGGCCTGATATTGCGAATAATAGGTAAGAATTAACCATATAAAGTAAACAACAGAAAGTACCACCAAATACTTAACAAATTTGGAAACATGAAATAAATTGAAAAAATTGAAGACATTTGATAATGAGGTTAAATCTTGTAAAGATCCATTCTGCAAGTGAAGACTTTGTACTGCCAGACTCAACAGCAGTAGCAATGAAATTCAAACTGCGAACACTGTTACCATATCGTTTTCTATTAACAATTAGGGCCACCAACCAGAGGATAAATCTACCTCTTCAAAGGGGATATGCTTGCACATAAATATGAGACAGACATGCAAGTGTGAGCTCACTCTATGATCAATCCAGATGTACCTGAGATTTTATCCTGCATGCAATCACTACACAGGCCAGGTATGATGCCCCGCCTGCAAGGTGAAAGGGGCAGCCTATGATTGGCTTATGCAGGGTTAAAGAGAAAAGAGGAAAAACTCAATTAGAAGATAAATTATCAATGGAAATGACTCCCAGAAATAATCACTTCTATGATATGAGTAAGTTTTGCTATTACATAGAGATTAAAAAACAAAATAACTAGACATTTTTGGTAAAAAAGCTGCAATAGTTATACATAAACCACAGACAAATAACCATGCTAAATATAAGCACTTATTTATGTTAAGATCAAAATCAATCAACAAATGTAAATGGAGAAAAAAAAATCATAAATGTATAAGATAGAATTATCATGAGGCATTGTATTGAAAAATGAAAGATTACCACTGATAGTATTAGCCATTAGGCACACAATAACTATTTACCTTACAATCAAATCAACATACAATATTTGTCTGTATGTATGTATAAATGTTTATTGAGTGAAGATGGGAAGCATACCATGGCTCATTGCATAGGTTGTATTGTATTGTGACCTCACGTACAAACCTCTGTTGCCGAAGTGCATTCTATAGAAAAATACTAAGATTCGTATTAATAATAATAAAAATATATATATTAGAAAAGAATAATGCCCACAAGACAAAGAAAAGGCTAAAAATTAATAAACGCTGTCAATACAAAGAAAAAGCTAAAAAATAATAAAGACTAACAATACAAAGAAAAAGCTAAAAATTCTTGACGTCTATCATCATCATCATCATCATCAAAGCCTTGTTCCAACTATGTTGGGGTCAGCTACACGAATTCTGTTTCTCTATTCCGATCTATATTAAGTCAAATCCTCAGATACGTTGCACTTCTTTATATATATTTTTACAATCTCCATCCACGTCCTCTTTGGCCTACCCCTTCCCCTTGGTGGACCATCAACCTTCATAGCCAAACTTTTCCTTACCAGCATCATTGCCGGCCTTTGTTGGACGTGCCCAAACCATTTCAAACGGTTTCTTCTCTAATTATATCCCATACTGATGTTCCCTCTAAATGCTCTTGAAAACGCTCATTTTTAATTACATCCTTCCTAGTTTTGCCACACATCCATCTCAACATTTCCATCTCTGCTACATCCATTTTGTGCATATGTTGCTTCTTGATTGGCCAACATTCTACTCCATAGGTCATAGATGGCCTAATTGATATCCTGCAAAATTTTCTATGGACCTAAATCATATTGAAATTCATATACAGGAACTATTTCGTAATTCTGTGGAACTTCAAGACATGTTCTGTAATTTTTAAGAAAATAAGGAATTAAACAGTACTTTAAACACAACTTTTTTTATAAAAAAAAAAAATACACTAGTCACCCAGAACTGAATGGGACGACCCGTCCTAATTCCAAAAATTTCCCTCCATTTCTGACTCTCCTCCATTCACTCTTTTTTCCTTTCTCTCTAATTTAGTTGATTTAAGGATTGTACTTGGTATCAAAGCACCCATACAAAAAAGGACTCAAGGAGAGCAGCATGGAGGTTTTCTTCTGACCGTGCAGGCCCTTAGGGCTGGTGTAAACATAATATGCGTTGGGGTCAGCACCCAAGACTGGAGAAGCCTTCATTTTGGCATGTTGGGTGGGGTTGAGAGAAACTTCTTAGGTATGTGTGAATTTGTTTTTGATTAGTTTGTGAGCTTTTCTTATCAAAGTTTGTGAGAAGAGAAATGGAGACTCCCATCGAGTGGGTGAAGTGGTTCAACTTAGTAGAAGTAAGTAATTATGGGTTTTGGGTTCCAAATTTTGCAATTTTTTTAGAGCTTTCATCCTAGTTGAAAAAATATGCAAATATCTTTATTTTTCCATATGGATTTTAAGTCAAGGCAAAGAGATTTCCATTAGATCTCAAGTTTCTGAGTTGTTGATCCAATCCAATGAATCACAGTGAATCTATTTTCTAGAAAAAAATTATAAAGGGCAATCCTAATCAGCTAAGATGGTTATTATTAGTACATACAGAATTGGATGCATAGATGGGAGGCTCAACAACCCATCAATTGATGATCCGAAATATGGCGACTAGGAAGGAGGAAACATGTTGGTGATGAGTTAGATTCTTAACTCCATGGAAGATGTCGTTGCAGCCAGTTTTAGATATTGTAAAACTAAAAGGAGTTGTGGAATTAGACATCTGCAGCATATGCTCATATGAAAAAATAATGCTGCCCGGGGACTATCAAATTGTAGAGAAATTGCACAGTTCAAGCAGGGTGATCAGTTTCTAGAAAATATTAGCACACATGGGGGAGTTAAGAACGTATAGGCCTCTGCAGTTCTGTTGCGTGAAGGTACAAACTAAAAAGAGAAGAATTAGAAGCACAATATATTTGAGTTGCTGGGCGGCTTGAACCCTATATCAGCCAAAACGTGACAGATACCGAGTCAGGATCCTCCCTACCGCCTTCGGAAAAAGTATTTACCCTCCTTTAAAATGAAGAGATTTGGTGAGTGGTGATGCTGGGTCCCAAGTCTCTTACAACGGTTACCACCTTCGGAAAAAGAATTTACCCTCCTTTAAAATGAAGAGATTTGGTGAGTGCTGATGCTGGTTCCCGAGTCTCTTACAAGTTACAATGGTTCCTGCCAGTCCGCTGAATAGCATTTTCATGGGTCAACCACTATGTTCGCATATGATAATGATGAGCATCAAAATCATTATGTGAAGGCCATCATTTTAAACAGACGACACGGTCACATTGGCTCACAAGTTACAATGCAATCCGCAAAGTCCAACTTGGTTTTTTCCCCCTTAATAACATGACTTGAACCCACAATCTCAAGATTGCAACAGCAAGCAACTTCCAATGTGCCACGGGCTCTTGTCAGCAATGTCCAACCCGCTACATATGAAATTATGCATGCAGGGTAACGAATGGGACTGTCTAGGCATACCCTGCTTCAGTAGCATTCACGCCAATCCTAAGCCCAATGGGTTGGGCCACAACAAGCTTGACGGCAGGTAATAGGATGGCTCCAATCAATTGCCAGCCTAAATGCCTACAGACTGGCCAGACTGACCCATTTGCACCACCATAAACTAGCATGACTAATCAATAACAAACACAAGGGAAAAGAAAAGGGACTGCTTAAAAAGAAAAAAAAAGGCCATAAGAATAACAGAGTCATTTTTTGACACAAAATCATACAGTTTCTCACAAATTGCAAAAGAGCAAAGCAACAGAAGAAACAGGAGAAGAACAAGTGTGGGCAAGTACCGAAGCTGCAGCACGTGTAGTCATCGTGCGCTCAACAACCATTGGAGCAAGAGTGGGCTCCACTGCTGAGGTATGCGTCAGACAGGGCTCGAGATCAATAGTTCCACCTCCTTTCTGTAGAACAGCATTGAATTAGCCCACAAGCAGTAAGAAGCAGCAAAAAAGGAGGATCTACCATTACAATGCAATCAATTTCAAGCAGAACGAGTTTTTTTATGTGGGTTGGAATAGCTGAAGGCAATGAGAGAAATGGCACAATCTAAACATTCCACTATATGAATAAATTAACATGTAATAAAGTCCAATTTAAAAATAAAATCGATAGCCACCTTCACAATGCAACACCGTTCAACACGATAGCTACAACCGATTGCAGCTCCCCAAGCACGCGAACGGACATTGTTTCTCAATGTTGAAGTATAACCTACATCACCATAATGAAAAAGATGAAAAACTATATACTACAATGTGCATCTCGAGTTCACAACACTCAGATGCAAAACAGAATCAACTACTTAGGTTTATCATCCTCTCAAGCATTCACACATAAATGTTTGAAAACAAGGGGGTGGGGGGTGGTCAGCTTTTTTACATTCCAAGTCCATTATATGCCCAGAGCATGTATACAAAACAATGACATTATTTCTCTCAAAGGAAGGTGGTACATGGAATGGAACATCTCAACTGTAAAAGCTTTTTTTTTTTTGGATGTCACAGAAATAGATTGATGGTAAAGGTAATGACCTTTGCAGAACAATATGATGACCTTATCTGGATTCTTCATCCAGTTGGCCCCACTGTATAATCACAGAAATTTGCTCACGTAGATATATTTCACCAGTCAAAGTTCAACTTTGTGCGAACTACTAAACTTTGTTCACTCATCTTCAAACCATTCAAAATGGACCTGATAACCCTTTTCCTTTTCTTTTTTCCTTTTAAGAAATATAAAAGATGGAACCTGACAACATTTGCAATTCAAAATGTAAAGAGTAAGCTTACAATCTTGTGGAGGTACCACTCGTACAGTTGCACGTAGCTCTTGGATGGCCGAAGGAGGAGGGGATGCTGTTGGGCGACAATAACCAGTGTGCATGAGAACTGACAAGCAAAACCCACATAAGAAAATGATTGCCATGAGCAACAGAGGGAAGCAATAAATACATATTATTCCATATAAAAGCTATAGCTTATTCATAGAATTACATACCAGCAACTAGATCGGAGTCATCTGTGTATATGTCTGTTCCCCATAGCTGACCGCCTCTGACCTACTCAAATTGCACCAAAGTGACACCTTTTAGTCTTAACAATATTTAGGGTAGAATGATGCCCTCTTGAAAGTTGGGTTAAACTTGAATAATATATGAAATGTAATGAATCGTCTAGGAATCTATAATGACATAAAACCAACCACTGAAAGGACAGAAAAGCCAGATATTACCTCCAAGCCTAATTCATTGGTGGAAGAAACAACACAGCGGGATTATCAACTCTTTTGTAAGTTTTAAGTGCAATCAATCAAGGTAATATGGAATTTAGAGATTTAGGATGCAAGCAGATGCCCAGGATATTATAAACTGACACTATCAACTTCCTAGAAGGGCATCAATGAAAAATTTTCAAGGTCTCATTTTAAATATTTACCAGACTTGTACCAATCAAAATGCAGAGCAAGTGTAACACAACTTTGTGTGTGTGGGTGTACCTTCCAGTTTTTGGAGTCATCAACATTGGCAGCCCATAGAGTCATCACACATTGTTGCATGCTCAATGAGATACATAATATTTGAAAAAGAAAAGGCACAAATTTTCATCAAATGCATAAATGAGAGAAGACGAGGGAATTTATAGAGGATGAGACAAGCACGCCTGTTAGGCATCCTAGATAGGATTTCCGATTTCCCTTCCTCTTTCAAGTACAATTACATGTTTTTTTATTTTTTGAATGGTAAATACAATTACATGTTAATCTCTTTGTTCTAGATAGGATGATCTTTCTGCTCTCTTATTGATTACATGCCAGTCAACTATCTTGCAGGATCTAGAAGATCTTAGGTTTTCCTATTTCCTAAACTAAGAATGTATAACAAATAAAAAATTTCTAGAGACTTTGCTAAACTACGAATATGTCTACGACTGGTCATCTAAGAGCTTGGCCCAATGGGCTGGCCCACTATGGGTTAGGCCTCTTTTATAGCTAGTTATGTGTATGATGCACTTACACTGAATCAGTTCTTCCACGCTTGATAGACTTGATGAGTTAAGATGGAGTCTTCCTGGATTAAAATTCAGTTGTACTCTCTAACTCGGATTCCTTCTCAAGATAGATTTTTTAGGAAAGGAGAAGTCATCAGAGGGCATGGAGCATGGATTTAAAAACCGGCCGATACCGGTTCATATCGGCCGATATGAACCGGTATCGGCCGATACCGAACCGATATCTCACTGAGATATCGGTATCGGTTTTTTTCTTCAATATCTCGGCCCATCTCGGCCGAGATGAAGTTCATAGCGGATTTTTCAATCAAAATATCGGCCGAGATATGTTAAAAAGGGTGAGAACCCTAATTTTATTATTTTTTCCCCCATCTTCATCTTCTTCTCATCTCTTCTCAACTCCTTACTAGCCATAGCAGCAGCCACCATCTCTCTTGCATATTTTCAAGTCTCACTTCTATTTTTTGAAGAAAAATTATCTAAGGTAAGAGGAAATCAACTTAAAGCATTTTATTATGGTTTTTTTTTTTTTTTTTTTTTTTTTTTATAGATGAAGCATAGAGGTTTGTCACTTACTCACTTGTGTTGTTTTCTTCATTTAGAAATTAGATCTACATACTTTCATACTAGATCTACTCAAACACATGATTTTGAACTTTTTTTTCAAATTTTTTTTTTTTCGGATTTTTTAATATTTGAATTATAATATATCATTTTTTGGGGATTTCATCATAAATATGTTGTTTTAATGATTCATGATCATTGTATGGTGTGTAAATGATTGATGTTTGCATTATATGAAATTCTGGAAAAGACAGTGAACTGCGAGTCTGCGACACAAACAGGACTCATAACTTAAGGTGGCCGAGATTTTGATTTATTGCTGTTATTAATGGAAAAAAATATTGTTTTCCAGCATTTTCTAATATTCTGGATTTTTTGGATATTTTTGCGAATTTTTTTGGATTAAAAAAAAAATTCATACCACGATGACCGCAACGGACCGATATCCGCGACCGATACCGATATCATATCGGTTTTTTGGCCCGGCCGATACTGCGACCGAGACCGAGATTTTGAACCATGGCATGGAGGGGTTAGGGAGGTTGACCTCGACATGGGTAGCCTTGGAGACGAAGTCTGGTGATGAGGTAGTTGATGTGATTGCTTTGAAGGCAGCAAGGTCTAATTATAATGCCAGCGTTGGTGAGGTTTTCTCTCAACCTTCTTTATTTATTTAACATTTATGTTTTATTTAGTTATTATGTTTTGCTAAAATTGACAATCTCCACTTCCCCCTTCTTCCAAAAATCGAGACTGCTAGGACAATCTAGATTTTTCTCTTGTTTGATTCTTTGTCCATTTCTTTCTATAAGCTGTAAAACCCAACACCAACAGAGAGGTTTTTCCCATTTTTTTGCTATGAAACTCCAACACAAACAGAGAAACCATTGGTTTCAGTCTTCATTTTTTTAATGGTGACAGTTGGTTTCACTCTTTTTATCCTTTTCTTTTGAATGGTGACCGTTGGTTTCACTTTCACTCGTTCTCGGGCTTGCATATAGTTTGGACCCAAGCTCAGGCTTACAATTCAGGTTTACTCTGGGTTCGAGCTTGGGTTCACACATAAATTCAAGCCAAGCCTGGGCTAGGTCAATACCTGGATCAGCATGCAAATGTCCTCTGTCTATAAGGACAGGTCCAAAGAATAGCAGTAGTTACACCTTCCACCAGACTGTATTTGTTTTACTCCAATACCACCTCTTATAATTTTGTATTTTTAACTGATCATTTTGTAGTAAACTCTTGACTATTGAGCATTTAGCTGAACTTCTCAGACCAATGTTACATAAAATTATCTTCAGAACAGCAAAAACTCGTTGCTCCCAACAATAGGCCTTAGTGAAAGGCTCCTAATGTCACAGCATTCTAAAAAAACTATTAAAGGTATGAGAGAGAGAGAGAGAGAATCCTTCCATCAAAAATCAAAATATGACCAAATAAAATGAAAAATAATTAATAAGCACAGAATGAATGGTCAATAAGAAAAGAAGCACCTAGTGGTTGAAAAACGACGTCTGCAAGAAACCCATTTTTAGTGATCAGAAGGACAATCTCCATGACCTCAGAGTTCTCTGCTTGAGACTATCACGATGAGCACAAAGGCTCAGGCATTTGAAAACATACAATCGCAACCATTTAAGAGGTACATATCATTAACTTTTCAAAAGAAAATTGGTAATTATCGTTCTTCCATATGTCAGAACTGTACCATCAATTTGTTTCTGATATGATAAAATATGTTGCTACATAGATGAGAAACTTGTCAGCATCCTAGGTCATCAGCTGTTCCTTTTATTATTTATTTATTTATTTTGCCTCCAATACCACTCCTCACACACTCAAGTCCAAACACCATCAGATCTATGGCCCGGGAATGAACCTGGTCATTTCTGTGGAGAGGCAGGCGCCTTACCATTGAGCTAACAATGGATTGGCAAGAAATTTGCTGAATGGAAATGTAGGGTATTTGTGGCATCCTAGGCCATCGATTATTTGTTAAAAATTGAGTTATTTTCCCACTTAACTTCACCAGGTGACAAGAAGCCATTAAATGAAGAAAAAAAATGAAAATCAGGCTGAAAGAGTAGAACATAAAAGTCAATTTCACTGCAGAACCATGACAATAGAAGGCTGTTCAAGATTTAAAAAACTATTTACAAAAAAAAAAAACCTCACTTGTCGATTTGTGGCAGTCACATATTCAGCAGGTATCCGAATTTCCAGAGAAGGACCATTCCAAGCATCAGTTTTATAATCTTCAGATGCTTCAAACTCCTTCCACAATTTTATAAGTTCTTGCATGCATTCGCCTGCCTTATAAATAACTGCAGAAACTTCGGCCTTTACTGGAAATAGAAATGCAACAGTTTAAAAAATTAATAAAGAACTAAAGATTTTAATAAAACCAAATCATAATTAAATAAAGTGATGCCAAGGTCACTGATTTCTCGTTTATTAGGCAACAGAGGTGCATTGTTTAAAAGTCTGAGAACATTTGAGTGCTCATGCCATTTCCAAAACCTAATGCGGTAGCTCAAACTCTTTTCACCCCCTTTAGTCATGAGAATTTCTTTTGACATATAATTCAAATGCCAACATTATGATCAACAAGGCTATCGGTGTAATCCCCACTCTCAATTCCTTGTTAATCAACAAATCAAATCAGCAGGACATGCCCCTCTATGTGAACATGTTAGCAGAGAATTAGCTGAGAATTAAGAACACTAGGCATCCAGAATTTTCCTTCATAATATAAACAAACCTCAGCAGGATTCACCATCTATACTTTGTAAAAGGATAATAATAGCAAAATGCCCATTTGGTACAAAGCAATCAATAAAGTCATACTTTCAGACTGCCTTGCACTAAGGAGACTTGAAAACCAATAGTAAATTTTAAAGAAAAGTATATATGAGACACTACTCTTTTGAGAACAGTTAAAAACCTGCTAGAAGATGCAACAGTTAAGGATAAAATGACCAGGAAACATAGGGTATTTGAAGCTCTGTAAACCAAAGTTTCAAAATATTGAGGCATGGAGCGAGGTGTTCCAAGTGTCCAAAAGGTGGGCCTGAAGCCTCATAGCATGGAGCATAAGCCTCATGAGAACACCTTTTTAATAAATAGATAATTACATTACAAAATAATATATTATCAAAAAAATAGTAGCAATTTTTAGTTGTATATAAGCCTTCTAATGACCAATGAGCCAACACAGGTTGAATTAAGTTAAATCAAGATGCAGTAGTCTTTTTTTTATATAAAAGAAAGTGAAGATTTCTAACTTCTTAAAATTACAAACTGCCACTTCCCTTTCACTGAAAAACAAGATGTGTTAATGAGGCATAATCCCCGGATATGGAGCATGACTGAGAGCACACTTTATTTGTGATGTATGCCTCAATCAGTGAGACGTATGCCTGATGCAAACAACACATCCATTTTGAGGCACAGGACACTTTTGAAAGCCCTGCCCCACGATAAGCCATGAGGTGCAACCCCCAAACTTTTAAAACCATTGCTTAAAACTATAAAAGTTTGAGACAACTTAGCGCGGGTAAAGAATGTTGTTTTCTAATTCCAGCTTGCAACAGGGAATAGCAATCAAAATTCAGGAGAATATCTTGGCTAACCTTGAGATCTGCAAGAACATGGAAATTTTGAAAAAAAAAAAAAAAAGGTAAGCGTGCATATAAAGATAAAAAAGTGAACATAAAGTAACATTACATACAAAGGAAAATTATTTAAAAGAAATTCACATACAATTCAGTCATCAATTGCAAAAGCAAACAAGAAATCAAATTCCAAAAGATTAACAGCAAGTCTTCTATTACATGAAATTGCAATCATAGTAAACAAGGAAACAATCTAACCAAACTTGCTTAGCCTAAAGAAGACATATTCCTGCTTAGGTAGTTTATGAATGCTGCTTAACTGTGTTGGTGAGATTAAATTGTGCTTGAAGACGCTTTTCCTAGTGATTGTGAGACCATATTTATTTGTGCATATACATTATGTCATGCTGTAGACTCAAGATGAAAGCATATCAGCTAAATAAAAACAATAGATTGGACAAGCAGGCCAAGTTTTCAGTCTGTTGCAAAATCTAATTCAAACTGACGAATTAACAGAACAGCAGGCTGCTGGATGAGGTCCATGATATCTAGTAAATTCGAATGAAAGAGAACAGCAAGGACAGAGGTATAAATTACAATGAGTCCTTTCTGATATGAGAAACTAAAGATTTTCTAAAAATTGTTCTTCACAGTCAATTTGATTCTTTGATTTTTTATTTTTTTTTTCTTTGAATCATCCCTATCAATTTGGGTTTTCGATGTATTCCCAATGCTACATCAGGAAAGAACAAAAAAAAAAAAAAAAAAAAAACTAATTAAAATAATAACAAAATCATCAATAGAGCCTTGTCCCAGTTATGACAACAACAGCAGCAGCAGCAATATTCTTAATAGTAAGCAGCTTCTCAGGATTGAGTATTGGCTCGTCAGACATTTCACAAGCACAAAGAAAAATTTATATTTACCAGTGGTCCCATCTCAGTTTCAAGGAAACTAAACATATATGTCCAAGATGCTGTATGATCAAAAATTAAAAAGGACTTATTCTCACCATGTGGGTCAAATGGAAGAAAAGGCACCTGGTTCAGCCCAGCAAGGCAGATTCACAATCCAAATCTAAATCCACCTTAGCAAATTTAACAGCACATGCAATTCACAAATGGCTAATTATATTCTAGACAATCCAAAATGGATGGTAGCATATACTTAACATAGACTAGTTGTATATTGCATGGCATTGGACATTGCAGTTGCCACTAGCATGCAAGAATGCACCAGCAATGAATGCAGTGCCTGACATGCCACTCTACATATACCAGTCAATCAGGGGAAAAAATCGATAGTAAAATATTATTATCAGGAGGTAGTTACATAATAAGACCAAACATGGCAGACCCATGTCAAAATACAGACCCACAGCAGCAAATTTAACCGGCATACAGATGAAATAGTCCATTTAATATCTGAGCATGGGCAATTATTTGAATGGGTAAACCTTTCCAAACAGTCAAATATTAGTTTGAGTAGCAATTGTATAACAAACCACCCCACAAGGTTTATAAAAATTAAAAGAAAAAAAAAAAAGAAATTGGGTAGTACAAACCACAAGAGTTATAATATTACACTCGTACAAGAATAGGAGAAGCTAAAAACAAGGAACTCTACAGCAGGCCATCTCAAAAGATATGTATCTGGATATATGAAGATGAAAACATAACAGAACACCACCCAAAGCAAAAAAATAAGTATAAATATAGTAATGCATACCCATCAATGTCCCGAGCATGTGGCCGGAACCGGGGTTCCCGATTAGACGCTTGGGAAGTCCCCCTCGGCCGTAGCATCCTCCTACGTTGCTGAACACCATACCCAAGAGCTTCCCTATCCCTTTCTGAAACCCCATCTCCTTCAACGTGTCCATCATCTGATTCCTTATCAAAAGACCGACCACGTTTTTCATGTCGATCACCTTCTGCATCTAAATCCCTCTCTCTCTTCCAGTCTTTAGCGTCCCTATCAACAACTTTCCTACTATCGAGTTCTATAAGCCTTTTAGGTTCTAATGCAGAGCTTTCCTGCTCAGCCATTCTTAAGGTTCCATCCATCAGTTCCTTCCCATCAAGCAGGCTCTCCTTCTCATGTACATTCAACACGTCTCTCTTAATGTAATCCTTGTCGCTATCCTTTGGTCTCTCCTTGTCTTTCAGAGCATCCTTTCTCTCTCTATCCCACCTTTCTCTTTCTTCCCTTGTTGATTCCATGCGTTCAGTACTATTGCCACCCAGCTGCAAATTGTTTCGACGGTCATTTCTGTCTTTTTCCCTTTCTCCCCACTCTTTGTGTTTTTCATCCTTCCTTTTCCTTTCCTTCTCTTTGAGTTTGTCATCACCTCTGACATCCACCTTGTTTTCCCCGACAGCCTCATGTACTTCTAAATGCTCTCGCTCTTCAGCTGTTGAAGCTTCCTTTCCATTCTCATCCACATTGGGTAAATTGTTACGCATAGCCCTCCAAGAGTCCGTGACATCGTTTGTTGATTCTGAATATTTTTTTCCTCTATGGTGTTCTCTAGGATCACACCAATTTGAATGTGAATTACCAGCACAGTGAATTTCCTTTTCAATCTTATTTTCACCCTTAAAACCCATATGAGACTCCCTATCAGACTTAATTTCTTTATTGTCCCCCTTATTTTCTGATCTCACATCTTTCTCATTTTTAACAGCTTGGGAATCCATCCTTGTCTCTGTGTATGGATCCACCATTGTTTCTCTATTCTCAATCTTACTGCCCCTACTTTCCTTGGAATCTCTCAATTCTGGTCTGTTCTCAAAAGCA
The DNA here is from genome assembly GCA_038049695.1 of Cinnamomum chago. Lineage (NCBI taxonomy): Eukaryota > Viridiplantae > Streptophyta > Magnoliopsida > Laurales > Lauraceae > Cinnamomum > Cinnamomum chago. Next base: position 6,546,597 of record CP142453.1, on the reverse strand, counting down.
CCAGAATGATCCAAGCCTGAATCATTAGTGGGTGAAGAAAACGGATACGGAGTTAGAGACTGTCGTTTATCGCCATCGCGGAATTCAATCCGTGGGACTTTAGCCAACCGGCCATCATGCCCAGGTTCGTAGCGGGGTAGATGTACATTGACAAATGAATGGACAAATTTCCCAGAAACATTGGAAAACATGGGAGTCTCTTCAAGTGGCCGTTTCGAAGTTGTAGGATGACTTCCCTCCTCATGTGATCTTTTTGGAGCACCACTCATAATGTATCAGTGTTTCCCTTCCCCTAACAATAAATTACAACTATCAAAATTTCTTGTAGCCTTCAGCAGCAGTCTACGCATTTGCTGAGCAGCACCTGTAAATCAAAATCCAGAAACAATTTATGGACACATAATGGCACTTAGATCATCATGATCTGTCGAGAGGAACTTTTCTTTGCTCCAACCTATCAAAAGAAATATCAATCCGAATAAAATTCCAGCAACAAATAAAAAAGTAATAAACTCCACAGGCTCTTCGTTTTTTTCCCCTTTCATTATTTATTGTGTTATTTCATCCTTTAATTTGCAACATAAAAAGCTAGAAACCCACAATTTCCTACAATAACGTGTTTTCAAGTTTCTCTCTTTATCATCTAAACACAAACACATACCTTGTTGATCAATCAATCTCTAATAATTTGGGGGTTCCCTTCAAATGAGAAGATTCTCCACAAAACAACCCACACATTTTTCATTCAACAAGCAACTAAATTACTCAAAACTCAAATCATACAAAAAGAATCAAAAAGGGAAACAGATCAATTTCTACGCAGGACATTAATGAATTTGAATCTTTCTGCAAAAAAGACCACAAATTTTCATTCAGCAAGCAAGCAACTTCCTCAAAACTCAAATCCTAAAAACAAAAAACAACGAAACAGATCAATTTCTATGCAGAGATTAATGAATTCAAGATTTCCTGAAACAAAAACAAGAAATCAAGAACCAGATGTGTTTCTACTTCATATGGCACGTTGATTCGAATTCAAAGCATGGATCCGATATGTCATAAATACAAGCAATGAAGGATGAACTAGGGTTTCAAAAAGAGAAGAGCGCATATGCGCATTAATACCTTACCTTGCCCAGCCTCTTCAAATGTATGTAGTCTGCAACTCTCTTCTTTTTTTTTTCCTGTTCTCGGCCTTGTTGTTTTTCTTCTCCTTATGAGGTTCCGTCGTTTCATTCATTGTATGTATACATATATATTGATTCCCGACATGACTAAAATGCCCCTCGAATCCGGTGAAGAAATAGGTGGTTTGTGGCATCGGTTTAAAATCTAGGGTTTGTTTTGTACTTGAAGTGGATTAACATACACTTGTTAATTCGATCAAACCCACAATTTAAAATCTATGAATTGTGATCAAACCTTTACTCATTTTGGATTGAATCTAACAAAAAAGAAGGACCATTAAATTTTAAGGTTGTTAGGTAATGAGCTAGGAATTAGAATAATCTCGTGGGATAAATTTTTTGCTTGATCGTTATCCGTAGATAGGCCATTCATCTATCCTACGACCGTTGATAGGAATGCATCCAAGTGAATCCTATGAGATGGGAACACAAAGCATGATGCGCAATATAAAATGTGGTGGGAAAGAGATTAAGCTTCAATGTGGAAGCCCATCAATACTAGTTGGTTCTGGCCCTTTTTGCGGTGTAATGTATTAACCGTGTATTATGGATAAGGGTCAAATAAAATATAATAATGTTCAAGTTATATTAATCCTTCATTTAATAGTGTCTATTAACTATATGTATTTTTAATTCAAGATTACGGAGACAACAAGAGGTTGCTTGGTTGGTAGGAAACTCCACGTGTCATCAGGCTGGCTCGCCATTGGTCCCTTGGCATGTCACTCTTTCCACATATTTGGAATATCTTTCTTACTTCATGAGCTTTATATTTCCACCTATGTGAGCTCTGTTAGGCCCCCGCCCAGAATCAAAATAATAATAATAATAATAAAATCAACATAGTGTCGGTTGGATGAGGGGGAAATTAGGCGCTCGCCCATTATTATTATTATTATATATGAAGCCAATTTGAAATCACTTCCAATTGATTTTGACCAATTTAATTTAGTTTGACTCTAGCAAATGGGTTAGATCGGAGTAATTAGGTCGAGTCAGAGATGAAGCACACTTTTTAGACCCAACCTAACCCGTGTATTTTTAAGAAATAATTAGCGAAAGGTCCCTAGAATTGAATCTTTCCAGCGTCCAATCCAAGCAAATTCTTTTTAAGGGCTCTAGTCCAAGCAGCTAGACTGTTTGCAGCCAAAGGTCTCTGAATACAATTTACATGACTAATTTACCCTCTTTCAAGTGTTTAGACAACCAGATTTGAATTTTAAAATTTCAAATCTTGGATTCCCCTTCCTCATTCCTAGGTAGACGAGATTCAATCATCAGGATTTTTTAACCCCTTTCGGCGATGGATGAACAGCTACCAAAGGTTCCTTCCTTCTTCTCCGGTGAGTGTAGCCGGACGCTGCACGTAACCACATTGCAGCGTTGACTCTACACTGCATTTTATTTTCTCTAGTTCCTTTTATTTTCTCTCTTGTTTGGCGACCGTCTTCCCCAACTCATCTGCTCGTGAATCACACTGAACCCTACCATGGAGGGTGGGACGGACCCTTAATGTCCGGACGATCAAATAACAACGCTCAAGGAGCAGGTACGTATTATGCTTGAATATGTTGAAGATATATCTGCTAAGGTGTCCTTGATCAAATCCATCTTGAAGAAAAACCAGGGTTTTGCGCTGCCACATAACCTCCCTAGCGATTTGCTTCTGGAAGCCAAGGTGCGTGTAGGAATAGAGAATAAATCTTTCTCATGTGCTCTGAATCCATCTCCAAGTGGTGTCGTTGATCCACGTGTTCTGAATGCATCTCCAAGTGGTGGAGTCTATGATCCACGTACCGCCTTGATTCCATATGATATGCATAAAGACAAATGTCAGATTGAAGATGAGGTCATTGATAGTGCTGCTACTATGAAGACGAGGTCTCATGACAATTTCAGTGCTAAAGCTGATGATATTAATCTGGCGAAAGGGTTTTATGGGCAGGCGGCTTGGTCTTCGTTATTTCAGAATCCACATGATCGGCCAAGAAAATTAAAGCTTCATCATCAGCCCTCAAAAGATCCAGTTCATCATATTGAATTTGATGAGGCAACAGTGCTGCGCCATCGTCAGAGAAGGAAGGCAGCAGAGCTGTTATACCGTTTTTGACAAATCTATGAGTTTTTATGAACTTTATCTGAGTTTTTATAAAATTTATCTAAGTTTTTGTCAAGTTTATCTAAGTTTTAACAAATTTATATGAGTTTCTGTTAAGTTCATATGAGTTTTTCATTTTTTGTCAAATTTATTTAAGTTTTTGCGCAAATTTATCTGAGTTCTGAAACAAATTTCTCTGAGTTCTGGAAAAATTTATCTGAGTTTTTTGCTAATTTATCTGAGTTCTGGAACAAATTTATCTGAGTTCTGGACAAATCTATCTGAGTTTTTGGCAATTTTTCTGAGTTCTGAAACAAATTTATCCGAGTTTTGGACAAATCTATCTGAGTTTTTGGAAAATTTATTTTAGTTTTCGAAAAATATAGTTGACTTTCTGACAAATTTATCTCCATTTATAAAATTTTAACTGAGTTTTTGAGCTAAACTCAAGCTGTTCTTCTGAAATTTATTTGCACTTTTTAAAATAAATTCAACTGAGTTTTAGCAAAAATACTTTAGTTTTTGGCAAATTTTTCTGTTATCTTAATTTTGGCAAATGTATTTGTATTTTTTAAATTTATTTACGTTTTTTAATTTTATTTGCGTCCTTTGAAATTTATTTACATTATTTGAAATTTATTTCAATTTTTTGAAATTGATTTTCATCTTTTGAAATATATTTATGTTTTTTGAAATTTATTTGGATCTTTTGAAATTTATTTGCGTCTTTTTAAATTGATTTTCATCTTTTGAAATTTATTTAAATTTTTTCAAACTTATTTGGATCTTTTGAAATTTATTTACGTCTTTTTAAATTTCTCTGCCTTCTTTTGAAATTTATTGCGTTTTTTGAAATTATTGCATTTTTTTAATTTTATTTGCGTTCTTTCGAATTTATTTGTATTTTTTGGATTTATTTGCATTTTTTTATTTTGTTTTCATCTTTTGAAATTTATTTACATTTTTTAAAATTTATTTGGATCTTTTGAAATTTACTTGGCTAATTAAATGGTAGTTGACCATTATTAATGGCATATCCCATGACTATGAAAAAAGATTGTGGTGAATTCCCCTATTTTTAATGACATATATAGTAAAAATTAATCTGGTTTGTGCTGATACTCGAACTCAAAACAATATGAATTTCAAAGGAACAACCCTACCATTACACCAGAAAGCATCTTTTTGGAAATAGTTATCAACAAAAACTTAAAATGAATTAACGAAAAAGGGACCCGGCGCCCCACTTTGGAATATTGATTGTGAGTTGGAATTTATTAACGAGGTATTTATAAAAATAACTATATTTTTAGAATATTGACCCCTATAAATACCGTTGTTATTGTTTTCATACTTATGCATCGTACTTTAAGCATAGATGATCAAACTTTTGAAATAACTATTTTATATGATTTCCTATATAGTCATTAATTTTCTATGTCAACCATTTTACAATAAAACTAAACTCAAATGAATATATAATATATGAATTAATTAACAAAAATAATAAGTTTCATAGTTAATAAGAAAATGACAATATTATTGAAAAAAGAAAAACTCGCGACAATAGCGTGGAGCTAAAGAAGAGGCGGGAAACTTTCCATGTAACTGATGTGTTACAATGCACACTTGCCGATGGAGAAAGGGAGAGTATGTTTTTTTTTTTTTTTTTTTTGTATGTATGGCTTTAAATTTTATAAATCATTATGTAAATGGAGTGGAACACTATGATAGACTCCATCTATTAAAAATCGCAATCATTAAGGCAAACATCCTTGCTATTTATAGGATACCTTAAATTCTCACTTCATTCTGAGTTATTTCCATAATCAAATTCGATCAAACTTTTGAAATAACTATTTTATATGATTTCCTATATAGTCATTAATTTTCTATGTCAACCATTTTACAATAAAACTAAACTCAAATGAATATATAATATATGAATTAATTAACAAAAATAATAAGTTTCATAGTTAATAAGAAAATGACAATATTATTGAAAAAAGAAAAACTCGCGACAATAGCGTGGAGCTAAAGAAGAGGCGGGAAACTTTCCATGTAACTGATGTGTTACAATGCACACTTGCCGATGGAGAAAGGGAGAGTATGTTTTTTTTTTTTTTTTTTTTTGTATGTATGGCTTTAAATTTTATAAATCATTATGTAAATGGAGTGGAACACTATGATAGACTCCATCTATTAAAAATCGCAATCATTAAGGCAAACATCCTTGCTATTTATAGGATACCTTAAATTCTCACTTCATTCTGAGTTATTTCCATAATCAAATTCGATCAAACTTTTGAAATAACTATTTTATATGATTTCCTATATAGTCATTAATTTTCTATGTCAACCATTTTACAATAAAACTAAACTCAAATGAATATATAATATATGAATTAATTAACAAAAATAATAAGTTTCATAGTTAATAAGAAAATGACAATATTATTGAAAAAAGAAAAACTCGCGACAATAGCGTGGAGCTAAAGAAGAGGCGGGAAACTTTCCATGTAACTGATGTGTTACAATGCACACTTGCCGATGGAGAAAGGGAGAGTATGTTTTTTTTTTTTTTTTTTGTATGTATGGCTTTAAATTTTATAAATCATTATGTAAATGGAGTGGAACACTATGATAGACTCCATCTATTAAAAATCGCAATCATTAAGGCAAACATCCTTGCTATTTATAGGATACCTTAAATTCTCACTTCATTCTGAGTTATTTCCATAATCAAATTCGATCAAACTTTTGAAATAACTATTTTATATGATTTCCTATATAGTCATTAATTTTCTATGTCAACCATTTTACAATAAAACTAAACTCAAATGAATATATAATATATGAATTAATTAACAAAAATAATAAGTTTCATAGTTAATAAAAAAATGACAATATTATTGAAAAAAGAAAAACTCGCGACAATAGCGTGGAGCTAAAGAAGAGGCGGGAAACTTTCCATGTAACTGATGTGTTACAATGCACACTTGCCGATGGAGAAAGGGAGAGTATGTTTTTTTTTTTTTTTTTTGTATGTATGGCTTTAAATTTTATAAATCATTATGTAAATGGAGTGGAACACTATGATAGACTCCATCTATTAAAAATCGCAATCATTAAGGCAAACATCCTTGCTATTTATAGGATACCTTAAATTCTCACTTCATTCTGAGTTATTTCCATAATCAAATTCATTCTCTGATAAAAAAAAAAACACAAAATACTGGAGTTTTTCAAATAAAGGGTTTTTTTTTATTCGGACTCTCCATCATGCCTTTTGTCTATTAAGAAACTCCCAATATCATCATATTTCTATTAAGCAATAGCATTTGAGTATTAATAGGTCTCAGTGTTTATAAGTGTCACTAATCTAAGGAATTTCAAGTCTTTTTGTTTCTTCTGATTATATGATTTTTTTTTCTTTTTTTTTTAGAATGTGAAATGCCGATTTCTGGGTTGTCTGGTTTATTTAATCCTTAGTCTTTTTTATTTAATCCACTATCGGTTATGGGTTGTCTGCTTTCCTTTTTATCTATTGATTTTGATTGTACACTTTTTTTAAGAATGCGGAACTAATGGTAAAAAGAATCTCCAATAATATTGGTCCATCTAAGTAAAGAATTAAACTCATTCTTATTATTGTTAGGGATTTTGTGTTTTGCAATTTGTGGATGCATTATCATTTTAGCATCATTTGAATTTTCACACATGCATTGATTTAGAAAATCTTGAAATCTTGATTTATACATGCATTGTTTTTAAGACTTGTAAAAATATTGATTTATGCATGTTTTGATTTTTAACTTTGATGCATTTATATTTGAAAAGAATTTTTTTTGAATCAAGCAAGCTTATGAGTTTTAAATCTTTCAAATCATTTTAAGCCTTTTATTTTCATATTGTTAAACCTCTTAGTTTGATTTAAATCATGATTTCAACCTTGATTCATTGGCCCAAATTTCCCCTCAAAGAAATTCTTTGGAAAATGCATTTTTGGGGAATTTGTTCCCTGGGCCCGGGTCGACCCACAGTGTGCTCGGTCGATCGAGCCCATGGACCCGGTCGACCGGGAAAGAGTCGTTGCTGCTCTTTTCAAACGGTCAGTTTTTTTAACCGTTGAGCACTCGGTCGACCGGGCAAGGTACCAAGTCGACTGAGGACTAGCCGTTTGACAGTTTTTAGTATAAATAAAAGCTCATTCCTAAAGAAATTTTGAGGATCCAAGGGTTACTCCTTGAGGTGTTTTGAGGTCAATCAAAGGGGAATGAGCTAAGGGATGAAATGGGTCATTTGGAAAGCTAAAGCTTGGTTCTATTGAGTTAAATCACTAAGTAAGCTTTACTTTTCTTAATCATATATTTTCATGCTTTGCTTTAATTATTGGTAAATCTTTTCTAGCATAATAAACTATGATTTGTTGTGTCCTTAACATGTTATATGTTTTTGAATTGATTTATTGTTCTGTATGCATCACCTTGATTCAATTCAAGTAATACTTAAATTGGTATATCTAAGTAAATCATGTTAATGAAAACATCTTTGAAATTTTATGTAACATGATTCCTATATTTGGTTGAATCTTTAGTTGTTGTTTTTCATCATAAGAAAATCACTTTCAAATCTATCTTTTGTTTTGGATTCAACATCTTCACAAATCATATGTACTTTTATTTTAAAGTTTCACAGCTTGCTTTGCATTGATATGTATATCATTTTCAAGTTGAATTTTTAATTACATATGATTTGTCCCTTAACTTCAATCAAATCTATTTTTGTGTTTTATGCTTATAGCATACACATATTAAGCTACATTGTTAATTTGATTGAAATCCCTATGCATCACATGTTTTGCTCTTAGAATTTGACAACTTGTTTAGAATACATAGGTATATCTTTTACAAGTTACTTTTAACATGTGATTATCATTCTTTCCTCAATCATAAATGTCTTTATGAGCTAAATCTTTTAAAAGCCTTTGGCATACATTTATGAACTTTCATTTTCAAATTGATTGAGGACATCATACATGCACATTGTGCATTCATAGTGTGTGTGTGTGTGTGTGTGTGAATTAGATTTTCACTTTTATATCCGCCTAATTAAGAGGCATTGTATTGAGCTATAAATTGTATCTCCATCAAGTGTATTATAAACACTATTTAGAGAGATAACCAACCTTTTGGTTGTAGAGGTTATTGCTTAGCCTAAAAAAAGCATAATGTAGAGGTTATTGCTTAGCCTTGAAAGCATAATGTAAAGGTTATTACTTAGCCTATTGAAAAGCATAAATATTGGAAACCCGGTGGGGTGTTGGATCACAAGCCGGTAGCGGATGTAGGCATTGAGGCCGAACCACTATAATCCTTCTGTAATGGTGTATGCTTTGTGGTGATTGTTTTTATTAGTTTCCGCATTTAGTTTGATAATCATTACTAGTGGCTAATTTAATTTAAAGAAGTTAAAATTGGTCATAATTGGTCACTAATTTGAAGCTCATCCTATTCAACCCCCCCTCTAGGGTTCGGATCACGGACTTTCAATTATCATTATTTTCTATTTTCTCTAATATAATTATATTTCTCTATGTCAACAAGAGAACTTTCATTTTTTTCCGTTCATTTACTTTTAAGTTCATTGTATTTGTTTAGAGAAACTTTAATAAATTTTTTATTTTGTTTGTGTCTCTTTTTAGTACTGTCTCATATCTCATTTGCATGCTTATTTTAGATCAGTGTTCAACTCATTTTAAAATGTGAGCACCTTAAGACAATTGGTGAAATTATTAAACATTTCAATTTGAAAGGTAAACCTTTTTTAATTCATTTACTTTTGAGTTCATAATATTTTATTTGAGCAATTTTAGTTATGTCATTTTAATATGACTTATACAAAAGAATCATCATTTTAAAATTTCTATAGATTTGCAATATTTTTATGGTTTGTATTTGTATGGTTTTCACAGATTGTGAGTTTCTTTTTTTCTCCTTTTTTTTTTCAACTTTTGGGTATTGGGTTCTTCTTGGTTTTTTTCCTTTTAAATAACTTTTTATCATGAGATTTTATGTGAATTCTCATTTTTCTGTTCTATTTTTTAAATCTTTTTAATGCTTATCATTATGAGTTAATTATTTATTTTACTTCCATTGGGTTCTTTAAGTTCTCTTTGTGAAATCTTTTTATGGATTTTTCTTATTTCTTTTGTGGCTTCAGATTTCCATTTTTGAGTATTAGATTATCATAAATTAGTTTGGTTCTTCTAAATTTCTTTTATCATTGTATTGTCTATGAATCTTTGTTTATATATATTTTTACAGCTTTTTAATAAAATTTATTTCGTTTTATTTTGTATTTCTTATATTATAACTTCACACTTGTGATGGGTTCTTAGGTTTTTTATTTATTTATTTATTTTTCATGCTGGTTTTTCATGAATTTGTGAGTTTTTTTTGTCTTTGCCCTTCTGTGTTTCTTTTTTTAGTTTTTTTTTTCTCGTGAGTGTTTGATTCTTTAAAATTGCTTATATTATTGAGTTGATTATGGATTTTCATTTCTATGTTTTATTTCTATGTGTCTTTCAAATTTCATTGGATTTGATTTATAGTTTATATTGTTTGTTTGTTTTGATTTTGTTTTTTAGTTTTTTTTATCATTAATCTTCAATTTTCATGGGCTTGTGTTTTTTTTTTTTTTAATTATATGGTATTCAGTATTGAATTCTTATGAACTTTTTTTTTCTTTTCCCTCTCTCTCAGACTAAAACCTTTTGCATTTAATTTTAAAGAAACTGATAATAATTTTTTTTTATAAATTTTAATATTATACTTATATTAGCACGGGCGTGTTTTTCTAGTTGGGATATGAGGAGGGGTAGTGAGTTTGGTGGAGATTAACGGTAGTAAAATGACTAATTATTCTTTGACTTGGATTGTTAATGTAGGCTAAGGTCCAATAATTTCAAGAATGTACAGTGAAATAACGCAGCTAAGAAACAACTAAGATAATGGCAAATTCTCTCATGAGTAACCTCTTGGATTGGTCTCTCCCAAATTTCTATTTCCAAAGTCTCCTTTCATGTTGAGCTCAGCACTTGTCTCTGTAAATTCTAACTAAACTTGTTTAGTACTATTGCGAGTGGCCATTATCCCTTACCTTAGGGCGCGTTTGTGTACATGTAATTTCCGTGGAAATTGAAAATTGCCACATCAGCAAAATCTATGGGTTTCAAATTCTTTGGAAAAGTTTTTCTGCGGAAGTTAAAATTTTATGTTTGGTGCAAAAAGGTTTTCCTCGATGAATTAGTGCTAATGTTGTTTGGTGCAGCTATGGATTTCTTTAGTGAAAACCACTTTTTAGTGAAAACTATTGGGTGGGTGGGATTGGGAGGGGAAGAGGAAGAAAGAGGGTGGTTGGGTGGAGTGAGGGTGAGAGAGAGGAAATTGGGGGGTCAGTTTTCCGTGGAAATGGACTTCCCATACCACCCCATAGGAAGTCTATTTTCATGCCGAGGAAGGAAAAAACTGACGTGGCGAAAAAGCATTTCCGCAGAAAATTGCCGCACCAAACACATGAAAAAGAAGTTTTCCGCAGAAAACTACAACCTTTTCCGCAGAAATTAGTTACACAAACATGCCCTTAGCCAACCTTGTCATATTTTTTTTCTATAAAGATACTGATTTCTAGATCAATATTTTACAAGATGCAAGTCACCACCCACTTGGAAATAGAAAGCTCACGACGTAGGAACGCCTTAAGTTTTTATCTTATTTTAAAGAAGGATACATGTTTCAAAACTACTCAAATTAGTCCTTAAGTTTTTCTGTAAGTTTTCAATTAGAAACATCCATCCATTTAAAGGTATTTTCTAATGACCTTTTCCCTCGATTTTTTAAAATACTCAAATTACCCTTCACTTAAAGTCACGATATAGTTCTGGTAGCCATGCAACCAATCACCGCGGGGACGTTAGTTGTCTTTTATCACAGTGAAGATGCAGGAAAAAGAAATGAGAGAAATAGAGACGAAGTGAGAAGAGTTTTATTTCAATGAAGGGTAATGTACGTATTATAAAAAATCGAGGGAAAAAGTTCTCAGAAAATAGCTTTAAATGGGCGAATGTCCTTAATTAAAAACTTCTTGCAAAATTGCTTGGGCTGGGCCATGTCCCCTCGGGCGACTTGAAAAGGCGAAACCATAGTATTTTCCATTTATGATCACCATATTCTTGTGATTACTAATGGATATGGTCTTGTTTCAGAAGTTTTCCAAAAACTAACAATGGCAGCTTCATTAACCATCACCTTTGATGAGAACAAGTACCAGCTCATGCTCCAAGACAAACAAACCAAGCGCACTTACAAGCGCCCCGCCAGCTGCCGAAGCGTCATTTCCCTCGGCAACTCAGAAGACACCGGGTCAAACTCTACTCCCCGGACCATTGTCTTCGGGTCATTGGGACCATTCCCACTACCCGCAGAAGAAACCGCACCTGCCAAGAAGCAGAGAACCGCCCCTCAACGTATCACTACAGTGATACCAAGGGCGATCATCAAGAAACCTGAGGCCCGTAGTGCTCCTGCAAAGCCTCAACCAGCAAGAAACCAGGTCTGCTCAAAGACTTGGTCTCCAAGACCTTCACCCAAACAGCGAAGGTCACAAACATCAGCAAAGCCAGCATACCTGGCCCCTCTCAAGGAGAACCGGTTCTACCCTCTTGCTTACATGAAAGAGGAGAAGCCTACCCTCCGCCAAACAAAACCAACTCAGCACGAGCCGGCTTGCTCATACAAGCCCAAAATCAAATCGTGCATCGTAAGGCCTCCGCAAGAACCTGTCAAGGCCTTCACACCTGCGAGTCGACCCTTCCTCTCAACGGGAGCCGAACTCGCAAAATTCAAAGCTTCGCTGCGACAGGCAAAGGACCGCGTCCAGATCCTTTTCCTGCCCGTCTTCAAAGAAGACAAGCTTGGCTGCTGCGCACCAGGGACTACTTCCTTCATTGCTAGGGCACAGCCAGAGCTAACCAAAGCTCAAATCGCTCGTCGTATGCGTCGCCGAACGGCATATCGACAAAAGAGACTAGAGAAGCAAAGAACCCAGGATTCTGCACTTCAAGTCTCCCAAAAATGGGTCGAAAAAGAAAGACCCGACCAACTTGTTGCTGTTCATATGGTTGGCAAAACCAGAAAACGCCAGAAGTCAGCAACTAAAATCCATGTCAGACGACCGGTGACTCGCAGCGTCTCCCGGACACGAAGACATAAAGAAAACTCTCCCGCTCCTTCAAGCCAAGGACATCAGAGTGACCACTCTTCGAGCTCTTCATCTAAAAGAATGAGCTCCAGCTCAGTCACCAAGACTGTATCCTCTTTCGACTCTCGAAGAATGAACGTCTTGGTCACAAATGCTGAGCAACCTCCGCCGCATGATGACGTAACCGCACGCATCCAGCAGTTGGAGCAAGGGCAGCAGAGGATAGAGACTCTAATAGAGAACCTAATTCTCAATCTTCAGCGTCCACAAAATAATGAAGCTCCTCCGAGCCATCAAGGCGACGAGGAAAATGCGGAAAACAGTGAGTCACGCGCCCTTACCAAAAAGGACGTTGACGATATCCTCGCCAAAGCAAAAGAAGAGGATACACTAAAGGAGCATGGGATCAAGCCACCATATATCTTGTGGATGGACTCGGTCCCGTTCCCTACAAAATTCAAGCAACCTACTCTCCAAACATATACGGGGAAAGGTTCAGCCAGACAACACGTCATCCATTTCAAGATCCTGACGGGAGCTATTGCGGATCAAGATGCCCTCAAAATCCGCCTCTTTGCAAGTACCCTAAAAGGTACGGCCTTTGATTGGTACTCCACTCTGCCGGAGGACTCCATTCAAAATTGGGCCATGTTGGAGACACGCTTCCTAACCCACTTCAAAGGTGAGGATCATCCTGTTACTATGGCTCAGCTCTGCAGCCTAAAACAGGGAGAGAATGAGTCAACATATGACTTTATTCACAAGTGGAAGGCAATGGCATACAAATGCTCCGATGTACTGCCACAAGCATCACTGGTCGACATCTGCCGAAACAACATGAGAGCAAGAATCCGCTCCATGATCATCGGCAACAAATCAAAGAACCTGAGAGAACTCCTGGAAGCATCTATGGAAACTGAAACGGTGATCAAAGACCTCAACAGTCAGAAGTCATCAAAGAAAGAGCCGACTGCCATTGCAACCTCAAAACCAAAGAAAAAGGAGGTTCTCAATGTGCAAACCAAGTCAGCTCCTCAGCAGCCAAAGAAAGATGAAAACAAAGCTACAGGTAAAAAGCCTGAACTCTCTGATGCCTTCAGAGAACGGGTAGAGAAGAAATACCCGTTCGATGAAGATGTTGAAGAAATCTTTGGGGCACTCCTAGCAAACGGCAAACTCACATTGCCTGACCCCAAAAGACCGGGCGATGTTGGCAAAACCAACGATCCTTGGTACTGTCCATACCATCAGATGGTCTCGCATCCTCTCAATCAATGCTTTGTTGTGAGAGAGAAGATAAATGAGATGTGGAAAAACGGAGTCATTACCTTCGACAAGAACTATGGGTCTGCCTCCGTCAACATGGTGTCGTGTGGACAAAAACAAAAATCACCAAAAGAGAAGATCACTACTTCCTTCAAGGTGATAAAGATGACCCAAACGTCCCGAGAGTTGGTTCCATATCCAACATCAGACGGACAGCCCATATGGGTACACCCCGATCTCCTAGAAGATGAAAATTGGGAGGTCGTCAAAACAAAGCCAACCGCTCAACAGCGAAGGGAAGCCAGGAGACAACTCCGCAAGCTCAAACAGCAGGAGAAAGCTCCGAAAAAGCAAGAAGTCGCTGAAAAGGCAGAAATCTCCTCTACCGCTTCACTGGGGGCAACAGAAGAGTCCTCTCCTAAGGCTTCAAAGGCGGTAAGAAAATTCACTCTTGGTGATTTCATGCCACCACATCTCAAAGATGAAACTACGCAGGGGGCATCATACTCTTGCAACTCAGTGGTCGGATTCTCCATGGATGGATATGAGTCCAGTGACACCGCCAGTGACATCGATGAGTGGGAAGAATCCCTCGAAACAGGAGAATATCTCTCCGACGAGGAATGGATCCCTGAATCTCATCTTATGCCAGTAATCTGGTATAACCCATTACAGCCGCAAGGATCCTGGTCTGATGATAAAGAAGACCAAGAGGCTGTCCAAGAAAATACTCTAGTGGAACCACAAGGAGCAGACGAAGAAGAAGATTTAGCTCCCGTGCCTAATCTCGATGAATACGCAAGGATCTTGCAGCACCTTGCTATAGAGCAAGAACAAGGTCGCATCAATCAGCTTCGTCACAACCCAGCACCAGAAGTTCCTGAAAATCTACAGGAATCTCCTCCGGTAACCCCGGAAAATGAAGAAAGCTGTTGGATCGACGATCCTCTTACATCTGAGGACGAATCTGATTCCCAACAGTTCATCTTGGAGGCATCTTCCGTCAAAGTTACTTGCAATGCAATAACTCAGGATGATAATTCCTCACCTTCTCAGGCTTCGTCTCCTGGAACAGTGACATCGGAACTCAAACCTCTTCCGACCGATCACCTTGAAGAAATTCCAGCCGGTGAAATCTTCTTCGGAGAAAATCCGGTCAATTGGTCCCAAATGCCCGATCTCATCGGTGATGTCTGGACCAACAAAATATTCGACAAAGAAGGAAAGTTGCTGGATGCTGTTCAGGACTTGCTCCCGGAAAATGCTCCATGCAACACAATTACTGAAGATGGCAATGCTGACACAGAGAAATCTTCAGCAAATGAGAAGGAACAACCCCTCGATCTCGAGGGTGATCTTCTAAACAAAGACCCTTCTCCAGAAGCTCTTGAAGTTGGTAGAGGTACCCGTTCTGGCCGGGATTACCACAAAAACTACAACCAACCTTCTGCTTCTTATCCTTTGGGAAAACAAGCTGTAAACGCCCATAGTGGCAAGAATAATGAAAATGCAGGCCCAAAGGAGGCTTTCAAGTACGACTTGATTCAGCACTTCAAACACATACCTGCACGTCTGCACATCCTAGACTTGTTACGAATGTCACCACAGACTCGTGATAGTCTCATTTCAGAACTACAAATGCTGGATGCGGATGTCGACAAACATGCCCCACAAGTCCTACAAATTGAAATGGACCATAGGGTCAAAAAATCAAAAACTCCCTCAAAAGGAGAAAAGAAGAAAACTGAAGGATCCTGCATCGAATGCCTCTCGGTTCAAAAAGCAGCAAGTGCGACCATCGCCTTCACCAAGGAAGACCTCCTGCTAGGCGAGACAAAGCACAACCGACCCCTGTACTTCACCGGGTACATCAAAGAGGTACCACTACGCAGAATCCAGATCGATCCAGGTTCTGCACTCAACCTCATCTCCACTTCGGCACTCGAAGAACTGGGCATTCCGCCTAGCAAGCTGAGCCACATGTCTGTGTCCATCTTTGGATATGATGGCAGCGCTCAAAGGCCGATCGGCAAAATCAGGTTCAAGTTGCAAATCGGTGATCTTATCTCCGAGGTCACTGTCTATGCGATAAAGACCCCTTCATGCTACAACATCCTTCTCGGACGCCCCTGGATACACGAGAATGGTGTTGTCCCTTCGACTTTACATCAGTGCATCAAGTTCGTTGGCAATGACGGCTTGATACATCGAGTGTTTGCAGACAAAAAGCCCTTCAAAGGCAAAGAAGTCTATTTCGCAGATGCTCAGATGTACAAAGATGAAAAAGAAGAAAGGGAGGAAGAAACAGCACCCTTTGCCGAAAATCTCCAGAAAGACAAAGGCAAGGCTCCTCAGCAATCACCAGAAGAAAGTAAACCCTCTATCAAAACCAAAGAGAATAATCAATCTCCCTTCATGGTCTCCCTCAAGTCTTCAAAGCCTCTGGTGATCACCACCAAAGCAAAGAAGACAAAACAGAGGGCTGGGGGCAAGTTTGCTGTCTCCTTCGTGTCTATCTTGCAAGACACGGATTCGGACTCAGAGCCAGAAGACGATACATCGTCAAGCCAAGCTGATGATCAACAAGTTCAGCCCGCTCTCACTCCGATGGAGACAACCGTTGACATAGAAGATCCAGCATCTGCTTCCTTCGTTGTTCCAGCAACATCAGCAGAAGAAAAGCCAATCTTCTTCCATAAATCAGAAGTTTCTTCATCAAATTCTTCGCTTGAACCTTTCCAAAATGAAGGTATGCCTCAACTATCCCTGTATAGTCCAATGGCGCAAGCTATCATGAAGAAAATGGGCTACGACGCTCAGAACCCAACCGGTTTGGGAGATGGCCGTGGTATTATCACGCCATTGGAACCAACCCTGACCAAAAGTCAACTGGAAGGTTGGAAACCCCACCGCCACATAGAAAAGTCTTCACATGGGCTGGGGTATGATCCTGACGCCCCCTTGAGACA
Organism: Cinnamomum chago; assembly: GCA_038049695.1. NCBI lineage: Eukaryota > Viridiplantae > Streptophyta > Magnoliopsida > Laurales > Lauraceae > Cinnamomum > Cinnamomum chago. The sequence goes on along the minus strand of CP142453.1, from coordinate 6,529,816 downwards.
GTTGACACAAAGGCTGCAAAATCATCTTGCCAACCAAGCCTCAACATCTCATATTAATGAAGACATCGATCTCCCTGGATATCTCTTTGAAGAGTTGGTCGTCAAGGATCCAGGAAGTTCATCCAATTGGTACGATTTCTTTGATGATGAAGAGGAATTGTCCGATGATACAGACACACGGTTCTCTGACCCAGAAGAACCACTGTCTCCAAAGGAAGTGCCCTACTTCGACCTAGTTTCAACAGGTGATTGGGACCATCTCATAGCAAATCTTGAGAAAAGTACCAATCAAGAAGACCCATGGACAAAAGCAGAGCCGTGGTCTGTAGATACATTTGGAACTCCAGAAGGCTTTGTTGGGTTGGAAGCCTCCGAAAATATTGTGGAGGAACCACCTTCAAATCTTCCGACAGAAGATTCTGTTCAAAAGATAGACTTGGGAAAACCTGATAACTCACGTCCTGTATTCATAAGCAAGAATATAAAGGATGATGAGTTACCCGAGTATATCGCGTTTCTTCATGAGTTCGTTGATTGTTTCGCATGGTCTTACGCTGAGATGCCTGGCTTAGACCCCAAAATAGCAATCCATAAACTCAATCTTCAAAAAGATATCAAGCCTGTCAAACAAGGCCAAAGAAGGTTCCGTCCTGACGTGATGGACAAAATTGAACAAGAAGTTCAAAAACTCAAAAGCGTTGGCTTCATCCGTGAGGAACAGCATCCTGAATGGTTGGCCAACATTGTCCCCGTGACAAAGAAAAATGGGCAAATCAGGGTCTGCATTGATTACAGAGACCTGAACAATGCATGCCCAAAAGATGAATTCCCGCTCCCTATACCGGAGGTGATGATCGACAATACCTGTGGGTTCGAGCGAATGACATTCATGGATGGCTTCTCTGGCTACAATCAGATAAAGATGCATCCTGAAGATGGAAAACACACAGCATTTCGGACCCCGTTTGGCGTGTATTGCTACACTGTCATGCCATTCGGTCTGAAGAATGCCGGCGCTACATATCAGAGGGCTATGATGAAGATATTCCAAGATATGCAGCACAAGACGGTCGAATGTTATGTCGATGATCTCGCCGTCAAAAGCAAAAGAAAAGAAGACCATCTCAAAGATCTTCGAGAAGTCTTCCTCCGACTTCGCAAACACAAATTGCGAATGAATCCCCTAAAATGCTTCTTCGGTGTTTCATCGGGTAAGTTTCTCGGATTCATAGTACAGAAAGCTGGCATAGAGCTTGACCCCACCAAAGTCAAGGCTATCCTAGAAATGCCATCTCCAAGAACCCTAAGACAATTAAAAGGGCTCCAAGGAAGATTGGCATACATTCGGCGGTTCATCTCCAACCTATCAGGAAAGTGCCGTCCATTCTCTCGGTTAATGAAGAAAGGTGTCGATTTTGTCTGGGATGCTGAATGTGAAGCCGCGTTCCAGGACATCAAGTCATACCTGACTAAACCTCCAGTGTTGGCTACCCCCACAACTGGAAAACCATTCCTCTTGTACACAAGAGCCCTTGACTGTTCTTTAGGCGCTCTACTCGCACAAAAGAATGACCAGGGAAAAGTAGCTGCTCTATATTACCTTAGCCGCATGTTGGTAGGTGCAGAGCATCGCTACTCTCCAGTCGAAAAAGAATGCTTGGCAGTGATGTTCGCCGTACAAAAAACTGCGTCACTATCTGCTATCCAACACAGTGTACCTGATTTCGAGGATCAACCTCCTAAAGGTCCTTGTCACAAAAGCAGGTTCTCTCAATGCCCGACTGGCAAAATGGTCCATCCTCCTGTCACAATTTGACATTAGGTATGTACCACAAAAAGCAATCAAAGGCCAAGCTCTAGCAGACTTCCTCGCGGAGCATCCATTGCCTAAAGATTCTCCACTCAGAGATGACCTCCCAGACGAATCAGTCTACAGTGTGGAGACTTCCTTATCAAATGCTTCCTGGCACATGTACTTCGATGGCGCAACCAGGACAAATGAAAGGGGAAATCAAATATCGGGAATTGGCATTCTCTTTGTTAGTCCCGACAAATACATGATTCCACACGCATTCTCGCTACTGGAACCATGTTCAAACAATGCAGCTGAGTACCAAGCCCTGATCATAGGATTGGAACTCGCCCTTGAATCCGGCATCACTACGCTGGAAGCTTTTGGAGACTCTCAACTGATCGTCAACCAGATGAATCAGAAATTTGAAGTCAGGAAGCCCGATCTGTTGCCTTACTACAACAAAGCACAATCGCTTCGACAAAAGTTCGACATCTGTCATATCACCCACATCCTCAGAGGTGGAAACATTCGTGCAGATGCCTTGGCTGGACTTGCTGCGTCTATGGCAATCCAAGAAGGGGAAAACATGCAAATTACAGTGTGTCAAAAAAGGATTCTCCCTCCTCTCAACACACATCAAGCAGTTGCTGAATGCCACCAAGTGGTTGGAAGTCGGATCTCCGTCCTTAAACCTCTGATCAGCGACTGGAGGGATCCGTTCATTGATTACATAATGTTCGGAATCCTACCTGAAGATCCAAAAGAACGGGTAAGCATCCAAAGACGAGCCCCAAACTTTCATTTGGATATTCCTGCAAAAATGCTGTATAGAAAATCCTACAATGGAGTACTTCTACGCTGCTTGTCACAACAAGAGGCTGAGGGAACACTCAAAGAAGTACATGCTGGTCTTTGTGGAGCCCATCAGGCTGGGCCTAAGCTCTACGATCAGATAAAAAGGTTAGGTTATTATTGGCCTACCATGGTGGCTGATGCAATGCAATTTGCTAAGCGCTGCCAACAATGCCAAGTTCAGGGAGATTATGTCCACATGCCTCCGGAATGGCTACATCCTACAGCAATCTCATGGCCTTTTGAAGCCTGGGGTATGGACATCATAGGTCCTATCTCCCCTCCATCGAGCAAAGGTCATCGCTTCATCTTCGCCGCTACGGATTATTTCTCCAAGTGGTCAGAAGCATTCGCGCTTAGTGAAATGAAGACGTCATCAGTCCTTCACTTCTTGCGCACCAACATCATTTGTCGCTTCGGCATACCTAAAAGATTCGTCCATGATAACGGACCACAGTTCCGCGATCACCGATTCTACAGGTTCTGCGACAAATACAAAATCCAAAGTTGTCCTTCAACTCCGTACAATCCGGCAGCGAATGGACTAGCAGAGGCCTTCAACAAGACGCTCTGCAAAATCCTCAAGAAAATGGTCTCTAGTCACAAAAGAGAATGGGGCGACAAACTGCCTGAAGCTTTGTGGGCCTATCGAACCACCGTTCGAGGACCAACCCATAGCACACCATTCTCCTTGGTCTATGGATGCGAAGCTGTTGTCCCTTTGGAGGTTCAAATTCCTTCCTTAAGGGTATCTCTACAAAATGACATGACGCAAGAAAGCAATGTCAAATTGAGACTCCAAGAGCTGGATAACCTCGATGAGAGACGGCTCGAAGCTCTACAAAGCATTGAACTCTACCAAGCACGCATGGCATGATCTTTTGACAAAAAGGTCAGGCAACGCGCCTACAAAAAGGGAGACTTGGTTCTTACAGTAAAAAGACCAATGGTTTTTGCCAACAAATCCAAAGGCAAATTTGAACCAAAATGGGAGGGACCTTTCGTCATCGACAAAGTCTTCTCCAACGGCGCATACGCTCTTCTAAACATGGAGGGTGACAGATGTATGCTGCCCATCAATGGGAAGTTCTTGAAGCGGTACTACCCTTGAAGGCTTCTTCCATCGGGTCAGAGCGACGCCTGCACGGCCAAAGCCTATTCCTAGGTATCTGCTCGTCAAACCCACTCCTTTTGGAATTTTCATCCTCTTGTTGAAATTTCTAAAAAAAAAACCCTCAAAACAATGTTTCTTTCATCGTTTCATTATTTAAAAAAAAAAAAAAAAAAAAAAAAAAAGCAAATCCAAAAATCCAAGTTTAGGAGCTTCTTCCCAAACTTGACCAAAATTTTCGATCCTTGAAACCAAAATTCATGGTTTGAAACAAAATCAGGACCTAGGGATTTCAGCCCTAGTCCACCTCGACTTTTACCACCAAAATGGTTTTGAGTCAAAATTTACGACCCTCGAGTCTTTAAACAAAAAATGGTTTTTCAAAAACCGCAGGGAAGCGACGTTCAGTCGATACTTGCAAAACCCAAAATCGGAAGGATGCGAACCCCATTCGATACTTCCAAAATCCCAAAATTTCAAAAATCGTGGAGACGCAACGTTCCAGTTGATATCCACAACCCAAATTTTAAAACAAACAAAAAAAAAAAAAAAAAACAAAACAAAACAAAGGTTCGAAAAAACCTCAAACTTCAAAAATCGTGGGGAAGAGACATTCCATCGATACCCACAAAACAAAATTTTTGAAGACAAAAGCAGGGAAGCGACGCTTAGTCGAACTTGCACCCAAATCCGCGAGGAGGCGACATTCCATCGATACTCGCAACCGAATGAGCAAGGAGGCGACATTCCATCGATACTTGCAATACCATTCAGCAGGGAAGCGACGCTTAGTCGATACTTGCACCCAAATCCGCGAGGAGGCGACATTCCATCGATACTCGCAACCGAATGAGCAAGGAGGCGACATTCCATCGATACTTGCAATACCATTCAGCAGGGAAGCGACGCTTAGTCGATACTTGCACCCAAATCCGCGAGGAGGCGACATTCCATCGATACTCGCAACCGAATGAGCAAGGAGGCGACATTCCATCGATACTTGCAATACCATTCAGCGGGGAGGCGACTTTTTAGTCGATACTTACATTTTTGAAAACCAAAAACCTGGCTTTCACGCCAAAAAAACCCGGCTTCCATGCCAAAAATCCGGCTTTCATGCCAAAAATCAAAATTCGGCTTCCATGCCAACAAAACAAAACTCGGTTTTCAAAAAAAAAATCTGGCTTTCATGCCAAAAACAAAAAATCTGGCTTCCATGCCAAAAAGAAATTTCGGCTTTCATGCCAAAAACAAAATCTGGTTCTTACACCAAAAACAAAACCGGCTCTCATGCCACAAACCAAATCTTGGCTTTCATGCCATCTCAAAATTTTGGCTCTCATGCCATAAACCCAAATTTGGCTTTCATGCCACCTCAAAATTCGGCTTTCATGCCATCATAAAAAAAAAAACCTGGCTTTTACGCCAACCAAAACAGAAACCCGGCTTTCATGCCAACAAAACAAACTGGTTTTCAAAACAAACCGGCTATAGATGCCATCCAAATCCGGCTATAGATGCCACCCGAAATTTGGCTTTCATGCCGTGAACAAAATCTGGCTCCCATGCCAAAAACATGTCTCAAAAACTGGCTCCCATGCCAAAACAATCATTTGTCAAAAGATTTCTCACAAAATGACAAACTTTTGATCACATCCCATTTAGCAATCACTTTAATCACAATATTTGAGTGAGCGTAGGGAAAACAAAAAAAAGAAAATACCGAAAAATACATGTGGTACCAAAAAAAAAAAAAAAGAAAAGAAAAGTGTTCACAAGCACTACAAAAATGTATACCAAAAAAAAAATACATGTGGTATATAAAAAGAGAGAAAGAGGGGTCTCAGCCAAAAATGCCCTCCAGCCAAGCTTTCAGTTCCTCAAGCAAACTCTTGGCTTCATCCGTTAGAGTCTCCAAGGCACGCTTCTTCAAGAATCTGCCATGAGTAGCTGGAGAAGGCTCTATCCCTTCTGCTACACCAGGAAGACTATCCCGTGCAGTCTGCCATCGTTCATTCTCTCTAGCCTTCCTATTGAGAATCTGATCGGCCTCTGTAACTTGGCGAATCAAAGCACTCTCCCTGTCACGAGCCTCTGTTATGGCGGACCACGTACTGGCGACTTGGGCCTTTCGGTGTTCGAGATGCTTCCTTGCCTCCTCAACCTCTCCATCAAGGATGCTAAGGTCATGTTGCAGCCTGATGATGTCTAACTCCGCTCGGTTCCTCTCCCGAACCAGCTGCTTCCTGCCCTGTGTAGTCTCTTTCAAATCCGATTGAGCCTTCTCAGCAGGGTTCAGGAACATTTCTTGGAAGAACTGGTCATCAGGATAGCTGATGGTCTCAAACCATCCGTCGCCTAATGCAATGATCTTATCAACGATCGCCCGGGCGTCCGTAACATCCAGACCAATATCTTCCTCAGCATCTTTGAGAATCTCTTTCACATGCGGAATCTTGCTACGTGCAACATCCAAGTGTCCAGAAAGGAGGGTCTCAATCCAAGAACTCAAAACCCGCATCACCACCTTCTTCGCATACTGAAGAGATGGGCCAGATGAAGACTCACCCTTCTCTGTCGATTGGCTGCCCAAGTCATGTCCCATCGGAAGAGTAACAATAGAACACTTTCCAATCGGGGCCGCTGGAGAAGGAATCTCAACATGAGGTCTAGCCTCTGCCGCGTCAGAATTGGCTGGAGAAGTCCCAATTACTGGGTCAACTTCTGGCATCCCTGGCTCTGGCTCTGAAGGAAGCAATGGACTCTCTTCTGTCACTTCAAAATCTGCCAAACACAAAAAGGTATGAATATGATCTTGTCAAAAAAAAAAAAAAAAATCAATGTCAAGATTATCACTATGAAATACCATCTTCCATGATGGGCGGATTACTTTCTATCTCCATTTGCTCATCCGAAGCATCGTCGAAAGCCATATCCATAGATGGCTCGAAGTCGGAACCCTCTGGCAAGTCAGCTGACAAGAAAACAAAAATATGTGTCAGCAAATTCAAAAAAAAAAAAAAAAAAAAATCATCATCCTCATACCAGGTGGAGATTCTGGGTCCTCCCCAGAGTCCCTCAACTTTTCTTCAGATGCCGCAACTGGATCCATCACCGCCTCATCGGCAGGAACCTCGGGCATCACCAAGTTTTCATCTTCTGCAAAAGAAAGAAAACAACAGATCAAAAAAAAATCCCTCATAAAAGGAAAGAAGCGAAAATAGAGAAGAAGGAAAATCATACCAACATCAGCGGACTCTTCTTCACGACTCCTCTTATCTGGAGGCTCATCAGCATCTCCTGATACCTCCTCAGCAATGGTAGGAGGGACTTCCAGATCAGGAAAGTCTTCGTGGCGTCTCTCTGTGCGACGCTGTCCTCTCCTCCTCTTTTTTCTACGAGCCGGCCTACTCGAAGTACCTGCTTCACTGTCAAAGTCAGGACTTCGACTTGGCTCCTCACTGGACGACCCGCTCCTACCAGTGGACCCCATGGAAGCCTTCATTCGCTCTGCTTGCATCCAAGTGTCGATCTCGGCTTCCTCCTCCTCGAGCTGTCTCAAGACCTCAGCAGGTATCTCTTGTGCGGCTCCGGATCTAATGACATCCTGTTCCTCGAGAAAGCCTATCCTATGCTTCTCTCCAGAAAGGAAGAACAAAACTTCCCCTCGACGGACGCCATCTGATCTACCAAGACCCTTCCCAGGAGATTGCTTGACATTCAGCTCCTTCTTGGAAAGCCCTCGGTACACAGCAAAGCTCTCCACGAACCACTTCGTGAAGCCAGCGGTCCGGAAAATGGGCAACTCAGGATAGGAAATCATGGCAGTAGTGTCCTCCGCACTATAGAAAGCCCATGCATTTCTCCCGTCCTGCAAACCTCCAAAACGCTTCACCATGCTCGAAGGCGCTCCAACAACGCCTTGAGAGAAGCCTAACTGCAACGCAAAACGCGAAGGGACATACGGCTGGATATCAACAAAAAGATGTCTGCGGTACACCATCGTGCCAACACGTATGTTTAAAAGCCACCTCTTCTCTGCGTTGGTCAAAGAATAGTGTCTTCCCGATCCCGCCCTGGTAGAATCTCGGGAGACACCAAAATCAAAAGCCTTCTTCCGCAAATCTGGAGAAAGCTTTACTGAAGATTGCCCAATCTCGACATCCCTGAATCGTCGGATTCTCAAGCGGGCAGACAAAAGTGAATCGGAAACGGCTTTTCCCATAGCCAACCGAATCATAAAAGGGTCATCATCCTGAGCAGCGCCCAAACGGTGGAAGCCGGGACAGTGGTACACATACCACGAATAAAAAATATGGGCTGAAAATACCCTATTCAAAGGAAGCCCAAGCCGAACCAGAAAAGCAGCAGCCTGCAGTTCGGTGCACAAATAGGAGTAAAGAGCAGGCACCAAAGCCAACTGCTCTCCGAACGCCATCTGACAAGCCGGAAATATACAATGCGGCCTGATGTGTGTTCCGTCTCCTCCAGCAAAAACAGCCTCACCCAGCCAATAAGTGAGGTACGCAGCAACGTCTCTCCGCAGCGCAATGTCGGAGCAAACGGCGTCTGTACTTGTGAGAAAGTTCTTCAAATTCTCTCGCATGGCAGAAATCTTCTTCCCCGGATTCTTAGTCTTGGCTTCCTGGGACATACTCTCAGAAGATTCTTCGTCGCCAAAAAAGTTTGGAGACAAAGAGCTGAAACTTCTCCAACTGCTACACCGGACTTTCAAGCCCTCCTTCTCCCTCAAAAAATCGTAGAAGGCGACGAGCTGAAAGTACAAAAGCCTGAACTCCTCAGACTGCTCCTCAAGGACGCTGTCAATCGGCATAAATTCCTCATAGAGTTTGCCGAGGATGGGTAACCCGGTAATGGCACTCAGCTCCTTCAAAGAAAAACCAATCTCACCATTCGTAACAATGAAGGTGTTGGTTTGTGGAAGGAAGGACTCCAGCATGGCCATAAAAGCCTCATCGGAGAAAAATACGGTTTGCCTAAAAGCGCGAACCGCATCAAAAATCTCGGCCTCCTTCAGAATTGCACCGCCGATCTGCAGGATGTGATCAGTCCACGACTCCCAGCCCGAGTCAACACTGAAACGGCCACGAAGTCGAAAAGGCTTCACCCAATTGCTGCCATCGCCCCTGAAAATGCCAAGGCCCACCGGTCTCAAATCAACCGATGGATGATCAGATCCTTGGTAGCCGCTGGCCGGCATCAACATGTCCAGACGGACAGGCGACTTCTCTGCATAACCAGAAGGACCGCCAACAAAAACCCCGGTCTTGACCACAGTGGTCCTCTTTACCCAGCTTGGAGGATCTTCTCTCTTAGAGCAAGTGGGAGAAAGACTCATGATCGAAATAGTACGATCAAAAGGCGACCGGGTAGAAATGGTTCTCTCCTCACCATCGGCTGTGTAAGAGAACTGAAAGCATCTCCTTTGATATGACGAGTCATCAGGAGCTGCATCACCAAAGAAAAAGGTAGGCTTGGGCACAACGCTCTGATCGTCCATGACCCAAGGACGATTGCTTGCCATAATCTTGTAAAACTCCTCATCCTTGAGACCGATCAGTCGCTGTCTCATCTCATCTCGGTTGAGTGAGTCACACTCTTCCAAGTTTCTCTCCACATACTGGACCTTCTCCCAAGCCTGCTGTACAGCAGCATTGGAAGATCTGGCAGATCGACGAGGTGTATCGGTAACGGGCTTCTTACCCTTGTTCGTTCTGGAGGAACTACCTGCAAAGATTTAAAAAAAAAATCAATCAACAGAATGACAGAATTTTGCTAAAAAAAAAATCCTAGCGAAATTTTGGCATGACTCCGGGGCAATTCCGAAGAAAAGGGAATCACCCCGAAAAGAAAGGAAGCCTGAAGATGAGCTCAACATCGCTGCGAGCTCATGATCAATGAAGGATTCTCAAAGAAGACTCGAACTCAAACATTGCTGCGAGATCAAGACAGTCTTCTCAAATTTCCGCAAGAATCGGAAAAGAGCTCAACATTGCTGCGAGCTTCAAATCCCAAAACTTGCAAAAAAGCTCCTCGAAACCCCCGCAAGACTAAAGAAAGAGCTCAACATTGCTGCGAGCTTCAAATCTCAAGACTTGCAAAAGATTTCCAGGTGTGCATCATCATCATGCTCCCAATTCAATTTACCAAAAATCATGCATAAAAGAAAATCATCATGCACTAGATGCTAGGAAAACCTTGACAAAATTTGACCAATTCCAACCCAACTTGGTCAAAATCAAACTTTGTCTAAGTCAAAATTCATGTTGACTTAACATAGAAACTCTAGCCTTCTATCTTGATGCATCAAACAAAAAAAAAATGCATAAACATCTTGAAATGCATGAAACCTCATTATCATGATGATACAAAAAGGGGAGAAAGGAAAGTTCTTTTTTTTTAAAAAAAAAAAAAGAAGAAAAAAAAAAAAAAAAATTATGGGCTGGCCCACAGGCCGTGGCCCATGGGCCACATGGCCGTACGGCCCAAAGCTGTACGGACATGTCCGTACAGCAGCAAAAAAAAAAAAAAAAAAAAGAGAGAAAAAAAAAGAAAAAAAAGAAGAAGAAAGAAAAAAAAGAGAGAAAAGAAAAGGGCGTGTAAAAAAAGAAGAAGAAAAGAACACGTGCAAAAAGAAAAAAAAAAAAGAGAGAGAAAAAAAAAATGATGAAACTTTCTTTACATGGAATTTCTTGTAAAAAGAAATAAAAAACTTACTTGAAGCCATGGATGGAGAAGAAAGAAGAACTTGAAGACTCTTGAAGAAGGAGGATTCTTGATCTTAGAGCAACTCTTGAAGACTTTTGCAAAAAGAAAGCAATAGGAGCAAGAGATCCCACCTCAATTGCTTTTATAAAAGAGAGCAAACCAAAAGAGGAAACAAGAGAAAAGCAAGGAGGTAAGTGCTAAAAATTAGCAACCTTCCCAAAAGAAAAGGAAACTTGGGATATTCTCTCCCAAAACAAAGATCCTTTGAGAAATTCTCTCCCAAAGAAAGATATTTTGAGAGAATCTTTCCCAAAATCAAGAAAACTTGAGAAAATCTCTCAAAGTAAAGATATTTTTAGATATTCCCCACCCAAAAGAGATATCTTTAGATATTCTTTACGAAAATGACACCATATGAGATCTAAGCCATCCTCCAAAGCTTAAGGTCCCATGGGTTAGCCCATATGAGCCAGGTTTGACCACCTAGGCACTAAAAGTGGCTTTTAGTCAAAATTCCTCTTACCAAGAGCATACAAAAAAAATGGTTCCATGCCTCTCTTTTGAGTTGATTGGACCATACAAAAATTCCAAGCCTCATGAGCTTCCAAGATCCAAAACCATCTCACCTCATGAGCCAAATTGAGCCAAACCTTGAAATTGACATTTCACCAAAAATCAAACCGGTCCCCTAACATTCCACATACAGCTTGTTAGGTCACAAGACCAAAATCAAAAACCAAAACCTGACCCCCCAACATTCCACATACAGTTTGTTGGGTCACACGGTCAAAACCAAAATCCGACCCCCTAACTTGCCACATACAGCCTGTTAGGACTCAAGGTCAAAACAAAAATCCAAATCCGCATCCCCGATGTCATCTTCAATACTTTGCCTCAAAATGGTGCATGATTCTTATCACTACCATAAAATCCCCTGGAAGCTCAAAAGGCTACTCCATAAAAAAAAAATGCTCAAAGACTCTTGGTCAAGTCAGAAGCTCTTCTTCAAGATTCTCTTCGAGGCACATCGACTACAAAAGCTATATCGTCGCTGTACCTCGAGGGGGCATTTGTTGACACCAAAAATGTCACTTTGCCTCTTCACACCAAAAGCTACACGGAGCTGCATCCTACCAAAATAGGCAGGCGCCACTTCAAGCATCAGATCTTGTCAGAATCAAACAAAAACTGCAAAGTCACTCAAAAGAACCAAAAGAGAGGTACACATGAAGTTTCGGGTCATTTCGATATCATTTGGCCTAGCTTCACTTCTCCAACAGCTAAGCAGCAGCTCCCGGCGGCGGACCACCCCGGGACCATGGCACCTAATTCGGAGCTTGCGGATCATCTCAAAATGACTCCAATAGGCTCCTCGTCGAATTTCAGGTCAAACGGACATCGTTTGACCAGAAGTCAAAGCTCGGCATCTCTCTCGCAGGAGAAACAAAGGCAAGCGTTTGCATGACTCCAAATGGCTTCAAAACTCAAACGAAAGCCTATGGTTGGTCTTATCTACTGATGAGGGAGTCACACGTCGAATTTCAGGTCAATCGAACATCGTTTGACCGAAAGTCAAAGCTCGGCATTTCCCTCGCGGTGAAATCAAAGGCAAGCATTTGCATGACCCCAAACGGCTTCAAAACTCAAAAGAAAGCCCATGGTTGTTCTTATTTAATGCTCAAGAAGCTTCACCTCAAATTTCAGGTCATTCCGACATCGTTTGACCCTGTTTCAGCTTCTGGCGGAAAATCAGCAGTTCTGCGCTCGGCTTTTCCCAGAAAATCGGAAACTTTGCAAACCAATTTGCAAGGATTCTCATCATGTTTTTCAGAGGGAAATCAAGCCAAAAATGTGGAGAAATGTCATAGAAAACAAACAAAAAAAACGGAAGCGAAAAACGACGAAAAACGGCCAGAAACGGGCCCCGGGAAGCAATTTTCCCCCCAGGGTCGCAGAGCCCCGCGACCCTGGGCCAGGCTTGCGACCCTGGGCCATGGTCGCCGGCGACCATGGCCCATGGTCGCCGGAGACCATGGGGCCGGCGACCCTGGGAGGTCCGGGGCGCCGATTTCGCCCCGGGACCCCCCGTTTCGTCCGTTTTCGCGAGACGAGTTGTTCTGTCCCTGTGATTTTTCCAGATTCAGACTTTTGAGGCTCCAAATTCGCCGATATTCGCCAAGATCACAGGAATCCTTCCAAGAACTTCAAAAACTTCGTTGATCGCCAGCTGAACAACCAAAAAGTGCACTTTCTGCCCGCCCGATCGCGAAATCGACTGGACAGATGCTGCCGGCCCGCTGGTATCAACCAGTGTCTGAAACTACATGATCATCTGATGTTGATTTACATAAGGATCCATCGATGATCATCGCAAAGGGAATTCCAAGAGACGCAACATGGCCCGCGACTCTTCAGCTACCAAGGTGGCCACTTAGTGCAATCAATTGGCCCGTTTATGGCAAGTTAATGCGGTCATTAACCCATTATCTTGAACGGCCCAATCAGAAGCCTCCGTTCAGGAGTTACAAGTCCAAGCAATCATGGCATTCAAGCCATGAAACTCCTAACATAATGGAGATTAAAGGCGATTAAATGCCCATGACTCTCCTCCGGCCAATGAAATCCAAGGGTCAGGAGTTACAAAACAAAAAGCAATTAAACTTGTAACTCCTCCCTTAATGAGCTTTATTACCATAAAGGCTCATAAATCACTCCTAAAGGCTACCAAAAGGCCTATAAATAGGAGTCCTCTCCAAGCATTCCAGGAGAGGAGAAAAGGGGGGACACACACAGAAAGAGCCAGAAAATCATTCAAAAATCCTTGGAGAAATCTCTACAACCCTGCTCCTTCAAGAAAACTCTGCTGCAACAAGTTCAACAAGGTGATTGAAGCCCCTTGGGGGGCCACCCCCCCTCAAAGACCACCTATCCTTCTATCCAACATGGCTAGATGCGGCTTTTCAGCCCGTCTACTCAGCCTTTTACCGGATATAGGACCTTATCTTGGTCCTTATCCTCTAAAAATCTGAGGTTGGAGCCAAGCCAAGAAATCAAGCACTATGTTCTCATCTGAAGGACGATGGCGGAGCCCATACATGACTCGCGACCATCGATCTGAACGAGCCCTCCCACAATCGCATGAGAAGTTAGATTCCTTTTTCTTACTTTTCTGTTGTAAATTGTATTTTTTTTAAAGAGACAAAAAAACCACAACTCTTGTCTTTCATTATTGATGAGAATTGTAAATCGGCTATAAACGCCACAAATCGGCTATAAACGCCAAAAATCGGCTATAAATGCCAAAAAATCGCCTTTTACGGCAAAATAAAAAAAAAACTGTCTCTTTTATTAAAATATGTATGCAATGGAAAACTAGAAAAAAGTTTCATTTCCCTTTTTACTTGTGAAGGTGGATCTCCGGATCACCATTTCTAAATTCCAAGTATAAAAGAGAAATTGGCATACCCGTACAAAAAAAACTGATGCCCGCTTTTCCTTTTTCCCTCCACCATACCCCGTCAGCCCCGGGGCGGAGGCAGCTTTGGAAAAAGACAAAAGCCAGGACCATCAGCCACGCCGGGCTTGAACGGTGTGTCCGTTCGTTGTACTAGGTAGTCAATTGTTTCTGATGCCTGTGCCTTCATGGCATTGTAGACATCACCAAGCTGATTCTGCATTTCCTTGATCTTCTCATCCCAACGATTGGGGGCTTCTCTGGACTGGCCTTGGAAATGACTCTCATCTTCCAGGCTGTGATTTTCACTTCCCCCCTCCTAGAAATGAGGATCTTCATCGTTGGAGGCAGAGGGAGGAGGTGGAAGTCCACCGCGATTCGACCCTCCAGGTGGGGCTCCGCCCGGGGGTGGAGGCACGTCGAGATGAGCGCGGACTTGAGGGTCGACAAGGAGTCTTCCATGCGGGGTGACATGGGGAACTCCGCTGGAGGCGCCCTGGGCATGGGCGCCCAGGTGTGCTCCTCGGCCCCGGGCGCCTAGGTGAGGATGAGGACGGGCGGCTCCTCGGCCCCGGGCACCATGGGGACGGGCGCCCGGGTGAGGTGTTCCTCTGCGTGGAGCAGCCGGATGCTCCGGGCGTGGTACTTCCTGCTGTCCTGTACCAATTGGTGCTCCTTCTTGCCCTGCCAACATGAGTTGCAGTATCTACTGGTTTTGGGTCAGCAACTGCTGCATGGTTTCCAACATTTGTTGAGGAGAGGGAGCAGGAGCATTTGGTGTAGGGTTATCCTCGCCTTCCCGCGAGAGGTTGCCATCTTGACATCTCGTTGACCTCGTGGTGATCACCATAATTTCGAAAAAGGAAGTCTTGTCGTTTCCCACAGACGACACCAAACTGATGATGCCAAAAAGTGTTTTCAGGCACCATCGGTCAAGTGATGAGTAATTAATGTGAAAATTGAAGGAGAGAGAGAGTTTATAGTGGTTCGGTCAGTGTGACCTACGTCCACTTCAAACTGTGATTTTACTTCTCCGATGTAGGGATTACAAGTAAGAAGAATACAATAAATGTGTAAAAATGGATAAGAGTTGCTTGTCCCCCAGTGTTGGTGGGGCTCTTGGATTTATAGTCTTTTCCCAACAGATGGGGGACGACTCTTCAGCAACGGCGCTTCATTCTGGCGGAGTCTTCGAACCGCCCTCAATAGACGAGGCAGGTAGGATCTCCTCCGCAGGACTTGGTAAAAGCAGGTTAAGGGAACGACGAGCTGACTTCGTCACTTAGCGGACTGGACCTGGCCTTTAATAGGTGGATTTGGATTTGGACTTGGACTTATCACGGACCCGGGTCACTTAGACCTGACCCACTGTCATGGACTGAGTCTTGGGCCTGACCCATCAATAGTCAAAACCAAAAGAGATAATGAATGATACACGTCCATGACTTTTTTTATTTTATTTTAATTTTTGCGCTCTGGTAGATACTCATACACCCTCTTTTGAAGTTTCTCGCCATAAGCGCTACAGTGAGGGATTGATTCCTGATTGTTTTTACGGAAAAAAAAGTGTTATAAGCTGTATTTGAACGTCGGATTACGTAATTGACCATTTTACTAGTTAATGATATTGAGTAGAGGCTTGGCCTGATAATTGAAATTTTTATCATGCATAGGTTAGGCTAGGTCTTTACAACGTCTAAGGCCCAACTATAGGTCCGTAAGCCCAGACACTTTCTAGCCCAGTCCTAGCTCACCCTATTGAATTTGAAACCCGTCTAGTGATGAAATGGGTCAGAATGCCCTACGGGTCAAATAGCGAAGATTATCCATTGGGTCATTTTTAGGTCTCTATACAAGCCAATTTATTCAAGCTTAAGAGCAAGGTTGGAAAACTCACCGAGCTGATTTGTGACTTGATCGAATCACCTCATGCTGCACAGGGACTAAGTTAAATCCGAGGGAAGCTTCATATATACAAAAAAATTGTTATAAAATTGGAATTAAAACAAGCTTATTTTTGTTGCATTTTTTCTGTTTTAGTCTTATTTTCATTTTTTATGAATAAATAAATTTATTAAGGAGTTTTTCCGAAAAAAAAACTTTAGAGTTGAAAAATACGATGGATGACTCAAACACTTCATAATGACGATAGAAGACATGTATTCCATTATATCATTTATTATTTTAAGTGTTTTTTTCTTATTATAAAAATCTCATTTATTAATTTAGATTAATTATCATAAGTAAACTTGAATTGATATTATTTATAATTTAAAAAACATTTAATCTACTCATAATTTTTTTTATAACAATAGTAAATTAAAAAAATGACTCACCCGAGTGACCACATTGTCCTCCAATAATCAAATTATTTTAAGTTAGCGAGTCCGAAGCCCAGACTTGGCTAAGGCAGAGGACCGAATCGGAGATCATCATCATCATTACCACCACCACCACATTCTGTTATCCAATTTAAAGGGGGGAAGTTGTCATGAATCCATCAGCATTGCTCGAAGTGGACTGAGGTAAGCCAATCATGTGCAGGTTGTATGTAGAAGAGGTAATAATTCCCAGAGAGGTATTTAGTATCTCCATAAAATGGGTTTCACTTTGGCCCAGGAGATTATTGGAGGCTTGAAATCTTGGGTCCAAGATGTTGATCCCAAATTCCCTTCCCAACAAGAAGGCTTCATCTTTAGAAGCTTGATTGTTTCGAGGCTTCTTTCCTTTCTTTTAACTTCAACTATCCTGGATGAAATATGAATGACAAACCATCATTTGTCAGAAAGCAAAATTGTGGCATACCTTGAAAATTACCATTAGCGTATTTACAGCCTTAACTATGTTCTAATTGCCTAAATATGTGATTAGTGTAGGAAAGAGCTGAAGGACAGGGTGAAGGGAATGATTTGAAGCATGGAGTAGCTTCTATAATGTGGACTCAAGATCATTCATCCTTGATTTGTCCAAGAGCTTGTTGTTGGTTGGGTTCAAGCTTTGAACAGTAAGATGGTATTGCAACTCCAAGAGATGTAGCAGTGGCAAAGCTGATTATCTGGTTGAAGAGTTCAGATCCTCTATTACCCGAGTTGCACGGTGACTGTGAGTGGATAAATTACGGTCCGCTACGTCAGCCACAAACACTGAATTTTAAAATTTGAATTGGTTGGGGAACATGTGCACAGGATTTTAGTCTGCATGGAGGCTAATGCGGCGGACCGTAATTAGTCCACTCAAACAAAGGTGATAGAGTATGAAACTCCTAGTTGAAATGATATTTTTGGGTTATAAGCGTTCGAGGTGGGCTCCGTCATATGAAATGACTCATATTGATGAATGGACATTGTTTTAGAAACATAAAAATCTGAACTATCA